>CM042023.1:24652500-25852500 GCA_023525975.1 Smallanthus sonchifolius
CGTCTTAAGAAAATTAAGGGGTTTTTAATGACTTTTTTAATTGTAACTGTGATATGAATTAGGGGGATACGTAGTGTCTTCTAAAGGGTGTGATTTATTTTTGAATTTAAATTATTGTAATGTTTGGATTCAAGATTTTCGTTAAGAAAAGTCTCAATATTTCATACAAGAAATCAAATGCCATCGCATGTTGTTTATTAAAAGAATCTTTAGTAATTTTTCCCGGAATTTTTAAAATTTGATTCAATTTCATTCACAATTTTGATTATTTATGTTCTAATTATCACCATTTCTCGAACTAATTTGATTATAATAGTCATTATGTTATCACTGTAGTTATGGAGCAATAAAAATTCCCTTTCGGTTTTTATCGTTTCTAAAAGAGTTGCTTCTAACTTGTAAGTAGGGGTGACCACTTAACGGCGGCCCGTTAAAGCGCTAAGGCTCGGACCGTCAAAACAGACCCCGACCAGTGTAGTTAGAATATGGTCCGGTCTTCAGTCCATAGATTAGAAAGATTAACGGCCTTGGCCTGATATGGTCAAGCCCAACGGTCTCGGTCTTAGCCCGATTTTCATTGAGTGGATTAAAACAAAAAACGCTACTATATATATTAAAACAAAAAACAAAACCACTATGTCCTTGGTCCATATTTCACCCCATAAACAATCTCGGTCCGATCCGGTTCGGGTTGTGTCAGGCTTGACAACTTGGTAAGTTTTTATGTATTATTTATCAACTACTTATAGGAGTACAATGATAATAATTAAAATAAACACATAGTCGTAACTTCTAATTATTTATATACGATTGATTCTGATTCTCTTAATCATAACTAATTATTCAATCCAATATTGCACCCATAGTGAGAGCATAACCTATGCTTGCGATGGGAGAACATATGTTTTTTCTTGGTAATTCACTAAACAAGGGGATTTACCCTCCTCGCGTTGCGGCGGCATCGAAACGTACGACAACTCGAACCGACCCGTGTTGCGGCGCCCTCGAAACGTATAGTAACTCGAACCATCACGCGTTACGGCGCTGCGTCGAAACGTACAGCAACTCGTACCGACCCGCGTTACGATGGAGTTTAGTCGAGTTTGGTCGTTTTTTCCCCGCATAATGCAGACCGTCTATACAATCTATTTTGTGGCAAAAGTAAAAAAGAAAACTTAAAGAAAAAATCTGTGACAAAGCTATAAAAAAAATACTTAAAAAAAGCTTTTGAGAAAGAATTTATAGCAAAAGTATAAAAAAAACTTTTAAAGAAAAAAAAAAACCAAACTCTACTGATGAATAATGCACACGATAAACTTAGTGTTGGGCTTCCATATAATATAAGTGGGCCGGCCGGCTTAACTTTCGTTGGTGGGATGGAGACCTAACAAATTACAATTTGATGTGATTTTTAAAATATGGATCCAATCAAATTACAATTTGATGATATCGGTTTTCATTGGCATTTACGGAACACCAAAAACCCAAAATCTTTACAAAACATACCTCTAAACCACGATACAAGGCTTATACTCCCTATTTCAAAAAAAAAATTCACCATTTTCCTTACCTGGAAATTTATTTTGCTTGCACATGGTTAATAGTACAGCTAGGGCTGTAAACGAGCCGAGGTAGGATGGGCTCAAGCTCGGCTCGTGAAAAGGTCGAGCCAGCTCGTGGCTCGTCGAGCCAACTCGTTTATTTTATTATTTTTTTATCTTTTTGCACATATTGATATATAAAAAGACGAAAAAAATATTTTCAATATATGTTTGAAATTTGATATGCAATTATGATTTAGGAATTTAAATGTTGATTTAGGTTTTAGGAAATTAGAATTTTGAAATTGTTTTGGATGATAGAGTTCGACACTTTCACTCTTTGAGTTATTTTTTAAAATAAATTAATAAATAACTAAGCGTGTGTCTCTATATATATATGTAAGGGGTTTAAATAAGAAGTGAATTTTCGCTAAAAAACCTAAGAAATGATTTCTTTTTTAACCGAAACCGGGTCAAACAAACTCCGATTTAGTTTATTCCGACGGCGTTGAAACTGACTCGTCGATGTTTTTGGGGGGTGGGGGTGGGGGGATTTAGGTTTTAGGGGGTGGGGTTGGGGGGATTTAGGTTTTTGAGGGATGGGGATGGGGATTTAGGTTTTTTTCTTTTGGGGGGGGGGGGGGGGGTTGGGGGGTAGGTTTAGGTTCTTTGGGGGTAGGGGTTAGAGGGTTTAGGTTTTTGGAGGGTGGGGGTGGGGTGGTTATGTTTTTGGGTTTAGCTTTTAGGGTTTAGTTTTAGCGTTTATCTCTAGGCGTTTAGGGTTTAGCTTTAGGGTTAGTTTTAAATGTTTAGCTTTATTGAATTTCAAAATGCGTAATCTTACTGACACCAAAAGGGGCCAGTTGAGCAAGGCCAACACCATAAAACTGTAAGACATTGGCACAAAATATTGAAAGAGGCAATCGTAGATTTGAAAACTCAAACACTGAGTATAGAGAGCAACAAACCCTTGTGGACAAACATTTATATACCGGTCAGACCTGGGAAGAGTCGGGCGAAACTCAGGGCCTACCAAATGCAAAGAGCATATTTCATCGATTTTTTTCTGATTCACTAAACATAAGCGGTGAGCCATATCACAGCGATCACCCATTACTGAACTAGGAACAAGAGTTGGGCGGAGAAAGTACTAACCTTGATGATCAAACGAAAAGAATTGATGAGTGTCACCAAGAGAAGGGGAAGAAGTGAGAAGCATGAGAAAGAGATTTGAAATTCAAAAAGGTAATCAATCTAATTTATATTGAAACAGAAATACGTGATTATCTAGGAAAACTAAAGACATTCACTCTCAAGTACTCACTTCATACTCATTAATAATTCTCCAAAAAAAAGCTTACCTATTTCTCACGTGATGTAGATCGTAGGGACCTCCTCAGTGGTGAGTCTAAATGTTTCTTTAATATTAGGAGGGTTTTCAGACTTGGTTGATTCTCCCAATGTACCAATAGCTATTATTGCCGCACAAAGTTTAATTTCTCCAATGCCAAAACTATCGTAAATGTCATATCACAAATACCCTTTTCTGTAGCATTGTACTTACATGGTTGCCTGCAAATAACTAAGATACATCAGATTTGATCTCTGAGGCACCATTCCATCCACGTGATCTAAACGACGTGAATTTTCAAATAATAATAATTGATGGTAGTTTTTTTATAAGGGTGCGTATGAACCGTTCAATTGTATACTATATATATACAAAATTATTTATCTTACATGCATAAAGAATGTAAACTCTTGCTTTAATGGCAAGTCCGAATCCAACCTCCTCCTATATAATATGCTTCTAGAAACCAAAAGGTAGTTTAAGAATCGTAGCAAATCGGCATCTGGGAAGGATGATAGCGGGGGTTGCAAAAGTTAGAGGAATCATTAGCTGACATAGTTTTCATAAACAAATGAATTTGAGTACGTACCGAAAACACATAAAGATACTTGATTTTATGTTCACATTCCAAGATTTCAGGGAAACTTTTTAGGAGAAAATGATTCCAAAAACATCATTATGTAATTCAAGATTAAAAACATAATTATTTTATTATCACATGTGCTATTAGAAGAGTCGCATAAATTTGTCAAAATAATCTAAATTTTTTTGGTTCATGAGCATGTTGTATTTTGTATAAACCAAATTATTAACTCAATAAAGGAAATCAGATATGATACATAAAATATATTGAAATTAATATCAAATGCTTAGCCTACGTGACGGTATTTTTAAGTCACAGTCACATGATCACTACATATAACTTAAGTTGAAGTATGTTGGGTCCGATTAATAATAATTGTAGGTAATAAATTAAGTATGAGTAAAGGTATGACTATATAAAAGGAGTTGTTTAATACTAATCAACTATTGTTAGGACACGCAGCCGCGGCCCTTTAATTTATGCATTGCGGCATGTTAAACCGTGTAAAAAGTAAATGTTTTTGAAACTTTATATAAAAAACAAAATATGCGTTGTGGCTCCTTAAATGTTGAAAAACAAATTATAAAAAAAGAAAAATAAAAATAAAAATTTTAGAAATTTAAGCTGCCGCCGGCATAGGCAGGGCTAACTTCAGCACTTTATGAATGAGCAAGACAAAAGAAAATGGTGAAATAATAATCACGAATTAAACTGAATATGAAACACAAGTTAAAGACTAAGTCGAACGTTGAGCAAGAAGGAAGATAGTCAAAAGACAAACCAACGCAGCCAAATAAACCCAGGGTGGGGGGATTCAAACACGGATCTCGTGGGTATGAGAGAAGAACGCGACCAGCTACATATGGCCCCATTTGGATTACTTTCCGTAATAAACTGAATCTATCTTATATAATAAACAACTAAAATGGGGGACACGTGTCACCACCACATTTCACCTCACCAATTTTTCCCCCAAAACCAAAAAAACCCAATTCGGGTCTACACGCGGGTCAAAAACTAACCCCTTTTTTTGAGGCTATTAAATCCTTTTAACCTGTTAAAAACCTTTCATCCGATCAATTTCACACACAACTGAAACCCTAATCGCCTCAGCAGTTCTTGCGTACCATGCCTCTCTTTCAAGATCTTCAATAACCTTCAAAATCAAATCATAATCGGTATGTAATCTATAGTCTTGATATATTCTTTCAATTTCCCTTTGATTCTTTGAATATATATGGTCGAATCTTAGCTTTCATAGTCGATGTATTCCCCTCACAACTTTTAGGGTTTCTACCTTTTTGTTAGGTTCATTGCGATTTTTATTCCTTGTCTTTGATTTGAACCTATTTTTTAAGAAGATTTTGTTTTGATCGACTAGAACCTGTTGAACCTCCACTGTTTTCCATCTTTGATCAAATATCTTTTATGTGTTTTGTTTAAAATACTGAATTTTCCATAACCCAAGTTTTAATTTCAGGTAAAATCAAATGAAGACTTTCACATGCTAATTTTATTCCTCTCAAGGGCAATAAATCGCACAAATCAATTTCAGAAAATACAGAGTGACGGTTTGGAGGTCGGATTTTAGCATCGATGGGGTATAATTTTAACCCTTCCTCTTGGATATGGTAGCAAGTGCAGATATAATCACCATCCTGATAGTTGTAGCTCGGTAATGCCTTTGAAACATTTTTTTTTACTTATTTTCGTGTTTTATACGTGTTTTCACCACGGAATTGATGTTTTGATTGAATTTAGGGGTGATATTGGCAGCACCATTAGTTATTAAAACAAATTGAAGTTAATAGTTATTGATATACATATGTTTTGAATCGAATTAAACGCCTGCATGAAATGAAATAGAGAGCCTGTTAGCTGTAGTCATTTATAAACCATCAATTTGAAGGTTCTATAAGTGATAATTTTGATGGTTATTAGGTTGAAGGGGCTGCAAGAATTGCTGGAGTGGGAACTTACCTAGAGCAACCGGGAGAACCTCCTTACTATGTACTCTTTTTAATTCAACTTCTGCTTAGAATATGTTTGATTGTCTAAATGTTACACTGTTTTGTTTGTTTATTTTTAAAACAATGAAAATTACATTATACTCTGGAAAAAGTTCTCCAATTTCAAAAAGAAAAAATAGTAGTGCTAATTTATCAAATCACAATTGATTCTATATGCGGATTTACCAGGTTTAACGTATTAAACCTGAATATATCATATTTTTTAGTGGTATTTCTCTACTCTTTTATTTTTTATTTTTGCTTATTTAGTGATAATTGTTAGTTCTTTATCTAAAATTTAGTATCACTAAATAGTAAGTTGTCTTTTGTTGGTTTAGTATCATTAAACAGTAAGTTGTGAATATGTTTTAAGTGGTTTTTTATGGGATTCAAGGAATTTAAACTTATGTGAGGTATGTGTATATGTGTTTTATGATGTCACAAACTTTCAGTATGGTTTTTGTTTTTTTTATTAGTAGTACAAAATATTTACTTGCTTGTACATTGTCTATATGTGTTTTGTTTGGTTTTAGTATGTGGTTTATTGGTTTAGAAGAAACAGAAACATCAAATTTTCTGTTTCGTCTTAATTTATTTTTTTAACTATCATTTTGTAAATGTAACATTTTAATAAAATTAATTATTACATTTAATTTTGTAAAATTTCAAATTTTAAATAATCAAGTACTTTTAGAAACATTTTTAAATTTAGAAAAATTTAAACTATCTATTAATTTTTTCAATAATCTTTCAATAGTTTGTGTTGACTTAAATTTCAATATTCCATCATTTCAATAGTTTTAATGTATTAATATCAATTAATTTTTTCAATTATTCATCCTTTAGAAAGTTACTAATCTCTTTTTGGAAACTTATTAATTTTCTTCAATTATAAATAAACCAATATTGAATTCAATCATCAATTACGGTTATCAATTATTTATATACAATAATATTAGTGTTTATTTCCTTTAATTACGTACATCATCAATTCGAATTTGAATAGACTTGACTGTTTAAAATTTTCCAGTAGTTGACTTAACATTTTTTTTTTTGTTTATTTTAAAAATCTTTTCTTAATAACCGTAAATTAATGTGGTGCTTAATAATAAAAAATCGTTTATTGTTTTAGCTTTTTGTTTAGTTTCCTTAAATGTTTAAATCAACATTTAAATTGTATATATTTATATCTTTTATATTTGATAACCTTTAAAAGAATAAATTTTAGGACACGTGTCGTTTTGTGGTTAAGCCTCACATTCATATTTCCCGCATAAACCCGTTACCCATAAAAAATATGTTGTTTTGATTAAATCTCATTAAAACTAATTATCTATTTCCTTGTTCAACTACCTCCATCATTTTCGGATCATTCTTTTTCTACCCCATATCCATACCCAGTTTAGTTAAAAAATGACATAAGTTACGAGTGAAATCAATTTATGAAAATATAACATTTTTTATATGTACCAGTATTTAATTTAAATTGTTACACTTTTGTTAATTTTATCATCTTTCTTGTGTAGCCTGTGTAGTACACTTTATATCAGATTATCATGCAGGTTTGATCTACACCAAATTACTGTTATCGTTGTGGCAACGTGGCTTCAATATCGAGCTTCAGCGAGAATATGGTACTATAAAATTGCTTATTATGAAATCAAACATTTATTTTTGGGATTATTTACTTGTTAATTAAAAAGCTTAGCTAATAGGAAAGAAAAGGTTATGCATATAAAGTACTATTTAAGTCTAATAAATAATCATTTGAGGGTAAACATATTGAACATGCATTTGGATGCTCTTCAGCTATTTGTAGTTGTAATGATAAGATAGTAAGATATATAGGTGTTCAAAAATTATGATTTTTATACATAGTTATAGATAACATGATTGAGGACATTTTTTTTGAAAATGTGGACATAGTTTGTGAAATGGAAATACAAGTCTTTCAAATTAATTATCTATTTTCTTATTCAACTACAACTACAAGTCTTTCAACTACCCGTTCTTAAATCAAAGCCTGTATGAAATTCATTATCTAAAAAATGATTAATTGAACAAATAATTACAATTGTAATTAGAATCTATTTAATCAAACATAAAAGAACAGATTGTTAAAACTTGAAGACAAAATAAATATGATTAAATCAAAACACCCCTCTTTCATCCTCCAAGTAAGCTTGATTGTGGACCCATTTTGTATTTTATCATTTTAATTTCTTTCATCACATCATATTTGTATTTTTTTATTTTTTTCATTTGTTTGACTAATTTATTTTTTATTCTAATAGGAGAGAGATAAAATTCTTCACAAAAACCGAGGAAAACAATTAGAAGAGAGGCTAAAGGACATGGGTACCTTATTTATGTAAAGTATTATACTGGGCTGGAGAAAGAAAGCAGAAAGACATTATAGATCTTATGGTGCTGAATGTGCATCATGATGATGGTGATGGAGAAAAACAAACTACATTTTTAGTACTTGGCTTTTTGTTCACAAGTTGGAAAATGTAAAATCTTATTTTTGATGTATTTCATGTGTATGTACCGTGGAAATTCTTTCTTCCAAAGTAAAGCTTCATGAGCTTCCTACTTATTTCAGGTAATAACTATAAATAATTAGACACTTCATTATCATTGTTTGGTATACAAGTTTAAAGCTTTCAACTTTTTTAATATGCAGTGAGAAACTTAACCTGAATTTAACAGCAACTGCGTGGGTATGTTCTAAATTAGATTTTCTTTTTTCTATGTGTTTTACTGTATTATCTACACATTATCTCATATTATCTACCTTCAGTCAACATTGTTACACAGTTAAAGTCATCCAAATTTAATGTAAATTTTTGTATTCCGTTTGTTAATTTCCCACACGTTTCATGTTCTCACTGTTCTATAAATGTTTTGTCTGGTTGTTATATTTACTTTACTTATCTTTATTATCGGTTTTATCTTTACTAATTTGTTATCTATACATCTTTATACATATTTAATATGTGAAGAAGTAAGACTTAAATCCACTTCTTGAGGCAACATTGGCAGTTTTATGTGGCACTTTTTAAAGTTGAAAGCAGAGACGGGTTAAAACTTTTAATCTTAAATAAGGATAGAAAAAATACAAATAAAACATTCAACGTTGTATACAAAGAAATTTTTACAGATTTATGAATTATTTTTCAGTTTTGTCATTTTACAATCCGTTGTTTATTCACCCCGTGTAATACACGGGTTCTAACACTAGTGTATATATATAAGAAAGAAAAGCTTTGTAACTCATGCTTTAAAGCTTGCAAGCTATGTAAATAACGAACAATGGAACTTCTAAGAGGCGCCTACATAGGATTCTACTATTATATATAATCGATTTAAACACAGAATTTTTAATATAAACTTTAATTAGTTCTAAGACTTCGAATTATAGAAACAATACAGTGATGTGATCTCCTCTAGAGAAATCATAGTTTGTGACTGTATTATTGTTCAGTTATGTGTTCTTGGAAAATCTTGGACAAAAATTGGTATCAGAGTCCGGGGCTCTTGGAATTTGATTTTCATTTTACGTATTGGAGATATGAACCACATCGGTGGTGGATGGTTCCTGTAATCGATCACATGGGGTGATGAAATTACGTTTTTCGTTGGATAAACGCTGCGGACGATTACAAAGGAGTAATCATTTTTTATTCTTCGTTCAAGACTAGTTGGTATTGGGGAGCGAAATCAAAAGGACAGAAACAAGTTTGTGTTTCTATTGTTGTTGGTCATTACTGTGATGTAGAAGCAGAAACAAGAAAGTAAAAGAGTTTTACGTTAATTGGAACGGGAACCGGAAGGAGGGTGTTCGGTGTTGGAATTAAAGACGCAAATAAGAAATTTTGTGGGGATTGTTTTTGGTTTCTGGTGCGTCAGAAAGCAATCAAGACCAGGAGGTACGCCACAAATTGAAGGAAGAATCAAGAGTAGAGAAAGAAGGGTTACTTGTTTGTTACGAATTCAGACACAGATTTGAGGCTATGGCGTTTTGCTTTAGAGATCAAACGAAATCAATTGGGTCAAGAACTGGTTTCAATTTTTTGTTCCGAGTAGGGCCGAAAGGATTGTTTTTGCAGTTGGTGCAAGGCCATAAGCCCGGTAATCAGAAGATGGTATCGTGTGGTGGTCAGGATTACAAGATTGGTGATCAAGGAATTCAAAGGCGTTGATCAAAAACTCAGAATCATACGAAGAGGATTCTCAATTCCAGGTTTTACGTTCTATTTTTTGGAATTTGTTTTAAGTTTCTATACCTAAAAGAGATTAGGTTTAGATTTAAGTGTTCGATCCCCGTTAGAAAGTTAGTTTGAACTTTTGGAATCATTGTGGTTCTAGAAAAAAAATCCTAAGATACGATGTCGGAGAATCATCATCGGATAACAAAGAGATTATAATTCATAAAGGGGAAGTTCATTTTCTCACTTGCAATACCCTATCCTAAAATCTACAAGTTATAATGTACGGGCAATCCATGTAAAAACCATACATACGGCAAACGGATTGTGAGAGATGATAAAACCGAAGGTTGATACACAAACTGATGAAAAGTATGATATGGCTACGACTGCGTATCTATTTCAAGCACTTCCTAAGGATATGATACTACAAGTTGCAAGAGTGTAAAGGAGATTTAGGATGCACTTAAGACAAGGCACGTCGGTGTAGATCGAGTACGGAAGTTATGTCTTCAAACACTCAAAATAGAATTTGAGATGTTGAGAATGAAGGAGGAAGACACTATCGATTCTGTAATACCCCGAATATTTTTATAACGCTTGACCTTGTAATCATAAACGAGTAAATGACTACTTAAAATTTTAGGTTTAAACGAGCTTTTAGTGTCATAAGAGATCGTTTAATAATAACTAGTAGGAAACCCGCACAATGTGCGGCCCCAATAAATTAATTTTGTGTAAATATTTGGTTAATTAAACGAATTTTTTTTAATAAATTACACCTTATTTGCAAAGGTAAATTCAACTTGCTTATAAAATATTTATATGAGATACCACCACACGTAAGATGTATCCCGCGAGTTGCCATAGAGAATTGAACATCTTTCAAAAAGTTAAAACCTTCAAAATTTGTATATAATTAACAATATGTGCTGCTT
This sequence comes from Smallanthus sonchifolius, assembly GCA_023525975.1. Classification (NCBI taxonomy): domain Eukaryota; kingdom Viridiplantae; phylum Streptophyta; class Magnoliopsida; order Asterales; family Asteraceae; genus Smallanthus; species Smallanthus sonchifolius. The sequence goes on from CM042023.1 coordinate 24,663,134, forward strand.
TATTTTCAAACAACTATTAGAATGTCATGTGATCATTAGCATCAACCATATACTAACGTTTAGTTTCTACATACAATGAAACCAAATATCAAAAGCCATAAGTACTATCTTTGACATTAACATATGCTAAAACCAAGTAGCAAAAATATGCAAGCATAACACTTTGACGTTGAAAAACCTTGTTGACTACAAAGGAGGTCGAGTTATGATTATTTTTATTCCTTGGCATTTTTAAAATCAAGGTAAAAATGTGTGTATCATTTGGTTCCTCAACATTTGGTGGTTCCTATTTAAAATTAATAGTTAGATACCTTGAAATCGACATGCAATTTGCCAAAGCTTTCAAACTCAAAATACATGAATTCATAAAACATGGAAGTAACAAGTTTCAAAAATCAAATGATGGACCAAACTGGTATTAAACAAACAAGTAACAATCCAATACGAAAAATTGAAATTCAACATAGCTTAATAATGTAAGACGTTAGCTGAATAAGATGCATAAACCTTGTTGCATAAAGGACTAATCAATCTGTAAGTTTCATATTTTATAGCAAGACCAGTTATGTACTTATTCTACAATTCAAGCTCCCCTATAGTAAGATTTTGGTTCACATTTCATCAAATTTCAAGAATGTATAGATTAATTTCTTTTATATGTACTACAAATTCACATATTTCTTTGTTGCGCTTTGAAATCTTTGTTTTAAATTAGTAATTTCAGTTGTAATTTTTTGGTTCAAATTTCACAGTTATCAGTCAAAACTCAACACTTGACATTAGTTATGTAAAATTTTAAATTTACGACATAATTATGACAATTCTAATATTGTGCAACTTGTGCAACAAAAGATGAATCTAAATCACATGTAAATTTATCTCTTATTTTGCCTGAGTCCCAATTTGTAACTAAAATAAAAGTAAAAAAATATAAGACTTCTTCAGCTTCCCGCCTACGCCTTTTTGTTTCCTCTAACACATCGCCACTTGTTTACGGAATCCTTTAAATTAGTTACAATGGCCATATAACCATTCAGACAAGCCGCCATAATATGGTAACAAATATGCCCAAGAACCTAATTAATTATCGCCTCACGGTTATGTGACTGAAGAATATTTAATGTTCAACATAAAACATGCAAATTAATGGGGTTCAGCTGAAAACATACATAGGCGTAGTCACAATCAAATTTTGAAGGCAGAGAACCCCGAGCTTGATAGCCCAAAAAGTGACAGATGGCAGTAATACACTCTCGATGACTTTCGACCCATTTGACATGTTTCCTTGTTGGCTAACTAATTTTAAATCGACCCATTCAAATTAACGGGTTGAAATCGCCACCTCTAATATTAAGTCAAGGGCATATCTCCACTTGCATATATATGACAAACATACCTCTTCTCTAATAAAGGGTGGCAAAAACTGAAATAAGGCAGATGTCCAAGGTGACAGTTGTGATGGTATTTTATCTTGTTCATGTCAAATCGGTCAACACAGTTGACGAATAAGAATCACCTAAATTATTTTGTTCATTAACTATACTGCTATCGTAATTAAAAAAAAACTTTTGTAATATTGACACTAATTATTTATACAAAACTGGAAAGTAAACAAATAGTGTTTTGGCTCAACCAAACCCGACCCGTACCAAAATTTACATGGTTTGACCTGAAGTTATTTTGACCCGCTACCGACTACCCAACCCACCCAAACCTGCTTATGAACAGGTCAAATGCGTAAAATTAAAAAAAAAATAGCTTACAAACAAATAGTGCTTTGGCTCAACCAAACCCGACCCGTACCAAAACTTACATGGTTTGACCTGAAGTTATTTTGACCCGCTATCGACTACCCGACCTGCTTATGAACAGGTCAAATGCGTAAAATAAAAAAAAATAGCTTACAAGGAAACGGATCAAATCGGTCAACCGATCGATGCATGATTTTTCCTAAATTATTTGATGCATTTAGTTAGATCATTAACGAAATAAAGTAACTTATGCGATCATAGTTGAAACACTAATTATTTGTAAAGAACTTTTAAAATCTAATTTTAGGCTCAACACTACCCGTCCCGACCATTACCAAAAACTATATGTTTTGATCAGAGCGCATTTTGACCCATTTGCCACCTCTAGCAAACCAAGAAAATTCAGGTCTTCAATTTTAAGGGAACCCGGAGGGAATAAAGAATCCACAATAAGCTAAAAAAGTGTATGACCATGAGGAATAAAAAAAACTCACTTGTCAAGTGCGTTGTAATGTTTATTCGGATCCTTGTTAGCCATCTCAGTGGTCTGTAAAAAAGCATCAAATTAATGGCACTACAAGAACTAAAAACTAAGAGGTTACTTTATGACAGGGAAATCAAAATTAATATTTATTCAGATCCTTGTTAGCCATCTCAGTTGATGCTTTGTTTTCATAGCTAACAAAACCACTGCAGTAAACATAGTATAGTCATGTGTGTTTCTGTTAGATAATGTTAATATACTGCATAAACATGTAGTAACCTGAGAAACTGTAGAACCTGCTGCCTTGTATTATTTTTTTTTTCAAAATATGATTTTTGTTTTTTAAAAGGTGAGCTGGGGATTATTAGGATTTTGTAATATAAGCTGTGTATTATGAAAGCCGGCCCGATTTTATTTGTTTGTATTCGTAGCTCATTCACAGAATCACAGTTGTTCAGAACATCACAAGAAGTTTTGGCTGAAATTTTGATGGCAAAATGGCAGTTTGGGGTATCGGGTCAATCTGGATATCTTTTTTTAACGATTCAGAATGGCTCGAATTGACCCCAAGTCACATTTCAACTAAATTGTAATTAATATTTTTTACAATAAGTATATAAAATATGATTACAAAGATTTAATAAAGGAGGTTTAAGTAATAAAAACGACAATTTGGGCAACTTTCGACCTATTTCCTTTCAGTTGTTTCTTTTTATTTGACCCATTGCAATTAGAAAAGATATATATTTTAAAAATAAGTAACCTGAAGCTAACTTGTTAAAAAGCAAATGAGTTTAAATGCCTATTTACTGTAAAGTAACAATTTATGGTGAAGAATTCATACGTTGCTATGAGTGGATCTGGTGTAGCTTCAATATAATCATCAAGCCTGTATGCAGACATAGTCTTTGGTCAATAGAAGCAAAAATATACCATAAATCTGAATAAAACGAAGGAGTATATAATTTTAGCACGATCAAATATGATTAGTTGATGAAAGAGTGAAAGAATCCTACTCTTTGCAGCATCTTGATGCAAGTTCAAGCTTTGCAAGTGACTTAATCTCATCATGCTTACAATAGGAACCACTAATTATTAAATGAATTTAAAAGATTAAAAATAAACAAAGGGAATTTTACCTGGCACAATAGCATATCTTCCTCTGGTGACCATCCTCCTTTCTTGAAATCATAGTTCAAATAAGTGAACCATCAGGATGAACAAAGTTAACAAGATACAAGAATCTTACCTGATCAATAGTATCCACTTCTGGAGATTCATATGCATAGCTTGAGAACCAATTCTCAATGCCAGGAGGTTCTGTTTGAGGTAATAAAACACACACACACACAAAAACCAGATCAGTATTATTTTGAACATAAAACCACCACTTAGCCCAATAAAACTATAAAACTTCATACTTCAAAACAGTTTATGCATACCAGCTGAGAGCAAAGGCAAGTCCGCAGATTCCAAGACCTAAAAAAAGATCAGTAAATGTTAAAATTAACTCAACTATAATTTACAAACAAATCGGTATATTATTTGAAAACATGAAAAACAAGAATTTTACCTGTTTTTGACACTTGTTATCTTCCTCAGATTGGTTACATTTGATAAACAAACCTTCATTTTCCCGATTTGTGACCAATTCCCTTGAATTACCTGTTGATTTCAATGTGTTTCCATCACTACACTCATTTTCAAAACCCTGGCTTCCTCCTCAACTCCAATTCCAAAATCAAAAATTTCAGTCCTTATCACAAACACCTGGCGTGCACTGCAGCTAAAACTCAAAATCAAACATAAAATGCTTGAAATCAAACATAGAGAGCCAATGAACCATAATATACATACTTCTGTAATCTCTTCTACTATTAGTGAAATCCTCTTCTTCTCCACCATATCCTCCGACGCCCAACACCGCCGTCCTGGGCCCTAGAACACGAAATAATAAAAAAAAACAAATTTAGATATGGATTTATACATACAAACGAGACAACAGAAAGTGGATAATTAGGGTTGCTAATGCTGAACTTGAATTTCTTTTAAACTCGCCATGAATGAGACGTGCGCTATGTAGAGAAAGCTTGATTTTGAGGACCTGAAGTTTCGGTTACCACAGAAGAGACGTAGAGAGGTATGAAACGAACCGATCAGTAACGTTAAAGACGATTGGATGGTACCGGAGCAGGGGGAAAGGTGCGTACTCCGTGGAGACTCCGGCATCTTAATTCCGGCATCTTAAAAAGTTGGTAAATTACCGCATTATCCTTCCAATCTCTTTTATAATGTTAATTTTGAAACTTGCTCCATTTTTAACGAAACTTAAGTCAAAACGTAAAGAAAAATAAGCTCGTCCCAACAAATTCGTATTTTTATAAAATATTATATTTTAAAAGTTATAAGAGAAAAAAGAGATAACCAGCTCAATTAATTAAAATAATAATAAAAATTATAACTTGACATTCATGTATATGTATAGGTGACGTCCATGGGACGTATGACAATTCAGAATCCCACATCGAAAATTTGGTGAAAGTTCTCAGGGGAGTTCCGAGTATAAATAGAACTTTTATCCAGTCATATCCATAATTATATTTTTTGGGAACGCGCTTGTATAAAGAGAATCTTGAGTTTTCAATATCTTTTTAAGTGTTGTTAATAGTTATTTTGGAGTATGAGTAGGGAGACTATACATTAAATTGTCGTATATAGTTTGTAGGTATATTTTTGTTTAAGTTTATGTCTAGTTAATTATTAATTATTTTTATTATTATTAGCCTTTAGTGTTATTATCAGGGTATAGGCTAGCCTAGCTTTAGTTAGACAAGGACTGATTATCCATGTTTAACTAATGTAGTGTTAGCCAATATCAACTAAGATAATAATAGACCTTAGGGTTATTATCATGGTAGATATTGGGTAGCCTACCTTTAGTTAGGCATACATTGATCATCTATGCTTAACCAAGACAGCGTTAGTCAATATCAAACCAAAATAATAATTAGTTAGGTGTATCCTAACCTAACATAGGGTTACTGTATCAAGGCCAGAAATCTTCAAGATAAGAGACGAAGCGCTGCTTTTTAAATAGGAACTCATTTAAGGTGAATACATTTATACTTTTTATCAAACTGTACAAATGTTTTATGTTTTCAAAATGGTATGAAATTGTTGAATGAAATACAAGCATAAAGGTAACTTACAGGAAGCATCTTGCTATGTTTATACGTATGGTTTCATCAAAATCATATATATGCCATAGTGAAAGTTATGGCATAGCTAGCTTCATACAAATTGGGGAGAAATAACGTTACCGGAGGGTACCCAGAGTTTTGGGAGTTTTACCTATTTGTATTCTAGTTGTTAGGGTATAAATTATGGTAGTGTATGCGTATTTTACCGTAAAATATTGTTATATGAGTTGAACGATATCATGCTGCAAAAAAATGTTTTGTGTCTTGTAAATGTAATTCACCAACTTTCATTGACGTATATTTTGAAAAAGTTTTCAGGTAAGGTAGTGGTTTAGAGAGGATATACCCCTAGACTCCAAAATACCTTACTCAGTTTTGGACCATCTGGTGATGACTACAGTACATAGAAGCATGACTCCCTTGGCTCGGGATATTATTAAACAATATTGTAATACGAAGTATAAAACTTCAATTTTTCAGAATAATTGTTGTAAATTATTAGGGATGTTTAATTCTCCATGTTTTAGGAAAATGGTAGTCACTCGACTACAAAAGTCGAGAATTTTCATGAAACTCAGAACTATGAATTTTTCGCTATGCAATAAAATGATTATTCAAAACAGGTACCAATCTGAGTCGCACGGGGTGTCATTTCTCGGGGTGCGACAGGTTGGTATCAGAGCCAAAGATTTCAGCAAATTAGATACTTAAGATAGTATCTAAGCTTTAACCTTGATGATACCTCAGGTCTTAGTTAGATGTTTGTCATAGTATCTAAGCTTTAACTAGATTGAGAAAAAATGTCTACTAAGAAAGGTAGGTAGATACTTGTACGTAGATACTCGTATCTAAGATTAAAATATAAGATATTGTAGGATGTCAAGTGATGATAGTTATAATTGCTATTATGATATCAATCGTCCTATTAAACAAGAACCGATATAAAATCTTTATGAAACTCGGGCAATGTAAAAAATAAAAATAAATAAAAATAAAAATAAATAAATAATTAAATAAAAAAATTTAAAAAATAAAAATAAATAAAATAAATAAAAAATTTTTTCCCAATGATGACCTTAGTACCATCTTTCTTCAGAAACGTGATACAAGATATATGTACAGGAAGATGCGGATCTGAGTGTTCAGTTCATAACAAAGATTCAGATATGAGTAACGGGTGAATAGATATTCCTCCACCAAGTGTAAGTGAAGTGAATCAGCCTGGGCCCAGTAGGGTTACGCAGCCAAGAATACGGGTGGTATGACCAACTGAAACAATAACCATGCCCTTAGTTGAAGGGATGGAAGAAGAATATCGGAACTAACCTTGAGTTGGAGAGGACTCTGGAAAAAAAAACTACGTTACTACTCTCATCCAAATATAATTTCGGTTTCTGAAAATCTAGAAGATTATATTCTTTATAATTCTAATTCTCCAATTGTACTTCGAGATCCTAATTATATATTCCCCGAATCGGGAAGTTCTATGGACTACGATCCATATGAAGATTATCTTAATAAAGTTCATTCCCTAAAGCCATACGATTCCTATCAAAATGTATACAATGATATTGTGATGGGGATTCAGGATCCTCCTCCATAATATTATTATCCTTCAATCTATTCTAGCTCACTCATCAAATGTCTTGACCGTGTCTTACGAGAAATAGATGAAGCCTTGACTGTGTCTTATGAGATACAAAAGAAAAGAAAAGGGGAAAGACGATCGGAGAGCAACTCCGGAAGTTTGAGAATTTAGGAACTAGGAAAAGAGATGATAAAAGACTAACTTAGTTATTGTATAGTCTTTCTGTTTCCATTGAATATTTGTACTCCTTTCCTATAATAAAAATATTTTCTTTTACATAGAATATCTAGAAAAGGCAAATGACTGAGTATTCGTAGATATGTAAGTGACAAATGAAACCGGTAATGAACCCGATATAGATACAGAAAGTACCAAAGAAATTTTTGAAATTCTCAAAAAATTAGAAACTACGAGCATTCTATATATATGTGTGTGTGTATATATATATACCTTCTGTGTGCTTTCATTAAGCCTCTACGGGTGGAAGTCATAACTATACTTTTAAAAACCCTTATAACTATTATGATGGATTACCAGAAATTCCTTACGAGAATGTTCGTATCCTCGAAGGGGAAGAAAGGGAGGATTCTAATAAAAGTCCTAAGTACCTTATCATTCGTAAGAACTAATAAGTATTCCTACTCCTCGTGTTAAGAAAGAAACACCAGGAGAGGAACAAATAAGGACTTTGCAAAATAGAATGGTTGAACTCGAAGAAGAAATGACGGAAGTAGAAGCCAGTAAGAGTAAAACAAAATTACAAGCAATTACATTAAAACATGACATTGAAGAATGAAGAATTATAGAAATCCCTAAAAAGAACGGTGATATTATAGCAAGGAACCTTATAAAGCTGATATGTGTAAGCAAATTAGAATTAAGTCATCCAAGAATAGAAGCATTACGAACTGATAAACAATATGTGATTAAGAGAAGCAAGAACTAAATAGGAAAATGAAAGAATATACTTCAGATAAGTAACGACCTTAAGTTTTAATTGTTAAAATAAATTGGACAAGTCGGATTTAAATAAAGTTAAGCTAAAGCTTTTGAAGACAGCCACATTAAGAAAGAAGAAAGGCTTGACCAATTAGTTAGAGGAGATAATGAATCCTTAAAAATGCATAATCTAGAGGTCGGTTACTGGCATTTTAGTAAAGGATTCTGGAAGATACGCTCCGAACCCATGTGATAAACCTTAAAAGAAGTAAGAATGACCATCTATCCTCATAGAAATTTTTACAAGTTATCATACAAAGTAGTAAGGCAATACCATTTGGAGTACTGTACAATAGGAAGTACAGAAAAACCTATGTGTTAATTAGAAATCAGAAAGAAAAAAAAATCTCAATTATCATGACCTAAAAAATAAAAGAAATTACCAAGTTGGTTTTTATAAACCTAAAAAAAGATTAAAGACGGCTTGTGATCAATAAAAGGATTATACTTATACAAAGAAGCCGTTGAAATTTTCAAGAATAAGACATTATTAAAAATATCACCTTGAAAAGATGTAGTTTAAAATTTAAAAGAAAAATAAACGAAGTCCACAATTAGGTAAACAAACAAGTAAACTTTGGTACATGAGTAAAAGGTAGACAAACCAATTGCAACTAAATGTTTAGTTTTACGAATAAAAGTTCATATTATAGGAATGAGACAAAGATGTTTGTAAGATGATAACAATACTATAAAATACCTATAAAGGCAGCATGAATAATTTCAAAGGAACTAAAAATCCTGTAATTAAGAAAACCTATTTAGACAATGAGATACCAATTTAAATATTTGTATTGTCAGTGAATAAAAAAGGTTGAGATATGAACAAACAAATACGAAACATATTGAAAAATAATAAGAATTTGATTAGTTGATAAGTGAGTAATAACATTCTAGATCCTGTTATTATCCATCTATTTAACAAAATACTTTCATATTATTAACCATTATACGAAATAATAGTATGTTCCATATCTGGATTGTAGACGATCTAAGAATAAACGAGAAGTTGAAATTAGTAAGCCAACCCTACAGATTTAAGATCAACAAATAAAGAATTTAAGAATATATATATATATATATATATATATATAAAGAATTTAAGAATATATATATATATATATATATATACGAGTCCAAACATGTTTCTAATTGAACGTAAAAACTGGAATACGAAATGAAAAGGAGGAAGCCGTTAGAATTCAGAGTACGTGATAAAGTATTATTGAAAGTTTTACCTTGGAAGGTGTGGTACGATTTGGAAATAAGGGAAAATTAAGTCCATGATTTGTACGACCTTTTGAAATCCTGTAACAAATTGGACCGGTAGCTTATCGATTAAGACTACCAGAAGAAATGAGTGGCGTACACGACGTATTTCATGTGTCGAACTTACGCAAGTGTTTGGTCGATGAAAGTTTAATAATGCCATTAAAAGATGTTGAGATTAACGAGAAGTTGAAAATTATCGAACAACAAATTCAGATAGAAGATCGACAAATCAAGAAACTAAAACGAAAGACTTTGGCAATTGTGAAAGTCAAGTGGAACTCCACACGTGGTCCAGAATACACATGGAAATTGGAGTAAGAAATAAGAAAAAAGTATACACACCTGTTCAATAAATCTCGAGGACGAGATTTGAATAAAGGTGGGGAGGATGTAATACCCCGAATATTTTTATAACGCTCGATCTCGTAATCATAAACGAGTAAATGACTACTTGAAATTTTAGGTTTAAACGAGTTTTTAGTGTCATAAGAGATCGTTTAATAATAATAATATTAATAAATAATAATAATATTATTATTATTTATAATAATAATAATAAAATAATATTATTTTTGAAACTAGGTCAAAACGTACAGAAAAATAAGCTCGTCCCAACGAAATATTCGTATTTTTATAAAACGTTATATTTTAAAAGTTATAAGAGAAAAACGAGATAAGCAGATGAATTAATTAGAATAATAAAATAATAAAAAAAATTATAACTTAACATTCATGTATATGTATATGTATGGGTGATCATGGGACGTATGGCAATTCACAATCCCACATCGAAAGTTTGGTGAAAGTTCTCACGAAAGTTCTGAGTATAAATAGAACCTTTATCAGGCCATATCTATAATTAAATTTTTTGCTAATGTTTTTTGTATAAAGAGAATTCTGAGTTTTTAATATCCCTTACGATGTTGTTAATAGTTATTTTAGAGTATGAGTAGGGAGACTCTACATCAAATTGTCGTAGATAGTTTTCAGGTATATTCTTATTTAAGTTTATGTCTAATTAATTATTAGTTATTTTTATTATTATTAGGCCTTAGGGTTATTGTCAGGGTATGTATTGGGTAGCCTAGCTTTAGTTAGACATGGACTAATCATCCATGCTTAATCAAGACAGCGTTAGCCAATATCAAGGAGGATAATAATAGACCTTAAGGTTATTATCAGGGTAGATTATGGGTAGCCTAGCTTTAGTTAGGCATAGACTGATCATATATGCTTAACCAAGGCTGCGTTAGTCAATATCAAACCAAAATAATGATTAGTTAGGTGTACCCTAACCTAACATAGGGTTACTGTATCAGGACCCAGAAATCTTAAAGATAAGAGACGAAGTTCTGCTTTCATTTAGGAACTCATTTAAGGTGAATACATTTATACTTTTTATCAAACTGTACATATGTTGTATGTTTTCAAAATGGCATGAAATTGTTGAATGAATCTAAGCATAAAGGTAACTTACAGGAAGCATCTTTCCATGTTTATGCGTATGGTTTGATCAAATTCATATATATGTCATAGCGAAGGTTATGGCATAGCTAGTTTCATACAAATTGGGGAGAAATAACGTTACCGGATGGTACCCAGAGTTCTAGGAGTTTTACCCATTTGTATTCCAGTTGTTAAGGTATAAATTGTGGCAGTGTATGTGTATTTTATCGTAAAATATGGTTATATGAGTTGAACGATATCATGCTGCAAAAAAATGTTTTGTGTCTTGTAAATGTAATTCACCAACTTTCGTTGACGTATATTTTAAAAATGTTTTCAGGTAATCATTAATAGCTTTGAAGATAAGGTAGTAGTTTAGGGAGGATATACCCTTAGACTCCAAAATACCTTACTCGGTTTTGGACCAGCCGGTGATGACTATAGTACATAGAAGAATGACTCCCGTGGCTCGGGATATTATTAAACAATACTATAATACGACGTATAAAACTTTGAATTTTCAGAATAATTGTTGTAAATTATTAGGGGTGTGTAATTCCCCATGTTTTATGAAAATGGCAGTTACTCGACTAAAAAGTCGAGAATTTTGATGAAACTCAGGACTATGAAATTTCCGTTATGCAATAAAATGATTATTCAAAGCAGGTACCAATCTGAGTCGCACGTCCGGGGTGTCATTTCTCGGGGTGTGACAGCTTCATTCAGCGCAAGGCTAAATAGTATTGTCACTAGGTCAAGTGGTCTTGGATCAACATTTGATCAACCAACCTTAGTACGGAAACTTCTAAGTTATGTACCAAAGAGGTTCATTCAAATCGTTGGGACAATTAAAAATATGCTAGTCTAGAAACAATAACTATAGATGAGACAATTGGAAGATTAAAAGCATTTGAAGAAAGGACCAATCTAATGAATGAAGACCCAGTGGACAATCAAGACAAACTTTTGTTCACACGTCATTACAACAAGTCGGGTCATGGAAGAAGTTTTTGATACCGTGGACAAGGAAGATCTATTTCATCACAAGGCAATTGGCGTGATGGAAAGTTTAGACAAGAAAAAGGAGGAAGAAATAGCTCGTATGATAATTCCAGAAACAAGGATGAAAATGATCATGATAGGAGGAAGACATACCCTAGAGATCATAACCGTCTCAAAAGAGATATGAGATAAGTGGAGTGTTACAACTGTTACAAGTTTGGACATTATGCAAGAGAATGTCGTCGGGGGAAAAAAAGCATAAGAGGAGTCAAACTTGGTGCAAGAAGACAAGGAACCGACTCTCTTGATGGCTGTTACCGTAGATAAAGAGAATCATGAAGAAACTGAATGGATTCAAGTTCCAGAAGAAGGAAAATTGAAAAATCTAAGGTTAGAAATAGAGAGTGACATTAAGAGAGAATTCATCATCTAAAATTGTTGTAAACAAACAAACAAATAAGCATATCCGCCAAAAATTCCACTCAAAGAGTAGGGTCTAGGGAGGGTGGGATGAGGGCAAACGTTATCTCTTTCATATGGGGTAGATGTAAGGCCCCAAACCAGTCACCCTACAGTTGGTTCTCATAACTGGTTATACTCTTTAAAATACTCGTGTTATTAATCAAACTACAGTGGAAGTCTTTCAAAAATAGTTTTGCTCTTTAAAGTTATTAACGTTATTAACGTTTCCTCACGAATGCCTGCACACCAATCCGAGTAACACCGCTCCCAAGCCAAGATACGTCGACCCCAAAGCTCACCTGCACCACAAACTAACGTACACACAAAGTCAGCTACGCTGAGTGAGTTCTAATATAGTTTAATTTAAACAAAAGCCAACTTGTCTCCTTTAATATTAATTTTCCACTCAAGACCCTCTGGTCTTTATAAGATTGTTTTTTCATTTATTAATAGATAGATAACCCCCGTTAACTTACAATATCCCAAAGCATTCACCACCCCAGAATCAACCCACCGCTTTAACTCAGTAAGCCTCTCCGACATGGATCGAGCTTACTACTATAGTAACTCAAAATTTACTACACATATTAACCAAATACCGGTTATCTCCACTAACCTCTAGACACCGACTTACCAGTCCTAACCAGGACTCTCATAAACCAAGTGACTCAACAGTTGTACACAAAACTCGACACACCACATTGATTCCATCTATTTATCACATCAATATCATCTCGTACACAGTTAATATAACTCATCACTTGTATGCAATTTAACACATATATATGCACACAAACACATACCTCGTCACTGCACCCTCGTCAGGGTTATCCCCGTCGTGATACTCGTCATGAGCTTAGCTCTACCCTTGTTACAGGGCCCCGCCACTAATCATAGCGACACACTCGTCATCTTACGATGACTTCCCAGCCACCCCCTTGGTGACAACACTTGAAGAACTTTGTTCTCCATATCACGACTTGTCGTGTCATAAAGACAACGACTTAAGTCCACACAATGCATATAAGTAACACATAGTGGCATACACGTAAAACTATGACTCGTTACCTAAGCACATATCACGTACGTGCACACACAACAACACCTCTTAGTTGTCCCCGTACGACATGTAAATACAATCCCGACTCACCCATACTAACTCATAATTCACATCATCACATATTATTTATATGCCTAATTACTAGGCCTACACCCTATACACATTCCTAGGATAATATATCCTACACCGACTCATGAGGGTCTAGCTCACTTCCTGACTTATTCCTGACTAACTCATAACACTTAACAGTAGACTAGCATTTACATGACCCGTCAATGGACCACATACGGGTTCCCATGCTGACTCTCCTTTTATAACCTTCATAGGTTTGACTCAATTCCCGACTCATTTATAAAGGTCTTAGTGCATAAACACCTTGGGTTAGAACCCAAAACTCTTAATATGTTTATTAAAACAAACTTGTCTCATAAGCATGTACGATAGCCCCAAAAACATTAAAAACATTTAAAATAGGAGATTAGAAACTCACAGTTGTGAAGATCCAAGCCTTGCCCAGTAGTCGTCCTCTTGCTCGAACTTCAAACCTGCCGACGTATGATCACATGATCAGATACGTTCTAAAGATACGCCGAAAAACGCCAAACATAATAACAATCCTGATAATTGGTCTCATCTGCTAGCCAATCCATCCTCATGAAACCCTAGTTTCACACGTGCACCGGAACCGGATCGTCTTTGACCCACTTAGGGATCCGAATGCTCGAACTGTGTTTTCGTGCATGCACGTACGTGATCATGCAAACTGTCACACCCCCAAATTTATTCACATATTAAATAAATAAATAAATTAAGGTTGTAACGATTGGTAACATTACACAACAGCGGAAGCTGAAATAAAGACTTCTATGGTGTCGAACACCTTTACATACACTAAAATGAAATGCTACATTAGCCTAGAACCATATAGTTAAAAATCGACTTGAGGTTCGACAATCATGCGTCTTCGGCTTCTAAGGTTTTAAACTGAATGGTTAGCCTATTCCAACCGTGCAATGGCTGTGAATTACGTGAAAAACATACTTAAAGTGTCAACACAAAGGTTGGTAAGTTCACATGTTTAATTACCTCAATGTAAAGTAGTTTTTCCTTGAAAACATTGATGATGTATACGTGGCCATAATATGAAACGGTTTTCCTCGAAAACTTTTAAAATGCGTACATGGCCATAATGTGAAATAGTTTTCCTTGAAAACATAGACATAAGCTTTTGCACATGAACGAATGGGGGAAAACTATTTGTATGTAAATGATTGGCAAAACCAATTTGCACGAAAATGATTGGCAGATACATCAGCACGGAAACGATCTCAAGTTTCAAGTATTCAAGTTTTCCTATGCACAAAAACGTTTTCAAGTATCAAGTATATGCACGTGCACGAAAGCGATTTCAAGTATACGTTAAATGAAACCAAGTAATCTTATCAAGTTTGACCTATCAAGTTGACCCATCGTAGCTAGCTAGGCACACGAAGTTTATTCTACATGAGTGTTAACCAAACCAAACACAGGTGTTTCGCCCCTCACCCATTCCCCATGGGTTCACGAGTTAAGATAAAGTGCAGCCATTGAGCCATACGAACCCTCGGTTAGCGCGACTAACCATGACTAGGAGTGTCAATCCCAATAGTACTATTCATAATATCCCGGCTATACGAGTTAATGGTTAATAAATTGTTCACGTAGGGGACTTTACGAGCTCTTCCACGATTGTCTCTTGTAAACATAAATGGTCGGTCATGATTCCTTGTTTCTAACGTATAAAGCAAATATGTTTCATGTTTCCTCAAATGTGTCATGTAATGTTGTTCCTGAATGTATCAAATGGCATTGTTTCTAAATGTATCAAACGATGATGTTTCATGTTTTCAAACGTGTTATGCAAGTATGTTTCTCCCTTGATGTTTCTAAAACATTTAAAAGTTAAAAGGGGGCAGTGAACTCACCTTGGTCCGGAGCATAAATAATTCATGTGCTAAAGTGGTGAATTTGTTAAAGCATAGGTGAAGCATCAAGGTAACCCTAACAAGTAACTTAGCATAAGTATTTCATAGTCGGGTAATGTTATTACACATTTGAACGCGCTTAGACGATCCGTTAAGGTTCCACGACCCGTTGATAATTTTGAGTTGTTTATTGATGGATGGGTACGTATGTTACTCCATATTTGCTAGTTACACTAGTATATCAATCTGTGTATAAGTATAAGTATACTTGTAGGTATATATGTAATTCATAGCAATCGTTTACCAAACGAAGTATGTTTAAGTCTTAGCCAAAATATATGGTTTATATACTTCATATCCAGCTGTTGATTAGAAAAGTAGTAGTTCGTTCCAAGTGATCTAACCCGTATGATACCTTCGTATGTGTATTTATATAGTTACGTATAATCTGGAAGTAAGTGTACATCACGTGTATGATTAGGTTTGTATCAAAATAGGCGTCAAAATCCATAGTTATAAGTATTGATCATTTCGTTAAATTGCATGTACTTACAGGTATTCATATATATATATATATGTTTTTAAAATATACCACCGTATATATTTGTATCAACATATAACATATGACTTATAAATACAAGTTTTCGAATGCGTAGATTGATTTAGATGTATATAACTAAACGTACATGTTTGTGAATGAGTATACACATATATGCATTAATATATCTATTATTGTATATACTTTATACAAATATGGTTTATGTCTTAAGGTGTAAATGCTCATGTATACCTACACATATTTAACAAAATTATTATTCATGACTATAATAGTTCACCCGACATCAAATACAAGTTATGCCTAATGTTGGTATCGTCTCCACGCAATTACGTTAGCATTATCCTTATTCTAATAAATGATTCCAAAGAATGTCACGTGCATCATCATATTTTTTCTCACCAAAATCTTCTAATTTTCCATATTTTAAGAAAGTATGAATTTTGAAATTTAATTATATTATGTTTTTATTTTTCAAAAAAGATAATATAAAATTTGAATTCTAATTATTACTTAATTAAGGAAACAAAGAATTGTATTTCTTATTTCACACATTATTATAAAATTTTTTACACCTTATTGTACTATTTTTTAATTAAACAAACCCATGTAATACATGGGTATATAATCTAGTATATAATATAGTAATAATAGTCTCATATTGTTCGTATAAAAATTCTTATTATTTGTTCACCCGAATCCCATGGTTACCATTATTATTGCTAGTTGTCTCCCTTTTAACAATTATAAAAGTAACGATGCTATTATTATTAATAATAATACAAATATTTATGATAATAATTGGCATCAATGTAATCGTGTCTATTGTTAAATAAAACATGTAGTTTTATTTGTTAATCACCAATACTAGTTTATAATTTATTTTGTCCATTTTATTGTTCTTAATCTTATTAATTTGTCGTTAGTTGGGTCAGGTCGTTGAAGCTCGGTTCGTTCGTCTCACACGCGTTTGGTTTATTTTTACAATTTATAGATAATAAATAATTATTTATAATAAATAATTATTTATAATAAATAATTATTTATAATAAATAATTATTTAAATAGTTTTATGACGTGCGTTTATACCTTTCCGCACGTTCGGTTCGCGTACCGTCACACGCTTAAACTCATTTATAGTCCGTTGATCATGTTTGACTTGTGTTGCTTAGTTTGACCAAAACCCGAGGCTGTTGACCAAGTTTGACTTTCGTCGACTGTGTTTGACCAAGGTTGGGGAGGTCGTATCCTGTCCAAAAATGCATAGTTTATACTCGGGAATGAAACCCGGCCACCAAAATCGCCAAATCTAATACGAAAGGATGACTGTGACATCCGGCTATTTAGGGTTAAGCCCGTTAGCAAATCCAGTTAAATATCTAGTTAAATACTAACCTATTTAACTTATCTCAAACCCTAGGGACTAATTCTGCCTTTATTCAAACTCAAACTACAAGGACTAGTTGTGTAATTAGTCCAAACTCATTCTAATTGACTTTATAAAGTCAAAATCGAAGAATTATGTTCCTGTTGACTTTTTCGATAGTCAAACTAACCAAGTTCTAACCCAATTCAAACCACAAGGACTAACTCTGTCATAATTCAAACTCAAACACATGAAACTACAGGGATTAATTCTGTAATTAACCCAAACCCGATTCCTTTGACTTTTAAAAGTCAAAATCGCGAATTCTTGATCTTATTCAATCCGTAACTCTCAAAGATGGTTCAAATTCATAACAGAAATTCATTACAATGATGATGTCTATCATTATTGAGCCATTTAACACCGTTATTGATTTCGAATTAATCCCATTAATCATTTACGAACCGTAACTCCCGACACTATTGTCAAACATCATCAAATTCGACCTTTTGGCATTGAAATTGTGTAGTCTAACCCTCTAAACATCTCAAACGAGTTCCCCTGAAGTTTCCGCCTAACTCATTTCGGCCGGAGAAGTAGCCGGAGTTGCCGGAGGTCAAACTTTAAGTGTCGCACCGGAGGTCAAACATCTCAAACGAGTTCCCCGACTCATTTTAAATCCAATTAAACCATATGTTTAGCTTCGCAATTACCCACCCTTTGAAAGCCCTATGCTAATTCAAAGTTATAACATCGAATTAGTGATGAACCGATTCTAGGGTTCATCACACTTTGGGCTTAATCGAATACTGATTTGGACACAACTTCACTACAATTAAACTATATGGGTGATTTCTCAATACCTCAATCTGTAATAGCCCTATGAATCCAACCCCAGTTATTATAAGATTTAATCGATTTGATTCTAAGTTCAACCTAGGGTTTTTCGGCAATTTCAAACCAGAATTTACGACCCTAAACATGTTGGTTTTGCAATTAAAAACGACCACCGACTTGCAATAGATCAATGAACAAAAGCCCTATGTTTGCAAGATCAATCATGATCGATTTGGTTGGAATCGGGACTGAGGTTTGGGTTTGGATTCGGGTTCGCATGGGGGAGGAACTCAGAGGTGTTGAGGATTAAAACTCATTTAGTCTGGTCCTTGTATGCAATGACCCTAGCGGGCGGGGTGGTTAAGTTGTTGGACTCATGCGCAGGAGACCCGGGCTCGAGTCCGGTCTCCTACATTCTTTTTTTGGGGCTTTTTCACTAATTTTCTCTTTATAAAATCTTTCCCTATGATATTATAATGTTATATAAATATATTTTGACACCAGAAAACACCCGTAGGCTCGGGTCTAGTTTTATGATCCATTTATATTATTATTTCATACTTTTAAAATAATATATTTGTATTATTTTCACCCCATGACTCAAATTAAAAATAATATATTTATATATTATTTTTGCCACATTTATAAATATCGTGTAACACTTCGAACCTATAAATAATATAATTATTTATATTTTTACCCACGTTTATATCATCGGATAAAAATAATATATTTATTATTTTTTTTGCCACAAGATTTATTAAATGTGTTAATTCTGTAAACTTAAAAATAATATTATTTTCTTAGGCCATTATTAAATGGTACAAAAGCACAGATATATTTAATTTTTATTATTCGTACTTAGAAACATTCGACATGAAACGCATTTATCTTAAATATTATATTAAGAAACTCTTATTCCCGTGGACGCGTTCGTCTACTCGTGTATCCTAAGAATGTTTTAGGACGTTCAAATATTCCGTGTCATCGTCACAAAACCCCATTGTATCCCTAACTATTATGCTTATAATTTTAGGACATACGTAAGCAGTTCACAGGCAAACTCTTGTGTTTCCTACTTTCATCCTTGTGTGGCGTTATCTACTACTCGTACACAACTCAGGTGAGTTTCACGGCCCATTTTTACTCGTTTTCCTGTTGGGGGAGAAACATGTACACAAACTATCATACTTTTACTTGTTTTCCCGTGGGGGAGAAACAGGTACGCAAGCAAACATTGTTTTACATGTTTTTCCCGTTAGGGGAGAAAACATGACGCAAACTATTTTGATTATGGTACTTCATATGATATCACGGTTGAGGCTAAGCGTAACACACTATCATGAAAGTCCTCACACACTTCGGACCGTTAATATGGAATTAGCGAGGTAATTTTGGTAGTACTACCGAGTTTGACAAACCCCACCCGCGTTAGTCGCGCTAACTCGATTGGAGGTCGAACGGGTGAAATATTGACCTTAACACATTAGTCAGAGTTGATAGACCTGGCTGGAGGCAAACAAACAAACACTGTCAACTTCGGTTGCGAGCGCTTTAGTAAGACATGAATATAGGCTAGCTACCTATAGATATGCATATTGAATGTACATAATCTGGCAAACACTCTCTTATTGCAAACTTGAAACCTGTGAACTCACCAACCTCGTGCTGACACTTTTTTCTTACATGTTTCTCAGGTCGCTAAGGCACAGGTTGCTCATCTAGGGCATGCATGGAGTCCTACTATCATTTCATTCATATGCAAACATTTGAGACAATTCAGTTGCTTTTATTAAATTAAACTTGAGCGCATTTGTTTTGTGTAGTAACTATCTTGTTTAAACGCTTCCGCATTAACTCTGAACTTTTATGTTATGACATTTTAAGTTCCATATAGTGTCGTTTGACGTAACTAATGACTGAGATCCTGGTGTGTCACCTTCCAAACGGTAAAACTCCGTTAGTGGAATTTTGGGGTGTGACAATGACTAATCAACCAAACTTCACCTAAAACTTCAAAACGAACCTTGAACGTTGTAGATCGGCTTAGATCCGAAGCACACAAGCGTAGATCTACAATTTTTACTCATCGGAATCACCGGAAAAACCACTGTTTGCAGGAATCCTTTTACAGAAAACTAATGCTAACAAAATGTGTAGATCTAAGTCCAAATGACAAGAAAAACGAGATAGGGACTCACCGGAATACGCAACTCGCCGGAATGTCAGGATTTGACAGAAACGCTGGTGTCGCTGGGAGGAGCCGCTGCCAGACCTCCTCCTTCCCTTAACCCGATCTCAACTACTCTCGTTGACGTCGTTCATCTCCACAGGAGCCACCGCCTCCGCCTGTTACTGTTGGCTAGTCCGTCATGATCGTCACTGCTTGACACGGGTGGTCAGCCTGAGCTCACCGGATGAGCCGCCTGGAGGTGGCTGGCCCTCCTCCTACCTCTCTCTCTCTCTTGGTGTCTCCATGTGTGTGTGTTTGAGTTTTTAGGGTTTCAAATGAGGAGATGGAAGGGGATAAATTGCTTATCTAGCTAGGGTTTTAGTTGTGGCCTTTCAAAGAAATACTGGTTTGCTGTAAAAGCGTAACCACTCGAGTCCTCGTTATGACTAAATTCCCTGATTTATTATTGTTTAAATACTTATCATTATGAAACGTTATTACTAATATTATTTATGTATTTTAAATCATGAAATTTTCGTTTCAATTTATGTACGAACCGATACACGTCAATACCGCGTCTCTAACGTATTCGTCCTTTTAAACATTTCGCGCTCCGAGTATTACTATTCTTATTTTGCTAATATTATTAAGATAAATATTTACAATATTTGTCGTATTAATATACGTATCGGTATCAATTTTACCGCTATCGTTAGTCTTACGAGTATTCGACATGGTTTAATGTTAAACGTAGTACGCGTATATTTATCCGAATAGTCTTTCGATATGAATTTTAATACTTAATATTAATAATGCGTTATCTTAGATAATCTTTCTTGCCGAACATCCAGTATTAAACCAATGTCTGAGCGTTAAACGTTTGAAGAATGCTGAAACGCGTACGTACTTCTATCGTTTCATGAGTGACTAGTTTTATATTCGGGTTATGTAATTGGGCCTCCAGTGCGCTTGAATCCTTATTGGGCCTCAATTAGGCTTCGATTTCTACTGGGCCTAGTCGGGCCTAGGCCTACAACTAGGTTTTAGAATATAGAATTTTTGCAGGTGTCACACAAACCCTCGTCATGCCATGCAAACCCTAACTTCGTGAATCGCTTAAACTCGAGTCGGGTTACCCTTTCATGCATGCAAACAAAGCCATGCACCACTTTAGTCGGGAAAAGCCCTAATCGGCCACGATGCCGTCCCTTGTCTCTACCTCGCGCACCGTCGTGTCACCTGTTACCGTCGTGTGCCGCTGACCGGCAACAACCGTGTGCCACCGCCTTCCTTGTCGGGCAAAACCTTTGTGCGTTTAAACCCTTTAAATCTTTCGTCTGGGTCCCTCTAATTTCCCTTTGTGCGTTTCGATCTCAAAGTTATATTTAAACAACTAATCGGGCTCTCTCATTCTCGTTAAATAGAGTTCTACACGAAAGTCCATACTAACCACAACACTTAATGAGGATTCGGGTTATCCACTACCTCGAACCCTTAGCTTCTGGATTTTTGGGATGTTACAAGTCTATCCCCCTTAAAAGAGGATTCGTCCTCGAATCCTGCGTCGGCACAAACCAACGTAACTCGCCATTTTGTTGCACCTGATGCATCAAAACTTCTTTCTCGTGCCATGTATTCACTTTTGCAAGCATCATGGTTATCATCACCTTTCAACACGATCACCGTACTTGGTGTTCAAATAAGTCTTCTCCCTTGCCCACTTTTAACTTTTAGACTTGTAGGATCACCTACATATTCCTTTATTTCCCGTCTTTCCAGCCAAATGGCTGCGTTTCCCACTCTCGCTATTCCGGCACTCGCTAGAAGTTGTAACATTTCATTCCACATTACGGGCACAATTTCCTTTGTCCCTCGTATAATCCCTATGGTCTCGTCTTCCCATGTATGCTTATCACCTTTCACGAATGGATTCATTCATTGCCCCTCCAAAGTGAAGTCGTTAAACCTCTCGTCTCATATCTTGATCGCCATCCTGCGACAATTTCTCAACTCAATCCCACTGCTCTACCCATAATAGTATCACTTTAGTCCCTCTCCGATGATCTCTAGGAGCTTGTGCAAGCTACACTGGTCCCCACCAAACTCCACTACCATAACATCTCTTTTACCTCATTTTCACGCGTTGAAAACGCCCCTTAACTAAGCCCTTAATACTCTACAGTAGAGTTACCTTCATCAGCTCTCGATGTTTCTCAATGCTCATATACCATCGCCATGTCTGTTTCAACAGCCAAACATTTACGTCACTTGAATGCTCCCCAGGAGCTCGCTTTAAACTAGCCTTAAATTTACCAGCGTAGGCATCTCCTTCCCAGTCACTTATGTGCAATCTTGCACGTACCTCTCCTGAGTTTTACTTTTCTCATTAATGTTCTACTATTACCATTCGATCACCGACCGCGTCTCATGTATCATGTACGAACATGAAGTCCGTCTGCTCACAAGCCTCATCTATCCGTCGTCTCGTTTAGAGAGAACATACTCATTTCTCCTTTTCCTCACATAGCCTGAATCCTTCATATGGAACGTGTTCCATGAAGTTCCTTCGTCACCTGGTTAACTCCGTGCTAAAATCTTCAGCGTCATCACCTTGATTTCATCATAAACATTTCTAGTCAAGCCTCCACGTAAACGCTTTCATCAACTACTCTCACAGCTCCGCACATTGGTTTCGTGCTCCGAATTCCCCGAGATATAAGCATAGGCATCACATAAGGGCACCCCATCGATTGTCCAGAAAGACGTCAAAACTACTCGCATCACGTCGATGTATCAACATCGAGAAAATTGTCAAGATAGAAATACTATACTTGAGCACACAGACCACCCGTCCTATGCACGACTAAGCGTGTACTATAAGGGCACACACCGACACACATAACTACAGAACAACCAATGTTCTACATACGTACTAGTAATTCCAAACTCTGAATACACATCACGTGCACACACACAAACTACTAGACCTGAGTAAAGCTACGTGCATATGACCTGACCACGTCATTTGTAGACACACAAACTCCTGAACCTTATCTCTTACTCACCACAACGGTGGCCCCTGCCACACGTCATCACGTACTCACACAGAGTTCACACGGTCGTACCCTATACGGGTCGTACCAAAGGTTTAGAACGACACATTACTTAGATTAGACACATTTCATCACTCTACACACTCACACACACAATATATAAAATATCATAATTACCTACAGGATCTTGTCCTAAATATTTATGCCTATACACAAGGTATATAACTACAAACTCCCATAGGACCTCGTCCTGAACATTTACATATAATAAGGATGTATATTCACAACTTCCCACAGGACCCCATCCTGAATACTCACATAAGGTGCAATGCACCCACTGCACTTCAAATATCACCTAGACATTAACACATAGGTGACACTATCTTAAGACCGTAGACACAGACAAATTCAAAACTCATGTTTATACAAGTCTACTCACACCATCTAATCAACCATGCTCTAGTTATCAAAGCAAAGATAATATTTAGTCCTAACTCACACCATTTAGAATGCAATCACACAATCACACCATACTTCACATGTTTCACTATTGTAAACACAATCATACGCCGTCACAAACACAATTATCATTAATTATGTTCAAATCACCATGCGGTAAGACTCACAATAAATGTCAAAATCAAATAATCAATATTTGAATTGAGCATCACCCCACGTAAACATCTAATCGGTCATAACGTCAAATCACACTGAAATCTCTCGTGACAACTGTCACGCTAACTAAGCATCAAGCAATCAAGCATCCCGAACACTGTCCGCAAGGTGCATCTGATGTGTCCTCTTTTGGTTCCTCCTTAAACAGAGCTCTCTTAACCTCCATAAGTGGTCGATCTTTCCACCATGTAGGTCCACATCCTGGAGGAAATCTTGTACTGCTGACGTTGCCCTTCTTTCTATCCAATCTTTCCAATCATAGCACCATGTGGCATGTTTCCAACCAAAGCTCTAGTCACACTCGGCGTGGGAAGCCCCAACACTGCCCCTATCTCACTGGCAGTTCCATCTGCAGCCGCCGTCGGCTTGTCTTGTCATCGTGCATTCCTCCTAACAAGAGATTCAGGCCTACCCGATCTCGTACGCTTAGTCTTAGCCACCTAATCCCACTCAAGATAGAACGTTGGAGTGATCAATATGGGCACAAATTCAGAATATGAGGGTAGTCATAGACTGCCAAATCACGGTGATCAAATACAATTTGGTGGTCCATATTACGGCTCGGATTCTAAACCTTTCCCATCATACTCACACTAACTTTCTACCTTTCACGCATACCGGACGCACATGCATCCCACATAAATCACATAGCACCACGCAATAATCTAGCAAATCATCATATTAATCACATGTAACATCCCAAAAATAAAACGACAGTTATAATAACGGAATAAACGAACGAGGCATGTCGGGTCGGGCCGGATGGGCCGGCGGGCTGGAAGGGGAGCCTCCCCTATAAATAGCCAAGGTCACCACCTATTTCTCTCATTTGCAAATTCTAGAGAGAGAAACCGTAGAGAGAGAAAGTTGGCGGATCGACCCGAGATTTCAGCAAAGTGTTGCTCCAGAGCTCGTGAGAAGAACCTCCAGATCAGAAACTTGATTCAGGTAACGATTTGGCCTAAATCTGAGTTTTTGTTCGTTTTTGGGTTTTTCGGGTTTTGGGTGAAAAGGTAACGTTTTCACGGATAAAACTGAAAGATAAACATAGATTTGAGTTCTTTAATGGAAAGCAAACTTTTTGAATGTAAACAGGTTCAGGATCTTGACGTGATCAGACCTGAATGTGAAAGTTAGGGTTTTACGAAGAAACAGATCGTGCGTACTTATCAAGTACACACGGAGCAGGTCCTGCGTACTTATCAAGTACGCAGGAAGAGAGCACTGCGTACTTATCAAGTACGCAAGAAGAGGACCCTGCGTACTTATCAAGTACGCAGGAAGCAGGGTCTACGCACTTGCTAAGTGCGGAGGCATCAGGCTGGTTAAGTAAAGTTAGTATGTTTAGAAGGGTTAAACCGTTAGAGTCGGTATTGGTCTGATGTGTATTTAACTAATCAATTCAGATCGGAAGTGACGTTGTTGGGCCTTTGTTTAGGACAACCGAGACTAGCTTATAAGGTGAGTTCTAGAAGCCCTTCTTTAAATGTTTTAATTAAATGTTTTTGGGCTGGTGTGCATACATACGGAATGATGTTTTGAAATGAGGTTTACGAAACGATGTTTATGAAATAATGTTTACGATGTGATGTTTACGAAATAAAATTTACGGGATGATGTTTATGAAATGTTTTGCCAAATGAAGTTTACGAAAGGTTTACGAAATACATGATGTTTTGTTTAATAAAACGTACAAATACTTTAACTAAAATGAGGTAAAGGTTTTATGAAAGTCACGAATGAACGAATCTGCCACGAGTTCCTACGGGAGCTAAGGTATGTATGTATGTATTGGCCTCACCTTAAGGGGGGCCTTTGTGGCTGGCTAACGGTTGTTCAACTGGTTGATGATGGGGTGACGACGGTCACCCATGGGATTATCGGGATCCCGATGGAAGGTACTATTCCTTGCGGGGAAATAGTGCCTAAGTTATGTTCTGTCTACCTAGAGGTAACGAGCCTTAGGAGACATATGTTCTGTCTACCTAGAGGTAACGAGCCTTAGGAGACATATGTTTGGTCTACCTAGAGGTAACGAGCCTTAGGAGACATATGTTTGGTCCACCTAGAGGTAACGAGCCTTAGGGGACCTGTGTGACGGATGGCTTAGAGGTAACGAGCCTTAAGTTCATCCGCTGGTATGCGATGTATGGAATTGACGGTTACGAGAAGGCGCAGATTCGGTTCATGTTGGGTTATGTTATGATGCTATGTTATGATGTTTTGATGATGTTAAGTTACTGCATGTTTTACTTACGCTTTTGTTAAACAAATGTATGTTATGTTTTTGACAAAATGTTTGTGTTAAGGTTTTATGTAAAGCTAGAACTCACCAGCGTAGCTGACTTTTTAGTATACACATTCAGGTTAAGGGCAGGTTATGATGATGGACGGTGATGCTTGGCAAGCGAGAAGAGTTACCCGGATGATATGAAGACTGGCATCCCGTTATAAGTTGTTTATGTATTTGATAACATTACACTTCCGCATGTATGAACAAGTTTTAATTATGATGAATGAATGATTCCGCTGCGTTATTTGATATTCAAGTTTAATAAATGT
Source organism: Smallanthus sonchifolius (assembly GCA_023525975.1). Classification (NCBI taxonomy): domain Eukaryota; kingdom Viridiplantae; phylum Streptophyta; class Magnoliopsida; order Asterales; family Asteraceae; genus Smallanthus; species Smallanthus sonchifolius. The sequence goes on from CM042023.1 coordinate 24,689,584, forward strand.
TTGTGAATGAGTAAATCCAACAAGTGAGGCCTCCCGGGTTTGGGGCCTTACCTCACAATTACACACCACACATGGTTACACACAAAATCACTAAATCATGTCGACACACCAAACTATCTCACAAATCATGATTTTACCTAATCATGCTACACAACCACGCGTAGTGTTATACTATAGAATTTATACTCTAACATGTAATATATAACTCAAAAGACATTCCTCTTCGCTCGCGGTTACTCGTGGTGGCATTCGTTTCACCCTCGTCCCATTCTCAATTTAAGTTAAGGTATTTTATTTGTTTAAAAACACTAGTTTTCTATTAAACCACAGCTCTGATACCAACTTGTAAGGCCCCAAACCAGGCACCCTACAGTTGGTTCTCATAACTGGTTATACTCTTTAAAATACTCGTGTTATTAATCAAACTACTACGGAAGTCTTTCAAAAATATTTTTGCTCTTTAAAGTCATTAACGTTATTAACTTTTCCTCACGAATGCCCGCACACCAATCCGAGTAACACTGCTCCCAAGCCAAGATACGTCGACCCCAAATCTCACCTGCATCACAAACTAACGTACACACGAAGTCAGCTACGCTGAGTGAGTTCTAATAGTTTAATTTAAACAAAAGCCAACTCGTCTCCTTTAATATTAATTTTTCACTCAAGACCCTCTGGTCTTTATAAGATAGTTTTCTCATTTATTAATAGATAGATAACCCCCCGTTATCTTACAATATCCCAAAGAATTCACCACCCCAGACTCAACCCACCACTTTAACTCAGTAAGCCTCTCCGACATGGATCGAGCTTACTACTATGGTAACTCAAAATTTACTACACATATTAACCAAACACTGGTTATCTCCACCAACCTCTATACACTGACTTACCAGTCCTAACCAAGACTCTCATAAACCAACTGATTCAACAGTTGTACACAATGTACTCATCCCGACACAACGGTCAATCTAACTCGACATACCACATTGATTCCATCTATTTATCACATCAATATCATCTTGTACACAGGTAATTTAACTCATCACTTGTATGAAATTTAACACACACACATATATATATATATATGCACACAAAAACATACCTCGTCACTGCACCCTCATCAGGGTTATCCCCGTCGGGATACTCGTCATGAGCTTAGCTCTACCCTTGTTACAGGGACCCGCTACTAATCATAGTGACACACTCGTCATCTTACGATGACTTCCCAGCCACCCCCTTGGTGACAACACTTGAAGAACTTTGTTCTCCATATCACGACTTGCCGTGTCATAAAGACAACGACTTAAGTCCACACAATGCATATAAGTAACACATAGTGGCATACGTGCAAAACTATGACTCGTTACCTAAGCACATATCATGAACGTGCACACATAACAACTCCTCCTAGTCGTCCCCATACGACATGTAAATACAATCCTGACTCACCCTTACTAACTCATAATTCACATCATCACATATTATTTATATGCCTAATTACTAGGCCTACACCCTATGCCCATTTCCAGGATATTATATCCTACACCGACTCATGAGCGTCTAGCTCACTTCCTGACTTACTCCTCACTAACTCTTAACACTTAATAGTAGACTAGCATTTACATGACCCGTCAATGGACCGCATACGAGTTCCCATGCCGACTCTCCTTTTATAAACTTCACAGGTTTGACTCAATTCCCGACTCATTTATAAAGGTCTTAGTGCATAAACACCTCGGGTTAGAACCCAAAACTCTTAATATGTTTAATAAAACATACTTGTCTCATAAGCATGTATGATAGCCCCAAAAACATTAAAAACATTTAAAAGAGGGGATTAGAAACTCACAGTTGTGAAGATCAAAGCCTCGCCCAGTAGTCATCCTCTTGCTCGAACTTCAAACCTGCCAACGTATGATCACATGATCAAATGCGTTCTAAAGATACGTCGACTAACGCATAACATAATAACAATCCCAACAATTGGTCTCATCTGCTAGCCAATCCATCCTTATGAAACCCTAGTTTCACACGTACACTCGAACCGGATCGTCTTTGACCCGTTTAGGGATCCGAATACTCGAACTGGGTTTCGTGCATGCACGTACGTGACCATACAAACCCTCGTCACGCCATGCAAACCCTAACTTCGTGAATCGCTTGAACTCGAGTTGGGTTACCCTTGCATGCATGCAAACAAAGCCATGCACTACTTTAGTCGGGCAAAACCCTAATCGGCCACGCTGTCGTCCCTTGTCTCAACCTCGCGCACCGTCGTGCCACCTGTTACCGTCGTGTGCCACTAACTGACTACCTCCGTGTATCACCGCCTTCCTCGTCGGGCAAAAACTTAGCCGAGCCCACTTGCCGTGCCATCTCCTTCATCTTCCTCGTGTTATCCCTAGCCGGGCAACTCTCCGGTCCTTCACCTCCATCCGCAGCCGTGCACCACTCGTGGTTCTTCCACAACTGTCGCCGAGCATTACCACAGTTAACGCCGGCCACTGCCTCCTCCTCGTCGTTCCTCCATCCACGTCCTCTTTTTCTCTCTTCTCGGCAATCCGCCGCCACGCAAAATCGGGCACCACCGTGACCCGCGCTTGCCGTCTTCCTCTGCCACACACACCACCGCCATCCATCCCTGCCATCCTGCTACATTCCGCCATCAATGGCCAAAACCGACCACCGACCATCGACCCGAAATCATATCTATCTGTGCAAGAACTCGAATATACTAGCATGCATAAATGAAACAATGATTACCTTAACGACGTGTAGAAGATGATGGTGCATCCCCGTCGTCAAACTGCCCTCGTCCGGCCAGTCCTCTCTCTCGCGTCCCTTTCTGCCGTCGCGCACATCCTAGGTCACGATGACCTAGGGTTTTCCAATAATGGGGTATTTAAACCCTTTAAATCTTTCGTCCGGGTCCCTCTAATTTCCCTTTGTGCGTTTCGATCTCAAAGTTATATTTAAACGACTAATCGGGCTCTCTCGTTCTTGTTAAATAGAGTTCTACACGAAAGTCCATACTAACCACAACACTTAATGAGAATTCGGGTTATCCACTACCTCGAACCCTTAGCTTCTAGATTTTTGGGATGTTATAGTAGAGAGGCTGCACCCAGAGTGTGACAACCACGGATTTTCAGATCCTTATCGTTTTTGTCTTTTTGTACGTTTATACTTTTATACTTTAAGAATTTATATTTTATGTGTTTTTAGAAGTTCTAGGAGCATTGCCATAGACGAACACTAAGGTCACAACTAGAAAACCCGGCTAAGTGCATACACCGCGTATACCACAATCGCGTTAAATAAACCGACAAAAAATATACCTCAAATATAAATTTTATATTTTTATTTATATTTAGGACGATGATAAACTATTTATTATTTTATTACTAACCTCTCTGGTGAATCTTGTACACTAACGATCATTGATGGTTCGCGCCTTTATTTATTTATTTATTTATTTATTTTTGTTTCGAGTCCTAAAAAAATTTAAACGGACATTTTTTATTTTATATTAGTGACACCCGTCATAAATTAGTAATCGTAGTAATTTTTAAAATTTTCGGGTGTAAAAATTTATTCGAATTTTATACCGCGTTTTTAACCGTTTAACGAGGTTTTACCCACTATTAATAAAATCACCATCCTTTCAACACCCCTTCCCTATAAATACCAACCCCCAAACCCCCCCAATTTCCTTTGTTTGGCCATAGGCCACACCCCAAACACACATAATTGTTTTTTAATTTTATTTTATTATTATTATTACTTTCTTTTCTTCTTCCAAATTCTCAAGATCAATCTCTAAATCCTTGTGTGTTGAGCTTGATTCCGGGGAATCAAAGGCTATCCAAAGGTAGTTTGATGATAAAAATCTCATTTTTAAGTTCATGCATTTCAAGTTTTGATTTTGTTGATTATCAAGAACACCCACTTGAATCTTGTGTTTTCTTGAGTTTTTATGGTAAAATCTTTGTAATGAAGATTTAGTTAGTGTTTTTGAACAATGATTCATAGATGATTTTGATTTTGACACCTCCATGATTAGGAAATTAGGAAAACTACTTCTGAGTTTTGGAAAAATCTAAATATTGGTCAGTGGTTAGTATTTGGTATAAAATGACCACTGTCCAAATTTCGTGAAAATTGGGGTTGTATAAGTGGGTGTTTGGTATTTATAAAGATTAAACAAATGAAATTGGGAACATATACTTCTCGATAACTTTTGGACTTGAAACTTTTAATGGAATCTTATATGGACCTAAAACTAACCTGCTACAAATTTGGTAAAGTTTTGGCAAGTTTAACTATTTTTCCCGAATTTGTTAAATGTTAAAAATATTATATTCATAATAAATAATCTGGATAATAAAAAAATATGAAAATTGGTCAGAAATTATCTTTCAAATATATGAACAATTGCTAAAATTTTCAAGCATTAATTTTGTGTCCATTTATGGGTTTTGAATTACGAACCATTAAATCTTTATAAAATGGCATTTTGGGAAATTTTTATATAAAATTTAATTTATAAACTTTTTTTTATAAGTTTTGGACAGAAGTTTATGACTCGTTAAAAAATTAAATTTAGACTTTTAATTTGGAAGCTAAAATCACACTAAAACCCTAATTTCGGACGAATCGGTTTTTCAAATCGTAAATCTGACTTTACGCGCGTAACCGCGTTTTTGATTAAACGAAACCGTGACTTAAGATTTTGTTATATATGACTTTATAACTAGTGATGTTCGTTATTAAAATCTAAAACTTAAGGTTTTAAGGTCACGAATTTATATAAAAGCCGGTTTTACAATTTCTAACAGTTCGTACGCGTATGCACGGGTTTTGGGTATGCAACCGACTGCATAGCCACTTTTGTTCTATTGACTGCATAGCCACGGGTCAAAAACTATCTTTCAAATATATGAACAATTGCTAAAAGTTTCAAGCATTACTTTTGTGTCCATGTATGGGTTTTGAATTACGAACCATTAAATCTTTATAAAATGGCATTTTGGGAAATTTTTATATAAAATTTAATTTATAAACTTTATTTTATAAGTTTTGGACAGAAGTTTATGACTCGTTAAAAACTTAAATTTAGACTTTTAATTTGGAAGCTAAAATCACACTAAAACCCTAATTTCGGACGAATCGGTTTTTCAAATCGTAAACCTGACTTTACGCGCGTAACCGCGTTTTTGATTAAACGAAACCGTGACTTAAGATTTTGTTATATATGACTTTATAACTAGTGATGTTCGTTATTAAAATCTAAAACTTAAGGTTTTAAGGTCACGAATTTATATAAAAGCCGGTTTTACAATTTCTAACAGTTCGTACGCGTATGCACGGGTTTTGGGTATGCAACCGACTGCATAGCCACTTTTGTTCTATTGACTTATTCACACACGTTAGGTGTCCTAAATGCGTGTTTCATGTCTACTTGGTTAGTAGGACTCGATTAGGAAATCATATTTGCGGTTTCTTCGGTTAACCGTACTTTTTGCATTACCGAGCTCAGGTGAGTTTCGCGGCCCCACTTTTCATTTTCTTACTGTTTTACGGGGGAAAAGATGTTTCACACACTACACGTTGTTACCTTGGCTTACTTATGAATGTAATAAATCACCACTTTAACGCAGTCAATTAGCTTGGATAGGCGATGAGAATTATGTATAGTACTATTTGGGTTGAAACCCCCGCCTAGGGTTGGTCGCGCCAACCAGACTTGTAGCGTCATTTGGGCGCATAATTAGCCATAGTAGGTGTTCACATTCGACACCTGGATACAGGGGCAACAACTAGTCTGACGGTTTTGATTGTGGCTCAGGGTAATTAAATCTTAACACGTGTACTTGATCATCTGCGGATGATTACTATTACATTTTGAAATTTATTTACTTACCTTTTCTTATCTAGACGCAAAACCTGCGTACTCACCAACTATATTTATAGTTGACCCGTTTTCGAAAAATGCTTTTCAGGTAAACAGTTATGGGGATCACGAGCTTTAAACGGTTTGCTTTTGGGAAGAATTATTATTGTATACCTTTGGTTGTAGTCATGCATTTTAGACACTTTGTATTGATTCAGGATTTTCATGTATTCGTACATTCGTTAGAAGCATGTAGTATGGTTCAATGTAATGCACAACTTTCCTTTTAGTTTCTCTTGTACTTGTGTTCAATGCGATATACCGGTTACATCTCGTACTTCCGCCTTGGTGGGGTGTGACACAGAGAGACCCCCGACTCTGAAAACATACAAAACATGCATGCAATAGACAACAAATATCCAGTATCAAAAACATATATAAGAACACGACATAGAAGTTCTTACCATAAGCATACGAAAAAAACAACATGCATAATAGTCCCTAAATATAATGTTGTGAGGCATACATAGAGCATACAAGAATTATATGTAGTAAGAATCAAGTAGTCATAACAAATACCATTATATGTACTATCGAATCTTTTTCATCCCAAGTCAGTTTTGGTCTGCCTCTGCTCCTCTTCCCTCCCACAGTCAGTGTCTCCATGCTCCTTCCTGGTGCCGTCAACTGTATCCTCCGCACATGCCCGAACCATCGCAATCTATCATTCCTTACTTTATCCGAGATACGTGCTACCCCTAATCTGTCTCTAAAGAACTCATTCCTTATCATGTCCAACCTCGTGTAGCCACACATCCACCTCAGCATCCTCATCTCAGTTGTCTCTAACTTCCGCGCTTGAGTCTTCTTGAATGGCCAGCAATCGCTTCCGTACAACTTAGCCGGTCGAACTGCCACCCTATAGAATTTCTCTTTTAGTTTCTCTGGAGACCTTTTGTCGCACAAGACGCATGTGGTTGCTCTACACTTGCACCACCCTCCCTGAACGTGCTGTGTTATATCACAGTCAACGTCTCCGTCACTCTGTACGAACGTGCCTAAATACTTAAACCTAGTTGTTTGCGCGACCGCTTCATCTCCAATAATCAACTGGGTGTCCCCTTCAGTGTTTGCCCCACTGAAGTTATTCACATGTACCGGCATGAATTCCATATGCTAATAAGTTATTCATTTTGCTTGCTTATAGCATATCTTATCATTTGTCCTAATATTACAACAGAAAGCATATCTTATTATTTTGATAATACTTTTTCAAGATGAATAAAAGAAGATTATATTCCATGCATTAAGGTGTGCGGAATCAAATCAGAAATCTAGAAGTTTGCTTGGATTCTTATTAGCTATTGCTCCAAAAGGTAACCTATGTATAGTTTCAAATATCAAAAATATCATTTTCCTCGTTGTATTCATTTATTATTATTGATCGTATTAATTCCACTCCCTCACACCATGTTCCACTTTCAACACATTCATTCATCGTTTTTAAGCATCCTCGTAGCCCCACCCCAACCCCACCAAATTATTTTCCTTGATAATATCTTCATTAAAGTCCTTTACTTCATATACATATACACACCCATCTTCAATTCTATCATAAACCCAACAATCAAATGTGGTTTGATAGCTTATGTGACACAAGACTTGTCTTAGGACTAAGCCTTACTTCATCACCATCAATTGTCAAACTCAACACGATGGGTTCCACCATGCAGAGTTTTGAGCCATCGTTAACTTTGAGTCTTTCTCGCAACCATCTTGACACTAACCCTAACAAGAAACGTGCGGTTGGAGGATGTGCTATAAGTGATCTTGGAGTTTTGTATCAACAGGATAGCATTGTAATTAGTGGGGGATGTTCTTCGTTTTCGAACATGAGTGCGAAGAGGGCACGAGAGGTTGGGAGCGAAGAATCAGAGAGAGTTTCCAACGGTAATAGTTATTCAAGAGTGACGAGTGCAACAATTGTTCATGATGTTGAAGATGGTGATGGTTGTGTTAATGGTAGGAAAAAACTTAGGCTCACCAAACCTCAGTCTAATCTTCTTGAAGAATCCTTTAAACTTCGCAACTCTTTAAACCCGGTATGTATAACCTCTCTCTCTAAATTACTGCTAGAACAAAAAGGACAAATCTAAATATTTAATTTTTTGATCCATAGTTTATATTTTTAAATTTTTTGTTCTTCAATTACATACAAATACGTATGTTTATGCACATAAAAAAGATTTTTTTATGTGTTCTAAATTACTCTTAACCGTTTATCTAGACATGTGTAGGTTATGTGTAAATAATATAAACTACACATGAATTACACATGTGTATATATATTCACACTCACAAAAACACATAATTTTAACCATAAAGGATAGATAATTAGATAAGGTTAAAAATATAATAAAATGATAATTAGTGTTGAAATTAGCAGAAACAAAAGCAAGCACTAGCAAGAGATCTAAAGCTAAGGCCAAGGCAAGTTGAAGTTTGGTTCCAGAATAGAAGAGCCAGGTATTCAATTCCTCATGCCTTGAATTTTTTAAACGTTATTCAAGCTCATGATTTCAAATCAGAATTTTATTTTTAAAATATGAACCTTTTCTATTAGATGCTATAAACGTCCAATTATTTTGAAGAGACAACTAGAATCCGATTGTTTCCAAAAGCACAGGATTTCTTTGCAGTACGCCCAAACTAACGTTGGAATCTGTTTTCTTTGAAAATCAAATTGTATTTAGATTAACATATACTTTTAATAATTTTCGTTGTGTGTATGTTTTTATTTAATTAATTAGTAGGCTGCCTTCATAACCCTTTTTGACAAATGCAACCTCATAGTTAAAACCACTTTATGATTATTAGTGACTATACACAGCATATAAATGACATTTAAAGAGTTGATAAAAGTTTTTTGATAAGATGTTATGGTTTTATCATATTCGAACTTGATAGTTTTAAAATAAATTTAACAAGTTTTAATTTTCTAAACTCAATAAAGGTGGCATGTTTAATTGGATGCTTTATCCATGTTTCCATTGTTGAATTTGTCTTCTTTCTCCTTATTGGAAAAAGAATAATAAAAAGAAAGGCAAACAAACAAACCATGATGAATGAGGTTGCATCAACAGACCAAAATATTAAGGTGGGCTCTTTAGGTCTGGTCTTGATTGCATTATATAACCACTATCATTCCCAACATTATTCTTTTTTTATTTAGTTTGCTAGATTTTCTAAAATAAATATATCACAACCTACATCTTACATGATTTGAACCCTATGATACATCACTTAACCATCAGGATGTCCCCTTAGGACTCCTAACAACCTTCACTTTTATTATCAACAGCAGTCTTAGTAACATAATCATCATAAATTTACGCTCCATTTACACTTGTTTTAACTTAAAATGATGATTTTAAACGAAATTCAGAAACATACAAGCGAAATCAAGTGTAAATTAAGTGTAACTGGAACGTGAATTTATGATTAATATGTTACTGGAACTGCTATTGACAACAAAAAGTAAAGTTAGGACTGTCAACAACTAAATTGATAGCATGAATTATTATCGTCCAACAGGTTAATAAAATCCAATTTGCCTTAAAATAAATATCTACAAACCATACTCAACGAGTAAGATATCACTGGATACCTTTTTTCTTAATCTAAAATAAACATCAATTTAGTTACTTTCATAGGCAACTTAATACATGGTTGATTGGTTCTAATACGGGATCATGTTTTAATTTTGAAATAAAAGGACAAAACTGAAGCAAACCGAAATAGATTTGGAACACTTGAAGAAATTTTGCGACAAATTAACATGTGAGAACCGGAGACTCCAAAAAGAGCTTCAAGACCTCAAAGCATTGAAGTCATCCAAACAGTTATACATGCAGCTACCTGCAGCCAGTCTTACCATATGTCCGTCATGTGAAAGGATCGGAGACACTAAATCTTCACCCGTGAAGAACCCTTTTGCTATGGCTGCGAGTTAAACCACTTAATTCCTTCACTAATCCATCTGCAGCCTGTTAATTAAATAATTTTATTACATATATAGTTTGAATATAAAGAATAATATTACTCAAGTCGCCAATGCATAGCCCGACCACTTTTATGGTCCAGGGGTTTGCTTGATTTGATTAGTACTAAAAGCTATTTTAGCATAAAAATATTGAATTTTATTTTTATTTTTATTTTTTTCTTCTTAAAAAACTAGGATTTGTGAAAGAAGTGAATATGTATGTAATCTATTTTTGTGGCTCTCTTAATGTGTCCCTCACAATTTGCTGTCATGTTAGTTGCTACGATACCTTACTGTACGACATTGATAACTTATCTGACATACATAAAAAAATTTAAACTATTGACTTGTATGCCTTTTAAATTTATGTGATTATGTTAAATGAAATTACAATTTAAGTTTATGTGATCATATTTGCAATCGCCACGATCTAAAACAGGATGAAGCTACTTTTTGTGATGTAAAGAATCATACCAGAAAACAGCTTATTTTCCTATCAAAATTTCCAACAAAATAATTTGATCGGAAAAAGCGATAAATTTCCGACCAATTAAAAACTTTAAATTTAGCGACAATTTTCGGACAACATACCAACAACACATGTAGTCGGAAATTTTAACAAATTTTCGACAATTATTTTTTTTTATTCGTCAGAAATTTCCTACAAAATCCATTTTTTTAATTTAATTTTTTTTATTTACTTATTCTTATTATTATATTATTATTTATTAATTATTATCTAAATATTATATTATTATTTTTTTATTTATTTTTAGAACGGCATGTCGGTTAGGATGTCGCTAACCTCACCTAGCTCAGAGTTTAAGTCCTGCCACAGAGGATGTTTTCTGAAATTATGAAGTGCATCTTGTAAGTATTGAACCTGTGACCTAAATAGTAGAAAAATTTTATGGAAAAATCCCCTGACCAGTAGATCAAAGGCCCGATGACATATTATTATTTATTAATTATTATCTTAATATTATTATATGTTGGACTTTTTGTTTACACAGTACACAAGGACTTTTTGTGATGAAAACTATATCATGACTCTTTCTAGTTTCTAGCCTTATATATTATTAGGGTGTACAGAGTGGTGTTAGCGGGTTTCTCACGAGTATCACGGGCTCCACGGGCTACACCGTCGCACAGGTCACGGGCTTGGCGCGGGTTAAGGGGCACGAGTATTAAAGCCCGTTTATACCGTTTGAAATTTTTGAACGTTGGAGTGGATGTAGCCGTTGGAGGGGGGGTTGGGTATTTAAATAAAAAAAAAGTTATTTTTTCGCCACATTCTCTCACAAAATGTTTTACACAATATGATATTAAAAGATGACGGAAATACAATCTCACCGGTTCATATTACGGATCCGCCTACCAATCCAGTTGTTTCCGATAATATCATAATGGAATTGCGGAACGAAACCACATATTTTCATTTGAAATTTGATCTTACGGCATATGTTGCCACAAACTTGGACATCCATCTTACGGACGACGAATACGAGTAGTATTTTTTTTATTAATTGTATTTTTTTATTAATTGTATTTTAATTTTATGTTTATTTAATGAGATGTGGTTTTTTATTTTTTTAATGAAATATTGTTTTAATAAAACAAATTCAAGGGCTTATTGGTTCCACACCCTCCTCTTAGGGTTGGAGAGGATTCAAGAGTGTAAAAATGACATGACAAATTTTAATTGGGTAAAATGAAAGGGTTCTAGGGGTTCCATGTGTACCACTCCCTCCACCCTTAGCTCAAAAACATTGAAACGACCGAATACAAAAGGACTCATACTTAACTACCTTAATTTGAATGAGAAGATGAAACAAAAGGACTCAAAACTAGAATACAAATAAAGACATGTGACTAAATAAACTTTCTGGTGACTTGACCCATCCAAACAAAACCGCAAATTCAGCTCAATGACCCAACTTTGAACCCATTAAGATTAACCTATATTCACCTCCTTAATCTTGATATAGGTACTTTGCTACTTGCTTCTTGTTCTTTTGGTTCTTGCTTTCGTTTCTTGTTGTAACTGGAATTGGTTTTCTTGCTAAACTTGTTGTTTTCATGCTTGATTCGATCATTTCTTGCTTGCCTGCTTCGAATCTTCTTGCTCGCTGACTTGTTGGCCGGGATCAACATGCTGTTGTTGACCTCATCCTCTTGCTTACTTCGACTGTTACAGCCGTGAAAATAATTCTCATGGATACCTGGTTCCTTGCTTCTTATTTCATTCATCTCCTAACTTGCTTGATTACTTCTTTAATTCCCCTACCATAGCTGCTCATGCCATAAATCTTCCAGGTGTGTATTAACTTGCTTGCTTTGTTTTCTTGTTTTTAATGGACAACAAAACTGTATATATAATTAACAAAAGAGTACTAGCAATGCTAGACCCACCAAGTACAATCACCAAATATTACAGGAAGCAAAAGCCAAACTACGACAAACTGAAATTACACCAATGATCCCAAGACAAGCTAAGGTTTCTGGATAGAGATTTTAACCAAAGAAACCAAAGAACCTTACTTTCCTTAAAAATCAGAGATAGAGAAGTCTTGCGATTGTTAAAGATCATGTTATTTCGGGACTTCCAGATGCACCAAATAGTAGTGATTGTGACCAAGTGAAAAGCTTTCCTCCAATTCCTGGAGCCATGGAGGGTGCTATGGATATCCAAGAGATCTCGTGTACCAAAAGCAAAAATAGGGGGAAGCTTGCACCAAGAGAAAATGGCCTCCTAGACAGTATGTGCAAAGGAGCAGGAAACAAAAATAGGCTCAGTGGTCTCTATATTTCTCTACATAACACACAGAGAGGGGATGGCACCTAAATATTCCTAGACAATAGAGCACATGCAGTGGGAAGGCGATCCAGAGGAGCTCGCCAGGCCAGAATACCGACCTTCAATGGAACCCAATAATTCCAAGAGAACTAATAAGTTGATTCTAACATGTTGTGCGAATGAATCTGGTTCTTGATACTCCTCACCGAGAATGAGCCCGAGTTGTCCAGTGACCACGTCCAACAATCTGCACCAAGGTGAAGAGAAACCGCCCTAAGGAGAATGGACAGCTGCTGGAACTCACGGATTTCATCGGCAGAGAATGGAGCCCGTTTCCAGTTAGGAATCTAGCACACCAGCCCGTTTAGCTTTAAGCGATCCATAACTCCACAAGTTTTCACCATTTCAAGCACAAATTATTTAGGAAATCTAGAAGCAAGAGGAACAATTTAAATCCAACTGTCAATCCATAACATAATGTCAATGTCACATCCCAAAACTCCTTTAATGACTTTACTAAGATCAATACCATATTGCAGCAAATCACATGAGACTTTAAAATTTTGTTTCTAAGGGCCCGGAATTGATACTTTTACCGGAATGATGTTCTAGGATTTTGAATTAAAGTGGATTAACCAAATAAACTTTTTTCAGAGCCCTTGTTTTTCTAGTTTGAATCTCCACCACTATTTAGATAACATTGCTTAGTACAATTTTCTTTTAACATTTTATCTTTAATTAATTTTAATTTTCACACTAAATATAAAACAATGCAAATTTATTAATGTGGGTGCGACGTAAGTGGGTGTAATGGGATAAGAATCCAAACGTCACCATGGCCTACAAATATATCGAAACCTTTTTAGTTATGGGATTCATGCAATTGAAACTAATAACATTTGAAGATGAGATTCACAGTTCTTAATCAAGATCGGATGAAAAGGGCGGCGGCGATATGAGATTGGTTGTTTCATTTTTTTTTATATTTCCCACCTTTTAAGTTTGAATTTAAAATTATTTGTTGAAGGATTTATACTAAAGGTGTCTTGTGCAGTTGGTTTTGGTGCGCATAATTTCTCACCCACCACCACATCTACTAAGGTTCGAATCTTTGCGATGGGGTTTTTGTTGTTTTTTTTTTTAAATTAGCTTTTGATTTGGTTTTTTCCATGCGTTACTTACAAACACCATACTTTAACCATTTTATGCATAGAGTACAAGTTTTAATGCGTTGCTTATCCACTTCTATTTTTTATTTGAAAGTTTGCGATTCAATCTACTTTACGAAAGAGCAAATTACAAATTACGTCCTTTAAGTATTATCCATATTTTAGAATACGTCCTTTAACTAAGAAAATTACAGAAAACGTCATTTATGTTTAAAAAACCTTGCACGTTACGTCATTTAGACTAACGGGCGTTAAATTTCACCGTTAAATCAGGTCACGTGCCTTGCATGTGAGGACGTTTTGGTCTTTTTACCTACAATTTCAGGTACCTAGATCTGAGAATGGGTGGGGCTTTTACAAATATAGGGTTTTAAATTTATTTTTGTAAGTAAAAATACCAAAACGCCCTCACATGCAAGGCACGTGACCTGACTTAACGGTGAAATGTAACGCCCGTTAGTCTAAAGGATGTAACGTGTAAAGTTTTTTAAACATAAAGGACGTTTTCTGTAATTTCTTTAGTTAAAGAACGTATTCTGAAATATGAGTAATATTTAAATGACGTAATTTGTAATTCGCTCCTTTACGAAAAGTAAATTTATATTGCAGGGTGGAAAATTGAAGGGATTGTGAGGAAACACATGTTTTCATGACCACTTTGGTGTCATTATAAGTTTATTTAAATAAAAATTTATAGTATTAAATTTAGATTACTATTGAAACGTCTCTTTGTTTTCTATTTTTTTAGTCTCTTAATTATTTTAATGTTTATAAATACGTTTTAATATATTTTGTTTTCACTTGTAATTTTAATATAATTTCTTATGTGATTAAACGCGTATGTGATTAAACGCGCCGCAGCTCGCGCGGCACATTTTCTTAGTTTATAAAACATTTCCGAAGTTTCGAAGCACCCGCTTTAGTGGTCTCACTCACTCGTCATCACCAATACATATATAAACAAAAATCAATACTCTATAGATTCTTATTGGACCTTTTTTTTTTCTTTTTGTTGACTTAGTAAACAAAGAAATGATTTTAGATCTCTAAATCCGAGTGTCTTAAATAAATTTAATAATTATAATTACTATATAACCAGGTGGAGGCGGCCGCACGTTTCGGTGGTGAAATTGACGTGATTAAGTATGTAAAGAGAATCGTATAAAGTTGCGGCTGCTCGGCTTTGAATATCAAAACGTAAGAAAAAAAACACATCACAGCAGTATATTCATAAATCAAGAAAAACTTACTTTATTATAAAAATAAGTACCAAGAAATACTAAAGCAAATTATAAAAAAAACAAAAAATATATCATGTTTGACTCCGGTCGGTTTAAAAACAATTAAATTTAATTACATATAAGATGGTCACATATAAAAAAAAACAAAAAAAAAACACGACTTATCAAAATTTAGCATTTGAAAATTTAGTTTGTTAAATAATATATTTTAATTAAAATAGTAAAAAAATAAAGTTAAATATTATAATTAATTAAAATAATAAAAAAGCTACATAACACGTGAATATTATTTGCAGAATATCAACTTTCAATTAGTAGCAACCAGTCTACCAGAACCCACTGACATATTTTTATTTTACAAACCCATTCAGGTTGATGCTCTCTCCCAAATCAAACATTAGCCAATGCCCAAAACCAAAAGGTTAAAGAAAAAACAAAAGAACCAGCCCTAGAATAAAATATTATGAGTAAAGTACACTTTCGGCCATTAGGTTTACCCCAAAAATCACTTTACGTTTCTTCTACTTTAAAACTGTTATTTGCGTCATCATAGTTTCTATTTTCGTCCTTCCAGCAAACGTCTGTTAATAAAACGTTTGTCAGCAGGGGTACCACCGTCCTTTCCAACCTAAGAAATGAGGGTATTTTTGGAAGTGTAATTCCCTGCTATAACCCTAACATTCCTATTTCACTATCGTCCCCCAAATCAAACTAATCCAAGCATTCTAGTCCCTAAAATTCCCGATTGCAAGCTCCCACCGGTTTTTCAAGGTGATACGATGACAAGCATTCTTTGGATGATACGTGGGAAAAAACCTGAAGACTATATCGATCCAGAAGAGGTGTACTGTAAGTAGAGTTAAATTTCTGATTTTGTGTAACCTAATCGTTAGTGTTTTACTTTACATTTTACAAATTTATTGGTATTTCATCTGTATTATTGTTATAACAAACCAAGAAACATTGTTTTCTCTCAAAATACACCATGAAGGTGAATTCCAAAACTTCCCTCGGAGGACTTATGTTAATGGGAAAATTAGCTTAATTTCGTTGATGTGCGATATTGATGATTTTGGTAAAGACGTGTTGGAACAAATGGTTAAGACCATGGGATATCCAGTTGATATGGTCTTTTATTACCATTTTAAGCTTCCTTATGTCGGTTTGGATATGGGTCTAAGAACACTAGATAATGAAGTAGATTTTCTAAGCTTGATTGAACAAGTTAGGAGGGGGGTTAAACTAATTGAGATATACGTTGAACACTAAAACTCTCGTGTGATTATGAACACTCTATCAGACAATCAACCAATTCATGAAAAGGTTGACTATGGTGATCATGATATGTTTAATACTAATGACACAGATGAGAATGCGAATTGTAATGATGAAGATCATGTGGATGAAGGAAGAATAGATGGATCACATGATGAGGATGAGGAAGACTTATATTATGTGGTTGATGACACAGTTGTGGAGGATCTGGAAATGGACATGAACGAATATAGGGAAGTTGTTGAGAGTGAAGACATGGAAGATAGACACGATGTTGAAACTGATGATGAGGAATATATTAATGTAGACCTTGATAACTTTGAGAGTAACAGTGAGAATGATGATCATGTCACCCCATTACAAAGGGTCATGAAGATGGTGAAGAGGAAGAAAAAAGGCTAGTAAGGAGCCAGTTTCATGCTCATTCTATGTCGGACAGCTGATTGATGATAAGGAAGAGTTGAAGAAAATGGTCAAAGCACATGCACTTGAGTCAAGAAGACACTTGTCATAAATAAAAATGACCATTTACGGTTTAGGGTTGTTTGCTTAGGTGGTCTCCAAATGGGTGATTCAAATGGTAGTGGTCCCCAACTAGTAGGTGGGTCTTCAAGACAAGGTCAAAAAAGTAATTCAAATGGATGTGGCCCCTAGGGAATAAATGGGAAGGAGTAGGGTTGTTTTTAACAATAGGTGATAAGGCTAAAGACAAGAAACCTAGAAAAAAGGATCATGTGCCCACTTGTCCATGGGTCTTACATGTTTTTAGGTATGAAATCTCGGATGTTGGTGTGCGAAGACTATGAAAGAGGCACAACAATGTCTACAAACGAGAGAAGTGAAGCTTTCCACTATGTCTTTTATAGCTAGAGAAAATTTTCCAATGCTTATAGGCAACCCCTACATACCATTGAATGCTCTGGTCGACAGGATTCAGAAAAAAAAAACTAGATACATGTTTCACCTCAAAAAGTGTTTAGGGCTAGGATGATTACTTCCAGGAATATCATTGGTGATTATCAAGAACAGTATTCATTCATGAGAGATTACTATGAGGAATTGCTAAGATCAACCCTGGTAGCATAGTGAAGATCAATATTCAGCCAGAGTCCAATCCTAGTAGTCTAACAAGGCAGTTCAGAAGGATATACATTTGCTTTGCAACATTTAAGGAAGGTTTCAAGATTTGTGGGAGAGATATACTAGGATTAGATGGATGTTTTATGAAAGGTCCATACCCAGGTTTGATCTTAAGTGAAGTTGGTGTTTATCCCAACAATGGTATATATCCAGTTTTGCACTAGTGGAGGTTGAAACGTTTAATTCATGGACATGGTTCTCAGATTGTCTTGCATCATATCTAGATTTAAATGAAAACTCAAATTTTACATTTATCACTTATAGGCAAAAGATAATGGCCTCTACTAGTTCATAGTAATCACTTTTTGCACTTAATGTTATTAATGGCTATTTATGGCAGGGGCTTATTCCTGTTTTATCGAAGATGTTCCCTGATGCTGAGCACATGTTTTGTTTGAGACATATTCATGAAAACATGAAGAAAAAGTGGCGTGAAAATGTATTCAAGAACATGCTTTGAAAATGTGCTAGTGCTACAACCAAACCTCAATTTAACAAAGCCATGGATGAAATAAGGAAGACAGATGAATGTTTATATGCTTGGCTAAAACAAATTCCACCTGGTAGTTGGTCCAGATCTCATTTCACTAGTAATTGTTACATCATTTTACTCTTAGAATCATTGAAGATTAAGTGATTGTTTTATAAAATATTATTATATAAACAGGAAGGGCACGGTCTGATGTACTCTTGAATAACTTATGTGAGGTCTTCAACAAACAATTATGTGGAACAAGAGATAAGCCAGTGTACACCTGCTTAAAGTACATTAGGGAGTACATGGTTAAACGAATGGTAACGGTGCATAAGGCGATTGCTAAAAGTGATGGTATGTTGACACATGGATGCTACAAAGATACTCAATGCAATTAAGCAGGATACATCTCAATACAATGTTCTTATGTCAGGGTTTTAGAAATACCAGGTAAACATGAATGGACCATGGAATATCCAATGTGTGGTGGATATGGAGTTGAAAACGTTTACTTGCAGGATATGGGAGTTAACAAGAATGCCCTGTAAACATGCAGTAGCAGTAATTTGGGACATGTCCAGGAATGGTTGTGGAAATGTAATTGCAGAGATTTGAGTTTCTAAGGTTTACTAGTTAGAAACATGGAAGAATGTTTACATGAAGAAAATTTCCCCAGTTCCCTAGAGAGAATTTTAGATGCCATCCACATGACCTACAACACTGTCTCCTCCCAAGCATCATACCCCAATTGGCAGGCCTAAGAAGAACATAAAAAGTTCAATTGAAGAGATTCAAGAAGAGTTCTGCTCTAAAGGTAAGATGACCAGAAAAGGATCCATATCAACTTGTGGCAAATGCAAGAATAAGGGCCACATTTAGAGAAGCTGCAAGGGTCAAGGTGCATCACAAGCTACTTCTTCAGAGGCGGCATCAAAATCTACTTCTTCTCAGCCTGCATCACAAGCTTTCTACTCAAGGAGCCCCAATACCATCTTAGCCTGCATCATAAGCTGCAACTTAGGACAATGGTGTTTTACTTATGGTTGTGTTATTTTGAACAAGATTTATGTTTATGGTAATTTTGAACAACGGTTGTGTTTTACTTGTGGTAATTTGAACAATGTCTGGTTTATAACAATGTTTATGTTTGATTAATGTAATGGAAATGAACTTATGGTTGTTTGTGTATGTCCGATTACTCTGGAATACAAACTTGAACTAGTTTAGATTACAAACAAACCACACTAGTTTAGATTACAAACAAACCACATAGACATAACAAGAGATCAACTTTGTGTTTTACTTCCATTGGTAATCATCATTTGACCAATCAGACTCTTGCTCGTCTTCATATGGATTATGGAACTCTCTCTCAGCCGAGTCTGGTTTTGGATTATCATAATTCCAAGCATTCTTCAAAACATCAGGGTCATAGTCGAATGATTCATCATGTGCATAATCTGATGTCTCTTGCTTGTGCTCATCATGTGCAGAATCTGATGTCTTTTGCTTGTGCTCAACATGTTCATAATCTGATGGCTCTGGCTCTTTCACATCTCACAGTTTGCAAGTTTATTATAGTCTTCAGGCTTTGCCCGTTAATCTTTGACATACTCACAATTTGCAGGTTGTTCCTCAAGATGGTTTTCCATTTGATAAGAATCAATGCTAATTTATGTGTGCAACCATAGATGGAAGTGTAATGTATTTATACAAGTAAGCATTATAACCGTTAGTTGTAAGGACAAAAACCATTGAACTATAATCGTTAGAAGTAAGGATAAAAGCCATTGAATTATAACCGTTGGAAGCTTAATACATAGAATAAAGTCCTTGGATGCCAAATTACATAACACAGAAACAAAAACCAGCTAATTGCAGCAACAATTTTCCATGTCCTCACTTGATTTGCTCTAATCCTAGATAATTCCTCCTACTTGTTCTTAGATCTTAACAAACCAGTGATTACTTGTGTTTCCATGGAACAGATTGAGGGATCAAACCAACTAACAAAACCACAGCTTGCAACCTGAAAGTTGAAAGGAGGTAATGAAATTCAAGATTTATGTTCATGAATCACATTACAAGTTTAGTGGGTAGTATGGATTACTTACACAACAATGAAATCGTCGACTTGGATGTCTTTCAAACCATTAAGTTCGAATCAAGGTTGTGGAACCATAAGAATAAATGAATTCCCGGCCTTGCCTATTTTCTGTTGACATTGAAGATGAAGGCGTCGACTGGTTGCTAGTTAGGGTAGTCAAACATTTCCTTTAATAGGGTAAACGTATTACAGTTTTCGTCCCTGTGGTAATAATGTAATTTACTAACAATTCCAACGTTTCATTAACAGACGTTTACTAGAAGGACGAAAAGTAAAGAAAATAGAAACTACGATGTCGCAAATAGCAGTTTTAAAGTAAGAGAGACGTAAAGTGATTTTTAAAGTAAACCTCAGGGACGAAAACTGCAGTTTACTCAAATATTAAAAAATAAGTTTAAATATTGAATAACATTATTGAAGAATATATATTAAACTATTAAATTCAATATCTTAAGTATAAATTATAAATATCGGTAGAAATATATTAGTTATTAATTATTTAATATTATATTGTGAATAATATATTACTAAAATGTTAAATAGAGTCTCATTTTTGTCCTTGTGCTTTAGTCACTTTTATCAGTTTCATCCCAAAAGTTTATTTTTTCACTGTATATTCTTATGGTTTACAAAACTTGTCATTTTCATCAAATCAGTTAACTCCATCCATATTTAACGTTAAAAAAGCGATATTTAGATTTTTTTTATATATTTATTTATTTTATTAATATTTTAAACCCTTCATTATTCTCTCCATCCCCTCAAGCCATGTTAAAGTGAAGTATAAGGCCAAGGGGAGTGGGTGCGTGAACCCGACGTGGAAGATGAGGTGGCGGCGTGGAACATCACGCCCGCCTGGCGTGGGTCTTCGCCGCCGGTCTTCACCGTGGAGATTAGCACGCTCGTTGGTATTCAAAAATAGCCGTTGGGTGGCATTGAGCCGTTACCCAAAGGTTAAAACATTAAATATTTTTTTTTTCAAATTTAATCACCTCTATATATATACATTTTAGAAATTGAAACTTATAAAAATCAAACAATTCTCTCCAAACCATTCCAACCAAACTCTCAAATGGATTCCCTCAGTTCACCCTCTTCCGAATTCGAAGGTGTTGCTCCACTTTTTTTCCAAACGGTTGCCGCTACTCTCGTTTAAATAATTAGAGACAATGCCGAAAGTTCGAACACGCGTACGTTCACACGAAGAGCCACTGTTAACCGAGACCGTGAAGCCGCTCACGGGCGTTTAATAAAGGATTACTTTTGTGACGAGCCGGTTTATAACGCGGAGACATTCCGAAATCGTTTTTGTATGCGTAGAAATCTATTTTTACGCATTGTTAACGATTTGAAACGAGAGATGGATTATTTCAAATTGAGATGGGATGCAAGAGGTCGTAGAGGGTTCACCCCCATTCAAAAGTGCACCACCGCTATGTGGATGTTGGCATACGGATCCGGCGCCGACGAATAAGATGAAAATATAAAGATCGTCAAGAAAATGGCACGGATTTGTTTATACAAATTTTGTAGAGGTATAATAAATATCTACGGCTCAAAATACTTACGCAAACCGACTCCTAGCGACATTCAAAAAATATACAAACATCACGAGGAGGTGCGTGGGCTACCCGGTATGCTTGGTAGCCTAGATTGTATGCATTGGGAGTGGAGTAATTGCCCAAATGTATGACGAGGGCAATATATGCGAGGTGACCATCCGACTCCAACAATTATGCTCGAGGCTGTCGCATCACAAGATCTTTGGTTTTTGCATGCTTTCTTTGGTGTTGCGGGTTCAAACAACGACATAAATGTGCTTAACCAATCCCCACTATTCAACACCTTGGTTAATGGAACCGCACCCGATAGTTCTTTTGATCTTAGAGGTACAAGATACAAGCACGGGTATTAGCTCGTTAATGGTATTTATCCCGAATGGGCTACTTTTGTGAAATCGTTTTCGTATCCGGAAGATGAACCTGGAAAATATTTCAAACGCCGACAAGAATCGGCAAGAAAAGACATTGAACACGCTTTTGGTGTACTAAAACAAAGATTTCAAATACTGAAAAATCCGGCACGTGCGTGGAAGCTCAAAAAAATAATACGTGTAATGTACACTTGCATCATCCTACATAACATGATCATTGAAGATGATGGTCGGACAATTTGCAAGTTCAACGAAGAAGAATTTGAAGCGACACTTAGATTAGAGGAAGTTAGAGACGCCAACAAAGTGTAAACGAACAATACAAACGTAACCGTGAGATACACAATAATCTTCGTCAAGATTTGGTGCTCCATCTCGACTCGGGCGACAATTAAAGTCTATTTTTATTATTAAGTTTTTTAATGTATTTTTCCTTTTTTTTATTATTAATGTTATTTTCTTTTTTTTATTATTATTTACTTTTTAAATTATTATAAAAATTAATATTTAATTAAGTTAGAAAAACGTGGCAGTGTGGAAATGTGAAACCATTTCCCTCTAATGTGCAAATGTGGAAAATCTGTAAAATCTGACGTGATGCTGATGTGGAGGGGTGTGAAAATGTTGAAATGTGGAACCACTCCCCTTAACCTAAGTTAAGAGATGTGGGCCAACGCTTGAACCCAAACCATCACGCGAAAGGGAAGACAAAAAAATAAATATACACTCACAGGAAAGGCTTGAACGTGCGACCTAAAAGAATTAAAACCGTCTTACCACGGGCCAAACCCAGTTAATTAATTATTATTTATTTCAATCTATATCTGGCTTTGTCTCTCTATAACTAAAATAAAACAACCTAAAAGAATTAAAAACAATGTTTTCATAACCGGACCGGACATCAAACCGGTCTCCTTACCGGTCCACTGGTCAGACCGGTCGGACCGGATTTAAGAACCGGACGACGTCATAAATATTATAAAAATATATTAATCCAAACAGCCATTAATCATTTCAAAAACCACCAACAAGTCAATTCCAATAATTTTAAACTAACAATTAGCTACGAAATACGAGGCCAAGAGAATTAAAAAGGATAAAAAAAATTTGTCAAACTGTTCGTCCGGTCCGACTCCGACCACCGGTTCATCCGGTCCGACCGCCGGTTCACTGCATGACCGTTTCAGCATATGCAACCGGATCGGCCAGACCACCGGTTCCCGGTCCGATCCAGGTTTCAAAACATTGATTAAAACCGTCTTACCACTGGCCAAACCCAGTTAATTAATTATTATTTATTTCAATCTATCTCTGGCTGTCTCTCTATAACTAAAATAAAACAACCTAAAAGAATTAAAACCAATGTTTTCAGAACCGGACCGGACGTCGAACCGGTCTCCTTACCGGTCCACTGGTCGGACCGGATTTAAGAACCGGACGACGTCATAAATATTATAAAAATATATTAATCCAAACAACCATTAATCCTTTCAAAAACCACCAACAAGTCAATTCCAATAATTTTAAACTAACAATTAGCTACGAAATACGAGGTCAAGAGATTTAATAAGGATAAAAAAAATGTCAAACGGTTCGTCCGGTCCGACCACCCGGTTCCCGGTCCGACCGCCGGTTCACTGCAGGACCGTTTCAGCATATGTAACCGGACCGGCCAGACCACCGGTTCCCGGTCCGACCGGCCGGTCCGGTCCGGTCCGGTCCGGGTTTCAAAACATTGATTAAAACCGTCTTACCACGGCCAAACCCAGTTAATTAATTATTATTTATTTCAATCTATCTCTGGCTTTGTCTCTTTATAACTAAAATAAAACAATTATTGTTTATACTGACCACCAGATTTAATATATATAAATAACAATTTGATAAAAAAAATGTTCAGAGTTAAATTGTTAGACCTTTAAAAAGTTTTTTAAAACTGAGTGCTTCATTTATATGTTATATCAAACTAATTTCTTCACTTAAAAAATAGATTTGATGAATTTAAAGAGTTTGAAAATATTTTTGGTTTTGAATTTAGTATGAAAAATTACAATGTGTTGATGATAAAAATTATAAACGAGTTGAGTCAGAGATTGAAAACCTACTCACGAGCCAAGCCCGAGCTTTAGAAATAGAGCCCAAAAGAAGCCGAGCTCGAGCTCTGTGTTAGTTAAACGACTGGGCTCGAGCTCAGCTCGGCTCATTGACACCCGTTATTTTTGTACATCTTTTTTTATCGAGAATGTAAGAAGCTCGGGTAATAGTTGACTCCAAGAAGCCCAAAACATTAATACAATTAAGCCAACTTGTTGACAATTGTTTTAGGGTGCTCTTATTCTAATCGTATCCATGAAGCCCAACTCATTAATCCAACTGAGCCCAGCCGTTGAGACTTGTTATAGGGTCCTCAAGTGTCCTAAAGTGGCCCAATGTGTTAAAAATAGTTATATTTGATTTTGAATCCATCATATTATTAAAAAGACATATAAATAAGCGTTGAAGTATTGGAGCAGTTATATTGTAACCGAACCGATTAAGACCCCAGTTATGTTACCTCATCATACACTTACCCTTAACTACGTTCTTGTAATGTCCGATCTCACTAAAAATTTCTTGTTTGTTACTCAATT
This sequence comes from Smallanthus sonchifolius, assembly GCA_023525975.1. Lineage (NCBI taxonomy): Eukaryota > Viridiplantae > Streptophyta > Magnoliopsida > Asterales > Asteraceae > Smallanthus > Smallanthus sonchifolius. Next base: position 24,714,289 of record CM042023.1, read on the forward strand.
AGTACTAGATGATCAACTTGCCATCAAGTTTTCATACTATGGCCTTGACAAGTCAAACTCTTTATCACATGTTACTGAGACCACAACAACGCTATTTACTTTCTGCTGCTATATCAAAAAGTCTCATGAGTTTTCGCATTCTCGACTCGGCCATGCTTCTAATTTCATTTATAACATCTTTCATTTCTTCACATTACTTGTAAAACCTTACGTAATCATTGTCACACTTGTAGTACTTTGAGGTCTACATGATTATAGTTTTCACCATCTTTGTCTTGTAGTAACTCTCCTTTGTACATCATTCATTGTGAAATCTAGGCACCATCTCCCGCCACTTCTAATTCCGGTTATCGCTATTTCATCACGTTTATTGATGATTTTAACAAATTCACACGGATGTATTCGTTACCTCATTGTTCTTAAGTTGTAGGTTCTTTTGGTCATTTTAAACCTGTTGGTCTCACGTTTGGGTTTGATGATTAATGGTCTCAATAAATATGAATGATTTGTGCGAACGGAGAGATCAAAACTATCATACACACAAACGAATAATAGATGTTGATATAATGTACATTTTATATTGAATACCAAATGATGTTACGATACAAAATAGTTCAATAAAACTCTAACATATATCTAGATCACTCGACGGAGAAAACCGAAATATTTAGATGGGTAGTCCACACACTTAGTTTGCTAAAGTCGAGCTGCTTTGGCTTAAATAGGCGAACCATCTTGGTCAAGATGACGATACGACAAATATGATTGGTCGCTTTCCTGAAGTGGTTCAACGCGTTAGTCTTATGATTGATCTGATGATTCTTATATTCTTAATATTCGTGCCCAGTTGCATGGATTTTGTGTCAAAGTCTTTTAGAATGTTGGGGGCTTTTAAGCCATGTCAACTGAGGTTGGTGTGTAAGTCGATGAAGCTCAGATCCTTCGTACTTCAGATGGAGAAGACTAAGTCCCGGAAAGTTTAGAAGCTTGCCCAAAGCTTCTAAGTTAGTCGTCAGGTTTTTTTTCTAAAGTATTCTTTAGAAGTCTCTGAAGTTAAAGTTTAGAGGTTCTGAACTTTACTTTAGATACATAGCTTTTGTCTTCCTAAGTATCTTTTTCTTCAACATTTGACCGAATACTTAAGGGTTACAAATGATATTTCCTAACAAAACCTTTTGTTGAGAACTTTTTTTCCTACATCCAAAACCTAGGTGATATATCCTCTATCCATGAAGTGATCTATGCATAACCAAGTTGAAGCTTGTGTGAAACTAAGTGGAGGTCAAATCAAATGATGTTGAAGAATCAACATATAAGTTGTTGTTAGGGGTAAAATGCAACTCCAGCCCCGAGCTAGCTAGTTCTCCTCGAAATGCGTTGAGGGAGAGTAGTTGATTTGAAATATATGGGTAATGCACTATTTTGGTGCATGTCGCGAGAGTGGTACCAGATCAAGGCAAACACTTACACTGTGATGTGATCACACAAGGCTTGATGAGTAGTTTCTTTTTTATTCAGACATTACATATCGTATTTTATATCCATACAACATCCTAACAATATAGGGCAACAAAGTGAAAAAACGTCACCTGTCTAAGATTACTCGAGCTTTACTCTTTCATATGCATCAACCATAAAAGTTTTAGTATGATGTCTATACCACAAAAACTTTCGTTACTGACCGATTACATTCCTCGAGCCTCCTATTACTACCGTATTCTCATTCTTAGTTATTCTACCTTTTGTGCCACGCCTTTCTTCTCCTTCTTCATCGCATGATTCTATTTCCCTGTCTTTACTCCTACCCCAATCACCATCCCCACCCCACGCCCTCCACTTTTCCATCTTTCTCATCTAATGGTCACTCGTAGTTGTGATCATAATCGTTGGCCTAAACACTTTCCTAATTATGTTCTTTTTCATGCCGCATCCACTCCCACTTTAGATACCACAAATATTCTGCACTAGATAGAGGAAATTGATTGCACATATTCAATTACTTGCTATGTTCTTGTATATGTTGTTGGTATCATCATTATTGGGAGCTCCTCGGCTTTTGTTACTGATTTAATCGGGCGTTACACTCTCACTTTACGCTCAATAATTTTGGCATACTCAGTTATTTTTAGGGATACAAGCTACATTCTCTGATGATGTTCTTTAGTCTTCTTAACATCGATACATACATTATCTCTAACAATGTACCCGTCTTAGGTAGTCCCAACCTTTGTGTACCCTCGTCTCTCCTGGACGACAACTCTCTCGGTATTCTGGTATGCCATTCGAGGATCCTTTCTTATATCAAAACACCGTTGGGGCTTTATAGTATTTTGTCTTGACTGGTCCATAGATTGCTTATGTGGCTAGTAAGGTTTCTTCAGAAACTTACCGATCGCCACTAGATTGCTATCAAGCGTATTCTTCAGTACTTTAAGGGTACTTTCACACATGGATTCACTATTCCCAACTCAATTAGTCTGGTTCATTATGTGGATGCTGACTGGGTTGGTTTTCTAGGTGACCATTGATATACAATATGATATTGTATGTTGTTTGGGTCTAACCTCATCAGTTGGAGTTTCAAGAAACAACATTTTGTTGCTCGTTCTAGTAAGAGGCAAAGTAACATACCCTTTCTCACACTCATGTTGAGATTGTTAGATTATGTTTATGCTTCATGGGTTACATATATCTATGTCTAATCCAACTACATTATGGTGTAGCAGAATTTGTGTTGCATATTTAGCAATAAATTTGGTGTTTCATAAGCGTACGAAGCACCTGATAGTTAGTTATGTGCCTACCATTTTTCAGATTGCAAATCTTTTGACCAAAGAGTTGTCTTCCATACATTTTAACACTCTTTGGACCAACCTACACATCAATGCGAATATCTAGCTTTAACAGACATACTAGAGCATTTATATTGTATAGGCACTGTTATTTGGTTTTAATAGTTATGCCTTCTTGTATTACCTCTGTGAATAGATATCCATGGACCCTGGTTAGTTCTTGATAATAAGATAGACACATTTATACTCTTAGTTTACTTTCCCTTATTATTTTATATTTTATCTTGAAGCATTTGATTTCATTATTTTTGAGTTGTAAGTTTAATCCTCTAATTACATTAGCTATGTTTAATGAATGAGTTGGAAGGTTAATCATTCAAAACATTTTCATTTTCAATGTTCAATTCATTTGTTTGGATTAAATTTAAGGAGTAATTGTTTTGTAGTCTAGATGCAAATGTACTATTATTAGCTTGATAAATACAAAATTGATAGGGCTTCCAATGTTTCTTCAATATATATATAAGAAGTTTTATCACCAAGTGTACGCTATATACCCGGCATAACGAGTGATACAAGCAGCGGACATATAGGTCGATTTGGGAAGTTAAAGCCTCGAGTCGATGGTCCCTTTCAGGTTTAAAAAAAGTTAATAACAAAGCCTAAAGCCTACAAGATTGGATTTTAGGGTTGTTATAATGTCTCATCTACTTTCCAATATCATGGATTTGTCACCTCACAAGAGAGATAGTAAAGACAAAGCTGACTCGAAGACTACATCTTTTCAAAAGAGGGGGGACGACATACTTTACCATTCTTGTCAATCGATTCATTTGTCATTAACATGATATACCCATTGTGACATAAAATATAGAACATAATCAAAATAACTAGTACAAAATATGGATGAAATGTTATTGAAAATGATTAATATAAATCAAACTTAACATAAACATTATTTATAAACACACAAAATCAAATGGCTTTTACAAAAATAATAAACATTATTCGGATAAATCAAATTGCCATAAACACAGATACAATATTTCATACAATATTATGTTATTTACTGACTTTATTTTTAACACACAGCCTGCTAATCCACATGATCAATATCCGGCTACACATTCTGGTGGTGTGACTGGATAACGCCTTTTATCAGTGCAATAATCATAGACCATGTGGTTCAAACGAACCCATCGGTAACGACGGGCTGCAACTGGGTCAAGTTGTTGGTAGCTTGAACCCTCCCACCAGTTAGAAGGGTTAGAAGCACATGATGAGGGTCCAGGGACTGGGCAACCCTCAATGTCAAAGTCCTTGTAATATGCATAAAATGGTGCTTTGCTCCAGTCTATTTTTTCTAGCCCACCTCTTGTGGCCCAATCATCTGCTTCCCATAATGTGGAGTAAACTCCCATTGGCTGAGATTTGGGGAATGGTACTCCTTTAGCTTCATTGTTCTTGTATACCCTTATGGGGATGTCATCCACAGAAAACCTGTGGCAAATTTGTGGTTGGATCAATGGCAAATCAAGTATTGAAATCTGATGAGGCAGTTGTAATATCAATGGGTTAGACGGGTCGGGTCAAAATGGAAACTTTTTGTTATGGTTTAGGTATTTACTAATATCATATGATACAAGAATAGGGAAAATCAGAATGAACATTTTGACCCATTTTTTTACCAAAATAAATATCGACTCTTATAAACGACTAAAAAAATAAAGATATGCAAAAGCAACCAATCAAGAACACCATATAACCTAAGCCGGCTAAGAAGACAAGACTTTAGTCGTCATAAAAATAGGGAAAAAGCATATGGGGTCCACCAAAAAACCAATAAAAAAAACCACGTGAAACGGCACCAGCTGAAAATTCACCGGGAAAGAAAGATGGCCGACTGAAATCTAGCCCGCATGCTACTTGGCGTATTTTATTGGTGGACCCTATTGTACTTTTCAAGGTTTTTTATGTCTGAAATTTACCCTTCTTAGCTAGCTAAGTTTAAGTGGCATTTTCTGACTCTTTTCTTTTGGATATATTTACTTTTTAGTGTGCTAAAAGTTGATATTTATTTAATAAATGTGCCTCGAAATGTAATTTTTGTGATTTTCCCACAAGAATAACACCCAAAAATACTACACCATAAATTCGGGGGCAAAGTCATTGAACAGTAAATCTTTTGCCCATTTCATCGAATTTCAAAATAAATAATATATTAATGATCTAATTTTTTGATAAAGGGTTTTAAGAGTTCTACTTATGGTACTTTAAAACTATTTGATTTTTAAAGCTTTAGCTAATTTTTAACAACTGAACAAATCCAATATAAATATGGCACAAACTAATTCAACTTCACAAATGATATCTCAATTTGCCAATCTACTTACACAACATGGTGATGGTTCCACATGATGGAGTAGGTGTGATATTCAGCAGCCGGGTCAAACCAAAGGTTAACCCTTTGTTCTCTATCACCTTTTCCATGAGCATACACATTGGTCTGGACCGAGTAGGGTTGCCCGGACCGGTTTCCCAAGAACTCAAAGTCCAACTCATCGCGAACTTGATCTGTGTCCGAATTCATCTACCAAGAAAATTTACAACCTTTGTCAATATAGAGAAATGATCAAGTTATATAAATCATCTTTGTTTTTAAACAATCATACATAGAAAGCAGTAACAGTGCCCGCGGAATCTCCTGGAATAAGTTTAATCTTCATGCTCACACGTCCAAATAAATATTGGCTCTTCGAAGCGAACCCACATCCTGTATCATCATATCGTCATACATCATACATGAATGACATATCGGTTTTCAAGGTATCTTAAAATACAATCACATTTAACCTATGTACCTGAGCCTTGGTCAAGAATAAGCTGAATGGCCCGACCGCCGTCAAGTTGTTTGATGTGCGAATCCGACCATGTAATACGAAAATCTTGAAGGAACGTAGCAGGTCTAGCATCGACCACCAGTGATGTGGTCACTATTAGGACAAGAGAAAGAACACCTTTATTAAAAAACATTGTCAACAAAGGTGTCATTTGACCATGTACTAATGAAATATTTGTCTTGTGTTTGGATAATATATGTGGATATATATATAGTTTTAGATTTAGGTCGTGTAGGGTAGTTAAATATAGGGAATAGTAGAGAAGGGGCCTTCCAAAGTTAGGCTCGCTTTCGATACAGCTCACTTTATGCTGCCAAAAGGTTAAACCTCACTCTGATTGGATATGGACAGAATACAACAGAAGTTTCTTCCTATCAAAAAGTAAGTATTTAATGCACATACAGATTAAATAACCGTAAATGCACAGCTGTATATATTGATTATATATATACGGATTCACGAGTTTTAATTAGTTTTAATTCAAGTGATACATAATAAATAACATGTAAAAGAATAGTTTCAAATGCTAAATAACCTACTGAAAAATAAATTTACCAAAGGTGGTTAACAGGATTGAGATTGATATACTTTTTTTTGAACGGCAAGGATCATTGACGGGCCACTGAATCACCCGATCATCTCCACCTCTTTTAGGAGGAAACCCACCATAAGTGAGAAAACCCTCTGGCCTAACCTGGACCCCTTTTTTTGTCACAAGTGGGACTTGAAGCCAAGAACTCACCATTTTAGTAAAGTATTGGGTATACACATTTACCACTAAGCTAAACTAGTGGTTGTTATACTAAACGCTTAATTTTCGCTTGTTATTAACATGCATAACGTTTACTAAGTTACATGGTAATGTTTCTAACTTGTTGGTGAACATTTAATTAAATTAGTTTATGTTCACTAGGAGAGGAAATTAAACTATTAAATAGGTTGGATGGTTAAGGTGTCGGTACTATAAGGCACATATGGGTTCGATACTTGGTAGTCCTCAGGTTCTTTTTCCGTCTTCTGGTTTTTAACATTTGGTCCATTAATAAAATAAAATAAAAAAACTAGGTTATAATAGTTATATTCGTTGAATAAGTCGAGTAAATAACAAAGTTTTATTCAGATTAGAAGTTCCCTGAAATATTATCTAACTATTTTACAATTATTTTATCTATTTAATGAGTGGACGTAGGACCACGTTAATGCGTGGTTTAAAATTTCTAAGATTTGTTTTCGACGACCGTTTTTTATCCCGTAAAAAAACTCATTTCGAAACATTGATAGAAATGAGCTAGTCGAAACGGCGAACCTAGAATTATATAAAACGTTATATTTTAAAGGCCGGCTGTAAGAGTAAAACTAAAAAGAAACGAATCCTGGAAGCGATTTCACGACTTTGTACGTTCATGCTTCGATGCCTTGTACATTACCATGAAAACTCGGTTTTAAATAAAACTTATATAGAAACATATATAAAAATAATTAACACGGCACAATAGTACATTTGGAATTTTGTAAAAAGTTATAAAAGAAAAACAAAATATGCTTGAAATTATTTATAAAGAATAAAATAATAAAAAAACTAAAATAAAAAATTAGAAAGGCAATAAACGGTGGCTAGCGGACTGCGTGGGCTCGAACACCCGTCACGGGTGTGTGCTGGTAACATGGCGTGTGGCGTGTGGGACATGTTACTCGGTAACATGGCTGCGTATGACCAGGGATTGCCGTGTATGGGTCATGTTACTCGGTAACATGGCTGCGTATGACCAGGATGACCCGTGTATGGGTCATGTTACTTGGTAAGCCCCTCCCTAGGCTATACGCCACGTATAGTGCTATACGTGGCGTATAGCCCTTTATTTTTTTAATAAAATAATGTTTGTGGCATTTATATCGACGTTTATTTTTTTCATGTATGTCGGATTCGGACTTCGAGGTGGAGGTTGATATGGAGATGGAGGAGGACGATCTTGCTCACTACCCGTTTTTACAGTTCCAGGTCGGCACTGACGCGTTAAGTCGGTGCCAGAAGTTACGCCAGATGACGATGGGCCCGTGGACTGCCGTGAACTGGGGGCTTCTTCAGGAGGTCGGCGAGGACGAGCGAGCCAGGGCCATTATCGGTCACGATACGCCTTGGGATCGTTTGTTTGAGCTTTCGTTTTTGGAGACATATATAGAGGTGGTTGTCAAGTTTCTTTCGACGTTCACCTGCACGGTGTAGGGGAGGATGATGATGATGCCGACACGGACGACATTGAGCTGCCGGATGAGCCGGAGCAGATCTCGTTCCGTATGTTCGACCAGGTTTACAGTATCACGCTTCGTTAGTGGGCGGTCTCAACCGGCTTGTATTACCTGCCCGAGAGGTCACGCCACTTTACACCGACGCTATGACATAGGTGGATAGAGATAATCTCCTTGTTTTTTGGGGTATCATTGCTAAAGGCCCATGGTTTAGGACCAAGGGGAGGGTCTTGGCGATTAGAGACCCCCTCTACAGATATTTACACCGGCTTATTTCGACGTCTTATACACCGCGTCGAAAAAGCCGTGAGTGGTGCACGGAGAAAGACTTGTTCTTTATCTATTGCTTGCTTACCAGCAGGAAGTGGGCCCTCACGACGTGCTTAGCACTGTACTTTGCGTCTGCCATTCACAGGCAGAAGCGCGAGTTGTTGTATGGTGGTGCTTTCATCACGAGTGTGATGCGTGTTCATGCGCCGTGGCAACACCACATGCATCACATGGACGACTCCATCAAGCCTATCCGATCAGATCGCCGTACGATGAACGGCATGCGCATCACGCGTCGATTCCCAGGACTCGGCCTTCGGTTTATAGTGGCCGACCGAGACCAGGTTTGGGTCTCGCAGCCGTTGTCGGAGATGCCGGTGCTGGATATGCCGGTTTCGCTACAGGGGGTGATGATAGACCTAGATGCAGCCGCCCGCTCACGACCAACCGCCACAACATCCTTGACACGTTCGTCGACTTGTTAGGTTGCATTAGGCCACACAGGGCTTGCTCGAGGGCTTGCTGTCGAGTCACGGCAACAAGCTCGTCAGAACGACCGGATGGAGGACTTGATGATCTGGGCGGTTGATCGCCTCGTGGATATGTCACGAGCCGCCGACATCGAGCCACCACCACTTCCACCGCCACGTCAGTATCCGGGCGACGCCGATCAGGATCAGGGCAGCGAGGGTCAGGATCAGGGCGGTGCTGGTCATGTGTAGTTGTTGTTATTTTAGTCTGTTGTATTTTTTTCTTATATATGTACAAACATTTTGTTGTTATATATGTAATGTTTTGGTTATTTATTTGGTTGGTTATGATATTTTACTTGTAATGTTTAGTATATTTGTTTGTTTACGTATAAAATGTTTTGTTAACAAAGTTTTAAATTAAAAATGTAAAGACGATGAATTTGTTATAAAAGTGTTACTAATATTATTCAAAATTTTATAAAAATTAATAAAAAGATAAATATTATATAAATTAAAAAAAATTCATATACATGTCGTATAGCACTATACGCCAAGTATAGAGACTTCGTATCCCAAAATCTGCCAAGTTTGAATCAAAAATATTACAAGTGACCCATACGCAACGTATAGTGCGATACGCCGCATATAGACCCAGACGCTAGACAAGGAATGACACGTGGCATTCTGTGTCTGCAGACTTAAACCCTATACGCCTCGTATTGCCCTATACGAGACATATAGGGTAACAATACTGTGTGTCTAAATAGAATATCCCTATAATATACATAGACAAATTTTATGTGATTATCTTGCCGATTAGCATAACCTACTTAAATTATCAATATACTTAAAACTAAGAGTCGGCCAACTTTTCAGCCCCCAACTTTTACTAAATGTTAAAAGTGACCTCTTAATTTTATAGGATGTCACTTTTACTTCCTTAAGTTTTTAAAGTTTCAAGTTTATCCCTATAACATATATAATTTGATTTTTTTTAAACTTTTTAGTTTTTTTGTTTAATTTTTTCTTGAAGTCGTGGTAAAAAATTTATTAAACGGAGTCGTATTCGGAATAGAGTATTTTTTTTATGTAGTGTGAGTTATATCGACTGTTGGTACCGGGAATAATGAGACAGACACCGACTGAAAAACATCGGTACCGTTATATAACTATCTTTAGTCTATGTTTCAGTCTCCACAACCGAGTCGCTGCTGCTTCATACGTTTCTTTTATATATTTAACCACGTTTTTTTATTATGCTTAACCACGTTAATGTCACCGACTCAACCATTTAAGGTTCGTCTCCTGCCGCAGAGCGAGGGCAAAATTTATTTAAACACGACTCTTTTTGTGTTTAGTCACGTTAATATCACCATCTTAACCGTTTAAGATATGTTTCCCTCCGCGAAGTGCGAGGCAACATTTCTAATTCATGCTTAACGACTAAAGGCTGACGTGGCAGATCATGCATGCATGCAATTCCCTATTTGACCGTATCTTTAATTTTCAACAATGCCGGTGACCCCATGACTTATCAATCAAAGTTTTCTATAAAAAATTAATAATAATAATAATAAAAAAGGGAAAATAAATTTCATGACCTTTTAACTTAACTAGCTAGTTATACCCGTATTTCGCGACGGGTGTCGGACCAATTGTTAATAAAATATAAATAAAAACTTTGACGTAATGGTAAAAATAATGTTCATAAAAAAAAACCTAAGCTAAATAATAAAAAAGGAAAAAAAATAAATAAAATAATGAATAACCGGCGAGGGGGAGGACTTTCACCCGTGTCTCTAAGGTGAAAGCACAGTGCGGCTACAACCAAGCTAAGTGTCTTCCTTTGTTATTCTTTCTGTTCAGTTAATTTTTACATTTAAACAAACCTTGAAAATAAAAAAAAAAGACTGTCACGTGGAAGCCCCTGATTGAACAGAAGGTTAAAGTTCAAAAAACTTAATCGGACCGGTTATGTATCCCGTTCTCGATCTGACTGATGGGCCCAATCCGGTTGCGAGAACACCGATCCCACCTCAACGTGGGTATACTTTTTAATAGTTTTTTTTCCTAGTTGTTTTTCGGTCATATCTGGTTGTTTTTCAGCCACGCAACGCGGCATGAGCTTTGTCATTATCGGTTCGGGTCGTCGAAAATCATAAAAATAAATAGCGAGACCGGTTTCAATAATTCCAAGCAATGATATTGTTTGCTCATAATAGGTTCGGTTCGTCACAATATCACAATGGTAATGACATTCGCTATAGGATACGATAAAAAACCTGATTTTGAATACAAGTACGTTTTAAAAAAAAATTATATCGAAATGTTGACAGAAAAAAAAAGAACTAAAAATAGTCGCGCACAGGGGCGGACCTACCTTGTAGCCACCGGAGTCAAGTGACCCCATTGATTTTTGAAATTTTAGTAGAGCGTATAACACCGAAAATTTGAGTGACCCCATAGTTTTTTTACAGTGACCTTATAGTTTTTTTGCAGTGACCCCATATAATCTGAGTGAAAATACTAATAATTCATAAGCTTGTCTCAATGGTTTATTCCCTTGTTCACGCGTTCACCCGTTTAAAAAGGTCACGGGTTCGAGTACTTTTGGTGACATTTGTTTCCTTATTTTTTTTTGCCTTTTACTCTAAAACTAAAGATCTTATTAATTCACAAAATCTCAAACCTAATGCCTCCCTTTTCAGCCGTCGCAGACAAAGAAACAATTTTCCCACATTTTTGTTTAATCAAACTTAATCAAAAGAGAAAATCATCATATGCCTTATCATCCGAGTTCGTGAATCGTAGCACACAACAGAATTTCTCACAATTGTTTGTTATAGAAAGATATAAGGCTTTTTCATTTTCCCTAATATTAGTTTATTCTCATAATTGCTTATATGTTAACCTTTGTTTAATCTCACAATTGTTTATTTGTTTGCATTTGTTTAATCACAAGCACAGAGAAAGAAGATTGAGATTTTGCTTTTTAAAATTATTACTAAATTTTCACTGACAATAGCATCGAACTCATTAGAAGCAAAAAAAAAACACTGGATTTTTTAATCAGAAATCGAAATGAATGAGAAAGAAGGTTAGTGTCATTTTTTTCCTTTTCCAAATTAATATTGTTGAAACTTGATTCTTTAAACGTGAAACTTGAATTTTAGGGATTAATCCGATTATGGAACGATTTTTGAAAAGAAAGTCATCAAATCTAGCTTCGAGTATGTTATTATTTTTACCCGATCAACCCGATTCGACCCGAAATAAGAGACGAAAATTTTAACGTCTAGGTTGATAGAAATAAGAGACAAAAAAAGTGACCCCAAAGGGAAAAAAATCCTGGGTCCGCCACTGGTCGCGCAGTCCTTTTTTTTTAAATTAATAAACGAAAGTTATGAAAGACAAATGAAATTATTAGAAAATTAAACGGGTTAAAAACGTATATTAAATATAGTATAAGAGATGAAAATAAAAATTAAAAAAAACAAAAAACAAAAATGCATGACATAACAAACTGAATGAAAAGGACACTCTTCTACTAGCATTTCCTTTAATCTATTTAGTAATTACTCCGCAAGATATTCATAAAACGCCTTCTTTATTTACATGTAAGTAGGGGTGTTCAAAAAAATCCGAATCCGAAACCGAACCCGAATTATCCGAAAATCCGAATCCGAATTATCCGAAAATTCGGATATCCGAAATTTCGGATATCCGAAATTCGGATATCCGAATTTTCGGATTCGGATTCGGATAGTGATTTTCGGATATTTCGGATAGTTCGGATATCCGAATATCCGAAATATTATATTTATATATTTTTTTTAATTGTTTTTATTATTTAAAAATAAGAAAATTTGAATCAAAACCCGATATATTATATTTATATATTTTTATATGTATATTTTCTAATGTTTTTTAAGGTTTTTAATTGTTTTTGTAATTTTAAAATATTTTTTTTATATATTTTTTATTTTTTTTATATTTTCGGATATCCGTTTCACTATCCGAATGGATATCCGAAATTTCGGATATCCGAAATTTCGGATACGGATTCGGATAGTGAAATTCACTATCCGAAATTTTCGGATATCCGAAATTCGGATATCCGAAATTTCGGATATCCGGTTTTGAACACCCCTACATGTAAGTGAGTCCGTGAACTCTAGCACAATTCAAATACGCATGTTGCACTCCTCTATTGCACATTGTACAACTTCTTAATGCAGTGTGACATCAGCATTTCATCAGCTGTTTTGTCATCTTCTAAAAATTAACAATTTGGACCCTGCACTTTATTTAACTTTTCTTATTACCCCTAAACTTTTTTCAGCATTTCATAAACTTTAATAAAACTATTTTTTATATGTATTTTTTTTTACTCTTTTTCTTAGATTTTATAATTTTCATTTTTCTTTGATTTTTACTTTCATTATTTTTTATCTACATTTCTAATGTTTTGACGTGCGCTTTTTTCGCGGGATTAGTACTAATATACCGTTACAACTTGCTTATTTTTATCTATATTTTAAACCCGTTGCGCAGCGCAAGTAAAACAAACAATTGTTACACAGTTGTGCGTGATAGTGTACAAGTTATCTAAACACTTGCGTAAAACATCGTTATGAACTTTTTTTTTAACTTTTTACTTTTTTAAACGGTTTTGATTTCTTTTCTACTTTTTTACCCGTTAACTTTTTTAACGGGTTTGTTACGGTTTTTTTTTATAAAGTTTTTGGAATATTAGTAGCTAATAACTTTGTTAACGATTTCGTTTTTCTATAGATTTACTTTGATAAGCTTTAGAGAACGTTAGTTTCTAGGGCAGGATTCTAGTTATATATACAATACATAAAAATTTAAAACTAAAAATCAAATTTATATCTAATAAAAAAGTAACTGATTCTGTCATATGTCATCTTTACGTGAATCTAAGATTTTTTTCGTACTTATATAATATTTACCAGCTATATAATATTTTACTTAACCGTGGTAAAAGAGTATTTCTAACCTAGTAATATGCTAAGGGGGTAGGGGTGGGGGTGGTAGCAAATTCAATGGCGGGTAAGAGGCGGGTTCGCGGGTACACCGCCGCAACCCAAGTGGGTTCAGCGGGTAGTGGTTGACGGGTTGCTTCAGCGGGTATATGTACCCGTTCAAAATGAAGATGAAGCCAATGGAATTGTACCATTCAACGGCTATAATGCCGTTTAAGTTAAAAAAAACTTTAATTTAATAAATTTACCCCCTATAAATACATAAATTAAACATTCTCAATCCACAAAAAATACATCCTATCTCCTCTATTATTTATATAAAAATACAATGGAATCCAAAAAAGTTTCTAAACCGAGAGGCGGTTCTAGTCGCAAAAAGTGTCCAAACCGAAAGGCGGTTCTAGCCAACAACCAACGAGCCAAGAAATTCCCCAACAACCGTATACTCCATACCTAGTTTTTCCGTATCCTCAAATACCGGTCATGCCTACGCAAGTTGCACCGGGTCAATACACCTATCCCCTACAAGATCAAGCAAGTTTTGATCATTTTGCACCTCGATACCACAACCTACCGTTCCGTAAACCCACCGTCAAGAAGAACGTTCACTTCCCATCTATGATGACAGTGGCGATTACAATGTTCACGAGGATTCTAGCTTAGAACATAATCGAAGAAATTATATATATCCAAATATCGAAGATGTGGAAGAAGTTGAAGTTGAAAAGAATATGAAGTTGAAAAAGAAGATGAAGTTGAAAAAGAAGATGAGGAGATTGTACGGGTTCATGACAAATGGACCCGTTAACCGTTGATGGGTGAGGAGTTTGATACTCAATCCGATCATAAAAGAAAGTCGGCGGACTCCGGCAAGTACACGGGTTCAAACGGCGAACATTTCACTACTTGGGCACCCGACCTAAACGAAGACGCGACACCATCTAGACCAACACGGAAACCAAAGAAGTCGTCCGAGTCGTCGTCAAGCAAAGGAAGTATGGTCGGACAACTTACACGCTTTATGAATATTCGGGAGGATATGATGAATAAATTTCTAGATTCAAGAAAGAAAAAAGACGACGACATACGGGCTTTGGTGGATGAGCAACGAGAGTCTGTCAGGTCTGAACGTATGAACCAAGAATTTAAATTATTTTCGGAACCGCACGACCATCTAACCGGACCGATGTTAGAAATAATCCTAAAACGGGAAACGAGAAATAGCCGCAAAGTATGATTGGCCATGTGATTTTTAATTTTTTAGGTGTTCTTTTAAGTTGTTTTTATTAATTGTCTTTTTTTATTTATTGTCCTTTAATTTATTATGTATTTTTAATTAATTAATTAAAGTTTTAGTTTATTAATTTGATTTGTTTTATTTATTTTTTTTAAAATAAGAGGGTTGGAGGGTACTTGGAGAGTACCACTCCCATATAAGAGGGTAGTTTGGGAGGGTAGTTTGTCAAAATGAGATGACATCTTGTGATTGATGGGTTTAAAAGGATATTTTGAAGTGTGAGGGTACCACTCTCACCTCCCTAACACATAATTTTTTTACTCATTGCTAGAACCTCCCCAAGAAAAAGTGAATCTTGATAAACTATGAGTAGCTAATCTATATCTATACTATCTAATAAATAAAAGTTTTTTCATGTTACGGCTCGCCTCTATATTCATTCTTATCACTTTTTTTCCCGTTTCTCTTTCTTATTAAATTACAGAAAACAACCTTTAAGTATATACTAAATTACACCCGCAGGCCTTTATCTTCACTAATTACGCTAGACACCCTTTATCTAAATGCTTTGTATGAAATTATAACATTTAGACTAACAGATGTTAGATTTTTCAGTTATTTTGTTTGTTTGTTCCTATCCATTTTCATTTCCAGATCCACACACATTCGATAGAAACTTTGATTAATGTTTTTTTCGATAATTTGACTTAAAAACAAGAAGATAATATTGAAGACAATCGTATTGATTAGCATTATTCATGTTTAAAATTAGTTGCAATCACACAAAACGTGATTACGGTAATTTTTTAATGAAAAAACGTGATTACGTAAAAAAAAGTTACGTAAAAACGTGATTACGTAAAAAAAAGCATGCATGAAGTGTGATTATTTTAAAAAAAATTGACATTTATGCGCTTTTTTATCTGGACGACGTGTTATTTTTTCAAAGTAATTACGTTTATGCCACCGCGTTATCCCCAATCTTAGATCATACTAATCGGACGGTTGGAGGCCCTTCGTACGATTTAGGCTCTTTGTACGATAACCGTCCCCTATATATATATATATATATATTAATTTGTTAATCTATACTATATGATACATAAAGGTTTTGAGGGGACACTTGTCACTCACACATTCATTCTTAACATTTTTTTCCCGCCCATCTTTCCTATTAATTATACAAGTTTTTTAATTTTTTTTTTATAATTTTTGTCTCCCGCCTCTCTCTCTTATTAATTATTCAAAATTTTTAATTTTTTTATAGTTTTTGTTTCCTATTAAATAATAATGATTTTTAAAATTACTTTTATAAAACATTTTTTATTTTAAAAAAATAGGTTTATTCATAAAACATTTTTATAATTTGAACATTTCTTCATTCTTTTCTATAAAACATTTTAAAAAAATAATTATATAACAGTTTTAGAATTAACAAATTTACATAGGAACTGATGTTTTATAACAAGTTGTATTTATTCAACCCATGTAATACATGGGTTTTAACCTAGTTATATAATAAATAAAGGTTTTTCCATGTCACGTGTTGTCTTCAAATTTATTCTCATCATTTTTTTCGGCTTCTCTCTCTTATTAAATGTACCTCTATCTTTTAATAATAATTATATTTTTTTAAAAATACTAATTATATTAATAAAACATATTTATTTTAAATTATCCTTTA
Source organism: Smallanthus sonchifolius (assembly GCA_023525975.1). Taxonomy (NCBI): domain Eukaryota; kingdom Viridiplantae; phylum Streptophyta; class Magnoliopsida; order Asterales; family Asteraceae; genus Smallanthus; species Smallanthus sonchifolius. The sequence continues at coordinate 24,730,898 of CM042023.1, forward strand.
TTATAAGAAACTTTAAAATCTAATTATGTGATTTTTATTTTCAATCAAATAGTAAATGAAAATCAAATTACATTAAATAGTAATTAACGTTTTTTCAATACCCAATTATATATTAATTTTTACATATCATTTCGAAAAAAATTAATTTTTACATATTTTAAATTTTGTTTTATATCTTTAGTATATGTAATACATTTTTACACCTGTAAAATATATACATAAAGATTTAAGAATTTTATATATTGATATTTTTCATCTCGTGTATAAACACGGGGTTCTAAACTAGTTCTATATATTTTAGTATTTTACCCTTTTACTAATATAAACTTTCTTATTTAATTACTCTTGTGTTGTACTGACAAACAAAAAAATTAAAGTAATAATAAAACGACACTAGGAAGATATTAAGTTGTTATAAGTTATAATTAAAAAGTCAGTTAAATTTAATATATATGGTTTAATTTGTATAGATAAAATTAGGTATATATATACTATTTTAATTTATATATGTTAATATATACTTTTTTAATTTATATATGTTAAATAAATACATATAAAATTATAAATTAATAAATGATACAGATAAAAAATTATTTTATAAAGTTGAAAATTAATATATTACATGCGTTTGTTTTATAATGAGTTGAAAAGGCAATAAAAGAAATTAAACTGTAAATAATTTTACATGATTTATTAATATATTTAATTATATTAATTATTAATAAGCATAATAAAAACTCACTTGAGTTGAGAAAACCCATGAAAACCATGTGTAACAATAAAAAAGAAAAAAAATTCTCATACATAATATATATTATTATTTTCCCCGTAACAAAAAAAATATATTTGTCTACCATGCTGTTACATATATGTTACACATTGGGTGCTTTAGAGATTAGGGTTCTAGCCCTAAATGACAATGATATTTGCCTTTACTTCTTCAATCTCTGCATTTTAAGGATTATAATTTGGACGTGGATGGTGATCAAGACTAATTGTAGCGTGTGTGTGAATTTTCTTAATTTCTCTAGTCTTAATTGTTCTCAATAGTTTGTAAATACACATATTATTGTGAGACAGAATATAACGATTACAATATGACGAGTTTGTTAGTGATTTATGCTCATATTAGACACGGAAATTATGATGATAAAACTTTATTAGAATTGTAAACAAAATAATTATTTTTATTATTAAAAAGATTCAATTTTAAGATTTGCTTTGCACTTAAAAATATAAGAAAAAATGTTAGTGCTCTAACTAAAATACGTTGGTTGTCACATAAAAACTACATATGTTTTGAGAGCGTTGTTTTGAACGTTTTTAAGAATATTGAGCATTTTTTTAGATTGGAGAGAATAGAGAATGGTGTGTTCAATCAATACCTATTTATACCAACATAGGGGGTAAAATTGGTCAAAAAAATGATAAAAACGTTCAAAAACCATCCCCAACGGTCACGTAAACAGTAACGTTTTTTTGAAACCGGTTTGGAGTTGGTGAACTGACTCAGGTAGGGTTTGAAACCGGTTTGCGTATACAAACCGACTTGGGTCGGGTTTGAAACCGGTATTCTTAAAAAATAAACAAACATATCCTAAACCGTAGGGTTGGGCCATGTTCCTGACCGGTTTGACAAGCGTATCGGGTCGGGTATGAAACCGGTTCTCCGGGTCGGGTTTTTTTTTGTCCATCTAACAAATCTATCCTAAATCGTAGGGTTGGACCATGTTCCCGACCGGTTTGACTAGCGTATCAGGCCGGGTTTGAAACCGGTTCACCGGGTCGGTTTTTGTCCATTTCTAACTATCACATGGTATTCATAACTTATATTTTTTTAGCAACTATACACATTTCTCCTTATTTATTAAAAGTTATTAGGAAGTAATTGAAGACAACCATCTATTAATGGGTCATCAAATCAGGGGCGGACCTATCCTACTTAACTTTTATGCGCAGTGCAAAATATTTTTTTTTACGGTTTTATATATCCGGTCATAAATTACGTTACCCCCTTTTTTTTAAAAGCTCAACACTTCATAAAATGTCCACAATTTTATAAAAAAACCAATACGTTACCCCAAGTCCCAATATTTTATTAAAGGTTTTGAGGTATTGAGTTTTAATAAAACATTTGGGCTGTTAAAATCCAAAAAATCAAAGTCTCAATTCTCAAACCCAACCTACCCAAGCGGCCGACCAAAAAGAAAGACAGAGAGAGCGGTAACTGTGAGAGCTAGAGACCGACCTGAGCTGAGACAACCGCCGGCGCCGCCTCCGCCAAACCCCAGTCCTCCGCCTCTGCAGTCCGCCTAGCCCGTCGCATGTTACCATAAAAGAAAATTTGTTTACATGAGAGTACGATCAAAATTTTTTTTTTTATTCATTTACATGAAAGTACGGTCAATTTTTTTTTTACATGAAAGTATCGTCAATTTTTTTTTCATTTACATGAAAGTACGGTCAATTTTTTTTTTTCGTTACCCCTGAACTTTTGTTCTAGATCCGCCACTGCATCAAATCCAATTTTAATGTTTTCTTTACTTTTAAAAATAGACAAATTATTCAAAAGGAAAAAAGAGAGCTCGATTTAGTTACCTTTTTCTATGACGGGTTGATTAACATCCATCACATAAAAGTGGTGGGACTCGCCTGATCCGTCTGGCTCGAGGCTGGCAATTTTTTCCTGGGCCAATGCATTCATGAAGTGACCCAATTTTCTGATCGTCTCAATACATACATGAATATGATACATCTTTGACATTTTCCTTTATATCAATTTATAAAACAGTGACAAAACATTATAAACAGTAATATTATTTTATTCTCATAAGTTACATCAAGAGTTGTTGGTACCGACATTTAAAGAAGGATATCCCATTCCTAAACTTATTTAAAGTACATGTTTATGAATTTAACAATAAACATCGGTTACTATTACAATTATTCACTTTTTCTTGGTATGAATTGTTGGGATTGTGGAGTCTTCGCAAGGCATTTGGGCAGCCGCTAATTGTCTCTCGGCTAAATTTATGGCAGGTTGCTATATTTTAGATTCCTTATTCTCAAAGTTTTTTACCCTAATCTAAATGTTATATATAGATGATAGGCCATTGTAATTCTTTGTAGCACCTAAATAAAAAGAAAAACTCTAGTTGCAGCCGTGGACGTAGGTTAGATTAGACCGAACCACGTTAAATCTTGTGTTCTTTATGTTTCTGCAGTTTGTGATTGTGTGTATGCCTCTGAATTCCTAACAAGTGGTATCATAAGTTGGATCTTGATAGCACACGGATCACACACTGTCGCAAAAAGGTCACCGTTTAGAGTTTTGCCACCGGCAGAGGAGTCGCCGCCATTGACCCTTGTTCCCGCTACCAAGCAAGTCAACAACCAGCTAGGGTTTTCCTAACCGCCGCTTGCCAACCATCGCCAATTACAACTAGGTTGCCAAGGATCAGGAACATATTGCTGAGAACAGTTGCAGAGATCATAAGAGACCGATTACCGAGACCGAGAACCAGTGCCAACCGTTTGTCGGGTTCTATTGTTTCATAATAGTTTCAGTTTCTGGTTATCAGTTTGTTATTCCGCTGCAGTTACATAGGTTGAGTCATTAACAATGTTCTATAGAACAGTCGTGAAGTTCATGCTCGAGTCGTTACTGTGTCTGTTCACTATTTTTTTTATCCAATTTCGTTTAGCTATTGTCATAGCAGAATAAGTAACGATCGGGAAGTTTGATGGAATGGATTTTGGTTGGTGAAAGATGCAAATTGAAGCATTGTTATGTTAGAAAGATTTGAACATCGTGTTAACATGGGTAAGACCAGAGAAGATATCGCCAGCAGATTGGGAAGCATTAGACAGGAAGCTCTCAATATCAAAGAATGTTGCTTACAATATCCTAAAGGAGACCACAACTAGTGGAATGATGGAAGTAATATCGAGTATGTTTGAGAAGACGTCTGCAGTTAACAAAGTTTTCCTTATACGTGAGCGTGTGAACACAAAGATGAAGGAGGGTGGCTTAGTTACAACTCACATCAATAACCTAAACTTGATTTTGTCTCAATTAGTGTCGGTTGACATTAAGTTTGACGATGAGGTTCAAAATCTAGTGTTGTTATTCTCACTATCTGAGAGTTTGGTCAGGAACAGTGACAACATTTAGTAGTTTAGCTAGAACTACTAAGTTATGTTTGAAGGAAGTCGAGACTTGATTCTGGGTGAAGATGTCAGACACAGAAGTTCAGGAGTATCATCAAATTCACTGTTAAACACAGAAGGCATGGGGCTGAAGGAAGGAACGAGGCAGTGGGAGCTGGAGAAGGAGTCTGTCTAAGACTCGGAAGGATGTTGGGCATGGTACCATAATAAAACCTTTGTCGTGTTGAAGTATTATTCTAACACAAAATTGCTTTATGTAAGCTTTTGAGAATACGGTTTTTTGTTAAAATATCATTACATTGCATACAATATAAGTTATAGATGTTGCATGAATAATTCATAGTTACACATCTATAAATTAGGAACTTGACAACCCTTAAAACTTGAAAAACAAGTTTCAAATTTTATGAATATAAATATACGGGTACTTTCAGTATAAAACATATTCCAAACAGAGAATGAGACCACACTAGTGCTAGTCGAATATAAAGAAGACAGAAAGAGAGCATGTTACACGGTTTTATAATCGTATTATGTATCATAATTTAAACAAAACAACAAGTGTATATTTGTATCCGCAGTTTTCTATTTAAAATAAACTAGTAAGATTTAACACGCGCTCCGCCGCGGGAAAAACGTATATTGCAAAAAATGATATGCAAATGTTCATTAGTATACTCGGTTATGAACAACGTAGGAAAAGATTAACACGTTGGAACGTTACAATTGGAACTTTAAAAAATATAATATTTTAAAAGTTATGCCTAAAATTAATTATGAGGAATTATATTATGAAGAAAAACTGAGATATTGATAAGATTCAGAACCTTGTAAAAATACAAAAACCGACGAAAGCTGACATATCGTGCGATGGTTTAGTTAACGTGAAAAAAATTCATATCGGGATGTTGGCAGAAATAAATAAATAAATTTTCCCCAACGATATATTCGAAAGTTAAAAAAGAACATAACATTAAAAAATTTAATATTAATGTAAATACCAAGAAAAAGGAAAAAATAATTAAAAATATAACCTGTGTGTGGGGGGGGGGTTGGTTTTACCATCATACCAGCTTGTTATCTTTGATAAGCTTCTTAACCAATAAATGTATATCTATATTTATAATATTTAATAAAAGACTAACTAAGGTTGTCACGTGACACTATTCTTGGCCTACTCACCTTGTTTTTTTCGCCTCTCTCTTGTTAAATAATGATATTAAAATAAATATATTTTTAGATATTTTGTAACATCCTAAAATAAATAAAAGACGAATAAACGGAAAAGAAACAAGGATTATAACACCGGTCGGATGGAAAATGAGTGGGTTGGGGCCTTGTGCTAGATGGGCCAAGGGAGCCCAGCTATTTAAGAGGAAATGGCAGCCCTTTCCCCCTTCACCACCCTCATTCGCGCAAGGCTAGAGAGAGAGAGATCGCAAGCTAAAGAGATAAAGTGAGCGGGGTCGAGAAAGAAACATCAAGGAACGTCGAGCATCTTCTCCACAACATATAGCAACGAGAAACAACCGCCTACAGGTAACCGTCTTCCCTAAATCTGAGGTTTTATGACTTTTGGGGTTACGGGTTAAAATGCATAAAGCTACGGTTTTTACGTATGGAATTGAAAACAAATCATAGATCTAGGCTCATGAATAGAAATGGAACGTTTTGAACGTAAAAAGTTTGAAGCTTGAACGATTGAAACATCGGCCGTGATTTCTAGGGTTTGTTGGGGAAGATGACAGCTGCGCAGGCGAACTTGTCAAGTTCACCTAGAACCGTTCAGGCGAACTTAACATCTTCGCTGACGTATGTTCGCCTAAACCTAAGGGGTGATCTTACTGTATGTTCGCCTAAAGCCAAGAAGGCGAATCTACTAAATTCGGCTAACCCTAAGTAGCGAACTTAACCACATGTTTGCTAAACCAAAGTAGCGAACTTACCTTATCTTCGCCTGATGTCTAAGTAGCAAACCTACTATGTTCACCTAAGCTATGAATGTCGAACTTATCTAAGTTCGCCAAACCCTAAAAGATAGGGACGTCTAGTGTCGGTTAGGTCGGCTATCTTATCTTGTATGACTTGATTATACAGATTGTGTGTGACCCTAGTGACGCTCACTGACCGGCTAGTGTACTTCAAAAACCCGCTTAACAGGTGAGTTCTATGAGCTCCCTATATGTTACGTGCAAACGATTTTAAATGTTTTGGGGCTGAAGTGTGTACATGTAAAGTGATCGAATGTGATAAATGATAATATGACTATATGTGTTATATGAACGAAACGAAGAACTATGAAATGATGAATGAACGTTTATAATGAGTGAAAGACTTAACGTAAATGAATGAAAGCTTGCTTTATATATATATATATATATATATATATATATATATATATTGCATGATATGAATGTGCTAACGTTAAGGAAGTAAAGGACAGACTACTTCGGTAGGACGGTACGATGACAACGACTACTACGGTATACAGATGACCATACGACTATTTATGCAGACGGAATGATAAAGTCTAGAAAGGTATAGTAAATACGGCTACTACGGTAGACAGAGGCACTTACTAAGGACGACTGCATATATAGTTCGAATGGGAAACGGATGCCTTAGGGCAAACTGGCTAAAGAATGGACTACGACGGTAGGACGGTACGAAGGACGAACGGTTAGAAAGGTAGCCGGATGGTATGAACCAAGGACGTACTACTTCGGTAGGACGGTATGAATGACGGAGTACAACGGTAGGACGAAACGTTTGTCTTTGTAACTTACGTAATGACGGGCTGATCACCCATATGTGTATGAACAATGAATGTTAAATGAAGGCAAATGAAATGTTAACATATGTGTTTATAGTTACATACATATAAAGAATGGATGTTTATACCTACTTGCTTTAAACTAGAGCTCACCAGCGTCAAGCTGACTTTTAGCATGCACTTCAGGTAGCAAAAGTAAGGAATGGGCAAACGCATTATCACACCCAGCCCCAGGCACCCTCTGGATGCTCACGGGCTGCGACGTCAGTTGGCACCTTCGGTACATGCTTTGATTTCAGAGTTTGTTTTTGTGCAGCGGAATAACGTTTTCATCAAGGATATTTTCGTAAATCCTCTCAACCTCAAGGGTTGGTTTGTAAATATCAGAATCTCGTCGTGTAGACAAAGATTATTTTATTTAAATACTTGAGTATAAAACCCGATAGTTTGTACATTTGATTTGAAATCAAAACCCTAACCAAAGTCAGTAAAATCTACAAGGAGGTATTCTGCCTAAGGAGTCGAAATCCTTTGGGCACCTTAATCTTGTCTTTGCCCATGTTCTTCATGTGCATAACACGAACCTGTATAACATATTTTTGGGTTGCACCGGGTCTAGGTGTGTGGCCCAACCAGACTATGCAACAAAACTGTCCCCGTGACTTAGGTTGTAGCTAGTCCCGGTATATTAAGTTCATTTTAATACTTTCCTGGAAACATTTGGAAAATGAACGTCAGCTATATGCTGGTGAATACTTTATGACCCTAAATCATTTCGCAATCATGGCAAAACAGTTAAATTAAACAATTAAACACTTCTTCTTCTGGAATCTAGTGAACATATCACTTCTTTCTGTTTTTATATTTGTATACATTGGTCACGTAATCGGGGGCCAAGCGGCCTAACTGGCACATCTGTGTTTTACACAATCACCCGACATACATGCCAATCCCGCCCGGCCCTAACTGGATCCGGAACGAGTATAAAGACTTGATCAAACTTTACGTACACTTAATGGGTAAATAACATCTGTTGGGGTTGATCTTGCTGGTCAACCCCAATTCTGGGATAGTATGAATAAGTATTTAATTTTCGTGTTTTGCCCTTTTTGTAAACGTAAATAGTTTGATCTTTGCGTGAGAGTGTTTGTAGCACACTCACGGCTTAAAACCGTATTTTTAACAGACTCTTGTTCACAACGTGAACGAGTATTCACCTTGGTTTTGAAGTGAAAGTTTGATAGTAAATCTTAGGGCTATGTAGTTCTTAGAGTTGTCTCTTAGGGTTCTAGCACCTTAACTTGTACTTTCTATACGTTCCTCGGGTTCCTTCTTCTCTTAAACGCTCGAGTCCGGTTGGTAAGTGATAACGTGTTTTTAGTGTGGTTATAAAAATATATATATATATACATGTTCCTGATAATGGCTCCAAAAGCTTGATGCCAAATGCGAGAGACATAATATATATCTTTAATAATGTTCTGTTTAGAGTTACACAAAATCAGGTTTTAAATTTATAAATTAAAATGATAATTACTTCAACTTAAAACACACACAATAGGCAAGTGTACCTATCTCAGTGTAGTATAGTCTGGGTAAGAACCAAGTATCGAACCATGGATACGGATTCCTTAATCAACCCTCGCTATTGTCTGACTAGGATAATAAGTTTTTTAAATGGGGTTTTGTTTAAAAGAAAGGAAAAAGGAAAAGAAAAGTAATTAGAAGGATTATCTCAATTAAGGTGTTACTCCGGTTGTTATCAGTTGTTAATTAATACTATATTTTAGTAAGTTTGGTCAAAGTTACTAGTACTAACCATTTCGATGGGGGAGTTAGTATTTCGTAACGGAACAGTGGATACGGTCGGCCAACTGTTCCTAATAAATCTCGGGACCCTTAACGGGGTCTCCAGTCCGCCGGATATCCCGTGATTTATTATTCGGACTAAGATTATCCTTTGACTGATGTACGTCATGTCTTGTAACTTCTTCTGGAAAGTCGAAATGCGCAACTTCTTCCAAATGTACTTTATGAACGCTCGGACATAACAAATTATATTTTTAAAATAGTTGTCTTTACTTATAATAATATTTTAAATAAATATAACTTTCATTCTCAAGATTAAGCACCATGGCTCCCGCTAAAAGTCCTCTGCAAGCTAACACAAGATAAGTAAAGCAATACCGACACGTTTCATAAGGTCCAATCAGGACTCGAATGACCCGTTGAATACCCAAACCTCCAATCAACCTATAATAATAATTCAATACTAACTCGGCCGTTACTAGCATCAAGATTTGTATAAAGACCGTACAAACTCGAATAAGCTTCCCAAACAAGAAGTCTTGCTTAAGTAACTCACAAGATTTAAGATTATTAAGTTGGTTTAAAGATCACTTACTCTTGTCTTTTTAAGATAAGTTAAAATAAAGACTTTAAGAACATAACATACTAAAAATATTTCAATAATTAATTAAAGTTCAACCAACCCGAGCAACGAAAGAGGACTAGCCATGAATGACCATACAAGTGACTCCACTAATCCTTAGACATTGTGTGGAAGTGTTCCAACACCAAGGGAGAGTGGGTATAGGTTGCCTCTTGTTAACTCGAACGAGAAGAATCATTTCGTATTACAAGACTTTAAAAAGGAAAATAAACAAAGAAAAGCTAAAATGGACCAAAACTAAGAGAGTTCCGGATCTTAGCAGAGCACTAAGGCCTTCACACCTCTAAATTTTGGATGTCTGAAACACTAGAATGAGCTTGCTATTTATAGGCTGAGATTTTGGCAATGCACGGCTGTGCATTGGATTGCACGGGCGTGCAAAGTACCATTTTCTTGCACGTGAGAGAATCTGGTAGCTTTTGGGAGTACAGGGAGCCAGACTGGCCTTTGCACAACCGTGCATTGGCCCAGTTCTGCTCCTTGTTGACTTTTGACTTCCTCCTTTGACTTTCTGGTTCTAGGTTCATTCAATTGTCCTCCGAATGCTGATTTCTTTTTGATTTTGAGTGAATTCTTCATGTTTTTGCATGTAAGGAGTAATTATCCTATTGAAACACAATTAAATAGATTAAATATCAATTCTTATAATTTTGTCTATAATTGTGATCAATATGAGGATAATTGTGCATGTAAAATATATATAAATGATGGTTCATCAGTAAGCGAATTTCAGTCAAACCGGGAGGAGCGGCACTAGAGTCGGGACAGCAGAACAGCTCGGGAATGGCTCGGGAGTAGAGAGAGCGTGAGTTGAGAGTTGGATTTGGTGTGGATATGAAAATGGAGGAGCTCTATATTTATAGGCTGATAACAAGCCCCTAGCGAAACGTTAGCCAGGGCGCATGCAAGACACGTAGTGGCCATGCAAAGCAGGAGCGCCACACGTCTGTAGCGGACCGTGTGGGCCTGCAGTTGTGGTTCACCATCCGTCCACGCGTCCGGCATGCTGACACATGACCTACACATGTCTCAATACGTGTCTGATGCAGAGGATGTCTAAGGATACACGTAGCGGACCGTTAGCCAAGTAGGTGGTGGTCCGCCAGCCATGTTTCTTTCGTAGCGGACCGTCACAGTATGTGATGGTGGTCTACCACGCCTTCAGCGATAGAATTACTTGAGCCCGTAACGGACCGTTAACCGGTGGGTAGTTGCCCGCTACCCTATGAATTTCAGAATTTCTATTTTATATTCTATCTTTCGGGTTTCCGTCATTTCCCGTCCTTTCTTATTAATATTCCCGGCAAATCTTGGGACCTTAAATTGGCAGGTGTTACAGGCATGAAGGCTACCTGGCACGAGACTGACATCCTATTTATTTGTTTATTGTTAAGGCAATGTTTTGAATGTTTTAAGACTTCCGCTGTTTTTGTATTTGAACGATTGTACGCTTCCACTATGTTTGAATACTTTATTTAAATTCAGTAATTGAGACTATATTTATAAGTAAATCCAACAAGTGAGGTCTCCCGGGTTTGGGCCTTACAAATTGGTATCAGAGCAATAGTTTGAGAGATTTAGACATCCCTAAATGTCAAAACTCAGGCTGAGAATGGGAACAACACAAGGATGTCCGTACAGGTAACCAACGCCAACGCCAGCACAGTAAGTAAGTAAGTAAGTAGCAAGGTTAATACCTATAGCTTAGGGTAGATGCCTTAACTTAGAATGCAAGCTTTAGATGTCAATGTTACTACTGATGTGAAGAGTTTTGAACCTAAAAAGAAAAGTAAATTATTAATCACAAACCAGTCACTGTAATTAACAATTTACCTTGCTCGTACTGTTCTAAACTATGATATGACGGAATGACATTGGAATTCCCATATATTTATCAGGAACTTAGAAAGTATGGCTGGTAGGAGAATAGCAGGACGTCGCGGTGGTCATATTGGACGACGCGGTAGACCACCAATGAATCGGTCGCACAATGAGGAAGAAAGTGTGCACGCGAGTCCCGAAGTCAGCGTGCACGAAAACAATGTGACCCCACAGGGAGAGGGCAATGAAGGAAAACTTCAACTGGAACCCGTAGTGAGGTAGGCAATTGCCCGAGAAGTCGTACTCACTCTGAAAGACATACTACCTGACTTGTTGAGTGAGGCGTTAAAGAAAAGTAAACAGGAGGAAGAAGAACACCATGATGAAAAGGTTTATGACAGTGACGGGGATGAAGTGAAAGCGGAACAAACTACTCGGAGGGTGACTCTCTAAGGGTTTCAAAGACTGTGACCTGCCCAAGTTCGACGGAAAGAAGGATTCTGTAGACACTTTTGAATGGATTGAGAGAATGAATGGAGTAGTCAACATTAGTAAATGCCGAGCTGACCAGGCTGTTAAGTTTGTTGCTCACCCTTTCACCAACGAGGCACTGAGTTGGTGGAGAATCATTGAGAGATCTAAGTCACCAAATGCTCTCAGGAGGATGACCTGGGATGACCTGAAGGTTCTAATGATCAGGAAGTTTTGTCCTTAGAACGAGATTGACATATGGAGAATGAGTTTCTGAACTTCAAAGCTAGCAACATGACTCATCGCCAGTATACCTCCAGGTACAACGAGTTAGCTCAACTGGTACCTCATCTGGTGGAGACTGAAGAAAGGCTGATCAAGTACTATGTTAAAGGCCTGTCTCAAAGGGTCCGAATTCATGTGAAAGATAACCTACCCTCGACCTTCGAGTCGGTAGTGAATCTGAGGGGAATCGTCTTTAACGACTATGCTAATGAGGACTCGGCTCCAGAATCACTAAAGAGGAAATGGGAGAACCCGCTTAGGGTAACTAAGAAGGGAAGCTATGCAGATGAGGCTAAGAAACCGAGAACAGAGGAGTATGAAATGTGTAAGAAATGTGTTAAACAACATCGCGGTGAGTGCCGAGCCGACTCTACCATGTGTTTCAGATGTGGGAAGGCAGGGCACTACTCCCGAGACTGTATGGGTAACACCAAATGTCATAACTGTGGCTTGGGCATGCAATGAAGGATTGCAGGAAAGCTGGACAATCGGGCTCAGGAAAAAGGAAAGAACAAGAACAGCCCAAGGCTAAGACCCGAGCCTATGTCCTAACTTAAGAGGAAGCCGGAGGGAACCCTGATGTCGTGTCAGGTACGCTCCTAGTTAATGATGAACATGCTGCAATCGTATTTGATTTTGGTGCAAGTAAGAGCCTTATATCTAATACCTTTAGCTGTAAACTAGACTGCACAGTTAGTAACATTGTAGAGGCCTTTAGTGTATGTCACACCCCCAAATTATTTACTTAATAAATAAATAAATTAAGGTTGTAACGATTGGTAACATTACACAACATCGGAAGCTAAATAAAGACTTCTAAATATGTCGAACACCTTGCGTCTTCATCTTCTACGGGCTTAATCCAAATGTTTAACATATTCCAACAGTGCCGTAAGAATTACCTAAAAAGCACGCTCAAAAAAGTCAATGCAATGTTGGTGAGTTCACAAGTTTTAAATGAATACAATTGACAAAACCATCTTTACGAAATCGTTTGGCAAAAACCATTTATACGAAATCCTTCGGCAAAAAAAAACCATTTACACGAAATTGATTGACAAAACTGTTTGCACGGGTACTATTGGCAAAATCTTTTGCTCGAAATTTACTAGCAAAACCATTGATACGTATACCATTGGCAAAACCCGTTTCTCAAAATTGTCCAGCAAAACCATCGGCAAAACCCTTTGCTCGAAATTTACTTTACGCATATGATAAACAAAACAAGTTAGTGGATGATTCATCGATATCTAGCTAGCACATACAAATTATGTGATGCACAAGCCTATAACCAAACCTTTAACGAATTCTCGATTTTGCCCCAGCCCATTGTCCCTTTAGACAATGAGAAACAACTAGACCTAATATGCAATCATTTGACCCTGCTGGTCGTGGTTAGCGCGACTAACCATGATTGGGGGTGTCAACCCGAATAGTACTATTCATATCGATCTACGGCTAAGTCCATAGCTAACGGTTATAGTTAGAAATACCGAGGACTTTTAGGTGTAACTCACGCACACAAGGGAATCAGATGTTTGTTTCTCATTTTCTAGTTATCATACTATTTGAATTTAACATGTTTTTCCTCCAAATATAGAAAACAGTAAAAAGGTGTCGTGAAACTCACCTGAGTCACCAAAGTGTCGTCCTAATAATTCCCTGACAGTTATAAGCATGCCACTATTGCAAGCAATTCTACCACGTGTAGTGAGTCACCATCATGCCCTAATCCCAAATATGTCATTAATTTCTAATACTAGGGTTAAGATGTCACATATGCGGTTGGGCTCTATTGATTTGCTAAGACACTATACTCATATGGTATACGTTAACGAGTGAGTGATTGTACTTTAGATATTAGCCACCCAGCTTGAATCGAAATTTCAACTAGTATAAGATCTGATGATCATACTTATTTATTTTTAGTGAGATGTATACATATATATTTTATTTATTTACGCGAAGTATTATTTGTATGTGTGTCTTGATAGTATATACATATATGTATACATATATATGTATATATAATTATGTAAATTTGTATTTGACGTCTCAGTGTCTTAGGATTTATAAACGTTTGTACCATAAAATATTCAAAGCCATATAGGTATACATATTTATTCGAATCCACTAATGTATTATATACATAATCGTTTGGTTTCGTATTTTAAGTATTTAGATATCATATATATATATATATATATATATATATATATATATACAAATTACATTTGTTGTCCATAACATCTCAAACTATAATCACCAATGGTTTTTATATTTCGAGAATATCATAAATACTTAAATGTCCAAATGCAAAACTGTTATTGTATATTTTGGATTGTCATCTTAAGGTCACCGTTTGTCCAATTACACGTCCACATTAATAATCGTCGTTTAATAGTTATATATTTCGTTTGTACAGAAAATTCACTTACTAACAACATGTTTATAAGGTTCGTTATTATTTTATGTCATGTTAATATTTATTTTCCGTTAGCGAATCATCTAGAGCTCAAGGTACTTAACCGTACACACACATTTAACGTTCAAAATATCTAGACATAAAGTGTTTAACATGTGTTTTTACCTTCCACTCGCTTGGTTTTTGTACACACACCCGCTTGTACTTGATCCGTTAGAGTAACCGAATGAATTCTTTAACTCCTTTTTCCGTCACGATCAATTCTTTACTCATGGTTTCTGTTATTGACCAACCTTGACCGAGACCCAAGACTATTGACCAAGCTTTGACCACAGTTGACTTTTGTTGACCCGAGAACCGTAGCACCATCCAATGATCGTTATCCAAAATCATCACCGTATCCGGTTCAAAACTTTTACTTAACACTCGGGAATGGATACCCGACCACCATACACATCTAATTTAGCCAAGAAAATAACCAATAACCAAATCGTAACCTCAACTTAAGGACTAAACATGTATTTTGTAAATTTGAACGAAAGGGCAATATACAGACACAAATTAGACTATTTGGGGTTCATCGGAATGTCGCCGAAAAAACGAGGGTTACCCGAAATGGCTGGAAAGAACCCGAATGTGAATTATTTACCTTAAAGACATAGATCTAGATGAGGAGAGTACAAGCATGGGTCGATTGGTTGGCTCAGGTCTCGCACGAACACTAACGTCGCCGGAAAGTCGGGGTTTGTCGGAAAGCCACTCCCATTTGTTCGAATCTTCTCTGATCTAGCCTTGCAACCATCGTTTGAGGCCGGATCTACACCGCAGTTGTTCTCCTTCGTTGCTTTGCTCACCGGAATCGCACCAGCCATCTCCTCTTGTACCGCCGCACACGAGCCGTCTACCACGGGTGTCGTGGTCTGAACCCTAGTCGTCGGAAAAACGGGTCGCGAGGTGGGGGTTGTCGGAGGAACGAGAACCTTACCCACCACAGCCGCCGCCGTCGTTTGCTGCTCGTCGGAGGCTGGCCGGGAAACGACCGACCTCCACCTCTCCCCTCTTCCTGGTTCTCCCTCTCTCTACTCTCTCTCTTTCTCTAAGGTTATGGCTAGGGTTTGAGCAAAAGTGGAAGAGAATGGACAAAATGATCATTTTATACTTAGGGTTTTGAGAGGGTGCATTCCTTACCAGTATCGCATGTCAACCCCGTGTCCCGTCTTGCATCTGAGCCCGGCTCCTAGATGCATATTTATAAATTTAAATTATTACTTTTCTAATTAAAATAATTAAAAGATTTATTGTAATTAAATATTTTAAAGATATTTATTATTTAAATCTCGCGTTCAACAGTCGACTTAGCTAGTTCATGTTGGTACCGCGTTTTTAACGTATTCGTTCTCTTCAAACATTCCGCGCTTCGAGTTTTACTCTTATTATTTCAATATTACTATTAACAATAAATGTTTATAATACTTGACATATCAAAATACGTATCGGTAACAACTGTACCGCTAGCGTTAGTCTTACGAACATCTAACATGGTTTAACGTTCGTATACACGTACTACGCGTGTATTTATTTTAACGATATTTCCGAATGAATACTAAGACTTAATATTAATAATTCATTATCTTGCTTAATCGTTTTGCTGAATATCCGTTCATGAACCTATGTCTGACGCGTTTAACGTTTAAAATGCTTAACCGCGTACGTACTTCTATCGTTTCGTAAGTTATTAGAATTGTATTAAACGGAAATCGAGTGACTAGTCAGATATTCAAGTTATGTACTTGGACCTCAAATGGGCTTGGATTTCTATTGAGCATTATTGGGCATTATTGGGCATTATTGGGCCTAGGGTTAGCCTAATAACTAGGTTTTAGGATCCTGAATTTTGCGGATGTCATATTCTCCCCTCATTAAAGAAATTTCGTCCTCGAAATTTGTTATACATACTTGGATTAGGATTTCGTATCCCTATTCCGCTTCCGTATTATCAGGGATTTTTTTTACTTATTCCTAACGGCAGTTGGTATATGAAGATAACGTGGATATCTCATCAACTAACGATATTGGGTGTGTAGGGATTCGAGATATCGTTGTATCATGTAATAGTATACGTTACTGTGAAGCATATATTATATCAAATAAATAGCATCAGGAGATCTCTTTAAATGTGTCATCATGTGAACGTCGTCGGCTATAACACTAAATGATAAAGTCGTCGTTAGAGTCCCGTGAACCAAAGGGATTTCAATTGGTGAGGTCACATTCATGTAATGAGTAAGTCATTGAGAGATTGTCTAATTGATGTGAATTAAAACAATGAGTTCTCACAAATCAAGCGAACAACTCACACACCAAGGTAAATAATCAAGAGTTAGATGTCGAAGAATTTCATTATATGATCACTCTCATCGGAGTGGAACTGTATGGTGATCATCATTGGTAATGAAAAACAAAGGTGCATTCGTGCACGTGAATTTCGAATGTATGTTGGCACATACTCTTTATTCATATACGTGTTTTAACGCACGAAGACCAAATCATGATAGAACCTAAAAGAAATTTTTGGAGGTCCAGTACGATATGTCAGATGGTTTAATGAAATGTCCATGTGTCAGTTCATAATTCGGTGACTGATCGTTCATCGTAACATGTCAATGTTTCGGTGATCTCAGTCCTTCTAGGATAAAGGATTCTAATTGTCATTTCATCTGTTTAGTCAGTATGTAGGTTAAACTGATTTGATTGAGTTCTAGGAAACAATAATATTAGCGTATGTAATTTCTCACAAAGGAGTTGGAATGGTTTAGAGAAACAGTTAGTAGCTGTCTAGGTAGTGAAATAGAACAACTATGATATGGATTATAAAACTTCATGGAGGCATGATCTCCTGATATTAGCCTTAGTTTTATGCAATTACGTTACCAGTGATACCATCACGCAAGTCATTCGTAGCCTGGTTTAGATAGAGATCTTAACGAAATAGGTGTCGAACAATAAACTTTAGGACAATAAGTCTCATAGTATCATTAACTTTTCCAGGTTTTTGAATCGTCCAGATTCTTATGATTCGACTACAGATGACGGTGAATCTATATGGAGAAGAAAGAGATTGTCAAAGTGTTTCGGAATAGTCTTAGTTGATATGGCTCAACGAATATTAGTGGTAAATGAATCCTCCTATAGCGCACAGTTTCAAACGATTAACAATCGCAAAACACATAAAAATTTCACTTGGGTCCTTGGTTTCCTATCAAAGTTGTTTGGAATGGATCATGGGGTTTTCAGAAATTTCAACAACTGACAATACATTATGTCTGCAACTTCCCTAGCATTAGAATGACATTATCATGACTTACCATTATGTATTTCACTCATATTGGTTATTGTCTTAAAGTCCTTAGCACAAGGGTTTAAGCCATAAAATTGAGGTAATGAGTGTTAAATGTCAAAGTTTCGTATTTTCCCCGAGTATGTGCTAAGAAGGCATTTCCTAAGTAGGTGTTCTAGATTTCTCTAATTATAAAAGGATGAGAGTAAGAGATGTGAACACGTCTCTCCTACGGCCTGAAATTAGAGACTCAGCCAACAAACGGGTTGTTGGAAGCAACTGACGCTTACAACCCTTATGTATAACATGAACTAATGAGATAAGCAGGAAAACACGCATTTAGGAAACCTTTAAAAATTTTGTTCACACTTAGGTTTCCTTGGAATTCGCTTGAGCATAAATCATTGCTTATTGATTCTTGTAAGAAAATCTGGTTTTTATAATGCCTCATAGGTATCACGTGTGAGTAAATTAGAATATATTTCCATCTCATTACAAAAGTTGGTGCAAAGCACTTGTGATGTAAATTTCATGTGAGTGTGATACTGAATTGTAAGGTAGTACTTGAGATTATGTTGTGATCTCCAATAACAATTGTGTAATTACTGCAAGCGTTGATTGTTGTGAGGATCAACATGGAGTTTTCATGGCTAGTAAAATCACAAAGGATATGAATTAGCAAGTAGAAATAGGTGAGCGAAAATCTTCGTTGCTCAAGATCCACTAAGGGCTGGTTAGATCCAATTTGAATTTCTTTTGTTCCTTAAGAACTGCGAGAATGTTACATGAATATTTAATTGAGGGGTCCAATTTGTTAAGCCCTGCTTCATGCTAGACCGAAGATTGGTCACATGCGTTAACCGATAAATAGCGGAACCGAAAAGAGACAACCTAAATGCAATCTCAAAAGTCGAAGCAGTAATTTACAAGGGATTTCCAACTTAGGTCTAAATACCGAGGTCAAGTTACAAAGAATAGATCTCTTCAAAATTTTAGTCGGAGTTGCTATGTCAATGAAGTCTCGATAAGAGTTTTAGATCCGTTTGGATTCAAATATGAAAGAGACGATGTATATTCCCCGATCACCTGAGGTAGCTCATTGCATCGTTTGATGTCTTTGGTTCAACCTTCAAGTTACGAGCGTTTTGATCAATATTCTAATGGATGGGATTCAGGATTAGAAATACAGATTAATCAAGAACATTGACTCGGACAGTAAGACTCACTAGAGTTCTCATGTACTGTAAGTTATGATTACGTGTGCACCCGCAATAATAATTTACTTTGCATAGTCCCTATAGTGTTTCTCCTATTCCAAGCTCTCAGTTAAAAGGGATCTGAAATGTTCCTTAGATCGTGTCATCGTGTTTCACACTTATGTAAGAGTGTGTATGTTTTATCGGATTACTCTCAATCATGAGTTCCAATGCTCATAGATCTGCTGACTAAGGCTACTGCTGGATGAAGTTAACGGTAGTGTGACACAACCGGTGTCTTCTATTAACAAAACGTGTGTGGTGGAAGTCAAGCACTATGTTAGGGCAGAGATCCTCAAATCAGTGTCGAGCGACTCATGCTCCAAGTTTTTATGTACGTGTGGATCCATGTGATCCAAATGAGTCTATGGGTCTCCTGACTCGTAGAGTTCTCCCCCGTTTAGTCCTACTTATCCACCTCAGGATCCCTTTTGATCGGGCGGTTCCGTATGCTATATCTCATGGTGAAAGTTTTAGTCATCCAATCTAGCAAATCACGGAAGTGAGTATATATACCACACCAGATGAAGACAACATGTGTTAGAAAAAGAAGCTGACTCCACAGCTAGAGTAGATGCATATGTGGTGCAGGTACATATATAAGTATAGATACAGGTACAGTCTGCTGTAACACCAAGATAGATAAATGGTGATCACTACCGTCGTCACCCGTGCTCAGCTCGTAACTTGATCTTTCAGAGTTATAGTGTATCAAATCAATGACATGACGCTATGTTGAGTCACATTGTAGGTGTCTATTATTTTCACATTGATGCACTTATCAGATGTTAGTCACGTATGACACATAATTGCATTTAGTATTAATAAAGCTAATGATACTCTAGTGTAACTATATACACCCATGATCAACTCAAGTTGTTCAGCAACAGTTAGAATTTCTATACTCAAGTCTTGGGTGTTTTTAGTGTGAAGCAAGTCTAAGGAAATCATAGTCCCTTAATAAGTCTGGTTAGAGCCTAGGAATCACTAAGGAAACCTAATTCGCTAATTGGCTCTGATATCAATCTGTCACACTCCCAAATTCTTTACTTAATAAATAAATAAATAAATTAAGGTTGTAACGATTGGTAACATTACACAACAGCGGAAACTAAATAAAGACTTATAAATATGTCGAACGCCTTGCGTCTTCATCTTCTACGGGCTTAATCCAAATGTTTAACCTATTCCAACCGTGCCGTAAGAATTACCTGAAAACCATGCTCAAAAATGTCAACGCAATGTTGGTGAGTTTTTAGGTTTTAAATAAATACAATTGGCAAACCATCTGTACGAAATCGTTTGGAAAAACCATTTATATGAAATCCTTCGGCAAAAAAAAAACCATTTGCACGAAATTTATTGAAAAACTGTTTGCATGGGTACTATTGGCAAAATCCTTTGCTCAAAATTTACTGGCAAAACCATTGATACGTATACCATTGGCAAAACCCGTTTCTCGAAATTGTCCGGTAAAACCATCGGCAAAACCCTTTGCTCGAAATTTACTTTATGCATATGATAAACAAAACAAGTTAGCGGATGATTCATCGATGTCTAGATAGCGCATACGAATTATGTGATGCACAAGCCTATAACCAAACCTCTAACGACTTCTCAATTTTGCCCCAGCCCATTGTCCCTTTAAACAATGAGAAACAACAAGACCTAATATACAATCATTTGACCCTGCTAGTCGTGGTTAACGCGACTAACCATGATTGGGGGTGTCAGCCCGAATAGTACCATTCATATCGATATACGGCTAAGTCCATAACTAATGGTTATAGTTCGAAATACCGAGAACTTTTAGGTGTAACTCATGCACACAAGGGAATCAGATGCTTGTTTCTCGTTTTCTAGTTATCATACCATTTGAATTTAACATGTTTTTCTCCCAAATATAGAAAATAGTAAAAAGGTGTCGTGAAACTCACTTGAGTTAGTCTACCACGTGTAGAAAATAGTAAAAAGGTGTCCTGATAATTCCCTGACGGTTATAAGCATGCCACTATTGCAAGCAATTCTACCACGTGTAGTTAGTCACCATAATGCCCTAATCCCAAATATATCATTAATTTCTAATACTAGGGTTAAGCTGTCACATATGCGGTTGAGCTCTATTGATTCGCTAAGGCACTATACTCATATGGTACGTCAACGAGTGAATGATTGTACTTTAGATATTAGCCACCCAGCTTGAATCGAAATTTCAACTAGTATAAGATCCGATGATCATACTTATTTATTCTTAATGAGATGTATACATACATATTTTATTTATTTACGCGAAGTATTATTTGTATGTGTGTCTTGATAGTATATAAATATATGTATACATATGTACGTATATATAATTATGTAAATTTGTATTTGACGTCTCAGTGTCTTAGGATTTATAAACGTTTGTACCATAACATATTCAAAGCCATATAGGTATATATATTTATTTGAATCCACTAATGTATTATATAAATAATCGTTTATCATATATATATATATATATATATATATACACAAATTACATTTGTTGTTCATAACGTCTCAAACTATAATCACCAATGGTTTTTATATTTCGAGTATATCATAAATACTTAAATGTCCAAATGCAAAACTGCTATTGTATATTTTAGATTGTCATCTTCAGGTCACCGTTTGTCCAATTACATGTCCACATTAATAATCGTCGTTTAATAGTTATATATTTCGTTTGTACGGAAAATTCACTTACTAACCACATGTTTATAAGGTTCGTTATTATTTTATGTCATGTTTAATATTTATTTTCTGTTAGCGAATCATCTAGAGCTCCAGGTACTTAACCGCACACACACATTTAACGTTCAAAATATCTAGACAAAGTGTTTAACATGTGTTTTTACCTTCCACTCGCTTGGTTTGTGTACACACACCCACTTGTACTTGATCCGTTATAATAACCGGATGAATTCTTTAACTCCTTTTTACGTCACGATTAATTCTTTACTCATGGTTTCTGTTATTGACCAACCTTGACCGAGACCCGAGACTATTGACCAAGCTTTGACCACAGTTGACTTTTGTTGACCCGAGAACCGTAACACCTTCCAGTGATCGTTATCCAAAATCGTCACCGTATCCGGTTCAACACTTTTACTTAACACTCGGGAATGGATACCCGACCACCATACACATCTAATTTAGCCAAGAAAATAACCAATAACCAAATGTTAACCTCAACTTAAGGACTAGACCTGTATTTTGTAAATTGGAACGAAAGGGCAAGATACGGACACAAATTAGACTATTTGGGGTTCACCGGAATGTCGTCGAAAAAACGAGGGTTACCCGAAATGGCTGGAAAGAACCCGAATGGGAAGTATTTACCTTAAATACATAGATCTAGACGAGGAGATTACAAGCATGGGTCGATTGGTTGGCTCAGGTCTCGTAAGAACTCTAACGTCGTCGGAAAGTCGGGGTTTGCAGGAAAGTCGCTCCTTTTTGGTAGAATCTTCTCTGATCTAGCCTTACAACCATCGTTTGAGGCCGGATCTACACCGCAACCGTCGTTCTCCTTCGTTGCTTTGCTCGTCGGAATCGCACCAGCCATCTCCTCTTGTACCGCCGATGTCTCACCACACCAGCCGTCTCCCACGGGTGTCGTGGTCTGAACCCTAGTCGTCGTGTGAACCTGTCGTCGGAAAAATGGGTCGCGAGGTGGTGGTTGTCGGAGGAACGAGAACCTTACCCACCACAGCCGCCGCCATCATTTGCTGCTCGTCGGAGGCTGGCCGGGAAACGACCGACCTCCACCTCTCCCCTCTTCCCGGTTCTCCCTCTCTCCACTCTCTCTCTTTCTCTAGGGTTATGGCTAGGGTTTGAGCAAAAGTGGAAGAGAATGGAGAAAATGATCATTTTATACTTAGGGTTTTGAGAGGGTGCATTCCTTACCAGTATCGCATGTTAACCCCGTGTCCCGTCTTGCATCTCGTCCCGGCTCCTAGTTGCGTATTTATAAATTTAAATTATTAATTTTCTAATTAAAATAATTAAAAGATTTATGGTAATTAAATATTTTTAAGATATTTATTATTTAAATCTCGCGTTTAACAGTCGACTTAGCCAGTACACGTTGGTACCGCGTTTTTAACGTATTCGTTCTCTTCAAACGTTTCACGCTTCGAGTTTTACTCTTAGTATTTCAATATTACTATTAACAATAAATGTTTATAATACTTGACATATCAAAATACGTATTGGTAACAACTGTACCGCTAGCGTTAGTCTTACGAACATCTAACATGGTTTAATGTTTGTATACACGTACTACGCGTGTATTTATTTGAACGATCTTTCCGAATGAATACTAAGACTTAATATTAATAATTCATTATCTTGCTTAATCGTTTTGCTGAATATCCGTTCATGAACCAATGTCTGGAGCGTTTAACGTTTAAAATGTTGAACCGCGTACGACGGTAGGACAAAACGTTTGTCTTTGTGACCTACGTATTGACGGGTTGACCAGCCATACGTGTATGACCAATGAATGTTAAGTGAAGGCAACTGAAATGTTAACATATGTGTGTATAGTTACATACTTATAAAGAATGGATGTTTATACCTACTTGCTTTAAACTAGAACTCATCAGCGTTAGCTGACTTTTAGTATGCACTTCAGGTAACAAAAGGAATGAACGTGCAAAGGTAGGAAAGCTACCTGGCACGAGACTGACATCCTATCTATTTGTTTATTGTTAAGACAATGTTTTGAATGTTTTAAGACTTCCACTGTTTATGTATTTGAATGATTGTACGCTTCCTCTATGTTTGAATACTTTTTTAAATTCAGTAATTGATAACTATGTTTATGAGTAAATCTAATAAGTGAGATGTCACGGGTTTAGGGCCTTACATATTTAATTATGGATGATTACTATATCATTGACTAAATAAATTTAATAGGAGATTAAATATAGATTGTTATAATTTCTGACGCTATTTATCTATTTTGAAAAATAAATTTGTATTTGTAAGTCTTATAATTTTTTTTTGTTTTAACTTATTACTTAAACTTTGATATGATACACTAACTTATTCATTATGAACAACAGAATAGTTTATAGCAACGTAATGTTTTCATTATTATTTTAATTAGTACTAGTTTTTTTTCAAATCTCACTAAATAGTTATTTATTAAGGTTATTAGTTTTATTTAATCATATTCGTAATATTTTCATCGTAACTTTTGACTCCAAAATTGATTTAGCGTCATCACCAGAACTTCAATCAACCAAATTTAAACCATAATCTAGTTGATTTTTTTTCCTAACTTGCTACGGATAGTTCCACCACAAGAAGATTTGATGATCTCGTTAAAGGATTGACTGGACCTACTAAACGTGATAAAAATTGTTATCGTCTTACAAAGAAAAATCCTCTGCTTGCTCTCATTTTTTCTAATTATCGATCTCCTTGTGTAGCCGAGTTCACGACCACCGACACGCCACCATTGGTAGTCCGCTTTAGCACTCGAACCGCCAGCCTTCTCCAACGAGAACCGCAGCTCTAACAGCTACCCTCCGTCACCGCATAAGTGTTTTCTTGTCCTTAATCCACCTTCCAATTCACAAAATCAGAAGGTATAAGGTTGTTGTCATCCGTTTCTCCGACCCGTTTCACCCCGTAAGTAAGGTACCAACCTAAATCTCCATTGATTTTGTAGGAAATAAATATTTAGACACTATTATGATCAACCATTAATTTGTATATGCATATACGAACTTGTCATCTGAAATACCAAGTCTGGCAATATTCGTTACTTGTGTTTACGAAGAAGATGCATAAAAAAACATTTGAGTTTTCCGTGAGTTTGTTTGTGTGAATATATATATATATATATAGGGGAAGTATCATAAGAAAACTCATTGTTAATGAGAAAATCAAAAAACTATTTATTAAAGGTAAAAAAATAATAACTCAAAATATAAATCAAAAACTAAAAAACCACTTCGGAGACCTTTTCCCCACGTCGTCCTCTTTCAAAAAAATAAAATTCAGCGTTTTGCTACATATGTGTAGCATAGTTAGCTTTTGGGGGTGGGTTTTTGGGTTTAGTTTAACTTTTAGGTTAGGTTTTTTAGGGGGGTGGGTGGGGGGGTTTAGGGTTTTTTTGGGGGGGGGGGGTTTAGGTTTTTGGGTGAGGGTTAGACTTTTGGGTGTACTACACATATACATCACCTTTAATTAGAAGTTTTTTAGTTTTCTCATTAAAATGAGTTTTCTAGTGAACTCACCCCTATATATATATATATATATATATATATATATATATATATATATATATATATATATATATATATATATATTTCCTCCTCAAGTATTAAACCACCCAAACTCAATTATTAGGACTCCTTGATTTAATTGGATTATATGAAGTTTCGTTGTAACATGAAATTAAGTATGTATACAGATATGTGTTATAAAGACTATATTAGCTCTAAATTATTTATTGATTTCAAGATATAAACTAGGTTAGTTAGTTTTTGAATCCTAAGGAGAATATAACCAAACAAAATTAATTATTAATTACTATAAAAGTATCTTTAATTATAAGTAATATTATAAGTTTTGTTTAAATAGTTCGAATGAACCTAATATCAAGTATATAATAAATATAAAAGATTAAATGATGCAAACGAATCATATAGACATAGTTTGACCTCACATTTTTTACATGCTTTAGCACAAATTGAGTATAATTAATAATTTATATTTGTTATGTTCTAAAATTAAGACAATAATTGTTGTATTTATTGGAGACAAATTTAAATATTTTATCAATATATCATATAATTTTGTGGTCTTCCTAATAGCTAGCTTTTGTAGAAATATTGTGCAACTGTTTTTTAATTAATTTTATTCGACCATTTGAAAACTTATTTATTTTTATACAATGTTGGTTCTAGTTAAGTTTAAAATATTAACTATACAATCTACGTGATGGTTACCAATTTCAGTTTAATATTTGATATTTAATTTAGTGTTTAATATTTAATATTTTATACTATTTACTTAACTTGAATATTTATATTTTATATTACATTTTAACAAATGTTTTAAATTAATCATTGTATTTAAATATAGGATTAAATGGTAAGTTTAAATTATGTAGTTAACTTTTATATAAAAATAATTAATAATACGTCATTTAATTTTTATAATATATTTTTTCAAGGTTCATTTTTCTAAACACATATATTAACGACCGTATATATTAACATGTTAATTGAATAAAAAAATATAACTTTTTTAACGAACTTGTTGTGTTAAAAATATGACTACACCTAGTTTTTAAAAAAATTCTTATGGTATTTATCTTCAACTTTTATTTATAATATTAACACGCAGATCGACTATTTCCTGATGAGACAAGGGGATCGCAATTGGTGGAAGGATTGCAAGGTAATTCCAGGAGAGTCAGTAGCGACCCAACATCGTCTGTTGGTGGCCGATTTTACCTTGAGAAAAAGGGTGGCGGAGAGGAGAAGAAAAAATAAACCAAGGATCAGATGGGGGAATTTGAAGGACGAAAACATCAATTTGTTTAAAGATAAAGTCATGGCGATGAACACAAATACTAAGGATGGCGACACAAACCAGATGTGGGTAGCTATGGCAACCACTGTTACGCAGGCAGCAAAGGAAACCCTCGGAGTTACATTGGGAGCAACAAGAGGACATCAGGAGTCTTGGTGGTGGAATGAGGAGGTGCGGAGCAAGATAAAGGACAAGCAACAACGCTTTAAAGAGATGTTGCAGTGTAGTAATAGAGAAGAGATAATGACACTACGGGAGAACTATAGACATGCAAAGAGGGAAGCTAAAAAGGCAGTGAGTGAGGCAAAGAATTTTGCCTATGAAACGATGTATAGAAAACTAGACACCAAGGAAGGGGAGCATCATATGTTTAAGATTGCCAAAAATAGGGAGCGTAGGAGACAAGATCTTGGGGTCGTGAAGTTTATCAAGGAAGATGATTGAAGAGTTTTGGTAAAGGGACGAGACATCAAGCTGAGATGGCAAAACTATTTCTACACCCTTTTCAACAGTTGTAGACCAAGTCTAGCCATAACGGAGAATCCCACTACTAAATCCAGTCAACGAAATAATTGTTATTGTCGAAATATCACACAGGAAGAAGTGAGGAGTGCTCTTAAGAAGATGGGAAGAGCTAAGGCAGTCGGTCCAGACAACATACCCATTGAAGCGTGGAAGTGTATGGGAGAGGAAGGCGTTCAGTGGTTGACAAGACTGTTCAACAATATCTTCAAAACCGGGAAGATTCCAGATCAGTGGAGGCGTAGTGTCTTAGTACCCCTATATAAAAACAAAGGAGATGCTCAATGTTGTGCTAACTACAGGGGGATTAAGCTCCTATGTCATACAATGAAATTATGGGAAAGAGTTATAGATACAAGGATTAGACGACAAACCCAGGTTACAGCAAACCAATTTGGGTTCATGCCAGACCGGTCCACTACGGAGGCGATACACATTTTAAGAAGATTAATGGAAAAGTACAGAGAGAAGAAACATGATTTACATATGGTGTTCATCGATCTTGAAAAGGCGTACGATAGTGTGCCTAGAAGATTGATCTGGGAAAGTCTGGAGGGAAGAGGGATCCCTAGTAAATATATTGAGGCAATTAGGGATATGTATCATGAGGCTAAGACATGCGTCCGAGCTCCCGTGGGGGATACAGACTTTTTTCCGGTGGAAGTGGGAGTTCACTAGGGGTCGGCACTAAGCCCCTTTCTCTTTGCAGTAGTTTTGGATGAGTTGTCAAAGTCGATTCAAGATGCAATTCCATGGTGCATGCTTTTTGCTGATGATATCGTGTTGATTGCAGAAAGTAAAGAGACATTGAACAACAGACTAGAGGAATGGAGAACAGTCTTAGAGCACAAAGGTTTGAAGATAAGCCGATCTAAAACCGAGTACCTTCACTGCAACTTTAGTGGTGCAAACGTCGACGAGGAGACCCAGATTTCTATTGAAGGTGGGGTTGTCCCTAAGACACTGAAGTTCAAGTATCTAGGATCTGTCATCCAGAGTAACGAGGACATCGACAATGATGTAGTCCATCAGGTGCAGGCTGGTTAGTGTAAATGGAGAGCGGCCTCAGGTGTTTTGTGCGACAAGAGGTTCCCAATAGGGTTAAAGGGTAAATTTTATAGGGTAGCAGTTCGCCCAGCGATGCTATATGGAACCGATTGTTGGGCCATCAAGAAGACACAAGCTCAAAAAATGGATGTAGCTGAGATGAGGATGTTGAGGTGGATGTGTGGACACACAAGAAAGGACCGAATAAGAAATGAAGTTGTTCGAAAGAGATTAGGAGTCACATGTATCTCAGATAAGATAAGAGAATGAAGATTGAGATGGTTTGGACATGTCAAGAGGAGACAGAGCACATATCCAGTGAGAACGGTGGAAACTCTCGTTGTAGAGGGGAAAAGGAGCAGGGGGAGACCGAAATTAACGTGGGATGAGAGGATTAGGCTTGATTTGCTAGATTTACACCTCTCAGAGGACATGATCAATGATAGGATTTCATGGAGACGTCGTATTAGGGTTTTAGGATGAGTGACCCGTTGTGTGAGAGAGTAGAGTTGTTTAGCAAAGATTTTGCGTATGTCTTGTTTCTTGTAGGTGTGTTGTGTTTCTTGTGACTAATATACTCTAGTCATACACTATTAATTGTTAGATTACTGTTAGATTTATTTTACTTTATTACTCATTAATTTTATTTATATTTTTATCTTTTTCTTTCCCATGGAGCCGGGGGTCTAAACGTGAGCAGCCTCTCTATCCCTTGGGATAGGGGTAAGGTTTGCCCTCATCACACCCTCCCCAGACCCTACTAATAGCGTTAGCTATGTGTGGGATTATACTGGGTACGTTTGGTTTGGTTTGGTTTTATTTATAATATGAAAATCTTAACTTAGTTGATAAATTAATTTCTCTCTATTTTGTTAATTCGTTGATTACATGAGATTAGTTAACTAATTTTTTTTATCTCACCAACAGATTAATGGAAACAACAAAGATAATTTTGTTGAACAAAATTGATCTCATAAGAAGTATTTAGAGATTTATAAATTCTATCATTTTCATTATTCAACCCATGTAATATACGATTTTCTAACCTACTATATATATACAAACAAAAGTAGGAAATAAAAAAAAACAATCAGATGCTACCACTTGGCAGCACCTGAGCAGGTGGCAACTTTCCATTCATAGTATTACCATTTTAAATGTATAGTAATTTTTTATGAACGACTATGTATGTATGCATTCATTTGTGTATGTATATGCGTATCTATGCATGCATGTATGTGTATGTGTGTATGTATATGCGGATGTATGTGTATGTGCATGTGGAAGCATACGTGTATGCGTATGGTTGTGTATCTATATGTATACATGTATGTGCATCTCTGTGTGCATGTGCATGTCTATCTATATGTAAATGTAAATGTGCATGTATATGTTTGTCTTTTTATGTGTACGTGTGTGGTATGTACATGTCTATGCATGTGTGGATTATAACTTGTGAATGAATTGGCGGAAACAATCCAATTGAATACAAGAAGATCAAATATTAACAAATTTCAATCAACGATTGAATGCTTTATTGAATACAAACCTCAATGCTTACAAGAATTGAAAAGATTACAGGAATTAGAAATAAGAACTAGCAAAATTGAATGATCGCAAGTTGCGCCTAATTGTGATCTAATCAAGCTCTTAACAGAATTAACAAACAAGCACTAAACTCTACAGCTACAACCTTAAACTTTTAAAGAATGACACAAACAGTCCCTAAAGTTTAAGACCTATACAAATAGCATCTAAACTTCATGACAAGTTGACTTGTTGTTCTATTAACTTTCTCCCTTATGACTTTCTTTGACTTAGCCACACTTAAACTTAGCCATCAACCTTAAATGACAGTTAGAATATTCAAGCAATGTTCAAATTTGGATCTAGACAGAATCTTTGTTAACATATCAGTTGCATTATGCTTGGTATCCACATAAAAAACTTAAGTTCCTTAGACTGCAACACGTCTCTAATGAAGTGAAGCTTGAAATTTATATGCTTGGACCTCTCATGGAATACCAGATGCTTGGATAACTGAATAGCCCCCATATTGTCACAGTTAACAATAACAACATCCACTAGTTCCATCTCTGAGATAAATCCCTTTAACCAAATAGATTCCTTTACAGCCTTTGTCAAAGCTATAAACTCTGCCTCTGTAGTTGAAAGAGCAACAACATGCTGTAATGAATCCTTCTAACTAACTGTTCCACCCAAAACTTTGAACACATGTCTATTCATTGATCTGCCCTTATCTAAATCCTTAGCAAAATCAGAGTCAACATAACCATTTACAATTGGACTTTCATCATTGAACTTCATAAACACAAGTCCAACTCCCTTGGTACCACTGAGATATATCAAAATCCACTTAACTCCCTCCTAGTGTTGTTTACCAGGATTTCTTAAGTACCTGCTGACAACACTAACTGCATAGCCAATGTCTGGCCTGGTGCATATCATCAAGTATATTAAGCTGCCTACTACATTTGTATAAGGCACATTCACCATCTTTTCTGTATCATCCTCTGAGTTAGGTGAATCCAAGCTTGACAAACTTAAAGTGCATAGCCAATTGAGTAATTACTGTTTTACACTGCTCCATGAAGTAATTCTTGAGAAATTTCTTCAAATAAGATTCCTGAGACAACTTAATTATCCCCGACTTTCTGTCCCTGATCATATCCATACCAAGAATTCTCTTTGCTTCTCCTAATTCCTTCATGTCAAACTCAGCCATTAACAACTTCTTAGTTGCTTCAATCTGAGTTCTATCCCTACTAGCCACTAACAAATCATCTACATATAGTAATAAGTACATAAACTCCTTATTGCCATATTATTTGTAGTAAACACAGGTATCATACTCACTATGAGATACTATATACCCATCAAATCTCATGTAATACTGCTTTGGAGACCGTTTAAGCCCATACAGTGATTTCAGAAACGAACATACCTTATTCCTTTGACCCTCTTCTTCAAAACCCATTGACTATTTCATGTAGATCTTCTCCTCAAGTTTACCATGTAAGAAAGCTGTTTTTACCATCTTAGTTCTATCCCTACTAGCCACCAACATATCATCTACATATAGTAATAAGTACACAAACTCCTTTTTACCATATTATTTGTAGTTAATACATGTATCATACTCACTTCTACTAAACCCATGAGATACTATATACCCATCAAATCTCATATAACACTACCTTGGAGACTGTTTAAGCCCATACAGTGATTTCAGAAGCAAACATACCTTATTCTAGGGGTGTTCTTCGGGTTTGTTAATCGGGTTTCGGGTAGATCGGGTCGGGTTGTTCGGGTTTTTCATGTTTCATACTATAACCGATAATCGATCCGTATGTTTGTCGGGTAGATCGGGTTCGGGTAGTTCGGTTCTCGGGTAGAGCGGGTTCGGGTAGTTCGGTTGTCGGGTAGATCGGGTCGGGTAGTTCGGGTTTTACGTTAATCTATAGTTTTTCATAGATTGCAAGTTATCAGTTTACGTAACAAACAAATTTCTACCCACCCTCAACTTAAACGTCCGTTTAACGGTTAAGTTGCTAAATGAAATGATTGTTAGTGTCGAAACAAAAAAAATGATTTTGCTTCTATGATTTTCCCACGTAGCACCACCACTCACCATTTTCTTTGTCACTTGTTTAATCACCAACTTTCTCGATCGAATTATATATACAAATCAATTGTATGATTTTCATAAATGGATATAAATAATTCAGTTGTGTGATTCTCTGTTTCGTGGATATAACTGAGAGAGAAGAAAAATAAGTGGTGGAGATAATCGGTGGTGTTTAGAGGTGTTTCTACGACGATGGTGGTTATAAGCTAACGGAACTCTGATAGCAACGGTGATGAAACCCGGTTAAACGCGGCAGCTCAAAGAAAACTATATAGTGGGATATTAATCGGGTTATTCGGTTTAATCGGTTCGGGTTATTCGGGTTTTTGATGTTTGAAAGTCTAACCGATACCCGACCCTAATAACAATCGGTTTGATCGGTTTTCGGGTTAATCGGTTACGGGTTATTCGGGTATGAGTTTAATCGGTTCAGGTGAAATCGGGTCGGGTCGGGTTAATCGGGTACGGGTAAAATCGACGGGCCTACCTTATTCCTTTGACCCTCTTCTTCAAAACCCATTGGTTATTTCATGTAGATCTTCTCCTCAAGTTTACCATGTAAGAAAGTTGTTTTTACATCCAACTATTCCGGTTCCAAATCATACACTGCTGTTAATGCTAGAATCACTCTTACAGAAGTGTGCTTGACTACAGGAGAAAACACTTCATTATAATCAAGTCCAGCCCTTTGTGTAAAACCTTTAGCCACTAGCCTGGCTTTAAACCTTGGAACCTCCCCTTGCATACCCTCCTTAATCTTAAATATCCACTTACAATTAACCAATTTGATATTTAGGTCTCTCCACTAGTTCCCAAGTCTTGTTCTTATGCAATGAAGCCATTTTTTCTTTCATTGCTAATTCCCATTTTGTTCTTTCACTTGAGTTAATAGCTTCATGAAAAGTAAGTGGCTCATTTGAACTCTCTTCTTCAGCTATACTGAACACAAAAGTAGACAGATCATCCCTGTATCTGGCAGGAGGAATAATCTGTCTCTTAGGTTTTATCAATGGCAATACTATCCCTTTATCAGATCTAGTTCCAGCCCCTGGTAGAACTTTCTGGCTGTGAACTGTTATCCCCAATATTATGCAATTCATTAGTAGGTAACTCCACCTCAATTTGAATTCCATCATTCTTACGACTTTTAATATTGTCTTTACCACCAATAGTATCTTTATACAAGACATCTTCCCTAAAAGTTACATCCCTACTAACTTTTATCTTTGGACCGCCTTCTACAAATCTCCATAATCTATAGCCTTTAACCCCATATAGACAGAAATACACACTTATGTGCCCTTGGTTCAAGCTTCCCTTGCCTGATCCAAAAACCCTTAAACCTTGACAATCTGCCCTTTGACCAGACCATTTCTCCATTGGTGTCCTCATGTCAATGGAAGATGATGGAGACCTATTCAGCAAGTATGCTGTTGTTGCTAATGCTTCAGCCTATAATGAGTTTGGCAAACCAGAACTGAACAACATACACCTAACTTTGTTTAAGAGAATCATGTTCATTCTTTCTACCAATCCATTTTGTTATGGTGTGCCAACCACAGTTAAATGTCTAGATATGCCATGCTTCTTACAAAACTGGTTAAACTCATGGTTACAAAACTGGTTAAACTCATGGTTACAAAACTCTAAACCATTATCAGTTCCAACCTTCTTTACCTTTCTCCCAGTCTGATTCTCCACCATTGTTCTCCATTCCTTAAACTTTCCAAATGCCTCATTCTTATACTAAAGACCGTATACCCAAACTCTTCTATAACAATCATCAATCAAAGATAAGAAATTACTAGCACCTCCTAAAGGTTGAACCTTAGCAGTGCCCTACAAATCAGCATGAATGTAATCCAAAATGCCTTTTATGGTATAATTGCTTCTACTAAATTTCACCCTATGTGATTTCCCAAGAACACAATGTTCACATAAGCCTACATCACATTCCTTCAAGTTCCCAAGTGCTTGACACTTATTCAACTCATGTAAACGTTAGAACTTATGTGGCCTAATCTATCATGCCATAACTTGGTTGTAGCTACTGTATTAACTTCAGCAGTTGTAGCGAATGACACAGGAACAACATTCCAATCTAAAATATAGATATTATTTCCCCTCCTAGATCTAGTTAAGCCAATTATAGAACCCTTGGCCACTATGGCTTTCCCATCCCTTAAACTAACACGGTAACCATCTTTCTCAAAAGTTCCTAATGAGATCAAGTTTCTTTTCAAATTAGGAATGTGCCTAACACGTTTGAGATTAATGGTAGTCCATTCTTCAACTTGGAAGACACTAACCCAATGCCTTGGATCTTAAATGGCCTGTTATGTCCAACTGTACTACACCTTGTTCTTGGATACTTAGTTCGTTAAAGAACTCTTTGCAGGGATTCATATGGTACAAGCATCCTGAATCCATCACCCACTCTTGGTTGGAGCCATTTTTGGCCACCATGAGTACATCTGCTGATTCATATACATCTCCAGAACCTTCAGGTGAGTTTTTACTATAAGACTTGGACTTATTGAACTCAGCCTTCTTCCTTTTCCACTCTGGACAGTCCCTCTTGAAATGCTTATCTGAATTACATACAAAGCATCTCCTCTTTCCCTAAGACTAGGATCTTGCTCCACCTTCCCTTTTCTTGTTAGTTCTTTGTTCTGGCCTTCCCCTAACAAACATGCCATCAGATGTTTCATCTTTCACTTCTCCCCTTTTGTGCAACTCCTTAGAGTTCATAACTGCTATAACTTCCTCCATGGACAAGTTGTCCCTGCCAAACATCAAAGTGTCCACAAAATGCTCATAAGCATGTGGAAGGGAAGCCAAGAAGATGATTAATCTATCTTCTTCATCAATCTCAACTTCAATATTCTCCAGATCAAGGATGATCTTGTTGAATTCATTTATATGATCTTCTAATTGCTTCCCTGATTGCATCTGAAAGGTATATAACCTTTTCTTGAGATATAATCTGTTTGCTAGAGACTTGGTCATATAAAGACCCTCTAATTTCTTCCATACTCCAGCAGTTGTTGTTTCTTTAGAAACTTCTCGGAGGACACTATCCCATAGACTAAGGATTATAGCACTATGGGCCTTTTCCATCACCTCTTTCTTCTCTTTTGCAGTCATAGCATCAGGTAAACCGATTTCCCCCTCTAAAGCATAGAAAACTCCTTGATGGACTAGAAAAGCTTTCATCTTCAACCTCCAGAGGCTAAATTCGTTTCTTCCATCAAATTTCTCAATGTCGAACTTCGCGTATGTCACCATTCTTCTGTCTTCACTAGGAATTGGATTGAATTTGTTCCGATTGAGCTAACGAGGTTCTGATACCAATTGTGAATGAATTAGCAAAAATAATCCAATTGAATACAAGAGAATAAAATATTAACGAATGTCAACCAACGATTGAATGCTTTATTGAATCAAAACCTCAATGCTTACAAGAATTGAAAAGATTACAGGAATTGGAACTAAGAACTAGCAAAACTAAATGATCGCAAGCTGCGCCTAATTGTGATCTAATCAAGCTCTTAACAGAATTAACAAACAAGAACTAAACTCTACAACTACAACCTTTAACTTTAAAAGAATGACACAAACAGTCCCTGAAGTTTAAGACCTATACAAATAGCATCCAAACTTCCTGACAAGTTGACTTTTGTTCTGTTGACTTTCTCCCTTATGACTTTCTTTGACTTAACCACACTTCAACACTAATATACAACATAATTTAACTTTTAATCCTAGCATAAACAATAGAACATATGATTTTTCATATATTGAATCCGAAATTTCTTAGCTAGCCATTATTGCAATAAATTGATATGATAATAATATAAGATATAGAAACTATTACAACCTTATTATCCCAAATTCATAATTATTAGCATAAAACAAATGCATTAAGGTTGGGCAGTGAGCACGTGATTTTGTTTTGCACATAGAGGGCCTTGGGCCCGATAAGGAAAGAGTTAATAAGAAGGACTAGTAGGTATCAACCACTGTGTTCGGATATTTACAAATTCAAGCCACTTGATTTGTGTCATGGCCCACGGCCCATCATATTTGGGCTTTAGTGCCCCATCAGTACGAACTCTCATTATCACTACCGACGAGCCGACGAGGGTCCATTATATTTAATTATTTTGATTGAGATTTGTTTCATATATTTTTTTTATTATTATTTTCTCTTTTGAATTATTATAAGACTAACATATTTAGAGAGAGAAAATGTCTTTTTTTATAATTCTGTTACATTTAAATAAATTAGTGTTGTATCATTTTTACCGGATCCTGTATAAATAATGGCTAGCTAAGAAATTTATAAATGGTTCATTTTACGATGTTTTTTTTAGAAATATTAGAGCTAAGTTAAGCATCGGGTACGTGTTTTTTTAATGTTGTATCCTTTTTAATGTTACATATAATGATATAAATAAGAATTTGTAAGTTTACTTCTAAATGGTATATAAATTAATAAAGAATATTAAAAAAAGGTAAGCAATATCTCAAATAAGATAAAAAAAAATTGGAGATGTTTATGAAAAAAACAATAATGTTATACTTGTTTTTTGAGGAAAATACATCAATTCGAAAACTTATATTCTATTATAATCTCCCAATGAATAAAATTAGTATGAATCTCACTCCATAAAAAATGGTTCATTTTATTACATCAAAATTTTTTCATTCTATTTCTTATTTTTATTTTACATACCAAACCCTACATAAATCCAAACATTAGATATTATAATATGTCTTGAATTTCACAGCCCCATTTGTGTTTCGAATTTAGGATATTGTGTGGGGAAAGAATCAACCCCAAAACACCAACTTACCTTATGGCATGTGTATTTCAACTAATTGTATTTTATAGTTTATTATTCAATTTGTCCTATTTTATCAGATTTTGTATTTATTTTTAATAATTGTGACTTTTAAAATTTTTTATTAATATTTTATTTTACCTATAACTATATTCACAAGTGATCTTATCAACCAAGATTACAAATTTATGAGAACAGTGAGAATTGAGATATAACTGGGAGGCGGGAGGCATCAGGTGATATAAGGGTGAGGGGTAAATACGTCCAATAAAAAAATAAAAATTTGGGCATCGAAGATAAATAAACATTACTATCACACCCTAAAACCAGAGCCTTCGACTTTTGTTGGATTTATATATTACACACAGTGGAAGACTTTAAAGTATACTTATAATTTCATTACAAGTTAAAACTTTCTAAAAAATAAACTCTAATCTAGGATGCACTACTTGCTGCCTTGTCATATGGCCCTGGATACCATGTCACTGTTCACTAAGACTCACTCTGAAACACGTATTAAAAAGTCAGCTTACACCGAATATTACTCAAAACTCAATTATAAATATTTATTTATGATGTTAACTTATCACAAGTGGCTCCACATACAATTATCATGTCATTCAAAAACAAACTAGACCAGCAAGTTAAACATATCACATAACTCATACAAACATCCTTGCATACAAAATTCACAAACCATTCTTTTAAAATCAAAGACATGTTTAAGAATTTCCTTTACAAAAACACTCGCGGTTAATTAATTTAATTAACCACCCACACTCATGACAAACATACATCATACCAAGTTCCCGTGAACCAGTATGATCCATATCTCAACCATACCCCGTTCCTGTGGAAATTTTCGTTTACATGAACTCAACAATACAAACTTTTTTTTTACATAAACATACTTATACAAATTTATCCACGGAAAGTTTTTGTATAAATTTGTTTATAGAAACAAATTCACATAAACTATTTACATAACTTTCTTTACATAAACGCGTTCATATAAGTTTGTTTATATAAATCCATTTACACTATCTTGATCACATAAACTTTTACATATATGTGCGTATTCCCGTATCTTAATTTAAATCATAATATCAACATGAATGCACATGAAATCATACACAAAACCCATGATAACCGGCCATTTCATAAAAAAACCAATTTCTTGAACTCATATGACCCTTTACATAACTTATCACAACATAATGCCATTCCATAACACATATAGTGTTTCCGACACATAACCAAAACCACACCCGCATCATATTCATTATATCTACATAAAATCACAATATGACTGATGAGTGATTGGTATTCTTGTGCTTATTGTGTCTAATATCATGGTTTTAGTTGATTAAACATGTGGAACACAATGATTTTGCACATATGTGTAATTGCAGGTGAATGGAGTTTAAACGAGTGATTTTAAGCAAGTTAGAAGGAAGGATTAAGAAAGTTTGAAGTTGGAAAGAACATACAAGATCAAGGTATACAAGATGGGATTGAACGAAGAAGAAAACAACCAAAGTTGGTGGTTGGTGTAGGCTATGCCAATGTTGGCGTAGACTACGCTGGATTTAGAGTGTTTTGATGAGCGTAGCACAGAGGTGAGGGTGTAGGATGAAGCTTGAGGGCATAAGCTATGGTGAGATTGGCGTAGGCTATGCTGGAGACGAGGTAATTGCGGATCTGAGGCGGTTTTGGCCTCCTATATAACCCTAAAGCTAGGGTTTTGTAGACACCCACCCCTATAGCCACTTGGACGAATACTTGACGTTTTCTAGAGATCCAAGAGCCTCCAAACAACATTTAGTTGATGAATCAACTCCGAGAATCAAGAATTGAAGTTACCATCATTCAGATGCAAGGCTAAACCACCTGTGGTCGTTTCTAGGTGTAGGATTGTATTAGTAGAGTGGATTCAACCGGTTCATACATGAAAATGGATTAGAATTTGACTTAATCTTTTGGTTAGTTGATTTCTTTTGTTTATTTGGGTTTTATTAAACAATTTGATTTTATAAAATTTGGTTTGTTTCATCAGTTACTTGGTTTTCAATAATTGTATTGTTAGATCGTGAACCATTAAATTTAATCAAGTTTTAGTATTTGAATTGGTAACTAATTAGTTGGGAATTCAACTATGTAATTATTCGGTTTCTAAATGGTAAATCATCATAGTCAAATAATCTGCTTTTAATTATTTATTAACACCAAATAGTATAACGAATCATGTCTATGTGATTTTCAATCGGTACTAACTAGGTTATCCATTCAGCTTCACAATTAGAAACTCGGGAATGATCCCTTTCCTCAATATTGTTTTAAACCTAATTTAAGTTTTGTTCAATTTTTATAATCAATCACTTCAAATCAAATCTCAATTTTAAGTTTACTGCCTAGGTTAATGAATCAACTGGTTTTTAACATTTTTCACTAACTCCTTGTGAATACGACACCCTACTTACTCTTACTAGTTAAAGGTGATTAGGAAACCACTCTATTTTATATATATATATTAAACATGTTGTATTTAATTTTATTATAATTAGATTTTTTTATTTACAGTTGATTTCTTTTATTATTTTTACGTTTATTTAAATTTAAAATATAAATTAATTTTATTAAAAATGTAATATTATGAAATAAAATAAACTAGTTGGTAGCAAACCTGCGTGTTGCGGCGTGATCGTCATCACGATTTCAAACAGCGAAACGCATATACGAAAAATCAATTCTTAATTTCCAGTTGCAGTAATGAACTGTTTCAAAGCGTTACGTGCACCAGTGGGCAAAACCAACTACATGCACTAATTTGAAAGCAAAAAATCAAAGTACAACATATTTTTTAATCAAAAGGCTCCTGATGGGTTTTGTTGTAGTTTGTTTCATTAGGTGGTTGTTTTTGGAGAATGTAAACGCACAATGTTTGACAGGTGCTTATAGCATAAGTGTTTATAGTGTTCTTACGTTAGACACAAACCATAAAATCATCATGTAATCAAAAGAAGAGTTGTCGGGCCACAGTTTGGCTTCTACTGCGCAACTGGCTTGTAACCTGTATGTGCGCCAAAAAAAATAAGCTACTAATAATTTAACCCCTAAATAATAAATAAAACTAGAAGAAAATTTGTTCATTCAAACCCTAAAACCACTATAAGATGATATGGTTCAAAAACGTATGTCCAAACACTCCCTGTGCTCATCTTTAGTATTAACAGGATTGGGAATATCCACATGCATCATGACAAAGAGTTAATTGGATTAAGATTTTGAGTCCAAACAGGGTTTCTTGTCATTCAACCACCCCTTGAAAACCTAATTAAGTTATCCTACAATCCAAGCACTCGATAAAGTCATTCACTGCAAACACATTAACTAATTTGTGGAAAAAAATAATTATGATTTCATATTTTGAATCTAATAAGAAATCATAAATCCTGCACCAAACAGTCATCATGTAAAGCCCCGAACCCGGGAGACCTCACGCATTGGATTTACTTATCAACACATAGTTTTTAAACGTAAGATATCATTTCACGCAACGGAATATCGTTCAAAATACAAACTTGTTCTTAACAATAACAGATAATATTGTCTTAAACATGGTTCGAAATATAAAACATAACAGGATGCCAGATTCTTCAACAGTCGGGTAACTCTCATCTCTAGCCAAGCATCCACGACCTTCCTACCGACCTACACTTAACCTGATGTGCATATTAAAAGTCAGTTTCGCTGAGTGAGTCTAGCTTTACATAAAACATTAGCCTCAATTATTTCGCCAAAACATAAACATTCAAACTTCTTTAATAAAACCGTATGTAAACATTCTAAAACATAATTAAACATAAATTTATATCGAATCTGTACCTTCTCGTAACCGTCAATTCCACTTCAAGCATGACTACTCCGAAGAGTAACGCTTACCAAACTTCAAGCACCGCTACTCCGAAGAGAAGCAAGTACCAAAATTAAATCACTGCCCCTCCATACAGTGACACCTGCTTAATATCAAGGGTCACGTTAACCCGAAGATGACCGTCGTCACCATATCAGTTGTACTACAGTTGACTACTGGCCCTATAAAGGTATTGTCAAACATAACCTATCATAGCTTTTGTTCCCTAGGGAACCATGGCAGATTCGATCATATTGTGACTTTCGAAAACATTTACTTCTTTCAATACAAACATCACAGTTAAGCATTTGTACATTTTATTAGAATAACTTATAATTCGTAAGCACTTCATAAACTTCTTTGACAAAAACATTTCAT
The DNA here is from genome assembly GCA_023525975.1 of Smallanthus sonchifolius. NCBI lineage: Eukaryota > Viridiplantae > Streptophyta > Magnoliopsida > Asterales > Asteraceae > Smallanthus > Smallanthus sonchifolius. The sequence goes on from CM042023.1 coordinate 24,771,825, forward strand.
TAACACATTTAATAAACTTAACTTCATAAACATCATTTTGTAAACTTCGTTTTATAAACATCATTTCATTATATATATTCACTCCAGCCCCAAAACAAAGTAAAACTTCTTAAACAGGGGCATCTAGAACTCACCTGATAAGCTAGCTTCTACGTACTATACGACTGAATCCGACTTGAGTTACTCACTATCTGGATATCAGTTATACATAATCAGTATCCCATCCTACCGTCCAATCGCAGGACATGTACTCGTACTAAGTATTTGCTTGAATACCTATGCAAGTATACTCATAAGTATTCGCTTGAATACTTATGCAAGTATACTCACAAGTATTCGCTTGAGTACTATGCAAGTACACGCACAAGTATTCGCTTGAATACTTATGCAAGTATACTCACAAGTATTCGCTTGAGTACTATGCAAGTACACGCACAAGTATTCGCTTGAATACTTATGCAAGTATACTCACAAGTATTCGCTTGAATACTATGCAAGTACACGCACAAGTATTCTTACGAATACTCCCGGTACCCGCATAAGTATTCTTACGAATACTCCGAGTACACGCTTTAGAGTATTCGTGCGAATACTAGGTACTCGCACAAGTCCATCTTCCTTCTATAGGCAAACCCTAGAGAATTAACTGTTAATCCCCTGTAATTAACTTTTAATCCCTCGATTCTACTAATTACAAGTAATCAGTAATTATTCACCAATTAACGTTTAACTCTTAAACGTTAAACCTTTCGCGCTTTAATTAGTTTTCTAAATAATTAATCACCAAATTAACTGATAAATATTTTTCTAAATATTTATCCACCGAATCATAAATCCATATTTTGTGAACTATAATTTTTACGACTAAACATTATTAATTGGTCATTGTCAAAGTGTAACTCTTTTGGATCGTACCTCGATAGTAACATTGATTTAATTGATTGGACATCCTATATCCAACAGTATACTCACAAGTATTCGCTTGAGTACTATGCAAGTCACACGCACAAGTATTCGCTTGAATACTTATGCAAGTATATACACACAAGTATTCGCTTGAATACTATGCAAGTACACGCACAAGTATTCTTACGAATACTCTCAGTACCTGCATAAGTATTCTTACGAATACTCCGAGTACACGCTTTAGAGTGTTCCTGTGAATACTGGGTACTCACACAAGTCCATCTCCCTCACAGGAAACCCTACTCATGGTGGCTAAGCCTTAGAACTGATCAAGCTTCCAACTTTATACGTTCAAAACTTCTGTTTAACTTAAACAAACATGTTTAAGGTTAGATCACGTAACTCATAAATCTTTTTATGTAAATCATAAGCTTTTACCCTCAAACCCGAAACCCACCAATGAAACACGAAAATAGAGTTTAAGAGCATGATTCTTACCTCCTTTTCGCCCTGAGCTCAGTGGTGATGGTCTCTCTTTCGTCCAAGTTCGTTGCCTTGAACCCGATAACCTTACAAGTTTTGATTTTTTGACACACTCTCTCTAGAACTTCTCTCTCTAAAGTGGTGTGAAAAGGGAAATGAGGATATTTCCTTTTATAGGCAAACCCTACACTCCAAGTTACCTTATCACCCATCCATCATGCCACAAGCGTACCCGACCCCGCCTCTTTATTTAAATACAAAACGGTTGAAATGAGGTGTTACACATCATCTCTATAGAAACCAACTTTTAAATTACCTATTCTCGATGTTCGGATTCATCAAGTATATAGGTATAAATAACTGCAATTTGCAATACATCAACCTTGTTGCGAACGAAAGACCGGATCTCTATTCTTCCAGCAATCTTCTTTTGATGAGAAAAAAGAAAGAAGAGAAAGAACTAGGAGCTGTGTCTTTCACTTCCCTTACTCCACTCTTTTATCCTTCCTTCATTCCTAGCCATCCAGTTAGATAAGTATAGAAAGTTCTTTCAGTGACATATTTAGATATGTTATGTTGCCATTCAAAATTGGGAGTCTCATTGTTTTCTTTAACATGAATCAGTGGTAATTTTTTAGGTGGCCAATTCTTACCCTTATCCGAGATGACCCGAATACGTCCTAAGCTGTTACAACGCACGACCTGACCTACTTGTGTAGCCAGATATAATATATTCACTTGAAACATATATGTAAGATCAACTTCACCCTGAGAATAAAACTAAAAAACAATTATTATTGTTATTGGTCTTAAAGAAGAACTCTATTTTATAAATTTACTTTTCTCTAACGGGTCATATGGATAAAATTAAAAAAATTAGCTATAATGGAAACGAGTTGAACACGTCAAAAATTGCCCAAAATGTTTTCAAAGTGCATAAAACCACCTAAATTATTTTTATTAAAAAAATTGTGACAATATAGTTTCTTAGGATCATGTTTTGGACATTAAAAATTTATAAATTCGAAAAAGAAAGAGACAATAGAGTACTTGTAGGTCAACCGACACTCACTCAAATACTCCATATATTCCTGCTTTGACCCAAACCTGTTCACTAGTCACCCAACTTTCAAGAATTATTTATTTAGTAGAAATACAAATATTTGTGGTTTCGGGTATTTCCATGTGTTGTTAATCCAATTGTTCCAGCAATTCCATCATGACATGCATTGCTCAAGGCAATTATCCCGAGATTGCCACTGTATAGTCGGCACATTGCCAGCACATTTGCTTCAGTTTTGGAATTAACAAAATAAACTACCTGTTATATTTTCTATTATCATCAAACTCAACTTTTACAAAACAGATTCTTGTAATTGTACCACCATTATTCTACATTAAATAATGTCGCAGTTCGAAAACTGAATTTTTTTTTGAACGGCAATTTGGATCACTAACGGGCTACTGACCCACCCGATCATCTCCACCTCCTTCCAGAGGAAACCCATCATAGGTGAGAAACCCACTATAGGTGAGAAAACCACCTAGTCCAACCCGGACCCTTTTTTTTGGTCACAAGTGGGACTTGTGAAGTCTTGGGTATCCAGGTCCGTCTTTGGACTTTTAAAGTAAAAAAAACTTTTTTTAACTTCAAAGTTGGTATTTTTCATCAAAAAATGGCAAATGCAATGAAATTTAAAAAGTAGTAGCAAGCATGGCCCCTATGCAATTGAGAGCGCCAGCTGTGATTAGAACCCAAGACTTATAGGTGATTATATGGGCGGATCTAGTAACGGGACAATTGATTTTGGGTGAAAACGTGTTTTTTTTTCACGTCATGTCTTTTTAGGTTGATCCAATACACTTTTTTTTGTCCATAAAATTTTATTTTCCAAAAACAATTACTTTTATGCACTAAAACTACACGTCGGGCAACTTTCGACCCATTTGACATGTTTCCAGTCTAGCAATTTCACTCTAACTTACCCTTCGAGTATTTTACCCGTTCGAAATAAACCATAACCCGAATCAACCTATTCATAAACCTAAAACTGGTGGAGTTTTAGTAGAGTTTTTGATTTGACCCTAGTAATATAGAATGTAGCCTAAATTCTAGAGTGGGCAAGTGCATGTAGCTTTCTTATTAATCCACTCACCTCCACACCTGTAGCAAAAACTCATATCCACATCTACAATGCGATATATTCCATGTTCAAAACATCATTTATTCTTTAGCTCATTAATTAAATCAGCGATTGTTAGAAACAACTAAGCCCCGAATGTTATTTAACCACCAAAAATAACATATGTGGAAGATAAATTAAGGTTAGCTTATAGTTTTATACGTTATTTTGACACATTTAAGCCTAAAGCGTTTTGAATACGTTGATTATTTCACTATTTACCTTTACTATTTGGCCAAAATTATAAAACAATTTATTAAATCAGATATTAAAAAATAAAATTTTAATGGTTATTCGCCTTTTTTATTTTTTGCTACATAAATCTAGTTATGACCTTTAGAGGTATACAGTACAGTATTGGACTCTAATGAGTAATGGCATGTTGTGGGTGCAATGGTGTTTAAGTTGGACTTGAATGATCACATGCTTTTTAGTTATCCACTTATATTTAGGAACTACGTTAGGCCATGTCTAAAGGTCTCGTGATCGGGCGTGACCGGTTGACGTGACGAATGTGAGACGGCGTGGGGCGCTTCTGTGAGTGTGGTCACGGAGTGGTTGGAGCTTCTCCGCGTATGTGTGAGGTGGATGAATGAGATGAGGGCGTGGGGGAAAGGGGCGTTGCCTCACTACACATAGTCTTATAAGTACATCTTATCTAGCATAAATTATTATAATATATCTTGATCTTGGTTAGTGTTTTGAACAAACTATTGGGCTAATCTTGTTATATTTTAATAATCTACAGGGTGCAATGAGTAAGTTGTAAAGTTAGTAGATAAGTAGTAAGTATTTTATTATTTGTTTATTGAGTCATGTTTATCGGTTTTATTAGATAGGATTATCTAGTTGGTTTTAAATATTTATTTAATGAGTTTGAGTAGGATTAGAAGACTTGATTAGCAAGGTTTATTTTAGTATAAATAGACGGGTTAGGGATCATTGTAAAGTGTGGTTTTTTTTTAATAAAATTTCTTGTTCGTATTCTTGGGCCTGATTTCCAACAATTGGTATCAGAGTTTGATGAAAAAAGACGGCCGTTTTGAGAGTCGTTTTTTAGGAAGGGAACGGGGAGCAGCCCCCTTTGGCTGCAGAGCTAAAAACGAGAATGAAAGGGAAGTCAGCAGCAACATATTTTGAGGAGTCTTTCACGAGAAGAAAAGACTGAGAAGGGGAGATTTCGGTGTTCGTTGATAGTGATCTGATCTAGTTGTGATAAGACAGCTTCAATACTTGATCAATCGACCCGGTCCTTCCCGCCAATGATAAAAACGGAGTAACCGGGGTAGGTTGTTTTTTTGGCATAAGATAACCTATTGGATTTGGGGGTAGGCGGACGGGAAAAAGATTCGTCAAAGCAGGAGACTTTGAATCTAGTCTTGTCTAGCAGGTAAAGAAGAAGAACGGTAAAAGTAGCAGGGTAGCGGACTTGTTTTTTTTTCTTTGATCGGTGGTCAAGAACGGGGTTGTTCTGGTGACCTGGTAAGAGGGAGATCGATAGTGGTCAAGTGGGTTTGAAGCCGTGAAGAAGAGGAGATAACAATGGTATATGCAAAGGAGAAACAACATGTGTGTGAACGTTGTGGATGTGGAACTTCATGTTGGGATGATCTAGGACGAGGCCTAGAGAAAGGTCGGTGGTCTAGGAAGGGTCAAGACGATGAACGGGTCCAAGAGAAATGCATGACAAGATTAGAGGGTGATTATTGGGCTAATCTTGTCATATTTTAATAATCTACGGGATGCAAGGAGGAAGTTGCAAAGTTAGTAGATAAGTAGTAAATATTTTATTATTTGTTTATTGAGTCATGTTTATCGGTTTTATTAGATAGGATTATCTAGTTGGTTTTAAATTTTTATTTAATGAGTTTGAGTAGGATTAGAAGACTTGATTAACAAGGTTTATTTTACTATAAATAGATGTGTTAGAGATCATTGTAAAGTGTGAATTTTTTTTGTTTAATAAAATTTTATGTTCGTATTTTTGGGCCTGATTTTCAACACAAACCATTCAAATCATACTTTTATTAAAAAAAACTATTTTAAAATATAGAATTATAATAACCGTATAATTGATACACTTGTATCCAGAAATATGTTACCCACATAGAGGTTGTGTCTCCTATACTTTTTTATGAAGAGTGACGAGCTAAATATATAAACCATGAATATTCTTTCACGAATATCTTATAAAAGATAATGATATTGAAAGAAAATGTTAATCTAACCAATTTTAAATAGAATTTTTTTATAATTATATTATATATAAAAAAAGGCTAATATTTGTGAAAAGATGAATAGTAAATGAAGTCCTAGTTAGGGACTGGCGTTTGGTAGGTCATAGTTAGTTTTTTTTTAAAGTTTGTTAGGCTTTGGAGTTAGTTTATATATGTTTGGAAGGGAATTGTAAACAAAAATAGGGCTAGCCCAGCTACCTCCTCACCCAGGATCGATTCCCAACGCCTTCCCCCCCCCCCACAATTCCGATTGGATGACAACATTGCTGACGTCATAATTAATTAGTTTATTTTTGTAGGTTACTTTTTAAAATATTTTATATTTTTATGTTTCAAATGTACCATTGCTAAAAAAAAAATTTACGACAGCAGTTTCATGAGAAATTTATCGGAATTGGCCGTTAGCGACAAGTTTCTAACAAAAAGTGTTTGTTGGAAAAAACCCCGTAGGAAATGTATTTTCCGGCAAAGTCCCGACTAATTTTCCGACGAATTAGCGACAAAAGTCTTTCGTCTGTAATTTTCGACAATATTCCGACGATTATATTAAATAAATAAGTTAACTTAATAAATTTGTCGAAAAGTTGTAGGAAATCTTGTGGTTACTTTTTTGTTTTTGTTTTGTCGGAAAGTTGTCGCAAACTTGTGAGAAATTTCTTTTGTTAGTAACTTGTCGGAAACTTTTGTAGAAAATATACATGTTTTCTAGTAGTGTACCGTTGCAACGTGTTTATTTTTATCTATGTTTCATAACCGAGCCTCCGCTACGGCGCCCCGCCGCAGCGTGTAGGTCTTATATAGTTTTTCTAACTCTTGTTTTTTTTTACTTTTATTGTTATTTTTTAACTTCATTTTTGTGTTCGTCTTGCCGCGTTAACATTATATTTTGTATTACGTGTACATTTCCATTTACATTTTGTTAAAATTCGGTCCTCCCTCACCGCAGAGTGTTGGCGTAACCCCCTTGTTTTTATAATAAAGATTCATGGTATTAGAACGACGTGTGTAACATTATATGGTTTATTTTAGAGGAAAATTATCATCCAAACAAAAAAGTGTAATGAATAATTGACAAATTGATTGATGGAATTTCTTCTCTCATCTGATGTCCGTAGACAACTTATTTTCTAGCGCTGTGATTAGAAATGATAACGAATAAAAAACTTCATAATATAAATAATTAAAAAAAACCCTCTTAATTATGTTAATACAAAACACACACTTAAATACATTTTCATAACTAAAACCTGTTCTCTCTAAATCTTATTCAGATATCATTTAAAAAGCTTCTAGTTGATATTGAATTATTGATAATCTAACTTTAGTTATAATTAATTTATAGAATAAAACTATATAGTGGTACATTAAAATTAAATGTAGACTTGAATTTATTGGAGTGAGTCCTACGAATCGCTATAATATCCGGGCAATGCACGTGAAGGTTTTGCGGTTATATCCAAGAATTAAATATGAGATCGCGATGCTTCTTTTAATTTTTAGCAATCACACTTTCTTCCGTTATTATGACACTACATTATTTTATATCAAAACTATCTTTTAATCATAAATATTTGAGTAAACTCCGGTTTTAGTCCCTGTGGTTTGCACCAATTCTCTATTTTAGTCCAATAGTTTAAATTTCTCTTTTTTAGTCATTGTGGTTTCATTTTTGTTCCAATTAAAGCCAGATGCCTAACACCGTTTGATTTTCTGTTAAGTTTTTTTATGAAAGGACAAAAATACCCTTATGGCCCACCACCACTATCTTCATCTTAATAAAAACCCTAAAATAACAATAACCTTCACGTCCACCTTAATCTTTACCACCACCACCACCACCACACCCCCACTACCGCCACCCCCACAACACCAACGCCACTGCCACCACCACACCCCCACCACCGCATCCCCATCTCTGGCGAAGAAAAAGAAATGGATGCAAAATGGTTTTGATTTGAACTCAACTATATTTACTCTATCTAGTCTCTTTCTCTCTCGCCGACACCAAGAAGATCACAACCACCATCGTCGTTGCTAGAAACCCATCTTCAGCAACCACCATCTCCATCTCCGGTGCGAAAAACCGCAACCCTGCTGCCTCCCACCGTTTGCCACCACTACGACCAACACCAGCGCCGCCCTGCTGCCTCCCACCGTCTGCGACCCTACTGCCTCCATCTCCGGTGCTAAAAACAGATCTGGTGTGTTTGAGTTTGGAGGAGGGTTACGGTGGTGGTGTAGACGTGATTCGATTGAGAAGTGGGGCAACTGATCTGGGTGAAGAAATAGATCTGGTTGAAGAAACAGATCATGGAGGGGGATGGTGGCGGTGGCGGTGGCTTTCAAAGGGTGGGGCAACTAATCTGGGTTTTTCAGATCTGATTTGGACCTCCACTTGTGCGTGTGGCCGGAAAAACGTGGTGGTGGCTTTTCAGATCTGATTAACGGTGGTGGTGGAGGGTGGCAGTGGCAGTGGCAGTGGCGGTTGCGGTGGAGGGGGTTGCGGTGGTGGCAGTGACGTTGGTGGTGTGGAGGTGGCGGTGGTGTGGGGGTGGCGGTAGTGGGGGTGTGGTGGTGGTGGTGAAGATGAAGGTGGAGGTGGAAGTTATTGTTATTTTAGGGTTTTATGAAGATGAAGATAGTGGTGGTGGCCATAAGGGTATTTTTATCTTTTCATAAAAACATTTAACAGAAAATCAAACGGTTTTAGACATCTGGTTTTAATTGGAACAAAAATGAAATCAAAGTGACTAAAAAAAAGAAATTTAATCTATTAGACTAAAATAGAAAATTGGTGCAAACCACGTAAACTAAAACCGAAGTTTACTCTAAATATTTTATTACTCTAGAATTTAGAAATTAAATGTTCTTGAGTATACTCTATTTATCTTATTTAAAAAATCAACAATAATGTCCATTTGCACCCTATTTTATCAGTTATATATTTAAAGTTCATAAGTTATTGTTTAGTTGGATGGAATAATAATAAAATGAAAGTATAAAAGATGTGATTGGTTTGTGGGCTTAGGAACGAATAAATGAAAATGAAAATAGTGAATTTTAATAGGATGAGTTTTAAAACACTCATAAAACGTACGTTTAGTCAATCGAAGTGAGAGGAGTGTGATTTCTCGATCTCATCATATTTTTCTTTAAACAATAATGAATTCATAATATATTTTATTAATGTAACTTTTACATGCTTGATGTTAATAAACTTAGTATCTTTGATGATTTTGTTGTCATCAATATTATTTTATGTAATTGAATTTTTTTAATATCAAATAGGAAGTTAGAATAATAGGTTGAGTTAAGAGATGTGAAATGTATACTCAATCAATTAAGACTATTTTAAATTTTAGAACCATGAAACCTATAACGTTGTTAGGCGCTTCCCATGGGCCATGGGGGATTCCAAGGGGGCTCAGCCCCCTTGACTGGGTCTGAGGCAGCGCCCTGACTGGGTTGGGGGCTAGCACCTTTGGCAGGGTTCGGGGCAGCGTCCTGACGGGGTTGGAGGTTTGCCCCCATTGGGGTCCAAGGGGCAACTTCGGTGGCTGGAGTCGCGATGAATGATGAAATATTGCTTGGAACTTATTTTCGTTAGCAACTCTGATCTTCCATAACAACCGTGAGCATCGGTAGTTGTAGAACTAGTATAGGCAAGTAACGACATATGACAATACTACTAGTAAGGTATGATCCAAAGAGTTACACTTCAAGCAACAGTCATAAAACGTTTTAAGAAAACAATTAAATACAAAAGATGGTGACAAGGACAAATTATTTATGAAATAATTTATTGGCAAGTAATTAATTTATTTAGAATAAATTAATAAAAAGGTTTTGAATAAATTAATTAAGTTATCTAGCTAATAGTTAATTAATATTTAAATATATTTAGTATTTTGAATTTAAAATTTAAAACCCTAACTTGTTTCTAAAGTTTGAAAGGTTTACAAATAGAAGGGGATTTAGAGAATTAGGAACACAAAAAAAGGAAAAACCCTAATCTCTTCCTCCCTCTCTCTTTGCGGCGTGCACCACCGCCGGCCTCCCTACTACATGAAAACAGGGGCTTCACCGACAGACAGTTCCGCCAAAAACCCGTCAGTGAAAGTCATCACCGAAGAGAATCCGCGTGTGATGCTCTGTCGGAAAAATGGTCGTGGGTAATACCTTTAAGATGGAATTCTGTCGGCGATTACCCACAGGTCACCGACGGATAAGTTACCGATGCATTTCTCCGGCCATAGTTTGATTCATTACCGACGGATAAGTTACCGACACATTACCGACGCCATTTCTCAAGCCAAAGTTTAATTCATAACCGACAGATTGTTTACCGACGTATTACCGGTAGCTTAGTTACCGACGGATTACCAATGAAACTTTGCAATATTACCGACAGACTTTCCATCGGTAATCCATTGGTAATTATTTATTTAATAAAATTTTTTATTTTATTTCCTGCAATACAAATATAAATAAATATGCAAATTACATATATTTCCTTGAATACGATTAAAAATTACAGAATTTCAAATTACATTACAAAACTACATTATTAGCCAAAATAAATTCTTATGACGAACTTTGTGATGGGTTGGGCTCGTTTTAACATATGATTCCGTACGTCTTCGATATAGAAATTTTGACAACATAACGACTGTTAAAAGAACATATCAATTAATCGTTTTAAACAAGTATATAGCTTTATATATACAATGCCAATCCTTTTATAATATCCTAACTTATACACATGATCATGTCGTAACCAACATGGAGTAACATTACAATTAATAACTATGTCAACAGTTTATATATGTATACATATAATTTGGAAAACTTACCGGCACATGGTCAAATCGTACTATCCCACACGTGATCAAATCGTACTATCCCACATCTGCTACAAAATGACACCATAAATCGTTACAAAAATAAAATTTCAATATGTATTACAAATACAAGCAACGGGAACACATACGCGGTGAAAATTGGTTCATATTCTCTTTAAAAAACACAACTCATGACAAATTTGGCTTATCTTCGCTTTTTGTATGTTCATATGTGCCTTTAACACCTTCTTCCTCCTCGCTAACATCCTTGTCGTCATCAGTATTGATAGTCCATAGTAGTATAGCTTTCAACATGAAATTATCCCTATGGTAAACTTCATACGTAAGAGCGCCACGCACATACAACTTCTTCAACTTGTCTATTAAAGGCTAAAGAAACATGCCTATATTTTGTCCGGGGTTCTTTTTTTTTCCAGGATTTACTAACGGAAGATAAACACATGTTTGTTTCAAAGCCATCCAACGAGGTAAATTATAGACAATAAGAAATACTGACCGACATGAATAAGCCTTTGCATTGAACTATTCGGGTTGAATCCATCAGTGCACAACCCTAGACGAACGTTTAGAATTTCAGTCGCAAAACTAGGATGGTGCAAGTCGAAATGCTTCCACGCATGACCATCACTTGGATGTACCATCACACCTGGTTTGGTTTGTTGATCATGATGCCAAGTAATATGTTTGACTGTCTTTTTGCACATGTAAATTTTTTGGTGTCTAGGAGTAACCGACATGTATGTCATATCAAATTATCTTGTTTAGCATTTGTCTTTAACAAGATTCAACACACACTCCACAATGGGACAACCCTAAATTATCTTTGTAAAATAGCACGCAACGGATTTTTACAAGCATGAATCTTTTGGCAGGGTAGGTCAAGTTCTTTAATTGTTTCTTCATCTCATGAAAGTTACTTTGTAGTTTCTCACCCTCGGGTAGCATGTCTTTAATGATGGGTGTAATTCACTATAACTGGAGTCGGTATGTTACAAGATGTTTTCCGGTGCAACTATTTAGTTGCAGCTTCTCATTTTGAATAATTTTGACTACCATCCCACAAAGGCTCGTCAATAGATTCTAACATGTCAATATATATCTTCGTTGCCGGACCATAATTTATTGTATTTGGTGCTTGAATTGGACAAGCCTATATCTCCTGCCTCTGTTCACAATGGTTCCACCATATAGAATAATTAGGTATGAATCCAAATTTAAACAAGTCGGCCTTCACATATTGACGATCCTTGAACTTTAAATTTTGACATTTGGAAAAAAAGTTAAGAACACCTAATAGTAGTAATCGTTCCCTTTAAAAACTTCCTTTTTTTTCCAACGTGTATATAATTGGACCCGACAAATGATAAGAAAACATCGACTCCATTGATAAATTCCACTCTAATACACCCATTTATGTCAATCTTTCTATGCACCCATTATTTGTTTGCTAAATATATCGACATAATTTCAACAACAAAAACCAATAAACATCAATACACTAAATCAACGTAAACAAACATCCATATATATATATATATATATATATATATATACTCATAAAAAAACCCTAGTTTCAACCCAAATCAACTACACATTCAACCGAACTAAAGCAGTGCTTTACGACAGAAATCCTTACATAAACATGCTTATACATACGTCAATATAAATACACACAATAAAACCATAAAAGTTCATCCAACATGTATACAAAAACATATATATAAACTACACATTCAACCTAACTATTACCCATAAGAAATGAAGAGACGAAGAAGACACGGTGGTGCTGGTGGTGGTTCGGGGCGACTACACGGTAATGGTGGTGGTTCGTGCGGCTGCTGCCTATGGTGGTGGTGTTTTATTCATCAGGGATGAAGAGAGAGGGATTTATAGTGGTGGTTTATAGCGGTGACGACACGGTAATGGTGGTGGTTCGCGCAATTGCTGCCCGGTGGTGGTGGTGGCGGCGTATTTTAATTTAGGGGCGTTCTAAATTCGGTAACTGTTATTATTTAATTTAAAAAAAACGTATTAATTTTTTTAATTACTGACCGTCAGTGAATCCTTCGTAAAATCCATCGAAAATTACCTCCGAATTAATCAAGCCGTCGGAAATCCATCGTTAATCACCTATGGATTACGACATCCGTCAGAAATTATCAACATATTGGTTCCCCGCTCATTTTTTCCGAGTCTTGTTTTACAATAAACGTTGGTTATTGTTTCTGTTTTAAGTTGCACAAACAGACATAACATCTTAACAAGTGTTTTTATAAACATGCTTAATTTATAGAAAACAACTTTCTTTCTTGATTTCATCAAGAACACACAGGATTTCAGTTTTGTTGGAATGGAATTGAAGTCCCTAAAGTCTTATCACTTTGGACTTTAGACACATGAGTGAAAATTTTATAGTTTTTACCCTTGATCTAACATTAATCGCTATCTTAGTCCAACTTTCACAATAACTAAATTGTAATCATGCGAACCAACTTGAATGGAAGTTATCATTACTATATAAAACAAAATATTCCTAAAATAATATACCAAAAAAATTGGATGTTACAAACCCCAAAATCAAGAAAGAAGCACTATTCCGATGATGATGTTGTGGTTAATGACAAATAATAACGATGGTGTTTATTGATATGGTTGATCCACCTAGCATATCAGATGTCTTTATAAACATAAAATCACTGGTTGAATTATAAGATCTGCCATACAAGTGATGATCAACTTACCAAACATGTGTCACTTCATAGCCATGTGGCCTTTTATATTATATTTCTCATAATTGTCTTTGTATTATGCGGGATTAAAACGGTTTTCAAGCCTTAACCCTTGCATCATACGGTGGCCAAATGTTGTATTTTGTTCATAATGTCTATAAGGTTGTTTTCACCTTATCAATTTAACGATCAATGCTAATATTATAATGAAAAATCGGTACAAACCATTTTGATAATTAAAAAAAGAGATCCATCCTAATTGTGCTGAAGTTTTTAAACTAACAAATTTATGCTTTTGCTAATTACCCATCAACTCCCCCTCCCCCTCCCCATTTCCAGGCCTTCACCACCAATTAACCATTTAACCACACTGCAATATTTTCATTATGTTGGATTTAAGATTTTAAGTAATCTCCAATCCATAAAAGCAAACCACATTCATACCATCAGCAACTTAGGGTGCAACAAACAACATAACCTCTTGAAATCAAACCACATTCATAAAAACAACATAAAAGCAAATGAAACAACACTTATAACCAGTGTAAACCTTTAATAATCTCCCTCATCCTCATCTTCATTCTCACCAGACTCCGCCCCAACCTCCTCATAATCCTTCTCCAACGCGGCCAAATCTTCTCGAGCTTCAGAGAACTCACCTTCTTCCATACCCTCACCAACATACCAATGAACAAACGCCCTCTTCGCGTACATCAAGTCAAACTTATGGTCAATGCGCGAGAACACCTCAGCCACACTTGTAGAGTTGGAAATCATGCACACAGCTCTCTGCACCTTTGCAAGATCACCACCAGGAACCACTGTCGGCGGCTGATAATTAATTCCACATTTGAAACCAGTCGGACACCAGTCAACAAACTGAATCGTGCGCTTTGTTTTAATAGTGGCCACAGCTGCATTCACATCTTTTGGGACCACATCTCCCCTGTACATCAAGCAGCAAGCCATGTACTTACCATGGCGCGGATCACACTTAGCCATCATAGAAGATGGTTCAAATGCAGTGTTTGTGATCTCTGCTACTGACAGCTGTTCATGGTAAGCCTTTTCAGCTGAGATTACAGGTGCATATGATGAAAGCATGAAATGGATCCTCGGGTATGGGACAAGATTCGTTTGGAATTCGGTTACATCCACATTCAAAGCCCCATCAAACCTCAAAGAGGCAGTTAATGAAGATATAACCTGTGAAATCAAACGGTTCAGATTGGTGTAAGTGGGGCGTTCGATGTCAAGAGATCGCTTGCAGATGTCATAGATGGCTTCATTGTCAAGTAACACAGCAACATCAGTATGTTCAAGGAGGGAGTGTGTAGATAGCACACTGTTGTATGGCTCAACAACTGAGGTGGAAACTTGTGGTGAAGGGTAAACGGTAAACCCGAGTTTAGACTTTTTGCCATAGTCGACAGATAGGCGTTCTAGTAGAAGTGAGCCAAGCCCGGAACCAGTGCCTCCACCAACAGCATTGAACACCAAGAAACCTTGAAGACCAGTGCAGTTGTCAGCAAGCTTCCGAATGCGATCTAGACATAAGTCAACAATCTCTTTTCCAACTGTAACATAACAAAATCTAATCAGTAATATGTTCTCTGCAAAACAATAACAGGGGTATAATCATATAAAAGAGATCGAGTGGGGCTTGGTTTTAAAATAAGCGTCGCTCAGTTGATGCGATGTGATTGCATGACGCGCATGCGATGTAGTTGATGCGACCCATTATGCAGTTGACTAATATTTGAACAAATTAGACCATCAATTGCAATGGGTCTAGAGTTTTTCAAATCTTATTAAATAAATCTGACCATCCATTCAGCAATGTGTGTGAGAATTTGAACAAGTTAAATTATCTATTGAACAAATCTTACATAATATTATAAGAATGTCTTATATTTTAGTGTTTAAAAATTAACTACTTAAAATATTATCTATAAATAATTTTTTAGTATTTCTTTATCAATAATGAACGTCTCACATATGTGATGTGTGCGCATCATGCAAAGGATTAAAATGCATTGGTGCACCACACGCTTTTTAAAACCAAGGAGTGGGGTATTTACTGGTATAGTGGCCTCGTGCAAAATTGTTCGCAGCGTCTTCTTTCCCGCTGATGAGTTGCTCCGGGTGAAAAAGCTGGCGGTATGATCCAGTTCTCACTTCATCAATGACAGTGGGCTCAAGGTCAACAAAAATCGCACGAGGGACATGTTTTCCAGCGCCTGTTTCACTAAAAAAGGTGTTGAAAGCATCATCACCTCCCCCAATAGTCTTGTCACTCGGCATCTGGCCATCAGGCTGTCAAACAAAGAACAAGATCAATAGAAGAAACTAGAAAGTATCAACTGAGATCCCCAAACTTACTTGCAAAGTTTTTGGACAAGACAAGCATATCTAAATGTAAACCAATCTTTATATACTGTATAGCATGAAGAAACTGTTAACTATAAAAGAAACCCTACCTATTAAATCACACAGAATTAATGGATGGAAGAAAACATATTTGGGAACCAGTTGCCTATTAAATAAGTGACATGATCACAAGTATACTAAAGTACAGACCATAGGTACAAATTGCACCAATTTCATCAGCTAGAAGTAATAAAATCCATCTAAACTCCTCTTAGACAATAACATCAGTCGCGAACAAAAGTTTTAGGCGAAAACATCGATTCTTCACACGATCAGTATTAACATACATCATGAATATTAGATGTAATTAAAAGGGAAACTTTACAGAATAATAACCGAGTTTTCTCGAATATTTCATACTTTCATTTTAGTCATTCAAAACTTTTTTGTGTCATTAAAGTCTCTCAAGTTTCACTTATTGTTCCCATTTAATTTGCATAATTACTAGGTTAACAAATTACCTTTTTCGGATTTCATTTTATGGATGTGGTGAAAATATTGGCTTACTCCTTTTGGATTTCATTTTCACCATTTACGTATAATGAAATCCAAAAAAAAAAGTAACTTGTAATATGATAATTGCGCAAGTTTGGAAAAACATGTGAATTTGAGTGACTTTAACAAGACAAACAAAATTTGAGCTACTAAAATAGACGGAAACTTGTTACTATCCGTAAAGTTGCACCTAATTAAAACTAGCGTACTGTAAGATTAGACATAACTATTAAAAGAGAAACATCAAATGAATCACATAAATCAGGTCATGTAAGGATTCAAGAACAAAATCGATATAACTCGAACGATAAAAGAACAAGACGAGGATTTGAGAACTCCCAATATTATTACTCAAAGAAAATATAACTCAAAAATCTCTATTACAACTCTGTTAATGAAACCATAACCCGGTAACATCTACTTATAATGCTAACATAAACTTTGCTAACAAAAAACCTAATAACCCTAACTTGTTCATTAAGTTAACCATTAATACCCCTTAACTCACAGGTTGGGCCCGTTTCTTGGGCCAGACAATAATTGAGCCAAAAAGGATATCTAATACGACGGCAAACATGAGTGATATCTCAGGCATATAATCTTATTAACAGAAGACAACGGATCAAAAGGTTACCTGAATGCCATGCTCGAGGCAGTAAAGCTCCCAGCAGGAATTCCCGACCTGAATACCAGCCTGTCCGATGTGAACCGAGATGCACTCCCTCATTTTCAGAAGATTTTGAAACAGAAAAAATAATAAAAATACTGGGATTTAGGGTTTTTGAAACGGAGAAGATGAAAGAAATTTGAAGGGCGTTTATTAAGACGCCTCTCCAATGGATTTGAATTGTGGCATTAAGAAGTTGAAATGTGGGGATTTTATAGCCTCGTCTGCATGGGTTGCCAGCTAAAAACATTCTGGCCAAATGTTTTCAAATAAATTCATTATTGTTTTTATCTTTTCTCTACATATTCTTATGAATATTTTTGGTTCATAATTCACGATATTCACATAAAATGTCATCATATGGATCATGAGGAATTATGTGTATTTGTATCCTACAAATTTAAATGTTAGTAATAGAAAATATACAGCCTGGTTAATATTTAAAAAAACTATTTAAGAAGTTGTTAAATGATGTTTATAATTTGTGATTATGATTTTTAAAATTGAAAAAGTTGTTCTACTTGGTGGATAATATTCTATTCAATCATTATTATATGGTTCCATATCTATAATTATGTTTGATGTAATGCAACAACCTTTGTTGTCACATTTCCTTTCTTCAATTCTAAGTTTAGTTTGTACATTTCCAAAAATTATCCAAAAACATAATTAAATTAAATTAAATTTGATAATGGGTGTATATGTATTTTTTGTACTTTTAAAAGGAGTAAAACTTTAATTTTAAATAAAGGAAAATTTTGTTTAAATAAATTAAACTGTACTCAAGTATTTTAGCATTACTCGTTTAGGTATAATAGCATTTGTAATTAAGTTAGTCATAAAACCTTACTGCTGGCCACACTATTGTTTGACGATTGTGTTCTATATTAATTCGTGATTAATTCTATTGATAACAATCTAAGCTTTACCTTGATTACTAAATGATATTACATGATATATTATACTGTATTTTGTTATAAAAATCTTGCCACAGCACAATTTGAACAATAAAGAAAACAACTGCTCGTTATCTACAAGTCACACACAAGTATTGTTGAAGTTTGGGTCAGTTTAGTACAAATATACAATGTCAATAGTTGAGGGTTTTATAAGTTCAGGGGCTAATCTGTCAATTATACTTGTTGAGGGGTTAGTTATGTACTTTTGTTGTTAAGTCTGATTAGAGAGTTAGTTAGGGGTTGATTTGCTTATTAACTCCGATAGCTTCATTTTGGTTACTTAGTTCTTACAGAATTGATTTTTTTTTCTTGTAACTGTAATCGTTCCATTTCGATTAATAAGAGATTTAATCGTTTGGTTTTGATTCTGGTTTCCATCTTCTTTGTATTCAATTGATTATCTGTTTGGTGTTAAAGACATTTCGATTCCGCTTTATCTTTATCAATTGGTATCAGAGCCTTGTGCTCGATTTCAAAGGGTTTTTGATCGATAATTGAATCAAGAAGGTGAGCAATGGTTTCTACGAAGTTTGACCTAGAGAAATTTGATGGCAAGAACGAATTCGGGCTCTGGCGACTGAAAATGAGGGCACTGCTTATTCATCAGGGGGTTGTGGATGCCCTCGCCGGAGAGGCCAATTTACCGGCTACTCTTAATGACAAAGAAAAGAAGGATGTTATGGAGAAGGCCCACAGTGCCTTGATTCTTTGTCTAGGCGACCGGGTATTGAGAGAGGTTTCCAAGGAGACTACAACAGTCGGCAGCTGGTCAAGACTTGAGAGTCTATACATGACAAAATCTCTAGCCAATAGACTCTATCTCAAGAAGAGATTGTACACATTTCATATGGCAGCAGGTAAATTTATTGATGATCATAATGATGGCTTTAATAATTGTCTATTAGATCTAGAAAACATATATGTTACCCTAGATGACGAGGATCATGCAATAATTTTTCTCACTTCATTGTCTCATTCTTATGAGCATTTTGTTGATACCCTAATGTATGGGAGGGAAAAACTCTCAATGGAAGAGGTATTGGCTGCCATTAACTCAAAAGAATTGAAGACAAAAGGGAATATGGCTGAAGAGGTTGGTGATGGGCTGTTTGTTAGGGACAGGATTGAAGGAAAGATTACCCTCTAGATCTAAGTCAAAAATTAAAAGAAAATGTTACATTTGTAACTCTGAAAAGCACCTGAAGAAGGATTGTCCAGAGAACAAGATGAAGAGATTTGACTCTAATTCCTCTAAGAATCAAAGATGGCTTTGTGACTGAAGGGTCTACTGATAGATATGAGTCTGTAGATGTTTTGGTTGTATCTAAAAGAGGGCAGATTGATGACTAGATAATGGACTCTGGGTGTTCATATCACATGACACCTCATAAGGAATTTTTAAAAGAACTACCCATGCAAGATTTAGGTTCTGTAAAGTTGGGTGATGATAGGCCATGCATAATTCAGGGGTATGGCACAGTGGCATTCAAGTTGGAAAATGGTACAGAGGTAATTCTGTATAATATGAGACTGATTCCTGAGTTAACAAAGAATTTGATTTCATTGGTCATTTTTTTAGAAGAAATGGTTATAGTGTAAGTTTAAGGAATAGGAGAGCCAAAGTAGTCAAGGGTTCTATGGTGTTGATATCAGGCATAAGGAGACAAAACAATATATATGTGCTAGATGGTAAAGTAGAACAAGGGGCTGCTTGGTCGTACAGAATAAAAGTGAAAATCAAGCAATGTTTTGGCACAAAAGACTTGGTTACATTAGTGATCAAGGGTTGAGTGAGCTGAAAACGCAAGGGCTGCTTGATGATTTGAAGGATTGCAGATTGATTTGTGTGATCATTGTATGCTGGGAAAGGCTCACATAGTGAGGTTCAAGAAGGGTGAAAGTAACAGAATCTTGCATTATGTACACTCAGATTTGTAGGGGCCTGCTAGAATCTAGTCTCTAGGTGGAGCATTGTATTATCTGTCTCTGGTGGATGATTACTCAAGAAGAGTTTGGATTTATGTTATCAAACAAATTAATGAAGCATTTGACAAGTTCAAAGAATGGAAGGTGTTGGTGGAGAATCAAACATGAAAGACAGTAAAGAAACTTAAGACATATAATGGTCTTGAGTTCTGTAACAAGCAGTTCAATGATTATTGCAAGGAATTTGGAATATCAAGGCAAATGATAGTTCTAGGTAACCCTCAACAGAATGGGTTAGTAGAAAGAATGAATAGGACTATCCTTGACAAGGTTAGATGTATGTTGTCTGAGTCAGGGCTACCAAAACAGCTCTGACAGAAGCAGCTACTACTACAGTGTACTTGATAAACAGGTCTCCATCTTCTGCTATTAACATGATAAGTCCATTGGAGAGGTGGTCAGGGCATAGGACTGATTATAGTAATCTTAGAGTATTTGGCTCCTTACCTATGCTCATATCAGTCAAGGCAAATTTAAATAAAAACTAAATATGACGTGACAGTGTGAAAATATGGAATCATGTCCCTCAAATATGAACAAATGTGGAACATCTATGGAAAATAACGGAGCGCTGATGTGGCAGTGTGGAGGGGTGTGGAATGTGAAATCATACTTCTTAGCCTTAGGGCGGTGGGAGTGTATCCCTCCCATCCCTGAGTCACGTCAGCGGCACTTCAGATTTTTCATCCCTTCACAATCCATCCCTATAGGGCAGAATCCACTCCTCTCCATCCCTAAACAAAATTTTAATTAAATTTAATACATAAAATTAAACATAATAAAAATATATAATATCAAAAAATATAAAAAAATATTTCATTATATTAAAAAAATACAAGAATATATTAAAAAATGCAATAATAAATAAAAAACAAAAAAACAATACTAGAATAAATAAATAAAAAAACATAAAAAAAACCACCCACCAATTAGAACTCCCATCCCTAATGTTGAGTTTTTTCACGCTTACGCTACGACTTGAATCCATTGAAAGCAAGAAAAAATGATACTAATTTGAAAGATGAAAGTTTAGAATTGTGTGAGTAAAAATAAGAGCTGAGTTGTTATTTATACTATTAAAAGTTAAAATTTTAATTTATTTTTTTTCAAATAGTCGTTGTTGACTGATGGGATTTATTTTTTTTCAAATAGTCGTTGTTGACTGATGGGATGTGGAAAGGGCCGTTAGAATCGGCAAAGCTTCGACATGAACAACCAGATTTTTGAAGCTTTTTCGGTACCACAAGGGAAGGGGTGGGGTGGGAGATTTGGTGTTCCTACCGGTACCATGTGGTACATCACCATTCCCTCATGTACTCCATCCATCTTGGAGATGAAAATTCTGATGTGACGCTGACTTGATTTTGGGATGGGAGGCAAGAAAACCCTCCACCCTAATGGTGGTAATAGTGACATTTGGTATCTTTCTTAAAGTCAAAAGATTGTGTTCATAGAATGGTTTAACAAATAGATCGATATGGACAATTTTTTTTACCAATCGTATTATTTATAGAAGTATTTTAACACTTCACATATAAGCATACATCATTTTGTTTATATAGTCTATAATGACATTAAACTACACTTACACGTCACTAGTTTAAAGTTGTGTATAATCAACATAAATATTAGTGGATAAATTACGCGTTTGTTAAACTTTGGAAATATATGAAATATATGCCGGAAATGTAATAACGGCCAAAAGGACTAGCTTGTCACTTAGAGCAAGGAGTATACTCAAGTGATAGGGGTCTCAAGTGATGGAAAAGTGAGCGCCACGTCACAACCTTCATCATCACATCATCCATCACTTGGCAAGGGAAATACCCAAGTGATTAAGGTGGTGTGATAATTAAATGTTTTTTTAATATTCATTTAAATAATAAAACAAAATATTCAATTAATAAAATTACATTAACAAAAAATTCGGATCATGTTGAAATCAGATTTTCATTAATAAAACATGATAATTCGGATGATATTCAAGGTGTTTCTTACTTATAATATTCATTTGTTTTGTTTCTAATATTTTGGTCTTATTGTTTTCTGAGTTTGGGCCGGATCTTATTGGATTGGAAGCAGCTGGCCTATATATCATATAGTTAAGGAGTGTCTCTTTCAGCAGCTGGACTAGGGTTTCATCGCAAGGATTCTTTCAGCAGTTAAGGAGTGACTCTTTCAGCCGCTGGCCTAATTCCTTTGGGCTGGAAGTTTGAATGGGAAAGGCCAATTGAGGAATACTGATCACGTCATGAAAATGGACAAGAATTGAGTAAAAAATACACATACAATCACATATCAAGGCTACAAAATTTGCAAAGCTCCCGTGAAAAAAATCATGCCCCCCCTTCACGCAGCAAGGGGGCGGTGTTCCTTCATCTTCACGCCGTTATTTGGGATCCGCATCGGATCACCGCATGATTTTGGGGGGTATACCGGATGATCTTAGATTATTCATGAGAGTCATGTAATTTGTAGTAATAATGGTAGACAAGACAACCAAGGCAACTAGTGAAAAAAAAATACTTTAGCCGTGCATTTGAAAAGTAACTTCACTACCCTTTCCCCAATTAAAAAAATGCACATGTGACATTTTGACTGCCTCATACGCTTCACACCAAATTTGCACTTTGTGTTTAATCCGACTCCTATATGTGTGTTTTAAGTCGTATACTAATATTGACTTGACCGTTTGAAGGCCAGACCCCTTTTGATAGATTTTTTGTACTCACATAATTGATTCATCAGTCCATGACGGAATATCGATCTGACTCCCTCATCTAGGCTAAACTACCGGATTCTTGTTAGTTGTTACAACAATATATGTGTCATATGTTACTCCTTTATGATACATGGTCTTAAGTACATTTCAGACTATTATACTTCGAGTATTGATATTCAAAGGCATAACATTTACAATTCAA
Organism: Smallanthus sonchifolius; assembly: GCA_023525975.1. Classification (NCBI taxonomy): domain Eukaryota; kingdom Viridiplantae; phylum Streptophyta; class Magnoliopsida; order Asterales; family Asteraceae; genus Smallanthus; species Smallanthus sonchifolius. The sequence continues at coordinate 24,794,686 of CM042023.1, forward strand.
TGGCACGGTTCTACGATTTTTGTTTAGTGGTGTCATTCTTCGAAATTGTTAAATGAATTGGTATCTCACTCAAACGGCTGATACGTAAATAACATATAAAAACAATAGATGATGTTATATAAAAAATGATTGGTGTCACATGTTAAAAAGATCATTGTCAAAGGGGTCTCTCTCAAACTTCTTATTTGGTCATGGGGTGATATTCCTTTCATTTAACCATTTAAATTTGAACTTCTGGTACTTGTGAACATAGTTGGTCAATGTGGTCAGAGACCACGGCTAAAAGAAGAATTCAGATGCCAAATTGGTTGAATTTAATGATTAAATTATGGCATCGGATTCTTTTATTTCACATCAAAAAAAAGTATTCAAACTTAAAATAAAGAACAATTGTTGCTCAAAAGAATTCAATAAATTATAGAGTAATCCAAGCGAATCATTTTCAAAATAATTCAGATAAAAGAGTGGGCCGTTAGTGGTGATGCACATGGTCGAAAAAACAGGGTCATTGATCCAACACGTGATTAATGGGTCCTTTGTCTGTTGGCATTGTGTATTATATACTAAATAATCATGATAACTTTGGTTACAATATATTAAATAATATAATTCAAAAATAGATCATTGTCACACGTTGACTCATTGAGGCATAACTCCATCCACGGCTATTGTAGTGACACTGTGTGCTGCCTGAGCATTTGGTTTGTTGGAATTCAATAAAACTTGTTCATTAAAATCGACCATACGTATCTTAAAGGAGGTTGGGAACGTAGGTCTCTTTCCTACATGTGGTCTTGGATCGCTCGTTTGTGCAAGTGGCAACCTTACGTGCGTTGGTCAAACTTCGGCATGTGCGCACACGCTATGTGAATTGATCGAGTTTCCATATGTGTGCATGGTTTCTCATTTTTTAGAAGAAACACACATTTGGAAACCTATTGTGCGCAAGATGTATGTCAGTTTTGACATCTTATAGAAGTGGTGGTCGGTTAATGATGGTATCAGTGGACTTGGAATTAAATGTGTCTGATATGGGTTTGCATGAACTCATATGTGTTAAGAAGATATGCGCATTGGGAACCCATAATATACATCATTGACATAGTGTTGGTTCTAGTTATTGAAATGATCTTTTGTTGGTAAGTTTCCCGAGTGATGTAGAGCTAAGAAATACCTCATATGTCACACGATCTTCACATCTTCTAGAATACACTATCGTGGATATAGGAACCAGTAGTGCACATATACTCACAACGTGAGGATATGGAAACTGACAGTGCACATGATCAGGCGCATATGTAGGATCTAGAAATGTAATTTAGTATAAATGTATTTATCTAGAAATGTAATTTAGTACACATGATATAACACGTCCTATATTTATTTCTGAGCTTTGGAGATGTAATCTAACAGTGAATGCCTTGTTATAACCTAATGTGAGGTTGTGTAATCTAAACCAACTCACTAACACGTGACAAGTTCTATGTAGTATACAAATCATCATACCCATGTCTTTAACACCAAAATGACTTATTATGATCTGATGCGACTATATGTAATTAAAACAACTCACTAACACTTGATACAACCCAATAGTATAGTAAACATCATACAACTGTAATTTAACAACAAAATAACTTGTTATGACCTAATTTGACATTGTGTAAAATAAAACAACTCACTAACATATGATAAGGCCTATTAGTGCACTAAACATCATCCACATGTAATTTAACACCAAAATGACTTGTTATAACCTAATGTGACTTTGTGTAATCCAAAACACCTCACTAACACATAATAACGCCCATTAAGGGCCATTAGTGTACTAAACATCATACATGTGTAATTTAACATTGAAATGACTTGTTATGACCGAATGTGACTTTGCGTAATCTAAACTCTTTCATTAACACGTAATTGCCCATTATTGTTAATCAACGTACAGATCAACATACACATGTATTTAACACCAAAACTACTTGTTATGAGTTAATGTGACTTTATGTAACCTAAATAACTCAGTGGCACATGACAAGGCTTATGTCTTGTTCATCATACACATGTAATTTAACACAAAAATGACTTGTTATGATGTAATGTGACTTATGTACTCTTAAACTACTCACTTACACATGATAAGGCACATTAGTGTACTAAACATTATACACATGTAATTTAACACCAAGATACATGTTATGACATAATATGCGTTTGTGTAACCTAAACAAACTTACTAGCACATGAAGAGACCCATTAAGGCGCCTTACTATACTTGCCATCCTACATGTGTCTTTAACACAAAAATGACTTGTTATGACTTTGTGTAACCTAAAACAACCCACTTACACATGATAAGACTCATTAAGGCCCATTAGTGTTCTAAACATTATACACATGTAATTCAATATCAAAATTACTTGTTATGACCTAAGGTGACTTTGTGTAATCTAAATCAACCCATTAACACATGGCATGGCCCATTAGGGTACTAATAACATACACTTCAATAGCACCAAAATGAGTTTGTATGACCTAATATGATGTTATAATAACTTTTTAATGTTTAACACTTTCATTCCAAAATTTGATAACTAATTTTAAAAAAGTCATACAAGTACCCCTCAAGTAAAGTCATATATACATCTTCATCAATACTATCATACAAGAAAACATTATTAATATCCAATTGATATAAAGGCCAACTAGTTTCAATAGCTAAGTTCAAAACACATCTAATGATGATCATTTTAACTACATGTGAAAATGTTCCATCAAGTTCAACCCCTTTTTTTTTATTATACCCTTTGCTACTAACCTGGCTTTGTAACGCTCAATCTCACATGTGGACTTATAATTGATTTTATACACTCATTTACAACCTATAGTCATCCTACTCTTTGGTAAGTCAATGAGGACCTAAGTATTGTTTATGTTCAAGGCTTCCATTTCATTATTCATAGCATAAACCCAATTGTTATCTTTAACGACTTCCTTATATGTTTTAGGTTCAACACTTTTGTTAAGCTGAGATACAAAACAAAGGTTTTCATAAGACAGTTTTGAGTAATTTAACACCTTTTTCAAACCATATTTGACTTTTCCTTGAACTACATAGTCTAACAATTTTTTTTTGAAAGGAAATAGACCTAGAAGATCGTCTAACCGTGCCCTCAAGGAGGTTTGCCTCAACATTAGGTTCAAGAATGTTGCCTACCTCACTAGTAGCACCATTTGTACTATTAGAGGGTTGATCCTCATCGCCAATACCTTGAGACTCATACCCCTTCCCATCATCATCGGGACTTCCATTTTCAGAAACTCTGGAATCAAATTCATCAAAAATTTGGGTTTTAATAAAAATTTAACTGAGTTAAATTTTTATTAAAAAACAAATTTGTAGGATAAAGATATTTAATTTCTTTAAAAGGAAACACATACTCATAGAACTTAACATTGAAAATAAATTTTGTTTTTTTAACTAAACTCAAAAGCTTATACCCCTTTTTTATATTTGAAAACCCGATTAAAATACATTTCTCATCTTTACCAAATTTGTAAGAATCATTTAAAACAATACTAAAACAAAGACACCTAAAGTTTCTTAAATGATTAAGGGAAGGACAAAAACCAAACATCAACTCATAAGGGGACTTGCGATACAAAATAGAGGAAGGAGTCTTGTTAGTCAAGTAGACAGTAGTCAAAATACATTTAGACTAAAAATTAAGATGAGCACCCCCTTGAAACATTAAGGCTCTAGCAACATTCAGCAAATGGCGATGTTTTCTTTCAGCAATTTCATTCTATTGTGGGGTATGCGTACAATATCTCTGATAAAGTATACCCTTTTGAATTTAAAAGGTTTGTCATTTAATTGTTTACAAACTCAGTTCCATTATCACTTCAAAAAATTAACTAATTTATCAAACTGAGTTTTGATCAAATTTACATAAGGTTCAATGCTAGAGAAAAACATCATCCTTTGATTTTAGTAAAATACCCAAACAACTCTCGAATTAGATTGAATTTAGACACATCAATTTCATCTAAAAGATTTTTATCAGATAATAGCATGTGTTGCTTTGGCCCTGAATCAAAAACCCAATTACCATTAGTACCCAACTCATAAAAACTAGCACAACTAAAGGTAGAACAAAAACTAAACAAATTACGTCCCAACATAGAATTCTGATGTTATGTACGTAGTTGGTTTTTAATTTATCAAATTCATTAACTTTGTGATATGATCTTTTGTAAAAAGGAGGACACCTTCAAGAATACGCATTAGACTTAATTTTTTACTTGGAACAAAACTACTTGTTATATGGAACATAATATTGGGCCATCAAGAAGACGCATGCACTCAAGATAGCAGAGATGCGGATGCTGAGATGGATGTGTGGGCACACAAGGGTGGACCTGATAAGAAATGATGTTTTTTCAGGAAAGGTAAAGGAGGAGATGTTGAGATGGTTTAGGCATGTGAAAAGAGAAGGACGTCGACACTGGTTAGATAAGTGGAAACCCTCACTTTAGAAGGGAGGAGGGGTAGAGGCACGCCCAAACTAATTTGGGATGAGCGGATTAGGTAGGATTTGCTAGACTTGCACCTCTCTGAGGACATGGTCAATGATAGGAAATCGTGGAGGCATAGGATAAACGTTAGGGACTTTTAAGAGATGGTACATATTTGTGTAGGATCGTGAAATTACAAGATGGTTCTGTTCTTAGTTGAGATTGGCGGAAACAATAACAACTACAAAATTACAATCGAGTAGACAGAAAGAATACTGATAAGAACACTTTTGTATTAATCTTTTGTGAATAAACGATTACAAATGAAAAACTCTAATTTCGAAAGCACAAAAAGCACACTTACAATGAAGTGTTTACACAGTATTTATACTAACTTAGAATCAAGACAGACCCTTGATTCTAAGGATCAGATCGAACACAGACCGTTAATCTTTTGTACAAAAGCTAATAATACACGTTAAAGCTAAACTAGCTAACTTTATTGAAGCGTTTACTTTATTCATCACTGTTTGCATGCTCGGGGAAGAGCATTGTCGTCCGTCATTGGTTGCACCATTGAGGTTCCTTCTGCTTTGAGTGTGTCAGTTGCTTTTGCAGAAAGTTGTCAGTGACGCTTGGCATGGATAGTCAGCTGCAACGATTTTTCTTCAAGGAACATAGCTATCAGCAGCAAGAATGAGAATAATGCAGCTGATAAGCCTATCAGCAGCAACTTGTGTTGAACGCTGCTGATAAGCCTATCAGCAGCAACTTGTGATGAACGCTGCTGATAAGCCTATCAGCAGCAACAAGTGTTGAATGCTGCTGATAAGCCTATCAGCAGCAACATGTGTTGAATGCTGCTGATAAGCCTATCAGCAGCCATATGTGTTGAATGCTGCTGATAAGCCTATCAGCAGCCATATGTGTTGAATGCTGCTGATAAGCCTATCAGCAGCCATATGTGTTGAATTCTGCTGATAAGCCTATCAGCAACATTTGTACTTAGAATAATTTGATAGCAATCAGTCTTTGGTTCTACAAACTCCCCCTAGACTGATGCAACCAAAATTCTTCTAATCACTTTGCTGCTGAAGCTTTTGCATGTGGCTGACTATCCTTTCAACCTCATAGCCTCTTGGATCCTTGCTGGGATTGTTCAGTGGAAGTGCAGACAGAGTCTTGATGTCTTTATTTGGTATTTTGTAGATTGTTTTGCTTGAACATCTCATCTTCTGCTTCCTTACATCAGTTAAGGTGAACTCGTCCAAATCAGCATTATAGGACCAACTTACAAATGGAGAGTGGGACTTGAGTGGTTTGATGTCAATGATCACATCTTTGCTAGGGTTGAAGTAGTGTTTGATTGCTAGCACAAGAAGTTTCCCACTCTCATTTGCAGGCTCATGAGCTTCACCTAGCTCCAGAATTCTGCCAAGATCTGAATCTGACAATTGCAGAATTTCATCAACAGATCTGTAGATAGATCTTCTTCTTTCAGTTCTCCCCCTGAAGATCTCAAACCTTTGATACTGTGGATTGTAGACCCAATCAACTATGTCTCTTGAGTCTTCTGGTTTAGGTGTGGGTTTGGATTTCTTCAAGGGAGACTGTTGATGAGTGGGGGGTGGGTGAGATGGTTTGGACTTTTTGGGTGGAGGAGTGGAAGGTTTGGGGAGGAGAGTGGAAGGTTGTTGGACTGAGGAAGAGATAGGTGAGGGAGAAGGCTTGGGTTTCTTTGCTTTTGTTTCTCCTTCTTCCTGAATAGGTACCCTTTTCTTGGAGCCCTTCTTGCCCACTCTTTCTTCCTCATCCTTTTTGACTTTGAAGTAGAGGGCTTGCAGGTTCATGAAGTTCATAGGACCTAGCCTCTTTCCATTCTCTCCTCTATCCTTAAGGAAGTCAATCATGACCTTCCTTTCTTCATGGGTCCGTTTATTAAAGGCAATGGTCTTTTTGGATTGTTGTTTGGCTTTTTCTTTTCTTTGCCAATTGACTTTGCTGACCCATGTAGGCTCTGTAGACTTCTTTATTTGATAGTTTCTCAAGGTAGTCTGCATCCTCACCTTGAGAGACTAGAGTCTTTACCCACTCCTCCCTCATTTCTTTAGCTAGTTCAGAATCGGTTATTCTGAACTTAGCTTCTTCTTTCTTCTTCTTCTCCAATTCTTCCTTTTCTCTGTTGAATTGTTCCTGCAGTTGAAGAGCAAGAGCTGCATCTTCTTCAATCTGGTCAACTGCAGGAATCTTTCTTTTCAGTTCATCCAGCTGTCTAGCATACAGCTGGATGGTTTGTTCTCTTAGGAGAATGGCTGTTTTTCTTTCTTGAACCTTTTTAATGTCAACCATCTCCTCTTCTTCTCTTCTTCTTCTTTTCTCTTCCCTCTCTCTTTTCTCTTTTAGCAACCTCTCTTCATCTTCATCTGTCATGATTCCCTTTCCTTTGTTTACATTGGATGCCTCTGCTTCAACTTCACTGACCACAACAGCAGATGGTGCTGCTATTGGGATCTCTGCCTCAGCTTCATTGGCAATTTGGGATGTGAACATAGGAAGGTCATTGGCCTCATTCGATTTGCACTCAGGACTTGTGACTTATTTCAGCATTTCTTTGATAGTTGATCTTGACTCATATGCTGCAGTACAGATGTCTACTCGAGGGGAAGCTGAGTCAGTATCAGTTTCAGAGTTTGACACATATACTGCCTCAGTAATTCTTCCTACTTGTTCAAGTTTGGCTCTGACAGTAGCTATCATTGCCTGGCTTTCAAGTGAGTTGACATTGCAGATATTTGCCCTGAGTTGAAAGATCTTGTAGAGAAAGTCTGTAGGAAGTGACAAGATGTTCCTGGTGTTGATGGTGAGAGAGGAGCCGTTGCTTAGTAAGAAGGTGTGGTCAAGAGACTTAGTGCTTGTCCATCCCAGCACATCTAAGTCTTTGACAATGAAGGAGTACAGAAATCTTCTTAAGCAGCAAATTTCTTTGTTAGTGAGAAGACTGCTCCTTATAATGTCAAGTCTTCTAAGAGTCAGTCTTTTTTCTGCTGCTGCCGAAGATTCAGGATAAGCTACCCGATTTGCTTTTTGTATTAGTTTTTCAAAGTGGGGTAGATTATACTCCATCAAGTCATGGAACCTGCCAATGGCAAGTTCTGCTGAGAGATCTGATGAAGTGTTGATGCAGTTAGTTAAATGCAGTTGTAGGACTTGGAGGGCATTGAGAGAGTTCCAGTTTAGCTCTTCTACACCATTAAACTCCCATCCAATCCAAAATATCTCAGCTAATCCATCATACCCCCAAGCTAGAATGGAGTCAAATTCTAGCTTCTGTGTAGTTTGAAAGAGTTGGGGGGTAATGGATTGACTTATGATGGCTGCTGCTTCAGGAAGGATGCTGAATGATGTATTTGTTTGTTTTGTGTCTTCAGCATCATTCAGCATTTCATCAACAGCCCTGACGACCAACTTCCAGTCTTCAGATGTCTCTTCTTCTTCGTTATCTGAGACTGGCAAGTCATGAATTTGTACAAAAGCCGGCTTGAATAGTGAGCTTTGAATTACAACCTGCTCTTGAATCCAGTCGTCAAGACTGTTTGTGTCTTCTTCCATAGAGACTATCTCCCCCTTTTTGGTTGCATCAGTAGACATGTAAGCATCAGTTTGGGTACCTACTGATACAAGAGAGGGAGTGGCTAAAGTTGGGCATTGATGGGCTTCATGCATAGAGACTTGGTGTCTTAGTTTGGACACTTCAGCCTCTAGCATAGCCACCCTGGCCGTCAATTCCAAGTTATGGAGTTTCAGTCTGTCCTCATCCACAGTTGTGGAATCCTTGGACCCAGATGGGGCCGTAGGCCGAGCCTCAGCATCCCCATCACCCGTGGTTTCTTGGCGCCTGGGATTCCTTTCAGTGAGGGGAGTTTCCAAGGAAACACCCTCACCATGAGTTGCCGTGGTTGAGGTCTTAAAGATGTTGTCACTGTCCTCCTGGTCATTTGATGGACCATCAGTAGTGACAGCCTCTTCCACATCCACTCTTTCATTACTCCTAGAGTGGACCTTCAAGGGTGAAGAACTTGGGTTGGGTGTTTCGAAAGCAAGACCAATCAGTACCTCCTTGATAGTGGTAGTTGGAGAAGGTACATCACTTTGGTCAGGTTCCTCAACACTTAAGTCCAAAGAAGATAGGAATGGCTTAAAGGGCTGTTCTATGGATCCGGGAAGTGATCCTAATCCTAATAGAGAGACTTCCGAAGGAGTCTCCCTAACAGTGTGGCTTTCCCTTATGATATTCTCACTAGAATGTTGTGATTCTGAGTGAGGGATGTTGGCTTGGGTTTGGGCCTTGGAGGTAAGAGAAGAAGGAGTTCTCTTTCCCCTCTTCCTTGTATATTTGGCTGCAACCGGGGCCCTGTGTTCCGGTTGAGCAATCAAACTGTGGGTGAGTAAAGTATGTGCCTGTACATCCTCAGTAGAATGCACAGGGGTTCGATCAAGGGAAGCAGCAGTTTGAGTTTGTGGCAGTGAGGTGGAGGGTGTGGGATCAGTATCAGCTGGGTTTGCTGAACTGTCACCCGGGGTACTTTGGACGTTCAGCATTGTAGATAACAATGGAACGTTGACCACTGAGAACTTTTTGGAAACAGTCCTCATGCTTTGAAAAATGTTATTTTTATGACCCAACATGATGTAGATTCTTGCAGGTTTTGAAAGATCTTTTAGTTCTTGATTGAAAACTTCCTGCAGGAATCTTGGGTACATGAAAAATTGCTGCTTTGCACCCTCTTGAAGGTTATATCGCAAACCCTAAAAAATGAGATGTGCAAAGTTGAAGCCTTGGTTAGTGACCATACCATGGAAGGCGGAGGCCAGTGCAGAGCTCACCTGATGCCATCCACTCCTCTTCTGAGATATGCATTGGAGAAGAGTGTGGCAGAGATACTTCCATGGAGAGCCCATCAGCGCCTTTTCAATCGTATACTCGGTTTGATTTCCAGTGTATCCAATGGAGACAAAGGTCCTCATGTATTTGTCCTTCGAGTATGAGATGGCTGCTCCCTCATCTTGAAGCTTAAGATGTTTTCTGAGTGTAGCTTCCAAGATGGTGATATTCTTGTCGTCTACTTTGGCTTTGATTTGGGGAATCCCCTGTTCGGTTGAGTAGACGGCGGTACTCCAGAAATCCTCTATATGAGGAATATATATGGTAGGGTTGGTGGTGAGGGCAAAGTAGATCTTTGATCGACATAAGAAATCGATCATATCATCAAAACCATCGGATTTCTTTCCTTTGGTAAGGAATGCTGTTAGGTTATGGTATGTGGAGAACTTATCATCTGGGTTGTTGATATCTGCCATAGCCGTTTGATTTTGGAGGGATGATTTGAATATGGTGGAGACTTGAGAGTATGAAGAATATGGAGAGATTTGAATGTGGTGGGGACTTTGGGTGAAAGTGATGGGAGATAGGTTTGAAATTGAATATGAAGAGGTTGTGGGAACGTTTGAGATTGTGATATAACGGCAGATGAGAGAAAAAGCAGAATGACTTGTACAGTACAACCTTATTTACTTTTCATTGTTACAGCTGTAATACACCGAGGCAGTCATGGTAAAGACTGACGTTATTTTCTTTTACAGCGGTTAAAAGTTAATTTTGGACTTAAGTTTACCCATCAGCAGCAAACTTGTTTGCTGTGGATGAATAAGCCTGTCCGCAGGAACTTTGGTTGCTGCGGAAGGTTAAGTCTGTCATCAGCAAACTTAATTGCTACTGATAGATGCAATGATCTGCAGCAGGGATGTTACTGCTGATGGCCTTAAAGCTATCCACAGGAAACTTGTTCCTGCTGATAACTTAAGGCAGTCAGTGGCAAATCCTTTGCTGATGAAAATTTAAACCTGTCAGCAGCTGAAGGGCCAAAATGCTGCTGACTTATAACTTTTATTTACAACATAAGACAGATATATTTACATCAAAGGATAGATGCACTCAACTGAACCGATGATGATGCTTGGTGGTTTCTTTGCCTTCCATTGTTGAGTTGGTGGTTTTCCAGCTTTCTTTGTCTTTTCAGCAGCAGACGTTGTATCTGATGATTTTACTTGAGCAGCTGCAGACTTTGTTGCTGTTGAAGGCTTTGCCTTGGATCTTGCCTTACCAGCAGTGGACATTTTTGCTGCTGATAGCTTTGCCTTATCAGCAGCAGATTTTGCTGCGGACTTTGTTAGCTTATCAGCAGCAGATTTGGTTGCTGCTGAAAGCTTCTGCTTCGTTTTCTTGGGCTTAACTGGACTAACAACCGATGTATGTTGATCCTTCTATACCCTTTGTATTTGAGGGGCTTGATGAAGAATCTGGTTGAAAGGGTTAAACTTACAGTTTACAGCAAAGTGGTCTGATTCTCCACAGATGATGCAAGATTGTTGAGGTTTTGACAACTGCTCCCTTGGTGGAGAAAGAGATTTTCTGAATTGAGTTGTCTTAGCTTCAAAACTTCTTACATGTTTATTCTTCTTTGTCTTCTCAAAAGCATGTTGCTTGAGGTTTCTTTGCTGCTGTAGGTAGTAGAAGCAAGTGCTGGCAGTGTGGTTATATTTTCCACAGACAAAACAAGATTTTGCCAGTTTATCCCTTGAAAGATATACATAATCCTTTCTTTTGAAAAGGTCTTTGAAGTTCCAAGGGTGAGCTTTGTTGTGCTCAAATGTAGCTTCGTCCAATGTCCTTTGAACATATGGAACCCTCTCTCCAGGCGCATGACATATGTCGAACACCTTCCTTGGCTGGACTGAAGTTGAGGACTGGCCCTTTTCAGTTTTTAGCTTCCTACCTTCTGGAGGATAGCTAATTTTGATTTGTTTGAATGGTACAGGGGCTATAACAGCTGGAAGAACAACAGGAACTGCATCTCTATTCAGAACAACTTCAGATGGGACTGCACTGGTTTCATCATGGTCTAAGTGAGTTGACTCAGATTCCGATGAGGTAGTGCAGTCTTCGATGAGAGGTTCATCCGTTGAAGGATCAAGGTTTCGGTTTGCAGTGTCAAGATTTTCAACATTGAAGCTTGGTTCGTGTATGGCAATATAGTCAGCAGGAGGAGGAACAGCATTGTACTGATCATTGTTATACCCAAGTCCAGTTTTTACCTTCTCATGGACTTGAATATTTAAAAGTCTTTGTAACTTTTTGGAGGAAAATTCATATTTTTCAACATGAACTTTCTGTTCTGCCAATTCAGCTCTGGTAGCTTTTAGTTTGACCAGTAGATCATCAAGCTGAGTTTCAAGATTAGTTTGTTCGTGTTTTAGAGATGAAATCTCTTTCTTAAGGCAGTCAACCTTTTCTTTATAAGTATTTTCAACCTTTTTGAACTCAGATTTCATCTGATGAAACTCTTCATTTTGATCTATGAGGTTTTGGTTGTGCTTTCTATAACCCAAAACTTTATCGATACAGGCTTGAGAGCAAAGATGTTCAAATACCTGAGGTGGTATCTCTGTAGTGTCTGCCATTAGAGCTTGATTGTTGACGGGCAGTTCTTCATATTGACCGCTCCAGTCGAACTCTCCAGAATGGGTGATGATGGGAGGATAGTAGTTACTTAAACTAGGACCCAAGTGCTCAGAATGGAGGGCAGAGGAGGTGGTGGTGGATGTTGAGGCTGTTTGGTAGCTTGAGCTTCTTTCTTTTGCCCGAATCATCTCTAGCTCATAGGTTTTTAGCATACCGAAGAGCTCAATCATTTGGAGAGTCTTCAGATTCTTAGTTCTTCTAATGGACACCGTGTAGAGTGTCCAGCAGCTAGGTAAAGACCTGATGAACTTTTTGAGAATATCTTCATTCTCTAGCTTTACCTTTGAGCACTGCAGCTCCCCTACAAGATAGGTAAATCTATTGTATGAAACAGTTAGAGACTCACCTTCCTTCCAGACGAAGTTTTCATACTGCTGCTTCAGGATGTCTTCAAGCCCGTTGCTTTGTGCCATTTTTGTTCTTGGTGACTTTTTGAAGGAGAGAGAGTTTAGAATAGAACCAGAAGTGATTAAACAAGTGTTAGTTTGTATAATCTGAGCCAAAGCTCTGATACCACTTGTAGGATCGTGAAATTACAAGATGGTTCTGTTCTTAGTTGAGATTGGCGGAAACAATAACAACTACACAATTACAATCGAGTACACAGAAAGAATACTGATAAGAACACTTTTGTATTAATCTTTTGTGAATAAACGATTACAAATGAAAAACTCTAATTTCGAAAGCACAAAAAGCACACTTACAATGAAGTGTTTACACAGTATTTATACTAACTTAGAATCAAGACAGACCCTTGATTCTAAAGATCAGATCGAACACAGACCGTTGATCTTTTGTACAAAAGCTAATAATACACGTTAAAGCTAAACTAGCTAACTTTATTGAAGCGTTTACTTTATTCATCATTGTTTGCATGCTCGGGGAAGAGCATTGTCGTCCGTCATTGGTTACACCATTGAGGTTCCTTCTGCTTTGAGTGTGTCAGTTGCTTTTGCAGAAAGTTGTCAGTGACGTTTGGCATGGATAGTCAGCTGCAACGATTTGTCTTCAAGGAACATAGCTATCAGCAGCAAGAATGAGAATAATGCTGCTGATAAGCCTATCAGCAGCAACTTGTGTTGAACGCTGCTGATAAGCCTATCAGCAGCAACTTGTGATGAACGCTGCTGATAAGCCTATCAGCAGCAACAAGTGTTGAATGCTGCTGATAAGCCTATCAGCAGCAACATGTGTTGAATGCTGATGATAAGCCTATCAACAGCCATATGTGTTGAATGCTGCTGATAAGCCTATCAGCAGCCATATGTGTTGAATGCTGCTGATAAGCCTATCAGCAGCCATATGTGTTGAATTCTGCTGATAAGCCTATCAGCAGCATTTGTACTTAGAATAATTTGGTAGCAATCAGTCTTTGGTTCTACAATTTGGCTTACCTTTATCTTAGGGGTTTAGTTCTTTTTAGACCTAGGATTGCCTTTGCTTGTTACCCTCTCAGCCTTGTTTGTCTTTTTTCACCACTTACACGTTTTCTCCAATTACTATTCCTAGTAGTTATATACACACACACACACACTCACACACATATATACAAAGACGCTTTTTTGTATGTTCTCTGGATAATTTGTGTCACTTTATGGCTCTAATGTTTTTCAGGTCTGGATAAGGTTTTTGGAGCTGGGGGTCTCCCTTAAAGCAGCATCTCTATCCTTTGGGATAGAGGTATGGTTTGTTGGCATCCCGTCCTCCCTAGACCCTACCATAGCTTTGCTATTGGTTGAATTTTACTGGGTATGGTTGTTGTTGTTGAACAAAACTGCTTCAAGAACCGGACTTCCCATTTGTATATGTTGGAACCTTTTTTGACCCAGATGGAAAACCAACAAGTTCATAACATCTATCAATGGTGTGACCCAATTTATTACAATGAATACATTTCAAATTAGGAGTAGAACCTCATCCATTTTTCCTTTTATTTTCAAAAGATTGACTTGGTTTTGAAAAAAAAGGCAACATTTTGTCCTTTTGAAGAAGTATTAGACCCTCTATGAGATTCTTCTCTTGAAATTATAGAAACGACAGTTTTTACTAAGGAAAGAGGATCTCGTGTTAGTAGATTAGTTCTAACAGGATGATATATATCATCAAGTCTCATCAGAAACTACATAAGCTTTACTAAGTGATTAAAATCATTAAAATCTTTTAAAACTAGACAAGTATAAGATGATAATTGGACAACAACATCAAATTGTTTCCAAATTGAATTTAACTTGTGATAATACTCAAACACAACTTTCATTTTGACTTAAAGAATTTATCTTTTACTGGAGATTAAAAACAACTAACCCGGCTACTTTATCATATGTTTCTTTAAAGACTACTTTATCGAAATTAAGATCCAAGACAACATAATCGAGTTACACCTATCCCATTGTATAACAAGAATTTCAATGTCACTAGATTTTACACATGTTCCATTTATAAAACCAATTTTATTCATGACTTCTAGTGCTAATTTAATTGCATTTGCCAAAATCGAATAATTTTCAGTACCTTCTAATTTAAAATTAACAGTGGTCATAGTACTAGAGTCACTAGTGTCACACCCCGTCTCAGGCACCCCCTAGACGTGTGCGACACCGATTGCTACCTGCTTTGATTTCAGACTTTTTATAAAACACGGCGGAAGTCTTTTCACAAGGATCGTTTCATAATTTCGTTCAACCTCAGGGGTTGAATTTGTAAATATCAAGACCTAGTTGAAAAACAAAATTCTTGTATTTATTTCATAAACATAGGGATTTAAATACCCTTTTTATTAAAAAACAAGTTTGAAATCAAATACATCTCTTGTCTCATTTGAACAAGTTTCAAGCTACGGGAAATAGTACTATCCAAGATTGATTAATTCCTTAGTCCTATCTCCTCTTTCATCTTTTAGGATTTCCTATGCATGAATCCTGAGAATCTAACGTGCAAGTTATCCTTTTTCAACATTCATTCCTGGGTCAGATCTTATGTCTGCCTGTATCCCCTTTTCCTTTTCTTTTTATTCATTTCCTGAAAATATTTTGAAAATGAAACGTCAGCGCGAACGCTAGTGAATACAATTATCTTGACAGTAAAATCATTTGGCATAAACAAGTATTAATTTCATAATCACAACTTTTTGTTCAATCCACACATTCAGCTGGTCCATGTCCTGACAGTATGCACCACTGTATACACTGGCTTCATACCTTATAACAATGGACAGGTCCACGCCTCCGAATTTGTTATAAGATAAGCACCAGCCGCAATCCGGGACTCTCACCCGAGACCCGGGTATCCCTTGCAAGTTTTACATTATACCTATGGCCCGAATGCTTTGTTCGTAGAAGAACGTTGAGAATTATTCCCTTAACCCTTATTTGGGCATTTTCGTAAATGTAAATGTTTGACACACGTTTTGAAAGAGATAAAGTATTCACCTTGATTATAGGAATGAGCCTCTAAGTTGAAAGCTTATGGAACTAGCCTCTTGATTTTTCTAGCGTTTGTGATCTTTCTACGAGAGTTTCTTCCTTATTTGAACACTACAACGAACAGGAGTTGGACCGGATCGTCGGGAGTGGGCTAGGGATCACCTGGAACGATTTTTGAGTGTTGGAATTGGTTTGGGATGAAGAAAATTGAATGAGATCGTCCAACTATTTATAGGTTGAATTTTGGGTCCATGTCGGACCGATATGAGAAGGGATGTCGGTCCGACATCCGTCTATGCCTCGTCAGCCCTAAACGTCAACATCTGATTGGACCGTACATGTTTTGGGTTCATATCGGACCGATATGTGGACCATGTCGGTCCGACATCACGACACGCGTCAGATTTTAGGGCTGAGTCATAGGACACGTGGCAGCACCACAAATTGCGGTTGAGAGGAGGTTGTTGGACCGCTATGTTTTGATGTCGGTCCGATAGCCAACTCAATGTTCAATTGCGGACCGCTATGGGAATAGATACAGGTCTGATTTCTTACCATGATTCGCTTCGGACCGATATGAAAAGAAATATTTGTCCGATACATGGCCTATTTACAGAATTTTTTATTTTTAAACTTAGACTTTGATACTTTAGATACACAGGTCCTTATAGGTTCTAACATTGGCATTTTCTTGGACATTTTTGTGGCAGGTGTTACATCCTCCCCACCTTGTTTTAATCTCATCCCCAAGATTAATTGAACAAGTAAGGATATTTCTTTTTCATTTCTGACTCTAGTACGTGTATTCAGGTGGAGTTCCATTTTACTTTCATAATCATCAATTTCTTTTCTTGCCTGTCCTCGATTTGCTTAGGTTGTTCCATGAATTTTAACTTTTCATCTACCTCTACATCATATAGGGGTATTACTAGAGATTCATTTGCCAAACACTTGCGCATATTGACACATGGAACACATCATGTACTCCATTTATTTCTTCTAGTAATTCGAGTTGATAGGCCACAGGCCCAACTTTTTTCAAGATTTTGAATGGTCCTACGAATTTAGGACTTAATTTTCCTTTCTATCCAAATCTTACAAAGACTTTCCATGGTGAAACTTTCAACAGAACGTTGTCACCGATGTTGAATTCTAACGGCTTTCGTCTTCTATCAGCATAACTCTTTTGACGATCACGAGCTGCTTTCAATCTATCTTTTATTTGAATGATTTTCTCAGTCGTTTCCAGAACTATATCAGGACCGAACAACTGATTTTCTCCTATTTCAGACCAACAAATTGGATTTCGAAATTTACGACCGTATAAGGCTTTAAAAGGAGCGGCCTGTATACTTGTATGATAGCTATTATTATAGGAGAATTCCATTAGAGGTAAGTGGTCATCCCAACTTCCTCCAAGATCAATAACACAAGCACTTAACATATCTTCTAGAGTTTGAATAGTTCTTTTGCTCTACGTATCCGTTTAAGGATGGTAGGTAGTGCTAAGATTCAATTTCGTTCCCATGGCTTTTTGAAAACTTTGCCAGAATCGAGAAGTAAATCTACTATCTCTATCTGACACAATAGATAGTGGCACACCATGTAAAGACATGATTTCATTAACGTATAATTGTGCCAACTTATCCATGGTGAATGTTTCTTTCATGGGAAGAAAATGAGAAGACTTAGTAAGTCTGTCAATGATAACCCAGATAGTATCATTCCGTCGACTGGTGCGGGGAAGTTTCGTAATGAAATCCATGGTTATCATCTCCCATTTCCAGACAGGAATTTCAAGTTGCTGAAATAAGCCAGATGGCTTTTGATGTTCAACTTTAACTTGAGAGCAGGTTAAGCATTTTGCAACATAGATAGCGATATGTTTCTTCATTCCTATCTACCAATAATTGGCTTTTAGGTTTTTGTACATTTTATCGCTTCCAGGATGCATCGTATACTTAGATTTATGAGCTTCTTCGAGAATTTCTTCACGCACGTTTCCATAGATAGGAACCCAGATTCTTTTATTCATTCTAAGAATAGTATCATCGCCTTTGACCAATTGGTCGATCATGCCTCCCAAACATTCTTTCTCGTGGTTTGGTTCTTTTAAGGCCATTTGTTGAGATTCCTTAATACGAGTGATAAGATCGATTTGAAGATCGAGTCTTAAGGCACTAACTCGTTTAGGTTTCTCATGTTCTTTTCTACTCAAGGCGTCGGCTACAACATTAGCTTTTCCTTCATGATAACAGATTTCACAATCGTAATCATTCAGGACTTCCATCCAACGCCTTTGCCTCATATTCAGTTCTTTCTTACTGAATATATACTTTTGGCTTTTGTGATCAGTGAATATGGTAAATTTGACTCCATATAGATGGTGCCTCCATAATTTCAATGTGAATATTATGGTGCCCAATTCTAAATCATGAGTCGTGTGATTCCTTTCATGGGTTTTTGATTGTCCGGAAGCATAAGCAATGACCTTGCTTCTTTGCATTAACACACAACCAAAGCCGGTGTGTGAAGCATCACAGTATACTGAAAAGCCTTCGTTTCCATCTTGCAAAGCCAGTGTGGGTGCTTGTGTCAGTTTCTGTTTTAGAGTTTCAAAGGCTTTTGATTGCTTAGGTACCCATTCATACTTAACTGACTTGCGAGTCAGAGAAGTTAATGGAACAACAATTCGAGAAAAATCTTGGATAAATCTCCGATAGTAACCAGCCAAACCGAGAAAACTATGAACTTCGGTTGGTGACTTCGGGATTTCCCATTTGGATATCTCTTCGATTTTGACAGGATCAACTTAGATGCCATCAGCATTAATGACATGTCCAAGAAATTGAACTTCTGACAGCCAGAATTCACATTTTGAAAACTTAGCATATAACTTTTCGTTTCTCAAAAGTTTAAACAAGATTTTCAAATGGTTTGCATGCTCTTCCTTATTTTTGGAGTAAATAAGGATATCGTCAATGAATACGATAATATATTTATCCAAGTAAGGTTTGCAAACACGATTCACCATGTCCATGAAAGCTGCTGGTGCATTATTAAGTCCGAACGACATTGCCGTGAACTCATAATGACCATATCGAGTTCGGAAAGCTGTTTTGGGAATATCTTCTTCCTGGACTTTCAATTGATGATAGCCAGAGCAAAGATCGATTTTTGAAAAACATCGAGCTCCCTGAAGTTAATCAAAGAGATCATCAATTCTGGGAAGCGGATAACGCTTCTTTATCGTAATTTTATTCAGTTCACGATAATCAATGCACATACGCATTGAACAGTCTTTCTTTTTAACGAATAAGACCGAAGCTCCCCAAGGGGATGAGCTTGGTCTTACAAATCCCTTCTCTAGCAATTCATCTAACTGCTTCTTTAATTCTTCCATCTCAGTTGGAGCTAATCTGTATGGGGCTTTAGCAATAGGTGTCGTACCGAGTACCAGATTAATTCTGAACTCCACTTCTCTCTCAGACAGAATTCCAGGCAGTTCGACAGGGAAAACATCGGGGAATTCAGCCACAACCGGCACATCTTCAATCTTCTTTTTAGTGTCGGTAGTTACAGCTACAAGGTATGCTAAGCACCCTTTGTGTAAATATTTTGTGGCTTTCAACATGGAAATTATTCCAACAGAGTTGGATAATTTATCACCTTTTATAGTCAGGATATTGCCTTTCGGCGAACGAAGCTTTATGGCTTTCTTATTACACAGGATATGGGCTTGGTTAGTGGCTAACCAATCCATTCCTAGAACAATGTCAAATCCTGCCAATGTCATTGGCAACAGTTGTACAGGAATAACATGTCATGATAGGGTGATATTACAATCGTTTAAGATTTCTGAGATTTGGACTAGGTCTCTGTTGGCAGTTTCTACCATGTATTTCTTATCTAATTTAGCTAGAGTTTTATTTAACAGTTTACAGAATTTATGGTCTATGAAACTTTGGTTTGCACCAGAGTCAAACAAAACTCGAGCATAAATATCATTGACAAGAAATGTACCCGTAATGACGTCGGGCATACCTGCTGCTTCATGGGTATTGAGAACGAATGCTCGTGCATTCTTCTTTACTCCATTAGCAGGCTGAGGACCTGCCCCTTCAGGCTTTTTCATCTTAGGACAATAGTTCTTGATGTAGCCAGCCTCACAACATTCATAGCAGGTGATGGGTTTCTTTTTATAACA
Source organism: Smallanthus sonchifolius (assembly GCA_023525975.1). NCBI lineage: Eukaryota > Viridiplantae > Streptophyta > Magnoliopsida > Asterales > Asteraceae > Smallanthus > Smallanthus sonchifolius. The sequence continues at coordinate 24,814,412 of CM042023.1, forward strand.
ATATTCTGTTTTGTGTCCAGACATCTTGCAGAAGTTGCAATAAGGTCCAGATCGACATTGTCCCAAGTGCCTTTTCTTGCACTTTGGACGTTCAGGGATAGAAGAATTGTTATTTCGAGAATGGAAGTTTGGTTTCTTTGATCCACTCGGGCCTTGCCCAGTTGATTCTTTCTTCCTTCTTCCTTCTTCCATCCTCTTAATTTCTGACCAGACTACTAGTCAAAGAGGATCCCAGATCCATAGCATCATCAAGGTTTTCACAATTGGCAACCTTAACCATGTCACGGATTTCTCCGATTAATCTCCAAATGTATCTCTTTGTCATACTAGATTAAGGGGTAGCAAGATGAGGAACTATTCGAGCATACTCAAGGAGTTTAGTCGAATATTCCGATGATTGGTTCCAATCATCTTCAGACTTAAGAATTTTCCTTCAATCTGTTCCTGTTCGTTTTGGGGAACATACTTCTTTTCAATTCTTGCCTTGAAGGTATTCCAGCTTTTAGCACAGGCTGCTTCTCTGCCCTTGGCAGCACTAATGTTATTCTACCACTCTAAAGTTTGGTCTTTAAATAGAATGGAAGCATAAAGAACTCTGTCTTCCTCAGCACACTTGCTGATTGCAAGCACAAATTCAGTCTTTTCAATCCACCTCAATGTGGCTATTCCTCCTTCCATTCCAGAAAAGTTATAAGGTTTGCAATCCTAGAACATTTTGTATGTACAGCCAGAAATCTTCCTCTTCTTTTCTAGATGGCCATAGTTATTACCCATCCCTTCATCTTCAGAATAATTATGGTAATATTTCTCCCTTTCAGTCTTCCTGGCTGGATGAGCAGCAGAACCTTCTGGTTTGAGAGTAACATGTTTGGATTGAGTTATAGTTCGAGTATGTTGAGTTATAGGTTGAGAATGGACAGATTTTGGAATGGAAAGCTGAACATATAGCTTATTTGCTTGTCTCTTTTCCATTTCGGTAAAGATCATTGGGAGGGAATCCTTGATTCCTTTTGCAGTTCTTTACGAGAATCAGGGATTTCGGCAGCATTTTCAATCACTGCCTGATTCCTCTTTCCTCTCGTATTATAAGAAGGTTCAGTTTGTTCAGACATGATTTATAAGAAACAAGACTGGAATTAAAAACAGAACTTTTGTATTGATAAAATATATACAAAAGATAATACATGTAGAAATCATTGTTTCTAAAAATTCCTAAAATTCTTCTCTTCAAGAGCTGGAACCAACAAAGCATTCCTGGCTTCGACTTCAGCTTTTTCTTGTTCCAGCTCAGCTATTCTGTTTAACAACATTTGTTCTCTTTCACTTCCCGATGCATTCTCATTTACATGAGGAGCAGGTAAAGGAACAGTCTCATAGTAAGGAACGTAGAGTTTATTATAATTGACTCGTTTTTCGTCTTCTTCAGGATCACATTTATTTTCATAAGGCATTTCAGCGTATCCTTCATGAAAATTATGTGAGTAGGTTGGGGTGATATTATAGTAAGGAGCAGAATGAAAACTTATCGAAGGATTACAGGGAACACTAAGGTTTCCTATTTCTCTGAGGCTTCTGAAAGTTGAACCTTCAGTTTCCTCATTATTTTCTATAGTAGTTTCATTTGTTTTGCGTTCATGATAATTAGCTGGAGCGAATTTACGAAGAAAGCTGAGACCTTTGCCTTTTCCAACCATAGTTGTTCAGAGTAAAATAAAATGAACTTTATTATATCGTTAGAAAATATATTACAGGGAAATAAAATGAAACATAGGTTTTAATCTTTCATCAGCTCCTCTCCAAGGGTCATCAGGCTTTCTCCATATTCATAAACCTGTTGTCCATAAAATTTGGTTCTTGCCTTGTCCATGATTTTCTCTCGTGTCACTTCATCCGTTTGGCGCATCGAACGATCTAGGCACTCAATAGGAGAAGAAGGCATACTTTCCTCATAACTATATTTTGGTGGAGGTTGACAAAGTCCAACCATAATATCGTTATAAGCATTTTGGTATTCTGGAGGAGACTGAAAATAGGTTTCAAAAGGACCATGATAGACTGGTTCAGGAAATATATAAGGATCATACAAAACTGGAGTTTCAGATTGTTCAGATACAGAATGATAAGATTCTTCTTCGGTCAACATGTTATGATGGGCTTGACTAGACTCAGCCTCATCATTTCCTTGCTGAGATGGGACTTCATTTTTCCAGTTGTTGAAATCAGATCCAGCTTCCATCCATTGGCTTGAGGTATCATGGGACTGGGGATGGTATTCATGAGTGACGTTATCCAGAATGATAGCAAATGGATCGTTGTTGTAGTAAGACGAAGAAATGGGATTCATTTGTGAACCCAAAGGATGATATTCATGTAATTCTTGCTTTATTGGATGATTAGGATCATAATAAGCAGGTACAGAGTTATCTCCAGACATCTGCAATCTTAAAGTATCAATGCTTATCTCATTTCTTTGGTCAAGACTTATACACTAAGGCCAGTATCCTTATCTTAACTAAAGTTATACAAGGATGGTTATCTTCCCAGAGCATTACCTCCAACAGAGATGTTCCCAGGAAAGAATGACGGGTCTAGAAGAGATTTATACACCACTCTTTCCTTAGACATAACATTCCATTTGTCAGATAACTACATACCGGTCAGAAGGTTACCTTGTTTCCTTATTTTAAAGTAATCAACTTCATGGTTGAAGCTTAGACACTAGATCCAAGTATCTAATTCGATGAAACCGGTGGCTCTGGTACCAACCTTGTCACACCCCGCCTCAGGCACCCCCGGACGTGTGCGACACCGATTGTTACCGGCATTGATTTCCGAGTTTTTATAAATCATGGTGGAAGTCTTTTCACAAGGATCGTTTCATCATTTCATTCAACCTCAAGGGTTGAATTTGTAAATATCTAGACCTAGTTGGAAAACAAAAGTCTTGTATTTATTTCATAAACATAGGGATTTAAATACCCTTTTTTATTACAAAACAAGTTTGAAATCAAATACATCTGTTGTCTCCTTTGGACAAGTTTTAAGCCACGTGAAATAGTACTATCCATGGTTGATCAATTCCTTGGTCCTATCTCCACTTTCATCTTATAGGATTTCCTATACACGAGGCCTGAGAATCCGACGTGCCCTTTTTCAACATTCATTCCTGGGTTAGATTCTTTTTATTCATTTCCTGAAAACATTTTGAAAATGAAACGTCAACGCGAACGCCGGTGAATACAATTATCTTGACAGTAAAATCATTTGGCACAAACAAGTAATAATTTCATAATCACAACTTTTTGTTCAATCCACACATTCAGCAGGCCCATGTCCTCACTGTATGCACCCTGTATACACTGGCGTCATGTCTTATAACAACGTACATGTTCACGCCTCTGAATTTGTTATAATATAAGCACCAGCTGCAATTCGGGACTCTCGCCCGAGACCTGTGGTATCCCTTGCAAGTTTTACGTATACCTATGGCCCGAATGCTTTATTCGTAGAAGAACGTTGAGCATTATTCCCTTAACCTTTATTTGGCCATTTTCGTAAATGTAAATGTTTGACACAAGTTTTGAAAGAGGTAAAGTATTCACCTTGATTATAGGAATGAGCCTCTAAGTTGAATGCTTATGGAACTAGCCTCTTGATTTTTCTAGCGTTTCTGATCTTTCTACTAGCGTTTCTTTCTTATTTGAGCACTACAATGAACAGGAGTTGGACCGGGATCGTCGGGAGTGGGCTAGGGATCATCTGGAACGATTTTTGAGTGTTGGAATTGGTTTGGGATGAAGAAAATTGAATGAGATCGTCCAACTATTTATAGGCTGAATTTTGGGTCCATGTCGGACCGATATGGGAAGGGATGTCGGTCCGAAATCTTTCTATGCCTCGTCAGCCCTAAACGTCAACATCTGATTGGACCGCACATGTTTTGGGTTCATATCGGACCGATATGTGGACCATGTCGGTCCGACATCACGACACGCGTCAGATTCTAGGGCTGAGTCATAGGACACGTGGCAGCACCACAAATTGCGGCTGAGTGGAGGTTGTCGGACCGCTATGTTTTGATGTCGGTCTGATAGCCGACTCAATGTTCAATTGCGGACTGCTATGGGAATAGATATCGGTCCGATTTCTGACCATGATTCGCTTCGGACCAATATGAAAAGAAATATATGTCCGATACCTGACCTATTTCCAGAATTTTTCATTTTTAACCTTAGACTTTGGTACTTTAGATACACAGGTCTTTATAGGTTCTAACCTTAGCATTTCTTGGACATTTTTGTGGCAGGTTTTACATCTAGAGTGTAAAAACAGTTGATCACCTAGGTCTAATTTACGAATGAGTGTTTTAGATTAAGAATTAGACGGTTAAGTAGTCAAATCAGATATCAAACAAGACTACTTAGCAACATGAATCAAATAGTACTAAAACAATATCACACAAGCACGCAGTCAGTGAAGCATTGCCAGTGACATGATTCCTAACCACTCTTAGTGGTGGTATGTCAAGTAAAATGTAACACCCGGAATTTCAAACCAAATTAAACTTTTCAAAATAAGCGGAATTTGGTCCCATTTATAATTTCAAAAGCAACTTGGGTATGTTTAATACCAAAACAACATAGCAACAATCATTTACATTTGAAAACCCAAGCTAAGGTGATAAGCCACCAACATGTATCACCATACAAACAATTACAATCAAATATAGCTTTTAAGTTCTCACAAGGAGACTAAAACAAAACATCACCCAAAAATATAACAACCATCATATGAGAATCCAATCCCTAACAACTTGAGTCCCGAGGCTAGACGGGGGTTTGACGTAGGCTATGCCACGCCCTGGGCAAGTCTTGTTTTTTGCTAATTTCCAGCCATTCCAACCGCTTAACCTCAATCTCCTTTGGGTTTTAAACTACCACTTGACCGCAATAACATTTATATAACACCCATATACACCCTCCACTTGATTAGTCTATCCTCATCCATCCAAATCATACAAATTCCCATGAGATTCAATGATCTCAAATCACTGTTTTACCCTTTGAAGTTCTTAGACTACATTAATCATCAACATGTGAAGCTTATGGACTTCAATCACCAATAAACCCTTATGAGGTTCATGACCTCCATTTATTAACGTTCATTGGGATTTCATAATCCCATATCCATCCACCATGGAAGTTCAAGACTTCCGTGACAAACCATTACACCCCCTCCCGTTATTTACAACCAAACACATACAATTAAACACCAAGACACCCATACACATAAACATACATTCACAACAATAACATACAACCATACATATCATTTATGTGCAATCAACAAAGCTTATCAACTACTACATAAGTGTAAAAACACTTGCCTTTATCGTTGGACGACCCCGATTGTTCTTTAACGTTAGCAACTGATCGTGGTGTCAAGGTCAATCAAAAACACTTATAAAAACTACTACTTAGCTACCTTAGCCTGTAGACAGGAAAGTAGGGTTGTCGAATCCACATGGAATTCGTGGAGAATGCTATTAGAAAATTTACTTAACCGATACTTCTAAAGATTGAAACTTTATTAATTAGAAAACGTGTACTAGCAGAACAAACTTGAATTATTTGTAAAACAATTGGAGAAAAGGTAATTACTTCCAGGATTTAGATTCAAAAGATCAACAAAAGTTTAGGTTCAACTAGTTAGAATCCACTAAGCGTGGCTTGTTATATTTTGATTAAAGTGATAGATATGAGACAATCTTTTAAGACTCGTTCGTCCACCCAAATACCAATTCACAAGTGCAAGGAGGTACAAATTAACCAAATAGCTAACGATGAAAGAAAAACCCAAATCGGATGGCAATTCAGACAACCTCAACACAGATAAACAATTTAAATTAATCAAAAACAAGTGTATTCAAGTCTGTCACACAAGAACACAATTTAAAACCTAGTAAAAACCCAAACTAATGTATTACTTACAAGAATCCTTCACCGGGAAGCAATCACGAAAAGACTAGCCGCTCATGGTAGTCATACGATCTTCAATAATCAGTTTAGAATGTTGCAACATCAATCCGGAATGAATAATAGTGAAAGGAACCTTCAAAAATCCTCTCTAAAACTCCAAAAAAGACTTGGGAATCATCTCCCTTCGTAACCCTAAAGGTATACTTCAAATAGGGCTAAAATCCCTAAAAATCCTCCTTTGACTGACTCACGACCGTACGGTGCGGTGGGCCTACCGTACGGTATGCTGGATCTGCTCCCCATGCGCTCAACCTTCTGTAAATGACTTTTCTATACTGTGCTTTTGTACGGCTGACCGTACAGTACGCCCAACTGACCGTATGGTATGCCCAAATCCAGATTTAATCTTCATTTTCACATCCGGCTCGTCGAGGCACCCCAAATCCATATATTATGGGCCCCGTGATTCATTTCCTAGCTCAGGATATGCTCCAAACAAGTTTTGGACTTTTGTACTTTCTCTATCTGCTGCATAATTCCAGATCCATTCTTCCCAATTACTTCCAAAACACGTACTTCAGCTCCAAACACCTGTGAGCAATAACACACTCCAAGTAATCGTGTTCCACACCAAATCACACATAAAAGCATTCATTTAAACATCATAAACATCAAACAAATACCCACTGATCACATCCCCACACTTGTCTTTTGCTTGCCCTTAAGCAAAGCTCACTCGTTATTATCCAACCATCATTAACAATTACACTTCACAAATCCCTGACCAGTTTTCAGCTAAGGTCCAAAGTCATACCCAACTCACAAGACTTACCACAGTCAATAGATTTACACCTAGCAAGTAAAAAGATTATACGCTATTTAAAACCACAATATCTAACCAAGCCTAACATGCTTCAGGTTTTCTTCATACATGCAATCACACCTCTCTTAATGTTCACTCCACTTAGTTTGTATCTAGACTAGCAAAAGTAGTGCTAGTATATATATGGAACACTCAGACCACTAATGAAACATCATTATCATAAGCTTGCATATCAATCATAACTCCACCAAATAACACAAACTGTGCACAAATCAAGAGGTCTTTAATGGGTTGTAATGTTAGGCTTAGGTTAAGGGTATGGATAAGGAATTTAAAAGTGGCTTGGGTGAGCGGAATCCAACTAAGTTACTTATTCAATCAACCAACTACACATCATCAACTCTCTACTTTGGGTAAACAAGACCCATTACACAATTAAGCTCTTATTATTCAACTAACACTTGAACTTTGGGTAAATGTTGACCCAATCACATATATATTTTTTTCTCTCATTTTTCTCTTTTTTTCCTTTCTTTCTATTTCTATTTTTTTCAGATATATCTCAATAACAATTACAAATACCAAAACAATCTACTAAAACTCTAACCTAGTTGAATTCCAACTCAAGGGTTAAAAATAAAAAGGCTAAACAGAGGTTCGGGCTAATGTTGTGGGTTTGACAAACGAAAGGATATAGGCTCAAACTTGGCTTCTAAGGGATATTGTCCAGGTAGGGAAAACAAAAGAAAAGGTTTAAACAAAGGGGTTCATTCTACTGCCTCTATCATATTCATGCAACAGTTCGGTTCATGATCTTGAAATGTATCATATACGCAAGTTCTAAAATGATGGTAAACACACATAAGAAGAAAATGAGCAAATAATCCTAAATATGTTCTATGCTCGATATCAAGGCTCAAAATCTCACAAAAATGGTGGAAAAGGGTTACAGATGCGAAATCATGCATGAAGGTCCACTATCTACCATATTACCCCTGGTTAGACATTTTTACCAAATTTCTGAAAACAGCTTGCTATGCTACTTTATCATGCAACTTAAATAGTATAACCATGACTAAGGACCTCGACCTATGTTCCGATAGGTAAAATGTTGGTGATTTACTTTGAAAATCCGGTTTTCAAACACAATTGAACTTACTTAAGACATTTTGCAAAATTTTTTAAAAATTTCAATTTTTCTCAATTTTCTATTGCTTTCGACTTTCTCCCTATCATCCCCATACTTAAACTTTACATTTTCCCCAATGTATATTTAAAATGAAAACTTTGTGCCGTTCAAGGGTATAAAGCATCCAATTTCCAACATTCATCATGCAAACCTCAACTACCCCCCGGGTGATAAGACTCAATTACAAACAACAAAAACTAAAAAACAGCAAAATAAATAACACAAATCAAACAAACCAAATAAATTAAAATAATTAAAACTAAGAAAGAGCACATGACCTGATTATGTCTTTATGGTAGGGTCCTCATGTACGTATACCAAACTCCTATACTCACTTTCGTAGGAATCACGGTTGCATTTAGTGTATACAACAAGCCTTTTAAACCCCTCGGTAGTGTGAGGCCCCGAACCCGGGAGGCCTCACTTGTTGGATTTACTCATCAACACATAGCACTTTAAACATAAGACATTCAATAACACAGCGGAAACGATTTAAACTTCTCTACATACGCAGCGGAAACATAACATGTCTAGACATAACTTGTCAAATACAACTGAAACTTGTCTTAATCAACATACTAAAAAAAACATAAACAGGATGCCAGATGCTGATCTTCGGGTAACTCTTCTCGCCAAGCCAAGCGTCCACTTCCATCTACAGCCACCTACACTTAACTGATGTGCATACTAAAAATCAGCAACGCTGAGTGAGTTCTAACGTTTACTTTAAATCAATTATACAAAAGATTTACTAAAACATATATACTGCCATTAAGGCTAAACTTAACACACTTTACTTTTCAAACATATATACTGCCATTAAGGCTAAACTTAACACACTTTACTTTTCAAACATATATACTGCCATTAAGGCTAAACTTAACACACTTTACTTTTCAAACATATGTACTGCCATTAAGGCAAAACTTAACACACTTTACTTTTCAAACAGTTTAAAACGTATAATAAACCGTCAATTCCTCTTTACTGTACTGCCCTCATGGCTTACATCCATGAACCGACAAGTACCTGGTCAATGCCCCCATGATCAACGACCATGAACCGACAATACCGCTTATCTGTCAATTCCTTGTCACTACTGTACCGCCCCCATGGCTTACATCCATGAACCGACGAGTACCTGGTCAATGCCCCCATGGCTTACATCCATGAACCGACAATACCCTGGTCAATGCCCCCATGGCTTACATCCATGAACCGACAATACCGCTTAACACTAAGGGGAGGTTGCGTGGACCTCCCGAGCAACCGCCGTCACTCATCCCAGTTGTACAACCGTTAACGAACCCAAAGGTTCTTACTAATGGGTAGAACCCATATCTGACATCTTGTACAAGTAACATCTGTCCCAAGGACCTTTATAACTGGTACATATTCCCGAAGGAAAACTGTTCACTTTACTGTTCATAAATCTTTCTGTAAATCTTGTTCATAACTTAACATATATCATGCATTTGTTTATGTATATAAAAATATAGTAAACGCTTGCCAAATGATATATCTTTGCTTTTACTAAAATATATCTTAACACATATATCATGTCTTTGTTTATGTATATAAAAATATAGTAAACGCTTGCCAAATGATATATCTTTGCTTTTACTGAAACATAGCTTATCATAAAATACATCTTACTTTCTGAAACATAGCATATCATATATATCATGCCTTTGTTTATGTATATGAAAATATAGTAAACGCTTGCCAAATGATATATCTTACTTTACTGAAAACATACTAGCACTTATATTATGCCTTTGTTTATGTATATGAAAAATATAATAAACGCTTGCCAATAATATAATCATACTTTACTAAAATGTACTTTTGCCTCTTTTAAACTTTACACTAAACATAGCTTTTCACTTCAGTTTATAATATATAAAATATAATAAACGCTTTATACTAAGTACGCACACCACCCCTAAAGAAGGCAAAAAGGGGATTAGAACTCACCTGGTATCTAAGCTGCAACGGTCTACTGGATCTCACACAATCTGAACAATCATAACAATTTGACACTTATCAGACTTAACTCGACGCTAAACGGTTTAACCACTCTAACATACTGACTTTACTTAATCAGTCCTGATGCCTGCGCACTTAGCAAGTGCGCAGACACTGCTTCCTGCGCACTTAGCAAGTGCGCAGACTTCCCTTCCTGCGCACTTAGCAAGTGCGTAGGACCTGCTCTGTGCGCACTTAGCAAGTGCGCACGACCTGTTCTTGGCGAAAAACCCTAACTTTCGCATTCGGGTCTGATCACTTCAAGATCCCGAACCTGCTTGCATTCAAAACGTTCGTTTTCCATTAAGGAACTCAAATCTATGCTTATCCTTCAGTTTCATCCGATTAAACATAACCTTTTCACCCAAAACCCGAAAAACCCAAAAACGAACTAAAACTCAGATCTAGGAGAATCGGTTACCTGTAATCACTTCCTTTTCGTTGCTAAACACCCACGAGACTCTTGCTAACGATCCTTGAGGCTTAAATCCGAAAACCGGGACTTTCTCTCTCTAGGCTCTCTCTCTCTCTCTCTAGAATCCGGAAATGAGGATGAAAATGAGGCTTTTGGGTTGTTCTTGAGGCCTATAAGGGCCCAAACCCTTACCCTTTCGGCCCATACACCCCGGCCCAAGCCCGCTTCCTTTCTTTTTATTTAAGTTTTAATTCCTCGTGAATTCTCTCGTGCTCTAAAACTCGGGATGTTACAGGTAGCCCGAGTGAAGTCTCGTGAGGGTTTTTAGTGAACACACCCATAAAGTTCTCTGATTGCCTCCATAAGCCTTCCCCACACTTGGGTCTTGCTATATTGACAACGAACTGAAACAAAAACACAAACAAAACAAAAACAAATGCAAACAATTGAGTTGCCTCCCGTTTTGTGCTAAGTTTTTAAGGTCTTCAGCCAGACCGTACCTGATTTAGCTCTTATGGTGGTTGGAACACAAATTCCTTTCCAAATTCTACCTCACTTGCTCGGCTATCCTTTCCATTCAACTTGAGCGTCCTCATATGTTCTACAGCACGAAACTCTTCTTCTTTATATCGTATTACCCAAGACTCACCAGTTTCATATGAATGCCTCATAAACTTGGACGGTTTCTTTGATCCAGCTGGTGATCCTGATGATCCTGTTCTCAATTTGACATAATGATCTGAATTGTCCACCTGATGCTTCCATGGTGGCTTTCTCATATGTACTGCACCTTCCCCACACTTGAGTGGCGCTGCATCCACTACCTTCTACTTCTCATTCCTCAACTCAGACCTGTCAACCACAAAACCATTATCGTTTGCGCCACCCTCATCCACAGTGGAACGAGGAGGACACTTATTAGTAGCAGCTCTTTTGAATGTTTAATTTTACTAAAATATGAAAAAGAATTTGAATGAATATCTAAATTAAACTCACGGTTTCAAAATGTCATGCTTACTGTATTGTCCCTGCAGTTGATCTGAGCATTGTCAGTTGCCAAAAATGGTCTTCCCAGGATGAACCTCTGTTGCTTATCTTTCACATTCGGTGCGTAATCGAGCACCATAAAATCTTCGGGGTAATAGAATTCCCTCACTTGCACCGCAACACCTCTAATCATCCCTCGAGCACGTTTTCGTGTCAAGTCGGCTAACACCATGGTGGTGTCAACTTGTTGCAGCGGGCCAAATTTAGACTGATCATATAAGCTTCCTGGCAGTATGCTGACACTTAACCCATAATCTAATAATGCTTGCTCAATCTTCAATCCTCCAATTTTAACTTGGATAATGGGTTCTCCTTGCTTACCTTCATCTTCCGACTCACTCTATTCACTGTCTTGGTGGGTACTTACCTCACTAACATATGCATTCTTTGAAATCAATGAGCTTGCTCCTTGATGTTGCGGGTTTAGTTTTGTATCACTCGGTAGTTGCCCTTGTGGTCTCCCTGCCACTTCAGCTAACTTTTCCGCCAGTTGTCCCAATTGTCTATCAAAGGCTTCATTGGTTTTGATTTGGATCACTCTATCCTGCTCAATCCTTTTCAAGGATTCCAGTATGGTTGTGAGCTGTGGGTCACCACCGCCTGCAGGTTTGTTCTGCTGGTTTCTCTGTTGCTGGAACTGCGGGGCTTGATTTTGTTGATAGTTTCTCTGCTGATAGCCTTTATTGCTCTGGTTTCTTTGATACCTTTGATACCCGCCTTTATTATAGCTTTGTTGGCGACTTTGGTATTGCTACTGATTTCCACCCTGCACATCAGAACCCTGGAAGTTAGGATTTAATTGGTTAGATGCATTACCATACCTGAGATTTGGATGATTCCGGAGTCCTGGATGGTAGTGGGTTGCATTCAGGTCATGCTTCCTATCTCCCCCAACTTGGTTCACCTCTTCTGCCTTGCCCGACTCCCTTAGGCAGTTCGCCACATTATGGCCCAAATCACCACATCCCTCACAAACCGGATATGTTTGTGACACATTAGCCACATCCTTTCCACCTGATCTGCCAAGTCTTGCCATTTGAAGTTCCATGGCATCTAGACGCTTTTGAGTCTCATAATACACTGCCTTGGCAGATGCTCCATTCTTGGCTCTTCTACTGGCATGTGCCTGCCTCTTTGATGTCGTACTCATCCTTTCCAGAATATCCCAGTCATCATCCACATGATTTGAAAAGAAGGACCCGTTACTGGTTGAATTGACATCCCTCACATCCTCCGGTAACAACCCATCATAAAAAGCCTATATCAGCTCCCACTTCTCTATCTCATGATGTGGGAAATTTCTCAGCATCTCCTTGAACCTCTTAAATGCCTCAGAGAAGGGTTCCCCTGACTGTTGTCTGAAGTCTCATCCAGGAATTGTTGTTACAGCTCTGGCCTCATTGGTTTTGTGAGGTGGAAAGTATTCATCCAGGAATTGTTGTTGCAGCTCTGCCCAGGTGGCAATACTTGCAGATAGTAAAGACAAGAACCATTGATTCGCCCTGTCCTTAAGTGAAAACTAGAAGAGTACCAGTTTCACCTCATCGGTTGTGAACCCTTGACCACCAATGGTCCCACAAGTAGCCTCATATTCTAAAAGATGAGTGTAAGGCTCTTCAGTAGCTCTCCCAAAGAAGTGTGGGAGGATCCCTAGGCATCCGGGTCGGATCTCGAATGCGTTCCCCCTATGAACTGATGGTATAACGGGGGAAGCATTTAAAGCTAGAGTGGGGTGGAAGTGACTATCCACCCCTGGATCGTGCCTGACTGGGTACGTGTTCCTAGGTTGTTCCTCTCGATATTTGGGTCTGTTCACTTGCGGCTGCCATACCTGTTGTCCCTGTTAAAATTTTCCACATTACCTTGCTGGTTATTTGTAATATCCAGTGTTTTCCGACCAAACGTTTTCAAAACAGTTGCGCGTATTATTGACATGAAACGTAAATTCTTACTAAAATTAGTTTCTCAAATAATAAATATAAATTTCAAGGAGAAACAATTCTACTTATACACACACACATATATATATATATATATATATATATATATATATATATATATATATATATGTGTGTGTGTGTGTTTCATAGTTGAAAGACTTTAAAACATTACGAGTATGTAACGTTATACAAATAAAGTGATTCATAAAATTAAAAATTTTCTTTCTATATAAATCATTAACCTTGGAAACTATGTTATAAATGCATAAAAATTATAAAACTATTTAGAAAACACATTTACTCTTTTATAACCCTTAGGGACCAAAACCGCCATTATTCGAAACCTGCTTTAAACTATTGAACACAAAAATGGTAACTCAGGGAAAACTTCAGGGACTAAACCCGTCACCTGCCCAAACTCCCGATCCCAACCCAGTCGCGGGTTCGACCCCCCGCCACACCGTTTGTCTTCCCCTCTTCTTTGAAAACGCATTTTAGGCCAGGTTCACTGAACCTCGAGCTCCGAATCAGGCGTGCGACTCAAACCCGAGGTGTATCGAAGCTCGATTTCACCTTTAACAGACGCGTGATCCGACTTTAAACCCGTTAAACGCAACTACCATCTTCTCAACCGTCTGAGCATTTAATCTTGAAATTGGCTATAAATAGCGACTGGAATACACTAACAACATCACACCATTCCTCCTCACTCTCTCAATTTCATCATATCATACCTGCATTTGCCAACTAGAACCTGTGACAGCCGACGTCGAACCCAAAACTCGTTCTCCTCCATCTCGACTCCTTTCCAGGTAACTCGAATAGCTAACACCTTCGCTTTCATCCAAGGAACGAAAGCCCTCTGTCAATTGCTATGACAGAGGGTTAATCGATTCGAATCTTGGATTTTGATTTCTAGGGTTCATGATGAATTTGGGATCGATTTGAACTTGTGTTTATCTTTTTGTTTTTCCCACATAAAAACATCAGCAAGCCGTAGCCGGATGGTTAAGTGTTTCTGTGTGATGTTGACCCGGGGCAGACCCGAATTCGATTCGGTCTGGCCCCAGGTTTTTGTTTCTATTTTTCTTTTATCCTTTTTAAAACAGTTTTAAACTCTAATAATTTTTATAAATTCTGTTAAACTTTTATAAACTTAAAAATGAATTTTAATCCTACTTTTATATGTTGAAACTATTTTAACTAATTAAACTTTGTTAAAGCCTATGAAAAAAAGGAATTAATTTATCCCTACTATAGTTTTTAAATTCTTAAAAACTATAAAAATAATTCTGAGTTTTATAAAACTTATACTTTCATCACAAATTATTTTATAAAAGAATTCAGAAACTTTAAATAGGCTAAATAATGAATTTATTTTAAAAACATTAATTTATTTACTCATTCTTAAATCTAAACTTTTATAAAAATCAGAAAAGTTATAAATTTATTTAACAAGAAACTTATAATTTATGAACTTTCTAAAATATAAACATAAATCTATTTGTTTATATAAAAGGAGAGAAATAATTATACTTTATTTATTTCCTAAATAATTATAAAGTTATAAACTTTATAAAAACTAAGTGAAAACTGTAAACATTTATAAACTTATAAATTAATAGAAACTCTATTTAAAACCTTATAAACTTATGGTTTTCTTTTAGACTTTAAAAATATTTATAAACTTATAATTAAGATATAACCATTATAGAAAATTCTATTTAATACCTTATAAAACTTATAATTGTTCATTATTTATTTAAACTCATTTATTTACAAGTTAATTTGTATAAATACTTAATACTTAGGAACTTAAACAAATCTTAAATAATTTATGTTGATTATTCTTATAAATTATTATTTAATTCTAAAAATTTCATATTCTTAAAATAACTATTTAGTCTTTAAATAATTATCATTAACCTGTGAATAGTAATTACCCTCTAAATAATTATTATTCTTTGATAATTAATTACCCTCTAAGTAATTACCCTTAATATATTTATAAATACTGAGAAAACTTTGTTCGATTAATATCACATATTTTATGTAATTGTGAGACTTTTAAATAATTATTCTAAAACTAATAAACTTATTACACCTTGAGTCATTCACTCAAAACCCTTGGTTTAAACTTGATTTAAACTTCATAAACGCAAACTTTCCCGCCGTCCATTTGGAACCCTAGTCGAATCTTGAAAATCCTAAATCTTTTACCTTTGACTTGTAGAAACAAACTTGAAACCTTAGACTTATATTCATAGGCTTATTGTGAGAATACTCTCCCTCTCCAAGTCTTGCAAATACTTAACTCTTGTTCGGATACTCGTCATCAATCCAAGTGAGTATACTTAGCCCCTTTTTCCTTTTATGCTTTTGGGATGAAACATGTTCACAATTCTTAAACTTATACAATTCTTGTACAACTATGACTACGTGTTTATTCTTATGTTAAACTTGAGACTTGTATGCTTATATTAAACTTAAAACTATCACATTCATTAGCTTTGATCAAGCCGATAGTAACAATGATATATCTATTGTATTTGACCAATCCACCTTGATTGATTGACCCATTTGGGGGGGGAGCCCTTGGTGTTTGTTACTACATTAAACTTTAAACTTGAGACTTATAAGGGTAACCTGCGGGTTATGCCTAAACTTGGTTGGAGGGTTGATGTGCACAATGTCTAACATGCTTGTTTTCTCATACTTACATTATAGAATGCATGAATCATAGTGAATTGTAATTCTTTTCAAATACTTGTTAAACTGCGTCAAAACCTTTGTATCTCACCAACTATTTTGTAGTTGACAGATTCTTTCACATGTTTCAGGTTACATCATGAGACTTATTCGTGATCACATAGGATGCTTTGGACCTAGACTACTTAAATTAAATGTTGTATTCGTATTATTCTTCCTTGTATTGAATCTTAAATTATTCATTAATGAAATATCGAAACTTTAATAGTTAACCTTGTGCTATTGAACAACCGCGTTCGCCCCGACGTATAATCCGCCGTCGGTTGGGGTGTGACATTATTCCCTTGATAATGCCCATATTCTGCCCTTGGTGGTGGTTGAACCCAACCGTCAATGCCATCATGTCTTTGGTTTCGGGGAGGGAATGCCTCCTGGTGGTTTAGGTCATACCACTCCTCTTCCTCGTTCCAATTCTCATGTTGAGAACCATGCTCTGGGTGATGGCTGTGTCCCGGTGACACAGGCCCATTACCCTCATACTCTGACTGGCTTGGAAAGCTGTTAGATGGGTGGTATTAGTGATCATGGAAAAAGGGTTGTTGGTTTTGTGGAAGTGGTTGATTTGGTAGGGGTTGTGGTGCTGGTGGTTGTTGTTGTTGGTGTGGGAATAGAAGATCTGGTAGTGGTGGAATAGGTGGGTTTGGTCCTCCACCTTGGTTTGGATCTTGATTTGCAGGTTGATTCTGTGACATCCTTACCTTCGGACATTCAAGCTTTTCTAGAATATTTTGACCGTTCCTTGCAATTTCCTGTTTGCTCTGGCTGTTTTCTCAATTTCAGAGTCAAATAACAAGGGTGAATTTCTTCCTGAGCGCCTAGTATGCATAAACCTGTCACTGCACATGTAAGCACACAATTAGTAGCACTGCACTAAATAACTTAAATCAAAAAGAGCACTTTGCACATAAATTCCCCGGCAACGGCGCCATTTTGATCGCGGTGTCAAGGTCAATAGAAAACATTTATAAAAACTACTACTTAGCTACCTTAAACTATAGACAGGAAAGTAGGGTTGTCGAATCCATAGGGAATTCGTGGAGAATGCTATTAGAAAATTTACTTAACCGATACTTCTAAAGATTGAAACTTTATTAATTAGAAAACGTGTACTAGCAGAACAAACTAGAATTATTTGTAAAACAGTTGGAGAAAAGGTAATTACTTCCAGGATTCAGATTCAAAAGATCAACAAAAGTTTAGGTTCAACTAGTTAGAATCCACTAAGCGTGGCTTGTTATATTTTGATTAAAGTGATAGATGTGAGATAATCTTTTAAGACTCGTTCGTCCACCCAAATACCAATTCACAAGTGCAAGGAGGTAAAAATTAACCAAATAGCTAACGATGCAAGAAAACCAAAATCGGATGGCAATTCAAGCAACCTCAACACAGATAAACAATTTAAATTAATAAAAAACAAGTGTATTCAAGTCTGTCACACAAGAACACAATTCAAAACCTAGTAAAAACCCAAACTAATGTATTACTTACAAGAATCCTTCACTTGGAAGCAATCACGAAAAGACTACCCGCTCATGGTAGTCATACGAACTTCAATAATCAGTTTAGAATGTTGCAACATCAATCCGGAATGAATAATAGTGAAAAGAACCTTCAAAAAGCCTCTCTAAGACTCCAAAAACGGCTTGGGGATCATCTCCCTTCATAACCCTAAAGGTATACTTTAAATAGGGCTAAAATCCCTAAAAATCCGCATTTGACCGACTCACGACCGTACGGTATGGTGGGCCCACCGTACGGTACGCTGGATCTGCTCCCCGTACGCTCAACCTTCTGTAAATGACTTTTCTATATGGTGCTTTGGTACGGCCGTCCGTACCGTACGCCCAACTGACCGTATGGTATGCGCAAATCCAGATTTAATCTTCATTTTCACATCCGGCTCGTCAAGGCACCCCAAATCCATATATTATGGGCACCGTGATTCATTTCCTAGCTCAGGATATCCTCAAAACAAGTTTTGGACTTTTGTACTTTCTCTATCTGCTGAATAATTCCAGATCCATTCTTCCCAATTACTTACAAAACACGTACTTTAGCTCCAAACACCTGTGAACAATAACACACTCCAAATAATCGTGTTCCACACCAAATCACACATAAAAACATTCATTTAAACATCATAAACATCAAACAAATACCCACTTATCAGCAACCTGAACACCTAAACAATCACACTCATATTTAGTAATCTAATGATCCCATCATACCTATCAATTGGGATTCGTAACACCTCTAACCTGATTGTTATCATTCACTAGTTATCTTGGTTAATTTCAACCTTAACCAAACCCCACAATCCCTTATGCACCATTATAATTGTCATTCAACCAAACAACCTATTTGACCCGTTAAGGTTTGACCTATCTTTCACCCAAATCCCAAAACCTTTAATTCACCAAATTGTTTAGGTATCCATTTGATTTTATATCTAGTAACAAGATAAACTCTCCACCACCCCTAACATATCATTTAAACACCCGATTATCAAAACCAAATCTGTGAGCTCCTTGTGGGTAAAGCGAACAATATTGGTTGGTATGAAGGACTGATGTTACAAATGGTATCAGAGCCACTCTTATGCCATTCGGGATGGTGAGGCAACCCTGATCGAGGATAATGAGTCTTGAGGGTGTTCAGAGGTACACCTTAGGCAAATCTCACATCCTTGATTGGGATAGTGAGGCAAACCTCATCGAGGACGATGAGTCCATAAGGGAGGGGTGATTGTAATATCATAGGCAAATTCAACATCGGCCATGGACAAGAGAGATGATGGGTTCATAAGGAATATATGTCCTCAAGTATCACCAACTTGTTTTTGTCACAATAGATGTGGATGAGAGGAGAACTTCACAGTTAAGCGTGCTCAAGTGGAAGTAGTACCAGGATGGGTGATCTCATGGAAATTCTTCACCCAAGTAACAAAAACAAATCTGTAAGCTTCTAGTGGGCAAAACTGATAATATTAGTTGATATAAGGACAAGATATTACAAAACCATTCAATCTTTTCATGCAATTAACTATTGAAACGAATTTATACGGAATATAAACATGTATTCATTTTTGTTTATATAAGTTAAAGATTATTTAAAGACAAAAGCACACTTGGTTACTTTTTTAGTTTTTTAAGTAGAAAATAATCCAATGGTATAAATTATAAAGAGTTGTCATCCTAACATGCTTTTTGATCTGATTTAATGTAAATGAAATTATAAATAGAAAGGAGTTTCACTAGTTAAATGACCTTAAAAATGGTCTTCTTACATATTACAGGAAATCTTACAACATTTGTGTAAACTATGTCATATTGTCATGCAATCAAAAGTACCAATTTTGTACACAAACTAAAATACATGTTTTAAAACTATGTTATTTCGAAGACGTCCTAGAATGGTCCTTGAGCAACTCCACAACTCTTCGCATGGATGGTCGGTTAAGCGGTAATGAAGAAGTGCATTGAAGAGCCACATTCAACACCCTTTCAATTTCTTCATAATCTTGGCTCAACGGGTTCATTCTAGGATCAATAAGTTGGTCCAAGTCCACCCAACCACCGTCCCCTGGACTTCCAACCGGTGATAAAGCCGCCTCGGTTACCCGCTTCACTATGTCCTCGTGTTCATCAAAAGACGGATCATTTGGTCTCTTACCCGTCACTAGCTCCATCAACACCACCCCAAAACTATAAACATCGCTCTTTTCAGTAACTTTCATTGTGTACGCATATTCTGCAATACAAAGTAACAAACTAATATTAGAATAATACCGTAATAAAAACATAAAATTTTGTACAAAATATGTTTCAGATCAGCTCAACTGACTCATATGAAACACTGTCAATTTTTTACTTGTTACCCAACCTGCTTAATCAGCCTGTTCTGTAAATAAAGTGAACAAAAATCAGAAATCACCTGGTGCGATGTAGCCATAGGAACCGGCAACACGCGACATGGCTCCATCACTCTCCTTCACATCTAGCTGCAAGGTCTTGGCTAGACCAAAATCGGCAACACGCGGTCTAAACTCTTGATCCAACAAGATATTATTAGACTTAACATCGCGATGCACGATACTTGGCACACAGTCATGGTGCAAATAGGCTAGCCCTTGTGCTGCTCCAAGAGCAATTTCGAACCGCTTGGTCCAATCTAACAAGAACCCACCTTTCGGATCTTTATGTAACATGTCTCCTAAACTCCCATTCTCCACATACTCATAGACCAACGCCCTGAAATCCTTACCAACACTACCAAACAAAAGCTTCACAATGTTTTTATGCCGGATTCTACCCAACGTCTCCATCTCGGACCAAAACTCTGCCTCGGTTTCTGGACCCCGGTGAACCCCGTATAGCTTTTTAACCGCCACGGTCTGCCCGGTTTTTAGGGTCACCCTGTATACCTTACCGGACCCGCCCATTCCAATGACATTACTCTCCATTAATGAAACCAAAACATCTTGTTCTTTAAAACCGACTCGCTGGAACGACGTGATCTTCCATAAGCTTTTATTCCGCCGAAATAATTTAGTCTTGATCACAAGCCAGAGAAGCGAAGCGATAAGAAAGAAAGCCAAGACCGACAGGAACCCGACCAAGTAATAGCTTACCGATTTCTCCTTATGGCACGAAGGTAACGGTTTAAGATCCGGACCACATAGTCTCGGGTTACCCATTAACCCTGAGACATAAGTACCCAAACCAGTTGGTACTTTGCCTTCCAGATTGTTGTTAGAAAGATTCAGCACGTTGAGTTTGAGTTTACTCAACGATGCTGGGATCTTGCCAGAAAGTAAATTTCCAGCAAGATCCAAATAGTTCAAAACCAGTAAGTTCCCAATCTGATCTGGGATCTCACCGGTCAACTTATTATTCGAGAGATTCAAATTCGAAAGTTCATCCCAAGAACTCATAACATCCGGAATCTCACCGGTAAACTTATTAGATTGAAGATTAAGCTTCTCTAACTTCTTCAAACCGGTCAAACATGCCGGAAGCACACCTGAAAACTGATTATTGCTTAAATCCATTTCTACAATCACCGGTAAGTTGCATATCGCCGCCGGTAACTCACCGGAGAAATTGTTGCTAGAGATCACTAACTTTGCTACTTCTTTAGAGTTCCGAATCGAAGCCGGAATTGACCCATGAAACTTATTGTTACTCATATCTATAAACTGAAGTGAATCCGAGCTCCAGAAACTCGCCGGAATCTCACCGGATAATTCATTATTCGATATTCGGACATAATATATAGATTTACAACCGCCTAACGAGTCAGGAACTTCACCGGACAATCTGTTATTAAAACAGATAAATTTCTGAAGCTTATTTTTATAACAAAGATCTAAAGGCAACGGACCGGAAAACTGATTACCGGAGATATCAAACTCTTCCAAATCGGAATTTCTACCCAAATTTTCCGGCAAACTACCGGAAAACGAGTTGTTGAAGAGTTTCAACTGCACAAGAATGGGATTTAAAGCAAGAACAGGTGGGATTTCACCTTTAAGCTGGTTGTCGTTGACAGCCAGTGTCCGGAGATGTAATCCGGCAATACTTTCCGGTAGGTTTCCGGCGAAATTGTTTTCAGAAACGTCAAAATCAACCAGAGAAGTTAAGTTAGCAAACACATCCGGTATTTCACCGGATAACTTATTCTCATAAAGCCAGATATGTTCAATACCTTTCAGACGTCCGATGCTCACCGGAATCCCGCCGGTGAGAGAGTTGGTTGACAGATCAATACTTTTGATAGACACAAGATCCCCTATCGAATCAGGGATTTCACCGGATAAATTAGTGCTTGAAATCCTGAACGTCTGAAGCTTCTTTAACCGTCCGATTGCTTCCGGCAAGGGACCGTTTAAACCCGGATTCACCGGCGCTAAAAACGTCGTCAACTCGGTTAAATTCGTTAACGATTCCGGGACTACACCGGAGAAAAAGTTAGAAGAAAGATCAATGAATTGAAGCGATAACGCTTCACCAATGCTCGCCGGAATCTCGCCGGTGAAGCTATTATAAGAAACGTCGAGAACGGTTAAGTTAGTAAACACCGGCTCAAACTCCGGCAGCCTCCCGTCGAACATGTTATTGGAGATGTTTAAAAACGTGAGGTGAGAACATAATGAAAAAGATGTTGAAGATATGGTGCCGTTGAAGAAGTTGTTAGCGATGCTGAGGTGTCGGAGAGTTGGAATCCGGCAGAAGTCATCTGGGAATGGGCCGGAGAGATTGGCGAAGTCGGTGAAGTCGATGGAGATGATGTTGCCGGTTTGATTGTGGCAGGTGATGCCGGTCCAGTTGCAAGGGGTGGTGGAATCTTGCCAGTTGTGAAGTAAGGAGTCTGGGTCCGTGAGCTGGGTGTTTTTGACACGGAGGAGGACGGCGGCGTCTCTGGTGGTGACGGAAGTAATGGTGGATGTGAAGGAAAGGATGGTAAGAAGGTGAAGGTAAAAGATGTAAGCCATTGTTATTGTGAAATAGTTTGATATGGAGGGAAAATGGTAACTGGAGTAGTTCATGTTCATCAGATTTGGATCTTAAATTATAGTAAACTAGTGTTGCTATTTTAGAATTAGATTCCATTGACTTGACTAACAAAATCTTTTTATTTTCATGTTTTTATATTTGTTTTTTTTAATTATGGGTTCACATTTTTTTTAACCCCCGAACGAAAACTATAAGGCCGGTCATCCGGGTAAACTTATTGGCGAAATGTCATCCACGTCCGTGAACTGCAACAGCGCTGGTGACCCGGTCCGCCCACCAATCCAGGGGAAAACCACCACCCAAAAACTCACTGTGGTAAAACCATTGACCCACCTGAACATATTGCATCAAACAGGTCTCAAACTCATGACCTCCACATTGGAAGACCATGGGGTGCCTCTTCCCAAACCAGTTTTTTTTTTAAAAGCAAATTTCTTAATTCTTGTCGGAGTGGGACTTGAACCCATCACCTTCTCAATCATTGGTGTTTATAGAGGATTTTTCTCTACCGTTAGGCCACCAACCCCAATGGCTGGGGTTGTAGCAATTATGTAATTATGGTTTCACATGATTTAAGTTTTTTGTAAGGGTATGTGGTATACCATCACGGGTACCGCAAGTGAGCACCTTTACGCAAGAGGAGGGCGGTGTTTCACGCCGTGAGCCCCCTCACGCCACCTTTCAGCCACCTCTCAACCAATCACAACCACCTCTGAAGCAACCTCCCCCTGACGCCTCCATCTTCCACGTGAAGCATCTCACGCCCCTCTCACGCCATAGAGGGGCGGTGTTCGTGAACCCCCTCACGCCGTGAAGCCCCTCACGGTTTCCACTCGTGAGGATATACCGGATACTCTAATTAGTATACCTCGTGGTTTTTTTCTTATTTTTTTTTTTCAACTTTGATTCTTTTTAGACTTTTAGTTTTGAACTAGGAATTTTCCTTAACATGCGATGAGGCGAGAGACCTAAAACCCGACCCGAACACGACCCAAGTTTAAGTGGGTCGACACGACACGAATAAATATATGAGTTGGATCAGGGTTGAAGAATTCAACCCGCCAACCGATGCGATTGACACCCTATGTGATATGCAATCTTGATCTACTCTCGTGAGTGCTAGTTGTTCGTAGTCCCGGTCTTAATTTTTATAATATATCGCCGGTTAGAAAAGAAGTTTAGCTTCTTATTTATTTATTTAAAACATTATCAAACATCACTTTAAAATAAAGATAAAATATACTTTTCTTAAAAGTATTTTTAATTAAAGTAATTTGCTTTTTAATTGTGTGGACGATAAAAAGAGAAAGACAAAGGTTGACTTGTGTGTACATAGGAAAATGAGTCAAACTAATGTATGCACCATTATATGGTGTCGTGAAACCACCGGCGATTGGAGATTAAAGAAGAAAAGTGGCTCAATCCCACGCGACTCCGGTGACCATAAAGCAGATGGGTTAGGCTTATCGAATATTGGGACTTATAAAAAATAATTTTAAAAATAAATTAAAACCTATAATTTGGTTCGATTTGGTTTGTTTGGTAAGCCATCAACGCACACATCACGTAGCAAGTTGCCACTTGAGTTTTATTTTCTAGAATGGGAATCATTCGATTGGCGTGCAACTTAAATGAATTGATGCTCTTAAAATCTACGTAACATCCAAATTCATAAATAATCATTAACATAAAATAATTCAGATTGTATTAAAAAATAGGATTGTATACAAAAAAATACTTCAGCTTGTATTGGACTATATGTAATGGAAGGGTGAAGGTGGTGGATTTTTGGTGCCACGTATGCGCCACGTAGACCATGTCTTCCCTCACCCTCACCCTTACCCTCACCCAGTTGTGTAATGGTGTGTGGTGAGAGCATATAGTGAGACCCACAAATTTTTGGCTTCTCCCCATTCTCACGCTCGTTACCACACTCACATTGCCCTACTCACGCCCCCCCCCCCCCTCATCCCCACCCCGCGCGGTGTTTCACGCCCGTGGTGGGGTGAGGTGGCACCGCGCCCACACACTCACGGGTAGAGGTGTACAAATCGGATTTTTTTTGGAACCGGATCCGGATCGGATAAGTCAACGTTGGTCAAGGACCGGATCCGGTGGAACCGGTTCCGGATCGGATCCGGTTTTGGGGTGTGAGGTTTGGAACCTTTTATCCGGTTTTATCCGATTTTGTCCTGATTTTTTGTGTCCGATTTTTGTCCGGTTCCAAATTTGTCCGGTTTTTATCCGGTCCCTTGGAAAACCATATAACCGGTTCCAAATCCGACGGTTCCAAAAATATCCAATCCGGTTCCAAAAAAAACCAATTTCGGATAATCCATCGGATCGGATCCGGTTATAATGCCCACCTCTACTCACGGGCTCACTACGTCTAGTCTTAGAAAGAAAGTTATATAAAACAGTATGATGTTGAGTGGGTGATCCATAAAAAGATTAGTGACAAACCAAGCTAACCATTTTATATTACGTAGAAAGTTAGATCTAAACGTAAATCCAAAATTTAAACATAAACTATTTTTGGAAAAATAATATTATTTTGGCAAATTGGATTATAATAAACCAAACTATAACCTATTGGTCGATAATAGTTCATGCTATTAATTTGACCGGTGAAGTTCCTAACTTTCACTTTTATTGCTAATAGCAATCCTAGTAACATAATCAACATAAATTTACGCTCCATATATTTATACTTGTTTTGACACAATGATGATTTTAATCGGAATGAAAAAATGTACAAGCGAAATTGAGTGGAATCAACTGTAAATGGAGCATAAATTTACGATAACTATGTTACTGGGACTACTATTGACAACAAAAGTCAAAGTTATGAGTGTCACCGGCCAAATTGATAGCATGGATTATTGTCGGTCAATAGGTCATAATTTGGATTATTAAAATCCAATTTGCCGTCAATGTGCGACCAGACCATTTGATAGAGACGTTTGCCTCTTAGATTGGAGGTCCTGGGTTCAAACATAACCTAGGCATGGGATGAATTAATTTGTGTAATTTAGAAGTAAAATAGATTTGTCGTTAAAAATATCCAATTTACCTATTATTTTTGAATGTTTGAAATAATATATCAAACAGTCTTTTGTTGAAAGAACAAAATTTGACGAATAAAGTCAAATCTTGATTAAATATTAACTGAAAAGATAATCAAATTAAGCACTTGACGGACTGTTTATCCAAGCGTTCAGTCTGTTATGACATTTTCATCCATATTTTATCGGACATGTAACTTCAAACATATGAAAAACGTTTTAAGTTGAACATCTTTTAACCCGTTTGCTATTTATTTAATTGATTCATATAGATCTATTAACTTTTTAGATGGGAATTACTAATGAATTTTTCTACCAAAGCTTGATGACTATGAATCAAATTCTAAATGTGTTCTCATGCTTTTAGAGCGTGTATGTTCAAAAAGTTTTCCGGGATTCTTTTCCCTTTTCCCATTACAAAAAGATAATGGTCATGTTATACATACAATGGTTAAAGAAAGATAATTATTTTGGAAAACAGTGACACTTGAAATTAATTATTTAAAGTCTAAAGACGGTTGGCCATTTGATGCAATGGTAGCCTAAGACTTTCCATAGTGTAGGTATTGGGTTCGAATCCGGGCCACAGCAAAAAAATGGTCTATGGTCAGGTCAGGGGGCTTACCCAGTTGGGGGTTCCTCCTGCAGTGGGCTTCCCTGGATGTTCTATGTGCTACCCCGGGGAAACTCAATTATCCTAGAATATCTAGGTGTTCCGTTAAAAAAAATTATTTAAAGTCTAAAGGGTAAACATTAATTGCTTCGGGAAGTTGCTAATAGAACAAGTAAAAGCAACGTTACCGTTAAGTCTCAATTTACTCTTCTCTTACTTCGGGAACTCTCTCTCTCTCTCCCCTCACATTTGTTAATTATCACCTATCGTTTCAACCATTTATCATAACAAATTTCTAACAAAATAATTAGGTTTTGGTTGTTGGGTTGTTCTATCTAATTAACTCGTATGTTTTGGTTAAATTAATCTAGCAGACTCGTTAACGTGTTTAAAATTAGAGAAAAAGTAGACATTTTTTAAGGTTAAACCGGTTAACCTATTTATTACAATCTATTTACAACCCTTAAGCTTGTTTATGACTCGTTAAAGTATAATTACACCATAATTACAATTCATTTACAATCCATTAGCAGTTTGACTAGTTTAGTTAAGAAATTTATAAAATAATAACCAAGTTTTTCATCTGTTTCATTTTAATTATTCAAAAAATTTTAATTCTTAATAGGGGCCTATTATTTTCTACTAGTCCCGGGCTCACGAATTTTCGAGGACGACCTTGAAGATTGGAACGACACACAAACAAGATTATATCATATGTGAACTGAATTGTAATTTAACGGCTTTTAAATTTTTTTTTTTATGATTATCAATTAAACACCCATCAATGTTTACATATGAATAAACTTAAGTTTATATAAAATGTTACATATGAATAGTCTTACTTTTATATAAATTAACATATGAATAGTCTTCTCTATTTAAAAAAAATTATACCATAAAATCAAGAATTTTATCATCTTTAATTTGAGTATCTTATTACTGTATAACTAAAAAACGACGTTTTTAAAATATAACTTTGTTGTGCGTAATACATGGTGTAAATAGTTAGCGTAATCGCGTAGCGTACTATACGTGTCTAATAATTAGCATAATCACGTAGCGTCAGGGCCGGCCCTAGGGTGGGGTGAGCCGCATCTCCGGCCGGGGCCCATTTTTTTCGGGAGCCTAAAATTTTGTATACATGTTTTATATATATATGTTTTTTTATAAAGTTTTATATACCGGTTTTATATAATGAGCCCCTTTTTATAAAACCTTAAAAACATAAAACATATTAGCCCCTATTTAAAACTAAAAACCTGACCCAAAAAGACATATTTTGATTCATAATCCAATAATATAATCCATTAATCCCTAATCCAATATAAAAAAAGCATCACGTTCATTAAAAAAACGCATGAATCCTACCAGTTGACCAGCGGCTCAGCCACCACCAGCGGTCCACCACTCCACCACTGCCTTAGCGACTCAGGCTCAGCCACCGGCCACCACCGGTCAAGGTAATTATGTCTTATTTTATTTTTTTTTTGTTCTAATTCCATGATTCACACAATTGAGCTTTAATTTTTAATTGTTAATTTAGCCTAACTTAGGTGTTTTGTTGAATCTTGAGCCCTAAACTAAGTGTGTTGAGCCCTAATTGTATAAACTGCGAAGAGGCGATCAAACAGTTTGTTGTCAAGAATGATAGGAGAGCTTTACGAATCATCGGTTAACTATTACGGTATGTCATGTAAAATACTATATTTTTACTATGTTTATTGTTATAACGTTTGTAGTCGTTTCAAAAAAATTTAGTTTATATATTTCGTTAGTAAGGGCCTTTTTTTCGACTCGGTCGGGGCACTTAAATTCTTGTGACCGGCCCTGCGTAGTGTGTTATATGTACGTAATAGTTAGCGTAAATGCATAGCACAATTATGCTGTGTGATTATATACGGCGTAATAAGTTGTGTGGTTAATTATAAGGTAAATAAGTAGCGTGATTATCGTGTAAATATGTATTTGACGCAAATGCCCATCCACCCAAGACACGTGTCGAATTCCGGTGGTTGTACCCTTCGCACAGAAAAACCACTTTGTAAGTTATCTTGTCTATATGTGTGTGGAAATACTTAAAAACTCATATCAAAATTGATGATAATCATGATTAATCAGTGACTATAATCACTTAATGGCAAGATTTTAATTAACTAGAAATTTGATAAGTTATTTTTAGTCATTAAGGATAAAACAGGATATTAGGGAGGTGGGAGTGGTACCCTTTCACTTCAAAGTATCCTTCCAAAACTACCAATCACAAGATGCTAACTTATTTTGAAAAACTACCATCTTAGGTGGGAGTGCTACCCTCCAACCCTTTTATTTAAAAAAAACAAATCAAATTAATAAACTAAAACTTTAATTAAATAATTAAAAATACATAATAAATTAAAAGACAATAAATAAAAAAAGACAATTAATAAAAAACAACTTAAAAAAAACACCTAAAAAATTAAAAATCGCATGGTCAATCATACTTTGCGGCTATTTCTCGTTTCCATTTTAGGATTATTTTCAACAACGGTTCGGTTAGATGGTCGTGCAATTCTGAAAATATTTTAAATTCCCGGTCCATACGTTCAGAGCTGACAGACTCTCGTTGCTCATTCACCAAAGACCGTATGTCGTCGTCTTTTCCCTTTCTTGAATCAATGAATTTATTCATCATATCCTCCGGTATATTCACAAAGCGTGTAAGTTGTTCGACTACACTTCCTTTGCTTGACGGCGACTCGAACGACTTCTATGGTTTCTGTGTTGGTCTAAATGGTGTCGCGTCTTCGTTTAGGTCGAGTGCCCAACTAGTGAAATGTTCGTCGTTTGAACCCGTGTCCCCTGACTTTATTTTATGATCGGAATGAGTATCAAACTCCTCACCCATCAACGGTTGACGGGTCCATTTGTCATGAACCCGTACAATCTCTCGACATTTGATTTCACTAAAAGTTTTTTTTGTAGTCACTTAACGCTTTCTTCATTACATCCAAATCGTTGGCCCCGCTAGCACGTAAACGATCATACAAAGTAATACATAAACTATATATTACTTTTAAAAAAAAATTAACAATAAATACATAAAAAAATACATAACGTTTGAATCCAACATCCATTGAAGTGACACATGGTTGTATTCAAAGTAGTTCACTTTGAATTTAGTTGGTGTCTACTTCGGGTGCTTCCTCCAAGTTGATTATTGTAATGCTCGAGTATCCGCTCCAAAAATTATCTCGCTTTTGTTGATTTCTGATCGTTGCGTCTTCGGAAATATGGCACCAAGCCTTACACAAAGCTTCAGTTTGTTGGGGAGTTCACGGTTTACGAGCCGCACAGTTTATGAATTTACCTTTTTTGACGGTTTCTTCGTCAACTTCAACCGCCTCATCTTCTTCTTTGTCAACTTCAACCTCCATCTCCTCATCTTTTTTTTCAACTTCATCTTCTTCCTCATCTTCGATATTTAGATATATATAATTTCTTCGATTATGTTCTAAAATAGGATCCTCGTGAACATTGTAATCGCCACTGTCATCAAAGATGGGAAGTGAACGTTCTTCTTGACGGGTGGGTTTGCGGAACGGTAGCTTGTGGTATCGAAGTGCAAAATGATCAAAAGTTGCTTGATCTTGTAGAGGATATGTGTATTGACCCGGTACAACTTGCATAGGCATGACCGGTATTTTAGGATATGGTTGTTGAGGATACGGTTGTTGGAGAAAAACTGGGTATAGAGTATACAGTTGTTGGAGAATTTCTTGGCTCGTTGGTTGTTGGTTAGAACCGCCTCTCGGTTTGGACATTTTTTTGCGGCTAGAACCGCCTCTCGGTTTATAAAATTTTTTGGAATCCATTGTATTTTTATATAAATAATAGAAGAGATAGTATGTATTTTTTGTGGATTGAGAATGTTTGATTTATGTGTTTATAAGGGGTAAATTAATTACATTAAAGCTTTTTTATTTTAAACGGCATTATAGCCGTTGAACGGTAAACACACAACGGCTTCATTTCAATTTCAACGGGTATATTTACCCGCTCACCTAACCCGCTGAAACTTACCCGCCGAACCTACCTAGGATGCGGCGGTGTTCCCCACTACCCGCCGCCTACCCGCTTTGAAACCGTGTTCCATTCCCAGTCCCCTTATCACTTTTCTTTTATTATTTTGAAAACCACCCACTATCAACGGTTGATTCAACACAAATCCCTAAGATTTTTTTTGCTCTCTGTTATCTATCGGCCTTTTGGGTTCCTTAACACAAATCTTTTCTCTCTACTATCTATCGGTCTTTTGGAAGATTTGAAAGGAAAACAAAGAACAACATCGAAATTTAACATATGAAGAACATTTACATATATGTAACCGTTAAATTACACATATGTTAATCCAAATAGAAAACATACAACTGTTAAATTGCATATAGATTTATTGGTAGAAATCATGGAACTTGATGAGAAATCGATATCTAGTTCTTGAAACACACCTCGGAGGGCCTAGACATGATGTTTCCTTTGATGAAATCGATTTCTGGTTCTTGATGAGAAACCATGTTCTCGAAACGTACCTTGTATTAAATAAATCAATATAATCGTTTGTAAAGAAAGAACCCTGAAATATATCTTAGAATCGCTAGTAATCATCAAAAATGGGAATTTTTTTGAGCATCAAGATGTCGTGAATATTGATGATGCAAACAAAATGATTGATTTGAATGAACGGGAACCAAAAAATCAAGAAAAGTTATAACTATCAAGATTAAGGGGTGCCAATTTTACAACATGTTCTTTCAATAATTAAAAAACTATATACACATATATAGGAATAGAATGTGATAAAAACAAATATATTTTTTTGGTAAATTTGTAAAAAGTATATAACCACAGTTGCCGTAACTTATTGTTGAACCAAGATTTCCTTCCCCAGTATCATCAATATCTAGATACAGTTTAATTTTTATTCACAAAATACCTTCGCTCTATTTACATTACAACACCAAGATTCAATTCAATTTTTAATCACAAAACACGATATATGAGTGTGCGCGCATGTGTATATACATGTGGATTTGACAATTAATGGCTTCGTATGAGAGAATTTTTGTTCAGCACATGATCTTGCGAGAAAGAAAGAGAGAGGCAAATGATTTGAGGGATAAAATCTTAAAGACTTAAATCAGGCTCTTCTGGCTAAGTGGCTTTGGAGATACAAGATAGATCATAAAGGATTATGGAGGAAAGTTATCGATGTGTTTCACTATGGGAAGAATTGTTGGTTGGATTTTCCTGTGAATAAATCTTTGACGGGAGTGTGGAAAAATGTCGTGAATCTGGTCTCTAAAGTTTATGTTTCAGGTCTTCCATTTCATCGGCTTTGTAAAGGGACGGTGGGAATGGGGAGAATATCCGGTTCTGGCTTGACTCGTGGCTGTGCCCGGCTGCTTAGAAATTTTTCTGAATTTGTTTCTTTTAGAGGAGGAGAAAAGATGTAAAGTTAGGGATCGTTTCAACATGATCGAGAAGAATTTTTCTGGACATTGGTGGTGGAAGCGTTTGAAGTTTACCACGCTGGAGCTGAACGAATTGATTAACTGCAGCTCGCTGCTTGTTTCTGTTCGTCTGTATGGTTGCAATGACGGGTGGGAATGGCTGGGCGATAGGTCCGGGTCGTTCTTCGTCAGGGATTTCAAAAAGATGTTAATAGATGACGGGGATTTCAGCAACATTTTTGTTTTTAATTGGTCTAAATTGGTGCCTCTCAAGTGTAACATTTTTGCTTGAAGGACGGAATTAGATCAGATCCCGACTCTTAAAGCGCTGAGTAGGAGGAACATTACTGTTGAAGACTAAAAGTGTGTGTTGTGCGACTTTAATGTTGAAGACTAAAAGTGTGTGTTGTGCGACTTTAATTTTGAATCAACCGAGCACATTTTGAACTCTTGTTTTGTGGCTTCGGTGGTCTGGCATCACATTAGTAGATGGTGTCATGTCCCCCCCTCCTCCTCTTCACTTTCTCGGTTAGAGATCTTTTGGAGCTTCACGCTAAGATTGGGATCAAAGCCTTGGCTAAAGAGGCTTTCCATGGTATCATCATTGTTTCCATTTGGTTCTTATGGTTAGCTAGGAATGAGAAGAGATTTTCTAACAAGCCTATCAAGATCGAAGACATAATCCAGAATATTAAGTCTACTGGGTTCTTGTGGTTTTCTAATAGATCTATACATAAGTTAGTCTTGTGGGTCAATGGTGTAATTATGACTTGATGTAGTTTCGTGTGTCTTTGTTGTGCCTGCCCCTGTAGTTTGGGGGTGGGGTTGTGAATAATATTTTCCGTTCAAAAACATTTTTGAGGGATAAAGAAATATTGTAATATCCTAGGCAAATCTTATTTTGGGTGTGGACAAGAGAGATGTTAAATTCATAAGGAATGTCCAAACCTAAAATACCAGCAATATGTTTTGAACACACTGACTGTGGATAAAAGGAGACATCCATAGTAAGCGTGCTTGGGTGAGAGCAATCCTAGGTGGATGACTTGTTAGGAGGTCTTATTCGAACAATTAATGACAAATATGCGAATTCCTTATGGATAAAACAGACAAAATTGGTTAGTATGAGCAATCAGATGTTGCACATAATATAAAACTAGAGGGTTTACCGCGCGGTGCGGCAGCATTGTTGCAATATGAGCTTTTAGCAAAAATAAATAAATGTTGAAGTTGCGTTGACGACTTTCGATAACTTACAAAAGAGGGAAAAAGTGCAAGGTGGGATACTCGAACCTGTAACGTCCCCTATAAAAGTGTGGGAAACGAATCAGTTTCAAATAATTTTTTTACGAAACTTAGATACAAATTAGGATGTCACAACGCATTATTTATAATTTTATAAAACATTATATATGAAAGGTTATAAAGAAAAAACGAAACTGTATTAAAAATAAAGAAATAAAAAATCAATTATATTTAAGCACGTCGCAACAGTATATTCCCCAATAAAAATGTGGGAAACGAATCAGTTTCAAATAATTTTTTTATCGAAACGTAAATACAAATTATGATGTCACAACGCATTATTCAGAATTTTATAAAAATTCTATATGAAAGGTTATAAAGAAAAAACGAAACTGTATTAAAAATAAAGAAATAAAAAATCAATTATATTTAAGCACGTCGCAACGATATATTCAGAATTTCATAAAATATTAAATTTTAAGAATTATAAGAGAAAAATAAAATATGTTTAAAAATAATTATATTATTAAAATATTTAAAATCAAAACTGTATTAGAGAATAAAAAACCAAGGTGCTTTAATATATTTTACTTTAATACTTAGGGTGGAGGGGGTGGAACCCCTTCAATCCCTAAGTACCTTAAGGATTAGTCAATCAAAACACGTCATACCATGTCATTTTTATTCTAAACTACCCGAATGGGTTGCGACGGTATTCCCCTATACCTGGCTTTTCAACCAACCAACCACGACTTAATCCATCGCTTCACGAACCCGCCTACCAAACCCGTGTCCCAACCTGTCGCTCTTGCGACGATGTACCCCTGTTACCCACCCTTACCCGAGGATGAACCCGTTGTCCACCCCTTCTACCCTTATACTTTATTATTCATAAGGTTCTTATTAATATACATAGTAATATTAATTGGTTAGTATGATCAAACATATGTTTATAGGTGTCAATTTTGACTCATTCTTTAAAAAATAAGTTCATTTGGGCAAAAATCAATTGAATATGGGTAAATTTGGTTAACCTCAAAATAGTCAAGGGGTTAATTTGGGTCACATTAAATTAGTCAACGGTTCAATTTGGATCACCTCAACCCCCCCCCCCCCCCAAAAAAAAAACCACTTTATCACCCAACCCCCTGCTATCACCACCATTGCGCCACCACCCGCTGCAACCGCCACCCCCACCCACTGCCACCACACGCCACTGCGTTTCCGCCACCTGACACCTTGTTGCCGCCACCTGCCACCGCCACCCGCCGCCCGCCGTCCCCGCCACCTCCCCGTCGCCGCCGCCACCACCACCTCCCACCGTATTGGGGGAACCCGTTTTGACCCGTACCAAATTGATAGTTTTTTTTAAATGACCTATTTTGACCGGGACTCATTTTGCTCCAGACCCGTTCTGACCTAAAGTCATTTTGCTTCTAACCCGTATTAACCCGAACCTATTCTGACCAGAACCCGTTATGACCCATTATCCAAACCCACCCAGTTTGCCAGACCTACATTTGTAACATATTTTACCCTAACATTTTTTTATTTATTCTCCATTTATTTTAAATGTCACTATGATTTAAGTCATTATTAAATCATTGAATGGTCGATATTCTTTCTCGCAGTTTTCATAAAAACTTGTGGTTCTTTTCTTTGAACCCTCGTCTCTATATATAAAAGGAGATGAGTTCCTCTCTATTATATAAAATTAAGAGTTGTGTAACTAACTTAGCGTGAGGGATGAACTCTTGAACCCTAAACTATATTAAAAATTAGCCAACCAAAACATATTATGTCATATCATGTCACGTCATTTTTATCTTAAACTAGCTAAACATTTGGGGTGTAACCTTAAACCACCTAGCATTTTTTTTAAATAAAATTTAAGAACATAAAAATAAAATACATTAAAGATAAAATTAAAATTAATTAAAAAAGTAAAACGTAAAAATTATAAATAAAGTTAAAACTAACTAAAAAAATAAAACATAAAAATTAAAATAACAAAAATCTAAAAATCGCAAGGCCATCCATATTTTGCGGCTGTATTCCTTGTGCGTTGTAGGACGATATGCAAGAACGGTTCGTGGATACTGTAATGAGGTTAGAGAAACGTTTTAATGTACCGGTCATATTGTTCTTGCCGGAGAGCCTCACGTTATTCTTCTATCATGGCCAATTTTGTTTCGGCCAATTTCTTTCGAAATTTGTTTTTTTTCCTTCTTTTTCTTACTCCTTCGTCGGTTTGTAGTCGGAAACAATTTCAACCAAACTTTCCTTGCTCTTGCTTGATGACTCGGCCACTTTCTTCCTTTTACGTGCCGACCATGTCGGTGCTAAGTCTTTGTTTAGGTCTGGGACCTTGCTTGTTAAAGCGTCATTTGAACTCGTGTAATTGCCCGACTCTGATGTTTTTGTTCTCTGTTGGGTATAAATAATAGAATGATATTATCAATTCAACGTTCCAGATGAATTATACGAAGTTTCAGTGTCCGGCGACACTCTGAACATAGCGACAATCTTGAGAGTGTCGCCGTCGTGATTTGACGACACTTACTACGGTTTTTTAATCAGGGGCGGCTGACTTGGGGGAGCAAGGCTCAGGAGCTTATAAATATGACATTTGGTTTCATTTGTCATTGTTAGTTTTTCTGTGAACCACCACCCCGGGGGAGCTCACCCGGGGTGGATGAAAGTTATGTAATTTCTCGTCTAAAATCAATGAAATTTATAGATTTGATCTTATATCTGTCTATCTTTTGTTTGTTTGATTGTAATTTCTTGTCCAAAATCAATGAAACCTTACGAACCGCCCGGTTTACGAATTTCCCTTTCCTTCGAAAGGTGTCATCTTGTTCTTGTTCTTCTTTGTCAACTTCTTCTTCCACCTCATAATCTTGTTCTTCCTCATCTTCATTACCCTCGTCTTGTTCGACCTCATATTCGGGTTTTGGAATGGGTTGGGTTGGGTTACGAAAGGGTAGATTTTTGTAGAATGGAAACAGGTTGGGTCTTTCGGATTGTGGAAGCACAAAATGACTTAGTGCAATTTGGACGGGCATGGCCGACTGGGTTGGAGGATTTCGATAGAATTGGGGAATGAAACGATTGTGGTTGAGTCGGTTCACTTGGACCCGAACGAACTTTTGGTCTACAGGTTTTGCGGGCGGATGATGGTTGATGTGTCGTTTTTAGTATATAAAAATATAATAAATATATTTTTAGGATGGTATTACGAGATCAGGTTTTAAATTTATAAAATGATATTTACTTTAACTTAAAAACACACACAATAGGTAAGTGTACCTATCACAGCGTAATATAGTTTAGGTAAGAACCAAGTATCGAACCAATGGACACGGTCAAGTTCCAGTACTCAACTTTTGTTATCATTTAGTCGGATCAATTAGTGAGTGGGTTTTGTGTGCTTGTGAAACAGAATAGTAAATGACAGAAAAGTAAATAACGGTAAAGTAAATAACAGAAAAGTAAAAACGTGTGTGATGTGTGTAACAGGAATGTAAATAGCATAATAGCAAATAGCAGGAAAGTAAATATCTTGGAAATGATCAGGTAACGAAGAGTATTGCTTTGGGCTTTGAATCAGCTTGGTACGTGATAATGTTAAGTTGACTAATCTAGTGGTATGACTACTACAAACTTGTGACCTGGGTCAACGCAAGAGTCTCGTCCTCACGACATTTGATTCACGAACTAAAATCTTTAAATTAAAATGATAGTGTCTCCCATTAAGGATAATAGTTACCCTCAACCCTTCGAATGGTCATCTACAGGTTGGTTTAAGACATCGAACGTAAATGCTTTGTATTAAGGTTAAATAGGTGATTATATTTTGCTCACCGGGAGGCGGCGTAACAATGGGACCAAGTATAAAGACGTACCGTTCCCAACATGAATTCACCAATTCTTGACCGCATAAGAAGTTCGTATAAAGACGTACGACCTTAATAATGTTGACCAAGCCTTGGCTTATCAATCTCTGCTTGTATAAAGACTTATAAGTTTCAAAAGAAGTTTGATTAAAAAGGTTTTACGATATTACGCTTTAAAATCAAGAACACTCACAAATATAAAGACAGATTTAGACAATAATAAAAGCCCACCGAATGGTGGGTTTAAGGACGAATAATTAAAGACATAAACATACCGGTAGATTAATACGTCAAACATTAACATGCACCAAACTCCATCTTCACCCTAGCAATACAAGAAGTTTAGCCACAAATGGCCATACTAACTAGCATAACACTGAGTTTCGTGGGCTCCCCTATTGCGAAACAAGGAGGAAGAGCCCCTTTACTCTCTACTATCTACTCTAACTACGAGATAAGCTATCTCTGGTGTGTTCTTGAGGTATAGATGGGTATGTGGAATGAAGAACCCAAGCCATCTATTTATAGGTCTCAAAATGAGCAATGCACGGCCGTGCATTGGATTGCACGGGCGTGCAAACACCTCGGGAATCAAACAGGGTACACAAGACAGTGTACTGGGCCTTGGGGAGCAAGAGAGGCCAATGCACGACCGTGCCTCTCATGCTTCCTAGTTTCATCTTTTAGCTGCTGGTTTGACTTCCTTTGACCTGGTTTGACTTCTTGGGGGTCAATGCTCGGGTTTGGTCATCCAAAAGCTTGATTTCTTCATGTTTTAAGCTGGTTTTTGCTCTGTTTATCTTGGGACACCGAATAACCTGCAATTGTGAAATATAAACGCTTTAAGTATCATTTGCAAGGTTATTAGTCAATTAGTACCATAATATGGGGATTATTATGCATGCAAAACATGTATAATTTAGGGCATATCAATGGTTATTTCTTTGGATCCATGAGTATAGTAGAAAAAAAAAGTAGTAGAGAAGTAGTAGTAAGAGAGAATTTGTTTTGGTATAAAAATTGTGTATAAATGTTGGTATTTATAGGAAATATATATTTTTTAAATAGCTAAACGACAATTTTTTGGCTCCCAACGGCTCATTGGAACGGTACAATTCACATCTCCACACATGGCTTCATGAACTCGAAAATCCAACTTGAACCACTAACCTACTTGGTTGCGACGGTGTTCCCGTGAACCCCTGACAAGCGGACGCCAAACCCGAGCTCGACCCCTTCCACCCTTAGGTACATATCATATGTGTGGATCATTTTTTGTCACCCCATTATTATGATTACTTGAACTATATAAAATTACGATGCTTATCTCTTAGAAAAGTTGTGTGGATTTAAATTCTTGCAAGTGTAAGACTAGGTGATATTTAAGTGTGAAAAAAATTGTAACATCCGAAAATTTCTTCAGGTTTCGGGTGCGGGGTGGAAAGCTAAGGAGCAAACGAGCAAGGGTGGGCCGGGTATCAAGCCTAAATCGTGCGGGCTTGGGTTGAGGGGGAGAGCCTCAAGAACCCTAGCCACCTCCCTTGTTCTTCATTCCACCATCTTCACCTTCAATCTAGGGAAAGAAAACTTGAGAGAGTTAGAGAGAAAGTCGGGATTTCAAGTTAGGAAGCTCCTGGATTGATCATCATCATCAACAGTAGCTAAGGACCGAAAGATCGAGCTCAAACAAATAACAAATCCGTCCAGATCTGAGTTTTTGTTTCAAAAAGTGGGTTTTAGGGTTTTCATGGGTTTTAACATAAAGATCAAATTTTTACGTGTTAAAAGATGGTTAAATCATAGATCTAGCTTCATGGAAGCTAGATAAATGTTTTGGACGTAAAAAGTTATGGTTTTCAATCAAAAACGAACCTGGTTGAATAAGTTGTTCATCGGGCGACACTACTAGTCGGGGTTAAAGTTGGTGAGTGTATCATGTTCCCCAAGATCACCATTGATTGAGACACGTGTCATTCCCCTAGCGACACTATGGAGTGCCACCCATGACCATGTCGACATTTAATGTCGGTGACACTCCTAGTTAGCGACAGCCTCAGAAACGACATTAAGTCCTCAACGCAAGTTCTGGCGACACTAACCTTGTGCTCGTGACACTGCCCAGGAGACACTATAGGCGACACTAGATAATTTGTTGATAATTTTCACTCGTTGATTCATCACAGATTTTTAGCACTCCGCCTAGCATATACAGTTAGAGAATTGTAATAGTAAGACTAGTACATGTGAGTTCTTATTGCCTTTTTTTCCTAACGGTTTTGGGCTAGCATACATATTGTTTGAAAGATGATATTGAAAGCTAAAGTATATTTTTATAAGAGTTATATACTTTTATAAAAATGAAAGAGAAAGTGTTAAAGAGTAAAGTATTATCTTTGAAACGAGTTTTAAATAAAGTAAAGAGTTAAAGTAAAGAAATGTTAAAGGAGCTGTGAAACGCCCCAAACCGGGTACATCTCATAGTTGGAACAAAACATAATAACATAGTTCTTAAACTATAAATCAGAATCTATTACAAAGGAAGTCTTGTTTCAAACATTCAAATTCATAAACAATATGGAAACATTGTTCATTCATAAACTATCGGGAACAAGAAATGTTAGTCTTCAGCACATCAACCCAATCTCCATGCTATCAAGCCCTCACGGCTCCTTTACTTTGCCTTTACTATAATTTTACTACATGTCATGCATACTAAAAGTCAGCTAACGCGGTGAGTTCCATCTTTACTTTAAACTGTAAACTTTCTTTTAGTAGCTTAGTTTTATAAAAATAAAATACGCTTTTCTTTCTCTATCTTTAAAACACTTTAACTTACTTTAAAACTTTTCAATGTTACAATTATAAAACTGTGACGTTACAGTCTTTTATTAAAACTTTAGCTTCGAGGAAACCCGCTAGGGTGTCCTCCTGTACTCTATCTGACTATCATTTCACTTGTACAGGACAAGTGACTTTAACATACTTTAACTATCACATATGGATCATGGTCCGAGGACCAGATCCTTTTCTTGCTTACACCTCAGGGTAAGACTTTCACTTTAGCGCTGTCCACGCCTCAGGGTGGGACTTTCTTTCTCGCTTGCACTTCGGTGCAAGACTCCTTTAGCATTTCCCACACCTCAAGGTGGGACTTTCTCGCTTACACCTAAGTGTAAGACTCCTTTAGCATTGCTTACACCTCAGGGTAAGACTCCTTTAGCATTGCTCACACATCAGGGTGAGACTTCAACTTTAGCATGCCTGCAGGACTCTCTACTATGCAATGCAATTACACTACTACACAAAATAGAATGCAATCACATAAACTTTCACATAGACAAATAACACATATTAACACATAAGCATTTAACATGGCATTTGTCACTGTCACTGTCACAGTCACTGTCGAGTTGTACCGAGGTACAACTCCTTTAACTTTCTTTACTTTAGCTCTTTACTTTCTTTAAAACTCGTTTGAAAGAATGTACTTTACCCTTTTAACTCTTTCTCTTTCTTTATTTTATAAAAATATACAATCTTTATAAAAATATACTTTTAACTTTCAAAACTATCTCTTTAACAGTATGCATGCCAGCCCAAAACTGTTCGGGAAAAAGGGCAAAAAAACTCACTTATCAAGCTATCCGGGTAATACTAGAACTGGTCGAGTAACCGTCACACTCTATCTATGAAATCAATTTATGTGGGTTAAGCTAACGGGCCTAACCGACACTATGTGTGTTCTACTTCTATACTGGCGAACTTATGACAAGTTCGCACTTTGACACTTAGCGAACATTTTAAGTTCACCCACTTGATTACAGCGAACTCATACAAGCGAACTTATGCAAGCGAACTTGTACCAAGCGAGCTTACCAGGAGAACTTACACAAGTTCGCCCCATCTGGCTTAGGCGAACTTGACCTAGCGAACTTATCAAGTTCGCCACATTAGCTCCAGGCGAACTTAGCAAGTTTGCCTGTGTGACACCCAGCATTTCAGGTCAATATCCACATTTCATAAACGCACGTTCATAATTATTATTTCCTGATATTTTATTTTGACTAAGTAAAGTCAAGAAGTCTAGCAAATAAGTTTGTTCCAAGTCTAGTAAACCGTAAAGAGTTACTAGAAAAAGTAAGCAGGATAACCCGACTTAATGCGAACGTAAATGGTTAAATAAAATAACCAGAAAAATATATATATATATATATTACACAAAATTTACGTTGAGCCAAGATTCTAATATTTTCTTCAACGAGCCATAAAATGGTTAAAAATTATAATACCGTGAAGAATCGAAACTGAATTAAATTACCCCTTTAAAACTCTAATTGATACTAATACCATAATAAATTAATATTTAAAAATTGGTTATCATTAACCCCTAAACAACTTCTTGACTTTCTTGGCCGAGAGTCAGGGGAGCCATGCTCCCACTTGCCTGATTCACTTTGATTCAGATGAAAACCATACTCTTCAGACGAAACTTCACCATTCCTTTCAAACCTTCTCTTTTCTTACGGCAAATTCCCAATTCCCTTTCAAATCGAAGTCCAGTTTTAAAGCGAAAATCACCATAATTCGGTGTCATAAGGAGAATTTCAAGTGTTCTTGAAGAAAGCTCAAAAGATTCAAGACTACTTCTCTGTTTTTCTCTAAAGATCGCCATTCTCGGTTTGAGGTAAAAACTCGATACCATCCATATTATTTGCTTTAAAACCGTAACTAAACATACAAATCGTTCAAACGCAAGTAAGATAACAAGAAAACTGTGTCAAACTCAAGATTTGAACATAAAAATATACAGAGTGAATTCTGTAAATCAAAGTGCAGATATCGAAACTATAGTTTCGATACCTGTTAGTCAATCGAAACTGGGAGTTTCGATACCTATTGATCGAAACTAGGAGTTTCGATATCAGTTATTCAATCGAAACTAGGAGTTTCGATACCGGTTGTTCTATCGAAACTAGGAGTTTCGATATCTATTTACTCAATCGAAACTAGGAAGTTTCGATACCTGTGTACAATCGAAACTAGGTAGTTTCGATACTATTCTTGCCAATCGAAACTAGGTAGTTTCGATACCTATTTCACTCAGTCGAAACTAGGAAGTTTCGACATCTGTTCTGTTCAATCGAAACTAAGAAAGCTTAGATACCTGTTCATCAGCCCCTTAAGGCAGTAACTCAGAACTATTTTCATAACAAAACAAGGTTGGAAAAACTAAAAAGATAATTAAAACAAAAGTAATCAGATCGGCTAGGTCAAATGAACAAATTGCATTTAAGACGAGTAGTCTTAACGTGTATGTTATCCTTGTGTAAATAGGATACAGATAGGCGAATCTGCCGTCATTCAAATTTTTGCTAGCATTCATACTGTCGAGGTGAGTTTCACTAATCCCCTTTTTTTCAAGTTTTTGAAATGATTTGGGGTGGAAACATACTTGTAAAAGACTTTTGTGTATAAATGAATGGAACTAATGATCTGACCGTATGTATGTATTGAGGGAACAATAAAGCGCTTAAAGTCCTCGTAATAAATTAGTAACCATTAGCTATGGATTTAGCCCGGGATTATATGAATAGTACTATTGGGGGTGACGCCTCCGGTCATGGTTAGTCGCGCTAACCAGGGGTCAAAATGGCCGAATGACCGCATATTGTCTTACTCGCAGAAAGGCGAGGGGAGGCACAGAAAGTTGGGGTTTGGTTACGGTCTCGTACATTACATACTATTTTGTATTCCTTGCAAGCTTACAAATGGGGTCAATAGATCGGATTAGTAATCATATTCATTGGTAATACATACAAAAGAGTTCTGATCAGGGTAAAATGATCAGGTTTATCAAAAGAGTTCTGATCAGGTTAAAATGATCAGGTTTTACACAAAAGGGTTCTGATCAGGTTAAAATGATCAGGTTTTACACAAAAGAGTTCTGATCAAGGTAAAGTGATCAGGTTTTACACAAAAGAGTTCTGATCAGGGTAAAGTGATCAGGTTTATCAAAAGAGTTCTGATCAGGTTAAAATGATCAGGTTTTACACAAAAGGGTTCTGATCAGGTTAAAGTGATCAGGTTTTACACAAAAGGGTTCTGATCAGGTTAAAATGATCAGGTTTTACACAAAAGGGTTCTGATCAGGTTAAAATGATCAGGTTTTACACAAAAGAGTTCTGATCAAGGTAAAGTGATCAGGTTTTAAACAAAAGAGTTCTGATCAGGGTAAAGTGATCAGGTTTATCAAAAGAGTTCTGATCAGGTTAAAATGATCAGGTTTTACACAAAAGAGTTCTGATCAGGGTAAAGTGATCAGGTTTATCAAAAGAGTTCTGATCAGGTTAAAATGATAAGGTTTTACACAAAAGTGTTCTGATCAGGGTAAAGTGATCAGGTTTAAAGTAAAGAATTCTGATCAGGTTAAAGTGATCAGGTTTAAACGAAAGAGTACTGATCAGGTTAAAATGATCAGGTTTAACAAAGAGTTTTGATCGGCAAAAAGATCAGATTTAAACATTGGGTTTATGATAACTCTTTATAATAACTTGTGAACTCACCAACCTCGTGTTGACAGTTTTAAGTATGTTTTCAGGAAATTGAACGTGGTCATCAGGTTAGCAATGTAGGTTACATGCATGCACGTGGATACGGCTTTTGGGAGGATTTCTCTTGTATAACTCATGGTCTTGAGTCATATTTGCGAAATCTTAAACATTTGTAAACTCAAATTGATATTTTGTAACGTAAATATTTTAAATTCAGTTATGTATCCAATTACATGTATGTGTTTGCGGTAATCATATGCTTTGGAAACCAGTGAAAGTCGCGCCTCGCGTTTCCGCCCTGGCGGGGTGTGACAGAACTTGGTATCAGAGCCATTGATTATAGCGAACTAGGTGTCTAAAACGGAACCTAGTCTATAATTAGAATGACTCACTAAAATGTTTTCATT
Source organism: Smallanthus sonchifolius (assembly GCA_023525975.1). Taxonomy (NCBI): domain Eukaryota; kingdom Viridiplantae; phylum Streptophyta; class Magnoliopsida; order Asterales; family Asteraceae; genus Smallanthus; species Smallanthus sonchifolius. Next base: position 24,858,385 of record CM042023.1, read on the forward strand.
GCATAAGCATTGTATAACCAGTCATCATGTCATGTGGATATTGTAGTCACAAGTATGTCGTCACATTCACACTCTGACCCCGTCTCTGACCATGAATCCAATGAGGAACTTCCCGCCACACGCCCCAAAAATCGAGTACAAGTTCGCAGCTCCACACCACCCAATGTCGCCCTGGGAGAATCGCCTATAATCTACCGAAAGAAAAGCGGAGGACCGATTAAAGTACAAAGTGCTAGGAAGAAGGTTCGACTTCCGCGCAAGAGAAACCTGGCAGCCCGTGACCCGAAAGACTTGGAGACCGATGAGGAACCACCGAGGCAACGACCCTTCTACCACCCTACCGTGGGAACCATCCGTTGGATGCCTCGTACCCTGGCACGTTGGAGGGAGATGGAGAGCATCCCATCTACCTTTGAGCTTGGAGAGTCTTCTAACTCCCCAACACGCCTACCCCACACTGGGGAAGCCATAGAGCTCACTGTGCCTACCTTGGTAGCTCGCGTTCGTACGCATGAGGAGCGTCTTGATGATCTCCTAGATGATATTCGGGCACAGGAGGATGCAACCAGGCGCTTACGTCAAGGGCTCGGATCTCGAGTACAGACTCTGGAGGATAGCACTCGAGACATACAGAGTGCCACTGACTACCTCGAGTTGAGAGCTGATATGGACTGGCAGTTCACTCTCACGGTCCGAGACATGGTGGAGGCGCTGGAGGTGAGGACTTTGGCTGCAGAATTTGTGGCAAGAGCTAGCTTTGTCATGGCAGGACTAGCCATGATGATTGGGTTGTACTCCCACTTCTTCTTTTAAACCTATTATGGGCGGGTTGTGCCCATAGTACATTATGTAGTTTAAAACGTTAGTACTGATGAGGTCATGTGAACCCATCTCTTTTGTATCCTCGTATTTTGGGAACAATGTACTATGTATGTTTTGACTATGTATGTAATGGTTTATGTTGTAATGATAGTTGTTCATGTTTGATGTTGTGGTATCCTTATGTCATGATCTATCATTATTGATATATGATGTTGTTTCTTTTTAATTGACATGTTAGAAGGAACGTCATGGCACCTAAGCGTGGGACACCCCGTAACACTACTGGTGACAACAACGAGACAATTTCCCCAAACATGGAACAACTAATAGCACAACGAGTAGCTGCCGCTATAGAGCAGTATGAAGCAAACCGAAATAGCGGAGGAGGTGCAGGAGGTAGCGGTACCGCAGGAGGTAGCGGTACAGCAGGAGGTTCCGGAGGTAAATAAAAAAAAAAAATTAAATAAATAAATAAATAAGCCATAACACATTGTCATGATCCGAATTAATGACGTTATGACTTATGATCCTGCAGATGCTCCAAATAGGAAGTGTACCTACAAGGCCTTCCTATCCTGCAAACCCCGCAGTTTTAATGGCACCGAGGGTGCAGTAGGACTAATGAGATGGATAGAACATATGGAGTCGGTGATTGATATAAGTGAATGCACCGCTGATTGCGTAGTGAAGTATTCTACCTGCACGCTCACTGATAAAGCTTTAACTTGGTGGAATACTCAAATGAAGACTTTGGGGAGAGAGACAGCGTACCAATTGTCTTGGGAAGATTTGAAAAACATGATGATTGAGGAATACTGTCCTCGGAACGAATTGCAAAAGATTGAAACTGAGATGCAGGAACTGTCGAGTCAACTACAAGAATTACTTGACAAAGGTTTCATAAGACCGAGCTTCTCACCATGGGGAGCTCCGGTCCTATTTGTAAAGAAAAAGGATGGAACCTTTAGAATGTGCATTGATTATCGAGAGTTGAACAAACTGACAATCAAAAATCGGTATCCTCTTCCTCGAATAGACGATTTGTTTGATCAACTTCAAGGTTCCAGTTTCTATTCTAAAATTGATCTACGATCAGGGTATCATCAACTGAAAATTCAGGAAGAAGATATACCAAAAACGGCTTTTAGGACTCGTTACGGTCACTACGAATTCCTAGTTATGCCATTTGGCTTGACTAATGCACCAGCTGTTTTCATGGATCTCATGAACCGCGTGTGCAAGCCGTACTTGGATAAATTCGTGATTGTGTTTATCGATGACATATTGATATATTCACGAACCAAGGAGGAACATGAATATCATTTGAAATTAATCTTGGAACTACTCAGGAATGAGAAGCTTTATGCTAAATTCTCTAAGTGTGAGTTTTGGATCCAAGAGGTTCACTTTCTCGGACATGTCATTAATAAGAAGGGTATCCATGTGGATCCATCCAAGATTGAAGCTATCAAAAACTGGGAAGCACCAAGAACTCCGACTGAGGTGCGTCAATTTCTGGGTTTGGCAGGATATTACAGGCGATTCATCGAGAATTTTTCAAAGATAGCCTTGCCTTTGACCACGTTAACCCAGAAGGACAAAAAGTTTGATTGGACTGTTAAACAAGAATCATCTTTTCAATTGCTGAAGCAAAAACTTTGCAGTGCACCAATCCTATCCCTTCCCGAAGGGACTGACAATTTCATTGTGTACTGTGACGCATCACACCAAGGTCTGGGATGTGTGTTGATGCAGAAAGAAAAAGTCATAGCATATGCATCCAGACAACTAAAAGTGCACGAAAAGAATTATACGACCCACGACTTGGAATTGGGTGCAGTTGTGTTTGCACTCAAGATTTGGAGACATTACTTATACGGTACAAAATGTACTATATTTACAGACCACAAGAGTCTCCAGCACATCTTTAATCAGAAAGAACTTAACATGAGGCAACGTCGTTGGGTAGAACTACTGAATGATTACGACTGTGATATCAAGTATCACCCTGGCAAAGCAAACGTCGTAGCAGATGCCTTAAGTCGTAAAGAACGAGTTAAAACACTCCATGTTCGTGCCCTAGAATTGACAATTCATACGAGTCTCACGACTCAAATTCGGATGGCACAACAAGAAGCAATCAAAGAAGAAAACAGTCAGAACGAAGCTTTACGAGGAATGATAAAGCAGTTGGAACCAAAGTCAGATGACACTTTATACTTCATGAATAGAATTTGGGTGCCATGTTTTGGTAACATACGGGAGTTGGTTATGGACGAAGCCCACAAGTCCAGGTACTCCATTCACCCAGGTTCGGATAAAATGTATAAGGATCTGAAAGAATTCTACTGGTGGCCGAACATGAAAGGAGAAATTGCTATTTATGTCGGTAAATGCCTGACATGTTCAAAAGTAAAAGCAGAACATCAGAAACCGTCGGGATTGTTACAACAACCCGAGATACCTCAATGGAAATGGGAACAGATTTCCATGGATTTCATTACAAAGTTACCCAAGACGTCGAGCGGGTATGACACTATATGGGTAATCGTCGATCGTTTGACGAAATCAGCTCATTTTCTACCCATCAAAGAAACGGATAAAACCGAGAAACTTGCAAAGCTTTATATCAAGGAAATTGTGGCTAGGCATGGAGTACCAATTTCTATTATCTCTGATAGAGACAGCAGATTCGTGTCTAGAATCTGGAAATCGTTACAAGAAGCCATGGGCACACGTCTTGACATGAGCACGGCATATCACCCACAAACAGATGGTCAAAGTGAAAGAACCATTCAAACCTTAGAGGATATGCTCCGTGCGTGTGCAATTGACTTCAGTGGAAATTGGGATACTCATTTGCCACTAGCTGAGTTTTCATACAATAACAGTTACCACACCAGCATCAAAGCCGCTCCGTTTGAGGCTTTGTATGGTCGAAAATGTCGTTCACCGCTTTGTTGGGCAGAAGTTGGCGACAAACATTTAACCGGTCCTGAAGTTATTCAAGAGACCACAGATAAGATTTTCAAAATCAAGGATCGCCTGAAGGCCGCCCGTGACAGACAAAAGAGTTACGCGGATAACAGACGAAGACCTTTAGAATTCCAAGTAGGAGACAAAGTCATGTTAAAGGTCTCACCTTGGAAAGGAGTTGCAAGATTTGGCAACCGTGGCAAGCTTAACCCTAGGTACGTTGGACCGTTTGAAATATTGGCTAGGATTGGCCCTGTAGCTTACAAACTCAAGTTGCCACAAGAACTAAGCAATGTACATGATACGTTTCATGTATCAAATCTCAAGAAGTGTTTATCAGACGAGACGTTAATTATACCGCCTGATGAGATTCACATAGACGACAAGTTGCACTTCATTGAGGAACCTATGGAAGTCACAGATTGGAAGGTTCAGAGAACAAGACGCAGCCGTGTTAAGCTGGTCAAGGTACGTTGGAATTCAAAGCGCGGCCCCGAGTATACGTGGGAGCGGGAAGATAAAATGAAATCCAAGTACCCGTCACTGTTTACAAAAACACCAAGTCAGAGTGACAAGAACTGAATTTCGGGACGAAATTCTCTGTAACATGGGGAGAATGTGACACCCAGCATTTCAGGTCAATATCCACATTTCATAAACGCACGTTCATAATTATTATTTCCTGATATTTTATTTTGACTAAGTAAAGTCAAGAAGTCTAGCAAAGAAGTTTGTTCCAAGTCTAGTAAACCGTAAAGAGTTACTAGAAAAAGTAAGCAGGATAACCCGACTTAATGCGAACGTAAATGGTTAAATAAAATAACCAGAAAAATATATATATATATATATTACACAAAATTTACGTTGAGCCAAGATTCTAATATTTTCTTCAACGAGCCATAAAATGGTTAAAAATTATAATACCGTGAAGAATCGAAACTGAATTAAATTACCCCTTTAAAACTCTAATTGATACTAATACCATAATAAATTAATATTTAAAAATTGGTTATCATTAACCCCTAAACAACTTCTTGACTTTCTTGGCCGAGAGTCAGGGGAGCCATGCTCCCACTTGCCTGATTCACTTTGATTCAGATGAAAACCATACTCTTCAGACGAAACTTCACCATTCCTTTCAAACCTTCTCTTTTCTTACGGCAAATTCCCAATTCCCTTTCAAATCGAAGTCCAGTTTTAAAGCGAAAATCACCATAATTCGGTGTCATAAGGAGAATTTCAAGTGTTCTTGAAGAAAGCTCAAAAGATTCAAGACTACTTCTCTGTTTTTCTCTAAAGATCGCCATTCTCGGTTTGAGGTAAAAACTCGATACCATCCATATTATTTGCTTTAAAACCGTAACTAAACATACAAATCGTTCAAACGCAAGTAAGATAACAAGAAAACTGTGTCAAACTCAAGATTTGAACATAAAAATATACAGAGTGAATTCTGTAAATCAAAGTGCAGATATCGAAACTATAGTTTCGATACCTGTTAGTCAATCGAAACTGGGAGTTTCGATACCTATTGATCGAAACTAGGAGTTTCGATATCAGTTATTCAATCGAAACTAGGAGTTTCGATACCGGTTGTTCTATCGAAACTAGGAGTTTCGATATCTATTTACTCAATCGAAACTAGGAAGTTTCGATACCTGTGTACAATCGAAACTAGGTAGTTTCGATACTATTCTTGCCAATCGAAACTAGGTAGTTTCGATACCTATTTCACTCAGTCGAAACTAGGAAGTTTCGACATCTGTTCTGTTCAATCGAAACTAAGAAAGCTTAGATACCTGTTCATCAGCCCCTTAAGGCAGTAACTCAGAACTATTTTCATAACAAAACAAGGTTGGAAAAACTAAAAAGATAATTAAAACAAAAGTAATCAGATCGGCTAGGTCAAATGAACAAATTGCGTTTAAGACGAGTAGTCTTAACGTGTATGTTATCCTTGTGTAAATAGGATACGGATAGGCGAATCTGCCGTCATTCAAATTTTTGCTAGCATTCATACTGTTGAGGTGAGTTTCACTAATCCCCTTTTTTTCAAGTTTTTGAAATGATTTGGGGTGGAAACATACTTGTAAAAGACTTTTGTGTATAAATGAATGGAACTAATGATCTGACCGTATGTATGTATTGAGGGAACAATAAAGCGCTTAAAGTCCTCGTAATAAATTAGTAACCATTAGCTATGGATTTAGCCCGGGATTATATGAATAGTACTATTGGGGGTGACGCCTCCGGTCATGGTTAGTCGCGCTAACCAGGGGTCAAAATGGCCGAATGACCGCATATTGTCTTACTCGCAGAAAGGCGAGGGGAGGCACAGAAAGTTGGGGTTTGGTTACGGTCTCGTACATTACATACTATTTTGTATTCCTTGCAAGCTTACAAATGGGGTCAATAGATCGGATTAGTAATCATATTCATTGGTAATACATACAAAAGAGTTCTGATCAGGGTAAAATGATCAGGTTTATCAAAAGAGTTCTGATCAGGTTAAAATGATCAGGTTTTACACAAAAGGGTTCTGATCAGGTTAAAATGATCAGGTTTTACACAAAAGAGTTCTGATCAAGGTAAAGTGATCAGGTTTTACACAAAAGAGTTCTGATCAGGGTAAAGTGATCAGGTTTATCAAAAGAGTTCTGATCAGGTTAAAATGATCAGGTTTTACACAAAAGGGTTCTGATCAGGTTAAAGTGATCAGGTTTTACACAAAAGGGTTCTGATCAGGTTAAAATGATCAGGTTTTACACAAAAGGGTTCTGATCAGGTTAAAATGATCAGGTTTTACACAAAAGAGTTCTGATCAAGGTAAAGTGATCAGGTTTTACACAAAAGAGTTCTGATCAGGGTAAAGTGATCAGGTTTATCAAAAGAGTTCTGATCAGGTTAAAATGATCAGGTTTTACACAAAAGTGTTCTGATCAGGGTAAAGTGATCAGATTTAAAGTAAAGAATTCTGATCAGGTTAAAGTGATCAGGTTTAAACGAAAGAGTACTGATCAGGTTAAAATGATCAGGTTTAACAAAGAGTTTTGATCGGCAAAAAGATCAGATTTAAACATTGGGTTTATGATAACTCTTTATAATAACTTGTGAACTCACCAACCTCGTGTTGACAGTTTTAAGTATGTTTTCAGGAAATTGAACGTGGTCATCAGGTTAGCAATGTAGGTTACATGCATGCACGTGGATACGGCTTTTGGGAGGATTTCTCTTGTATAACTCATGGTCTTGAGTCATATTTGCGAAATCTTAAACATTTGTAAACTCAAATTGATATTTTGTAACGTAAATATTTTAAATTCAGTTATGTATCCAATTACATGTATGTGTTTGCGGTAATCATATGCTTTGGAAACCAGTGAAAGTCGCGCCTCGCGTTTCCGCCCTGGCGGGGTGTGACAGCCTGCGCGAGCTGTCTTCTTCCCAAAAACCCTAAGTTGCATGTTCATGGAGGCTTTTATCATTTAGAGATCAAGCTCACGAATTTTTACGTTAGAAATGTTCCTTTTACATCCATGAAGCTAGTTCTATGATCAGTTTTGCAAACCATACGTAAAACTCGACCTTTACGTGAAAAGAACCCGAAACCTGCCATAAACGAAAAACTCAGATTTAGAGGAAACTGTTACCTGGTTGAGCTCCAAATCGGTCAGTTGCCTCCTCTGATGAAGATGAACGAACCTTGAGCTTCTCGAATCGATTCCCGACTTTCTCTCTCTAAAAATCTAGCAAATGATGAAGTGAGGAGAAAAAGGGGTGGCGGCTAGGGTTAGCCCCCTTCCCTTTTTTCGTCTTTCGCTTGTTGTCGCAACTCCCCCCTCTATTTTCCTGGTTATCCCTCTTATTAACTCGAGTCTCGTTTGTTATCCTTTATTATTTAAATATATATTTTTGGGATGTTACAAGCTATACTTCGGTGCAGCTCGACAGTGACACTGACAGCGACAAATGACATGTTATATGCTTATGTGTTAATGTGTGTTATTTATCTATGTGAAATTTTATTTGATTGCATTCTATTTCGTGTAGTAGTGTAATTGCATTGCATAGTAGAAAGTCCTACAGTGATGTTAAAGTAGAAGTCTCACCCCGAGGAGTGAGCAAGCTAAAGTAAAAGTCTCACCCTGAGGTGTGAGCAATGCTAAAGGAGTCTTACCCTGAGGTGTAAGCAATGCTAAAAGAGTCTTACACTGAAGTGTAAGCGAGAAAGAAAGTCCCACCCTGAGGTGTGGGGAACGTTAAAGTAAAAGTCTTACACTGAGGTGTAAGCGAGAAAGAGATCTGGTTCTCTAACCATTCTCCATATGTGATAGTCACTTGTCCTGTGAAAGTGAAATGATAGTTTGAAAGGGGAAAGGAGGACACCTTAACGGGTTTCCTCAAAGTAAAGTTTTAATGTAAGACAGTAACGAAACAGTTTTATAATTGTGAAGTTTTAAAGTAAAGGTAAATTGTTTTAAAGATAAAGAAAGAAAAGATTAGTTTTATTTTTATAAAACTAAGCTACCAAAAGAAAGTTTTCGGTTTAAAGTAAAGATAGAACTCAACATCGTTAACTTACTTTTAGTATGCATGACAGGTAGTAAAAGTAAAGCAAAGACAAAGTGGATAGCGTGGACGTCGAGTTGCTGTAATGAAGATTGACTTTCCTATTCCTGATAGTTTTTGTTTCAAACATTGGTTTATGTTATTGGATTATGAATGTTTTGAATTAAAGACTTTCGCTGTAATAGATTCTGATTTTCTGTTTTAAAAACTATGTTTGTTATGTTTTGTGCCAACTATCTGATGTACCTAGATTTGGGTGTTTCAAAATTGATTTAAAAAAATAATTGCTTTCTTACCTTTTTTTTGAAAGCCGAACATTGAATGTTGTGATGTCACACCCCCCGTCACATGGGAGAGCCTCGTACAACTCCGGCCAATATGTTGTCTTAACCGGACCCACTTGGCGTCAGAGTTGGAGAGCTTTCAAGGAAAACCCCACCCAATATGGCCCTTTCCGGGCTTGAGGGAGAGCCGAGGCTCGAACCCTGGATCGGCGTGGGTAAAACCCTGATGCATCAGCCTAAGAGCTAGACCTCATTTGTGATGCCGCGGAAAATAATGGTAGTGGCACGGATCGAACCCGGATCCCTATAGATTTCGGACCTTACCTCAACCACTACACCATAACCTCTTTAACAGTTGCTTTCTTACCTACAAACACTATTTGGGAAAACATTCAAGCCTAAAATAAAACAATAATTGCCATATCTTTTTATTCTGTTTTAAACCAAACTTATTTCTTCATTCATATACTTGATTCTTTAACTCACCATGTTCCATGATGTTTTTTTTTAATAAAAATTCAACTTTGTGAAGAAAAATCTAAAATTGGTGGACTTTGTGACAATTGTATGCATATGAATTATCAACGACAAGATGACACTTGATGTGTTTTTTCTTGGACATTTCATATTAGCTTTAGGGCAGCTAATTGTCACAAGACACTTTATTATATTTGAGTGCGTTAATAAGTGGTTAGATGCTTTTTTGACTAAAAATTAACTTTTTTTTTAATTTTAGTTTATTTAAAATATTCTGCAAAAAAAAAATTAATCGGCCAACTTCACGTGTTGATTAGCCATTAATTAAGATTTTTTATATTATTTTTCTTTAAAATTACTCAATAATACACCTAGAGGATACATAAACTAAAAATTGTCCTTTAAAAAATTGACTTTCATTTATTGTCCTTTATTTAAAAAGTTCTCTCGTCTTTTGTCATTTAATCTAACGTACGTTAAGTTTTTCAGTTAACTCATCCCATGTGCACTACACATGAGATTATGTAAGCCCCCGACCCGAGCATCCTACAGTTGGTTCTCATAACGGGTTATTCTATTTAAAATACATATATTATTAATCAAACTACAACGAAAGTCTTTCTCATAACATTAATTATTATTTGATATCGTTGTCGTCATAAGTTTACCTCACGAATGCCTGCACACCGAACCGAGTAGCACCGCTCCCAAGCCAAGATACGCCGGCCCCAAAGCTTACCTGCAAGACAGTCTAACGTACACACAAAGTCAGCTACGTTGAGTGAGTTCTAATAGTTTAATTTAATTAAAGACCAACTTGTCACAATAGTTATTTAAACTTACTCAGGACCCTCCGGTCCCTATAAAATAGTTTATAAGGGATCATAACATAGATGACTCATGTTATCAGATATTGCCCCAAAAAGGTTCACCACCCAAGACTCACCCCACAAACATAACCCCGCAACTTTCACCAACACAACTCAATGCTTCTATACTAGACACTCATAATCTACTATCCGTATTATCACGAAAACCTAGTTAACACGGTAAATCCCTAGACACCGATTGGCTTAGCATTAACTAAGGCTCCCACAAATCAACTGACACGACAGCTATACACGTCACGTCACGTCACGTCACGTCACGATCGTGACACCATAGTCAATCTAACTCTACTTGCCTCAATAATGTTATCTACACATCACAATAATAATATCTCACGCACAATAAACATTATTTAACACTTGTATGCAATTTAACACATATATAGATGCACACAACACATACCTCATCATCGCATCCTCATAAGGGTTATCCTCGTCAGGGCATTAAACACACCCGAGCTCATCATTAACCTGTTAAATAAATGTCACCATTGGTGACTTCCCAAAGGACTTCGTCCTTCACAATCCCGTTTGCCGTGTCATGAAGACAGCGATGCAAACACAATACCCGTCGTGCCACATGGACAACGACACGAAACACAGACATATAATATCACACTACACTTATATGACTTGTTAACTACACCTGCACCTCACACATAATACTAGGACAATATATCCCACATGAACTCATAAGCATTTAGCTTAAAGCCCGACTCTCCCCGACCAACCCTTAACACGTCACACATTATTAACTCGTACCTCTAGCTCACATATTCCCATGGACACACCATAGAAAAATTATTAACTCGTACCTCTAGCTCACATATTCCTATGTCCGCTCGAACCGAGTTACCCTGGGCCCGTTTAGAACCCGCATGCTAGCACGTTCCCGTGCCATGCACGTCCAAACCAAGCCATGCAAGCCCTAAGCTCGTCAAAATCCTAATCGGGTATCACCGATCCCATCCTCAACCTTGTTCATCGCCGTGAACCACCGCCACCGCGCATCACCATCATGCACCACCACCACCATACATCCCTCTCGCGTCTCCGTCACCTTCCAATCCATTGGAAACCCTAATTGGGTTCTCCTTCACGTGAAAGCACCACCATTATCTTCACCTCGCCGTTCGCCGCCGTGAAGCATCACCATAGCCGACCTCTATGGACATCGGGTACCATCATTGCCCCCTGGTCGTCTCGGTTGTCTCTGAAGCCACCCTCACCATGCTCCACCTCCTGCCGCAGCCATACACCACCGTCGTCGCGCGCCGCTACTATCTCACCATCCACCCTATTCGGGTCTACCACCCCACTAGCCCACTGTCGAGTCTCCTTCAGTCGTCAACAACCACCACACGCCTCCCCTTCCTAGCCGTCGATGCCGCAGGCCACCCCCATCGTCATTCGTGATACCGACATGGCATTGAAGCCCAAACCCTTATCGGGATCCTCATACAAACGATGACATAAAATGTAACAAGGAAAACGAACAAGAATTACCTTACGCGTAATGGTTTCCCTTTGCTTGATGCCGCCGCAAGACCACCGTCTCGCCACCGCCTTCGCCTCCCTTCCGGCTAGCTCCCCTTCTCCGATCCCCTTACGTGTCGTCGCATACACCTAGCCGAGAAATGGCTTAGGGTTTCACATAAGTTGTTTAAATATAACCCACAATTACATCCGGGTCCTCGAGTTTCTTACATCGCGTGTTTGAATCACAAGTTAGCTCTTTAACGACTAATCGTCTCCCTTATTGTCATTAAAACACACCTCCTTTGGTTAACCCTACTTAACATTCCATTTAAATAAGATTCGGGACGTCCACTACCCGAACCATTAACTCTTGGATTATCGGGATGTTACAGGTTATTTTAGTCTTTTTACCCCTAAAGGACCATTATTGTAATTTAATTAGGTTTTATAATTTTAATAAATTATTTTATTTATTAAATTAAAATTTTAATATATATATTTAAACCTAAATTGCCTTTAGAAAAAAATATATAAACCTAAATCCTTAAAAGAAGCACCCCACACACCTAGTCATTTTCCTCCTCACACCTGCACCGGCACTGACACCACCATACCAGCACCACCGGAACGTCACCACCGTACAAGCACCATCGCTACTCCATCTCTACACCGTACCAGTGCCACCGGAACGTCACCACTGTACAAGCACAACCGTACCAGTACCACCGGCCGTCACCACTATGGTCTATCTCACCTACCGATCTCGTCACAAATCCAGTCGCCGGCCTCCACATAGCTTCTCCCAGAACCAACAAATCCACCGTGAACATCACGATTCTAACATATGTTCAACAGAAGAAAACCCCATTCCGGATAATGAGGTTTTAATTTGAAAAATTAGGGTTCAAGGGGAGACATGGACCAGCATCTAAAACACCCAGATCTATTCAACCACACTATGTTCCCCACCCATTTGAAGATCCGTCGACTACAGGCGGTGGTGACGTTCAACACACTATATTCCCCACCCCAGACCTATTCAACCACATTGTGTGGTCGTTCTTGGTGATCGGAAGTGGTGCGAACCACAAGCGGTGGTGCATGAAGAAGACGAAGATGCATCAACACCACCACTCCCGTTGTTACCCGATCTCCCCCAGTTCGAACGATAGTCAATGAAGAAGATGAAGATGGCTGCTTCTAGAAATAGATGAAGATGAAGAGAGAGTGTGTTTGTGTAGAGAGAGAGGGGTTTAAAAGCTACATACTATATAATATAATTTGTAACAAATTTTAATGAATAAAATAATTTATTAAATTTATAAAATCTAGACTAAATTACAATTTTGTCGTTTAAAGGTAAAAAGACTAAAATTCTCTTATGTGCAGTGCACGTGAAGTAACTTAACTGAAAAACTTAACGTCCGTTAGAGTAAAGGACAATAAATGAGGGAACTTTTCAAATAAATGACAATAGGTGAAAGTCAAATTTTTAAAGGATTCATTCCATAATTTGGACAAAAATTGTAATTTAGTCTTCTTTTTATTATGTTTACCTTTTTTAAAAAGAAAGAAATTTTATTAATCAATTATGCTTCATTAGTTGTTTTTTTACATTTTATCTAATATAATTATAATTATTTTTAACAAATAACTAGTGTTGATTCCCCGCGCGTTGCGGTGGGTGACGTGGCACAACGACTCGGTTATGAACATCGCGTCAAAACGTAAGTAGAAATAATCATGTTAACGTAATTCTTATTCTTATTCGAACCCAGATTTTAAAATCTCAAATTTGAATAATTCGAATCTAATAAACCGATTCGATTCGATTCGATTGAACACCCCTAATTACATATGTTAATTAAAAGGTGATTTAAGATGCATTCTATGTTTGCCACCTCATTCTTGAGTTGTCAAGATCTCCATTTCCAAATTTAATAATCAAGAAAATCTAAAATATTTCTTAAACTATGTAAAGAACATGCCTAAAAAATTTAAAGCAAGTTTCGAACCTATGTTGGTGAACATGGAAAGTGTGCGCCGGACAATTGAGACAATAGTAGTTTTTGTTTATGATTTGCTTGTTAATTTATTTAACTTATAAAGAAATTGTAATTTTTTAGTATTAAAATTACCGTAGAAACCGACCTCTTTCACCCGCGATTCGCTGCGGGTTTCTGGTCATTTTTCCCTACGCCACGCGGCAGGAGTTTGGTCATTATCGGTTGCGCTCATTGAAAACCATAAAAAAGAACACCGATACCGGTTTCGATAATACCCATACCGGTAACCGTACCGCAACGGTAATGACACTCGCTATGGCATACGATCCAAAAAAATACCGATTTGGAATACAACTATGTTTTCAAAAAAATATATATTTCGAAACGTTGAGAAAAAACTAAAGACAGTTACGAACGCGTTTTAAAAAAAAGTTAACGTATAAAGGTTAACGAATAAAAGTTATTATAGGAAAATGAAATTAGTAGAAAAATAAACAGACTAGAATTGTACATTATGTATAGTATGAGGGGTGAAAATAAAAACTAAAAAAAAATTAAGTGCCAATTGAAATGAATTGGTGTGTGTAGGGTGAGGGAAGGCTCGAACATGCATCAAATCAAAAACGGCAAAGGGTAATAACCAACCCAACAAAGTGAACTCTTATTTTCTATTTAGAAAAAGAAATTCTAAAGGATAAGATAAAAGTGAAAAAAAAAATCGTTTGAATTTTTTTTTAATCCAATCAAAAAGCTAGACCGCACCAATAAGAAGTAGAAAGTATTAAATATTAGAGTTAAATACGATTTTAGTCTCTGTGTTTTGATAAAAATAACTATTTCAGTTTAAAAGTTTAAATTTGACTTTTTTAATTAACTAAAATCCAATCCACTAACCTGTTAGAAATTTTCTATTAAGTATGTATAAAAAGACTATAATACCCCTGTTAATAAAAAAGAAAAATATAAAAATCCCTCTTTACTTTAAAAACCCTAACGACGCTTCCCTTTTCCCCCCAATTCAAAAGCACACTAACATCATCTGACTCAACCACCACCAGCCACCACCTCCACCGCCCCCTTCACCTCCGGCCGCCACCTCCACTGCCACCTTCACCTCTGGCCGCCCAACCCTACTTCCCAGTACTCTGCATCGCAACTTTTTTCTTCCTTAGCCGATCCACTTCAATCGTTCAATCCAAAAAAACCACTGGAGAGTTTTTTATCAGTCCACCTTCAACCATCCAACTCAAAAAAATCGACTTTTTTGGGCAAAATATGAAGCTTCTCAGGATGATAATGGCTTTTGGTTTATTGTGGAAATCAAACTGATTGATTTAATGAAAGCTTCTCATTCATAGATTATGACTTTTTTGGTCCATCTGGTTCAAATCAATGTTTCTCATTCATAGATATCTAAGATAATGACTTCTCATCTCATTCATAGATAATGACTTTTTGGTCTGAAGGAAAAGAAAAAAAAAGAACGTAAGGGACAATCTCTGGTGGATTTGCAAGGCTCCGGCGGAAGGGAGGGGGCGATTGTAGAAGAAATTGGAATCATCGAAAGGGGGTGGGAGTTCAGCAGGTCGTCGCCGTCGCCGTGGTCTGTCTCAGAACCGTCGCCGCCGTAGAAGAAATTGGAATCATCTGCTATGGAGGAACCCTAGGTCTGTCTCAGAACCACCGCCGTAAGCCCTTCCCACTCTCCCCCTCCTCCTTTCTCGGCTGCCGGAGACGCGACCGGAGGTGGAGCCCGCCGAAGGTGGCTGCGGCTCCCCTCCTTCCCGTACTCTCTCTCTGGTCACACACATAGGTGTGTTCTTGTGAAGATGGAGACTGATGTTTGATTTTGTTTTGAAAAAATAAAAATGGGGAAAAATAATTTTCTTATATTTTTACTTTTTTTTAAGAGGGTTATTTATATTTATATTTTTTGTTTAATTTATATTTTTATTTTTATTAAGAGGGGTATTTTAGACTTTTTAAAAAAGTTAACAGAAAAATTTGAATAGAGTTATTGGACTGGACTGTAATCCATACAAATCTGAAACTATCGAACTAAAAAATACAAATTTAAACTTTTGGACTAAATTAGTTATTTGTGTCAAACCACATAAACTAAAACCGTATTTAACTCTAAATATTAACATAAATTCATGAAACAACTGTAGATCCCCTTTACTAAATGTTCCCTTACAAACTATTTTTTTCTTATAATAAAAGTTAAAATTGCTCGATAATATGACATAAAGGATGTCAAAGTGTCAAACGTCAAATGATTTTTATTATTCCTACTTTTTACCAAACAATTTTTTTTTTAAATTAACCGTGCTAACTTTTGTACAAAGAAATAAAATTTAAACTATATGTATTTTTAATAAAGAATGTTCCTTAACAAACAAATTTTTTTTATTATTTGTTACAGTAAAAGTTAAAATTGCTCAATACAAACAAATTATTTTGACTTGCTTTTTTCCGTTGACTCTTTGACTAAATAGCCGATCTTGATTTAACGATATCTTCTAAAACAAACAAATCCAAAAAATAAAAAGTTGTTAATAATTCACCAACAATTCATTATTTTTTGAAAAATGATATATGATTCCAACTAATCCTCTTACGAGAAGATTAAACGCAACATATATCTAAATCAACAAGGAAACAATAAAAAATAATATTAGTGCATACACAATTATCCTATTAATTAAATTATTTTCTATATAGATATATTCTACTCAATGTTTTTAAACCCGGACCGGACCGGCTGGTCGGACCGGGAACCGTGACCTCCACCGGTCCGGTTACATGCTTTGACTAAATAGCCGATCTTGAATCGCTTGGACCGCCTGGTTCAACGGTCGAACCGCGAACCGGTGGTCGAACCGGGTAGTTTAATTTTTTTTTTACTATTTTTTTATCTTTTTTATCATATAGTCCTCATACTTACTTCTATTTACAATTTTATTCCAATTTGGCTCTTTCCTTTTAATTTATACACTGCCACAAGTCCTCCAAAACCCTAATCAAAATTAAAATTGAAGATTCAAAAGAATTAAAATTCCTACAGACCTACAACCCTCGTCCTTGACTCAAAATTGTTTAAATGGTTGTATACAGTGGCGGATCTAAGAAAAAAATCCAAGGGTATCTAAAATTTCGTTCAGGGGTATCTGGATACATAAAACGTCAAAAAAAAAAAATTCCCGCTGCGCATCGAAAATTCCCACTACGCGTCGAAAGTTGAGGGGTACCATCAGGTACCCCTCGCCTCTTCATAGATCCGCCCCTGGTTGTATATATAGTATTTGGAATTTTTTATATTTTTCTATATATTTTTATGAATATTTATATTATTTATTGCGTCATCCGGTTCTTGAATCCGGTCCGACCAGTGAACCTCTAAGACGTCCGATTCGTTGTCCGGTACGGTTCTGAAAACATTGATTCTACTATTAATAAATACTTAAAGATCGTCATTTTATAAGCATATAAAAAATAATATTAGTGCAAACATAATTATTACAATTCTGTATACTTTTCACTTCCATCTCCTGGGTTCGAATATGCTTCTCTGCAGTTTAGTCCCGGTTCAGTATGTAAGATTTTTTCCCCTTTTTTTACCTTTGTCCTCATCTTGACACGTATTTTACTCTGTCTGCTTATTTTTCTTACACGCTTCTGCACTTCACTCACCAGAGGCTTTCAATCGGGGAATTAAACTACAGGGTATGAACAGACAAACACAAAGAAGCTAGGTGCTGGCAAGAAGGCCTTGGAAGATGGCGGTGTTACAAAAGATATTATGAAAGGATTAGGCATAACAAAATGTGGTGTCATAATTGGATCTGCACTTGGTGGCATGAAGGTTAGTTTAAGCTTTCTAATACAATATTATGAATTTTTTTTAGTGTTTTATTGTGTAAGGCTCTAAACCGGGCACATACAGTTGGTTCTCATTACAGGTAATTCCCTCGAAAGTACTCATTTTATATATATTAAACTACATCGGAAGTCTTTATTAAAAATATTAATTACTATTTAATGTCATTAAGTTAGTTCACGAATGCATGCGCACCAACCCGAGTAGCCCCGCTCCCAAGCCAAGATACCTCGTCTAGCAACCTCACCTGCAAAACAATCTAACGTACATACAAAGTCAGCTACGCTGAGTGAGTTCTAATAGTTTAATTTAATAAAAATCCAACTCGTCTCAAAAGTTATTTAAATTTTACTCAGGACCCACGGTCCTTATAAATTAGATCCACAATTCATTAACCATTAGATAACCTCTGTTATCACCCGATATCCCATAATAACTCGTCACCCATGACTCATCCCATAATAATAATCTCGCAGTCTTATTGACATAGGTCGGACTTGCTACACTAATAACTCATGCTCATGTACACGTATTAACTCGACACTTGGTTAACACAACAAATCCCTAACATCAACTTACTCAGACTTGACCAAGGCTCTTACAAATCGACTGACATAACAGTCGTAAACACTACATCACAATCCTGACACAACGGTCAATCTAACTCTACTCATCACAATAATACTATCTCATGCACAATAAATATAACTCAACGCTTGTATGCAATTTAACACAAATATATAAGCACATACCTCATTACTGCACCCTCGTCAGGGTTTCCCTCGTCAGGGCGTTCGACACACCCCAAGCTCATCACTGTCATGTTGGACATCGTCACCTTTGGTGACCTCCCGAAGGACATAGTCCTCCACAATCATGTTTGCCGTGTCATAATGACAACAATGCAAACACAATACCCGCCGTGTCGCAAGGACAACGACACAATACACACACATGTATAATCACATAATAATTTACTCTACATACATGATTCATTAACTGCACCTGCACTTCACACATAGCACTAGGATAAGATATCATACACGTATTCATAAGCGTTTAGCTTATATCCCGACTCACCCCGACTAACTCGTAACACAATACACCGCTAATATAGCAACACGCATACAACTACTATATCTCATTATTTAAGCATATACCCCGTACATGCACACCCTCCTAGTCGTACCCGTACGACCTGTTCACTACAATCCCAACTCACCCTTGTTAGGTCATTATACGACCCGTGACCATTTAACCAACTTTAGACCTAGATCACAAGATCTCATAAACACCCCCGTAGGCCCTCTGACATATTACTGAATGTTTTGGTTCATAAACACCTCGGGTTAAAACCCCAAAACTCTTAACATGTTTAATACGTTAAACATCTCTGGTAAGTATGTACGATAGCCCCAAAAACGTTAAAACATTTAAAAGAGGGGGATTAGAAACTCACAGGTTATGCCGAGTCTTAGTCCTTGCCCTACAACTCGCTCGTTCACGCTCTAAATCCGAACCTGTCAATATATGATCACAGGATCAGACGTGTTCTAATCGTACCTTGAATTATGTATAACAATATAAGTAAACTCCAACACTCGACTCATCTTCTCATTGTCACTTCTTCATGAAACCCTAGTCTCACATGCATGCACGCACGGGTGCCATGCGAACCCTTAACCGTCCCCATCTCGTAGATACAGACTCGCACGGTCCACCCTTAGTCCATTAAGACATCACCGGCTTCGCTCGAGTGTCCATGCCCATGCATGCACGATGCCATGCACACGTAAGACTTTAACGGGTGTCGTACCCGTATCCTTTGCCAAGCACCACCACGACACTACCACTTCCACCATTCTCGTCCCCCTCCTTGAGCCTCACTAGACGCGCATCACCTAGCCCGCCACCTTTGCACCGTCGTCTTCATCCTTGATACCGGGTCAAACCCTAGTCGGTCACCCTCACAGGCTCTGAGCTCCTCCACCACGCACTACCGTGCCGTCCCCACTGCCACCACAGCGCGCTACCGCTGCCGTCATAACCATCCCCCACCAACGTGGGTCTCGTCTTTCTTGTCTGGTAGCCCCAGTCGGACCACCTTTCTCCCATGCCGTCGTCGGCCTGATTTCCGTAACCTCCCCTATTACCAACCACCCTACTTACCACCGATCCGTCTCCATTACGTCTCTACCACCACTCGTGACCATCGCTTCCATAGCCGGCCACCCCCTTCTGTCTCCTCCGCCGATGGCCGAGACCACAACCCACTCTAGCCGGGTTCCCATGCAGTAACACGAACCAGAAAGTAAAACAAGGGGTGAGAGGTTTACCTTACGCGAAGAGAGGTCCTCTTTCGCTAGACGCCGCCACAAGTCCGCCGCACGATCACCACCGTGCTCCCCTCTCTCTCCGACAACTCTCTCTCTCTCTTTCTCTCGATGCCTTTGCCGTCGTACAAGATCTAGGCCAAATGGCCTAGGGTTTCACACTAAATGGATTATATACCTCCTCAAGTTACATTCGGGTCCTTGTAGTTCCTACATCAGACATTTTGATCACAAGTTAGCTCCTTAACGAATAACTGTCTCCCTTATTGTCTTTGAAAACACACCTCCTTTGGTTAACCCTATTTATCATTATGTTTAGATAAGATTCGGGCCGTCCACTAACCCAAACCATTAACTCTCGGATTATCGGGATGTTACAAGTCTATCCCCCTTAAAATAGGATTCGTCCTCGAATCCCACGTCAGCAAAAATCACCACAACTCCTCCTTTCCATTCGTACTCGTGCACCAAAACCCTTAGGTGCTATCTGTCCTATGTCGTATACGCATCCTCCTGCTACTTACTTTTCCATACACATGACGTCACTCTTTTGTTGTAACCCTAATGATCTCGTCTCTCCGATGATCATCCCCGATTAAGGTTCCTTGCTCTTCACAATTAGGATCATTCGTCATTCTTCTTATATCGCACTCTAATCGCCATCCAGCGATGACTCCTTAAAAACTCTGGCACCACTGCATTGTTTGTAAGGGTACTTCCCTTATCCCTCTTTGGAAATCTCTAGGAGCTTGTGCCAAGCTACTCTGGTTCCAACAACATTTTTCTACCAAAATTTCCATTTACTTCAGTATCACACATTTAATACGTCCCTTAAGTACATACACACCCAACGCTAGGGTCATCTTTATCAGCTCTTGATGTTTCTCAAGGCTCATATACCTTGGTCGCGTCTTTTTCAATCAACTAAACGCTTGCCTTCCTTAAATGCTCCATGGGAGCTCATATTAAGCTGGCCTTGGATTTACCAGCGTAGGCATATCCTTTTTAGCCACTTACGTGCAATCTTGCACTTACCCCTCCTGAGTTTCACCTTTCTCTATGTTGCTCTACCAATACCATGCGATTCCCGACCGCACCTCATTTATCATGTACGAAAACGAAGTCCGTCTGCTCACAAGCCTCAACTATTCGTCGTCTCGCCCAGGGAAAAACATCCCTAATATTCCGGTGTCTCATCTCTATTGAATTCTTCATATTGAATGTGTTCCGTGAAGGTCCTTCGTCACTTTTCTAACTCCGTGTTGAAATCTTCAGCGTCCTTACCTTGATCTCATCATAAACATATCTTGGTCAAACGTCCACGTAACGCTTTCCTCATCTACTCTCACAGCTTCGCCCATTGGCTTCGTGCTCCGAATTCCCGAGATATAAGCATAGGCATCTCATAAGAGCACCTCACTGGTTGCTTACAAAGACATCATAACTCCTTGCATCACCTCGACGTATCAGCATCGAGAAAATCGCCAAGATAGAAATTTTATACTTGAACACACTGAGCACCCGTCCTATGCACGACCTACCGTGTATTACATGGACACACATAACTACCGAACACACAACGTTCTACACATGTACTAGTAACTCACCCTTCTAACTCGCACAAAGTGCACATACACAACTAGCTAGATCTGAGTAAATCTACGTGCATACAATATGACCTCGTCACCTATAGATACGCAAGTATATCATGTTGTCTGGTCCAAAGGCACAAGCAACACGATCTCCCGCCTGACTGCCGTCAGACACAATAACCTGTTGACCAATGCCAACACCATATCCAATTTACACTTGATCTCCCGCCTGACTAATGCCAGACACAATATCAAGCTTACTCTTGATCTCCCGCCATGACTATTATATACGTGACACAAATAACTAATACTCATAAGGAACTCAATTAACGACATACAAGTTTATTCACAAAACTCTCTCATGTCCTTAAGCACCAAAACATTTACCTCGCGAAACTCTATGCCTTAAGATATAAAGACATTCAATATCATAGTAAGGCTAAACACCCCCTTACACTTCCCACATCACCTAAGCATAACACATAGGTGACACTATCTTAAGACCGTAGACACATACAAATAATCAAAACTCAGGTCTACACCGGTCTATTCATACAGTCCAATCAACCAAGCTCTAGCGTCACATCAAAGATTACATTTAGCATGAACTCACGTTGTTCAATAGGTAATCACATCATCACACATAATTAACACTGTACCACCAATAGCAAGTTATCATACACGCGACTATCATTAACTACGTTTTAAACCATCCCATGGTAAGATTCAATGTCAAGGTTAAAACCAAGAAAATGAAAAAACCAAGAACACATATTTCGTCTCCAAAAGTACCTGACAACCATTACTCAAAATGCTTTAGTCCTCTCGTGGTAATCTCCACTTCTCTAGTCATCTAACAAGTCGAAGTTATCCCCCACTTGCTCCTCGTCATCGGATTCCTCCAACCATCCATTTCCTGATTCTGCGTAGCGTCTCGAAAGCTGACTTCTGACTGCAAATACATTTCTTCCTCTCCAACCGCCTCTCCTGTAAAAGGATCTACTGAGTCCATCTCTCGTAGTTGCCCTGGTAGTACTGGGAACATTAGGCGCCGGAAGCGCCAAGATCACTTCCTGTGCTGGTAGCTCCTGCTCATCCTCAGTCGTCGGTGGAACAACATCAACGGAACCGGTGCTAAGACTCGTCTCCCTCTAAAGATAACCGTGCGAACGACACCCAAACGTCTAGCCCGCCGCTCTGTCAACCTCCTGATAAAAGCTGCTCACCTGACCCATCTAGTCCGAATCGTCATAGCCATTATTACCTGCACAAGACATAACGTTGGAGTGATTACTATGGGTCTCAAATTCAGAATATGAGAGTAATCATAGATTGCCAAATCACGGTGATCAAATGCAATTTGGTGGTCCACATTACTACTCGGATTCTATACCTTCTCCATCATATTCACACTAGCTTTCTATCTTTCATACACCCCGGATGCACATTGTCACACCCCCAAAATCCACTAACGGAATTTTACCGTTAGGCGTGTGCCAAACCAGGATCTAAGTCATTAGTTACGTCAAACGACAGTATATGAATTTAAACAAAACCATTAAATGTTTAGAGTTAAATGCGGAAGCGTAAACGTTAATATGAAATCAAAAGTAATTACACGCAACAAAGCGTCAATTAATGAAAGTAAGTAAACTGTTTAAAATGTTTGAAATGAATGCTATGACAGTAGGACTCCATGCATGTCCTAAGTGTGCAACCTGTGCCAAAGCGACCTGAGAAACATGTAAGAAAAAGTGTCAACACAAGGTTGGTGAGTTCAAAGGTTTGTATGTAAATAAATTGTTTGAGTGTTGTTGGATCCACATACGTAAGTCGCACCTATTGCTAGCTAGACAATGTATAAGTTACTTTAAGCGTTCGCAACCGAAACTGACTGTTTATGTTTGAGATGTCTTCCGCCATTGCTAACATCAACAATTGCAAATGTTTAGGACAATTTACACCCGTTAGATGTCACACCCCAACCGACGGCGGATTATACGTCGAGGCGGACGCGGCTGTTCAATAGCACAAGGTTGACTATTAAAGTTTCAATATTTCATTAATAATAGATTCAAAGGTTCAATACAAAGGAAATAATAAGTATACAACATTTATTTAATAAGTAGTCTAGGTCCAAAGCGTCCTATGTGATCACAAACAAGTCTCATGATTTAGAACCTGAAACATGTGAAAGAATCTGTCAACTACAAAATAGTTGGTGAGATACAAAGGTTTTGACACAGTTTAACAAGTATTTGGAAAGAATTACAATTCACTATGATATACGCATTCTATAATGTAAGTATGAGAACAAGTATCTTAAACATTGTGCACTTCAACCCTTCAACCAAGTTTAGGCATAACCCGCAGGTTACCCTTATAAGTCTCAAGTTTAAAGTTTAATTTAGTAACAATCACCAAGGGCTCCCCCCGAAGGGGTAAATCTAATCAAGGTGGATTGGTCAAATGCAATAGATCTATCATTGATACTATAGGCTTGATCAAAGTTAATGAATGTGCTAGTTTTAAGTTTAATCTAAGCATACAAGTCTCAAGTTTAACATAAGAATAAGCATCTAGTCATAGTTGTACAAGAATTGTATAAGTTTAAAGTTTTGAACATGTTTCATCCCAAAAGTATAGAAAGGAAAAAGGGGCTAAGTATACTCACTTGGATTGATGAAGAGTATCCGACACGGATAAGTATTTGCAAGACTTTGAGGGAGAATATCCTCACGATAAGCCTAAGTATGCAAGTCTAAAGATTTAAGTAAAAGTCTAAGACAAAAGATCTAGGATTTCAAGATTCGACTAGGGTTTCAAATGGGAGACGGGAAAGATTGTGTTTATAAAGTTTAGATTGAAGTTTCGAAAAGGAATTTTGAATGACTTAAGACTCTAAAATGACATGTAATAAGTTTATTAGTTTAGAATAATTACTAAGTTTAATAGTAATTACTTAAAGCATACTAATTGTTAAAGTTAAATAAAATTATTAAAGGATAACTAATGGTTAAAGAGTTGTAAAAATGTTTAGAACTAGTAATTAATTTTTAAGGATGAATAATTTTTTCAAAAGAATAATAACTTTATTTTAGAATAATCAACGTATATTATTTAAGTCTATTAAAGTTTTAAGTATTGAACATTTAATTTACAAATTACTTTGTAACTAACTAAAGTTTATAAGTTTAAATAGATAACAAGTATATACAAATTTATCAAACAAAATTTCTTATAAAGTCTATGTTTTAGTTACAAGTTTATAAATGTTTTTGATGTGTAGATAGAACCATAAGTTTTTATAAATGTTTTAAATAAGTTCCTTAAGGTTTCTTTCAATTTCTAAGTTTGTAAGTATTTAATTTTATGTTTTAAAATACAAGTTTATAATTATTTGGAAGACAAATAAAGTATAATCATTTCTCTTGTTTTATATTTTTATAAACAAATGAATTTCTTGTTTATATGAAATATAAAATGTATAAGTTTAACATTTATTAAATTAAAGTTTCAAATAAAATAAGTTTATTATATAAAAAAATAAGAACTTAAGTTTCAAATTTTATAAAAACGATTTCTATTGAATGTCCAAGTTTTATAAATTTTAGAAGTATTCTTTTAAATGTTTAAAACTATTTTTAAAGAATTAAACATTATAGGTTTTAACAAGTTTTAATTAAATAAAATAGTTCTGGAATACAAAAGTGTAAATAAGATTCATTTTTAAGTTTATAAAAATATCACAGATTTTATAAAAATTATCAAAAGTGTAAAAACTGCTTGGAAATGGATAAAAAAATAAAATGGGCAAAACCCGGCTCCAGGGATTCGAACTCGGGTCTCGCCCGGGTCATCCACACACACATGCACTTAACCATCCCGCCTACGGGTCTCGGTGGTAATATATCCGAACGAGAATGTTTAAAACCAATTACTCAAATCGAGTCCCAATTCGTATGAACCCTAGAACGATTCCGACCAAATACGAATTGTAAATCCCTCTGTCATTGTAAATTGACAGAGGGCAAATGATTATGGAATGAATACGAAACTTTTGGCTTTCGAATTACCTGAAATGAAGCCGAGATGAGGGAGAACGTGACTGAGGTGGTCGTCGGCGGTCGCAGCTTCAAATCGGAAGTTGCACGTGTTAATCGGAGAAATTTAGAGTGAAGAAAGTTTAGGGGTGATGTTGATGAGCTACGGAGGTCGGTATTTATAGGCAATTCGGGCATTAAATGATCGAACGGGTTAGAGGATGGTGGTTGAGCCGATTGGAGTAAATCCCGACATCACGCGTTGCCTCGGTCGAAATCAACCATCATAGCACCTTGGGGAGGGGTCGCATGCGCGAGATGAACCCGAGGTTCATCGAATCCGGACGGGATTCGCGTTTTCGGAGGAAAAGGGGTCGGAACCGGTGTCTACGGGTTTCGAACCCTTGACTGGTTTGGATCTTGGGGATTTAAGCTTATGACAGAACAGGTCCCTGATGTTTTTGAAGTTTAACTTTTTAGGTTAAAAGTATAGTTTTAGTTTTAAAACCAGCTTCAGCCTTTGACATTTTTGGCCCCCGGACTTTTATAAAATAATTATGTTATTTTATAAAAGAACTACATTAGTTTTATAAGTTTCTTTATTTATAAAATAATTTCTAGGATTTATGATTCATAAGTTTAAGTATTTGCAGATAAGTTTATAAATTATTTATATAATTATAAACTCATATGTTTTTTTGATAATATCTTGTTTAATAAAGGTAAAAAAAATATAACAAACATACATATATATATATATATATATGCATATATGAATGTTTTCCTTAAATCCATATTAAATAAATAAAATAAATTACTTACTTAAGAAAATAAGAATTTAAGTTTTAAAATAATACGATAAGCGTTTTTTTTTAAAGTACATCGGAAAATCCGGGACATTACAGTCTCCCCTACTTTAGGAAATTTCGTCTCGAAATTAAAGTAGAAAGTTTCTGTTTTTCCCAGATTTACGTTCATGATACGCACAGGGATAATGAGAAGGATATTTTACGTCCCTTAGTAAATTACAGGTTACATTTAGAATCCTAACTGGAATGACAGGAATAAGATTACGCTCAAGTTTCTAAGTTTTCAAAGTCTGGGGTTACCAAAAGTTTCTCTACGAAACATATAGTTTCATTAAAATATAGGAAGATTCGTTTTCAGAGATGTATTCGACAGACTAACTGCTGAATTTCCATTCAGGATTGCAAGTGAGATGCATCACTTATGATGGACTGGATGGTAGTGTAATGATTTGAGTTTGTAGTCTAATACGTCTAAGGATTTGCTACAGTACCTAAGTTCCGTGGCTACCTTTTTGCGATAAGTCTTAGACCGTAGCACACGACAGAGTCTGCTATGTCTTTCCATACGTTGATTTTCATACTTACGTGTGCACCTGCAAGCATTCAAATCGTCGCATAGTCCGCATAGGTCCTTCTGTTTGTGTGTGGATCAAGAAATAGTACAAGAATTTGTTTAACACATGACTGAAGTTTCCACATAGGAGTGATCATTGATTAACGAGTCCCTTAGGGAGAAACGTCATTCAATGATTAAAGAGAGAAGAATGTGACAAGATTTAGAGTTTCAAAGTTTCCTCATGATTGAATAAGAATACCTCAATCATCGAGTAGTTTAAAGTCTTTACACTTTCCTCGTGTTTGATCAAGAATACATCAAACCTTGAGTAATTTAAAAGTCTTATACGTTCATCATGTTTGAACAAGCATACGTCAAACATGGAGTAGTTTAAAGTCTCATACGTTCATCATGTTTGAACAAGAATACGTCAAACATGGAGTAGTTTAAATTGTATTTGAACAAGAATACGTCAAACATAGAATAGTTTAAATCGTGTTTGAACAAGAATGCGTCAAACATAGAATAGTTTAAATTGTGTTTGAACAAGAATACGTCAAACATAGAATAGTTTAAATCGTGTTTGAACAAGAATACGTCAAACATAGAATAGTTTAAATTGTGTTTGAACAAGAATACGTCAAACATAGAATAGCTTAAAGTCTCTTAGTTTAGCTTCAGTGTATAGAAGTATATGATTACGTTTTGAGTATAAAGCGGTTATCTAAATACTCTAGTGTTTAAGAGAGGTATGGGACAGCGTTTGGAACATGATTAACCGTTATACGCTTTCTCACGGAAGATTCGAGTTGTTCAGAAGAGTAGGTGGATCTCGATGTTTGGTTTTGTAAGGAGTCAGGGGATGTACTCTGCTAAAGAGAGTAATGTCCTCCTTCCTGCTAGTGTCTAGTATCAAGAGTGAAGTTTCCTCGCGTATATGAAAATGAATGTTTTATCAAGTCTTACAAGGCTTAGTTAGGACGAACACAAAAAGTTTTCAAGACTAGGAATCCAAGTATGAATTTGAAAGTAGGATAAGTCAGTTGATCACAAGTTTCAATATTAAGCTTTACATGATCCTTTATTGATCATGTTTAGTTTTAAGAATACGGGTTTGAGTATTTGTATAAGTTTTTGCATGACTCAAAAGTTTATGACCTCATAGTTGTGTATACGAAGTTTAATGTTTTTAATAACGTGCATTTAAGCTTTTAGTCTCCGTTGTGATTCATAGCAAATCTTTTACGTGACAAGGGTTGAATGAGGAAAGTTTCCTAGCATAGGGTAATAGGAAAAGTTTCGATAAGGTTTATGATAGTGTGTTTACAAATGATTTATCTTGTTTCACAACAGCAGGTATAGTTTTCTTTTATATAGAGTGTAATTAGGATGTTTAAAAATGACGAGTTGGACATTGATAAATAATATAAGTAAGACTTATGAAAAGGTATGTATGATTGTCAAACGAAAAGTTGGTCAAGTTTAGAAGTGTGAAGTCTATATAAGGGTAAGGATCATAGTTGATTACGACAGTGGTTCGTAAGTCGTGTTGTTTTAAAAGGGTGTTTACGAATCAGAAGGTTTATTCAAGTTTTTATTCTTCAAGTATACGTGTCACTTAGGGTTTTTATAGTTTAATGACACGTTTTTAATTATCTCTAGTACTAACGTGAGCTACTCTTGACGGAAGTGTTTGGGTAAGAAGTGTTAAGTTTGTAGTCCTAGAAGGAAAGTCAAGCTGGTAAGTGATAACAAGATAAATTTCAAAATAAC
Source organism: Smallanthus sonchifolius (assembly GCA_023525975.1). Taxonomy (NCBI): domain Eukaryota; kingdom Viridiplantae; phylum Streptophyta; class Magnoliopsida; order Asterales; family Asteraceae; genus Smallanthus; species Smallanthus sonchifolius. Next base: position 24,886,871 of record CM042023.1, read on the forward strand.
TTTCGTTGAATGTTTCAAAATTGGGACTTCTAGCCCTTACATAATACAATTTAAACGAAAAAATTAAGGTGTGTAAGTAAGTTGATTTAATATGTTCAAAATGTTTTTACTCATAATACTGAGTCATCACAGTAATATATAAAAAAAATGGGTTTTGGCTTTAAGTTGGTGGGCTAACGAAGAGAATTCCCGGAAGAAGGGGTGGGTCACAAGGACTCACGTATGTACCCTATTTCCATAGCCAGAATTTCCTCGTGAGTTTACAACTTTTTAGTTATTGTCACCGATATTTGGGTTTATGGTACTATGTCGAGGTTCATTATGGGTTTAGAGTCTTAAACGTGGAGTTTGTTTATTCTATAGTAGGCTTCTTCCCTTGCGGGAAAACGATCAGGTTACTAATCCCTTTGTTAATGTACTTTAGGTTTAAAAGACGTTAAGTTTTGTTTACAAGAAACGGTGATGTGTAAGTTTTAAGGACGTATGAAGGTTTTGAGATTAAAAGTGTAACAAAGTTTTGAGTTAGTCATAAAATGAAGTTTGCTTGAGTGACGAAAAATGAAATGAGACACAAGGGTTTCCCCTTATGTGCCAAATAATGAAGTTTGTAAAAGGACTTGTAGGGCAATACATAGTTTTAATGGGCTGTTAGTTCAGGGATCATGAAGTTTAAGGATGTATGAATACTTTGAGAGGTATAAAAGTGTAGCAAAAGTTTGAGTGAGTTATCTAGAGTAGTTTGGTTGAGTGATGAAAATAAGATGAAACACAAGGGTTTCCCCTTAAGTGTTATGTTCATAAATTACTGAAGTTTATAGGGGAATTTGTAGAGTAATACATTGTTTTAAGGGTTGTATTACAACGATCATGAAGTTTATTGGGTAGTATCTATAAATATAAGTTTATGTATGTAGTTTTTAAGTATAATCTCGTAAGAATTTTTCCTTGGAGGTAACTCCTTCAGGTCATGACGAGTAAGCATGCTGTCATGTGACCATTCTTGAAAGAACATAAGAATCATAGAGTAAAGGTTATAGAGGAAAGTCTTGAAATCATGAATTTATGAGGTGTAAAGTATTTGAGGTGGTACTCATTTAGTGCATATCACTAAGTAAGTAACTTGACATATCAAGAGAGATCTAAGCTCACTAATGTTTAGAGAAGTCATGCATTCCTATAAGTGGATACTCATCCCAAGAATTCACAGGAAAGCATACGGGTCCAACGGTTGATTTGGATTTATACGAAATGCTTTCCTTGACAGAATTTCCACCCTTCCGGTCCGCACAAGTTCTCACACATTATCTAGAACTTAATTATTCTTGACGAGAGTTTAGTGGTGGATTGGGCTTGAAGCCTAAGAACGTACCCTCGATGTAGTAGACTCTTGTAGCACGTAGATAAGTAGAAGCGTAGAATCTCCAAGCGTTCACGTATAAGAATTAAGAATAGAATGAGGAGAGAATTCCTATTAAGGACATGAGATAACTCATGTTTGGGTCTCCTAAGTTATAGTCTAGGTCATGTGTCTAATAACCTAATTCCCTATAACCAAGGCTCTGATACCAATCTGTCACACCCCAACCGACGGCGGATTATACGTCGAGATGGACGCGGTTGTTCAATAGCACAAGGTTGACTATTAAAAATTCAATATTTCATTAATAATAGATTCAAAGGTTCAATACAAAGGAAATAATAAGTATACAACATTTATTTAATAAGTAGTCTAGGTCCAAAGCGTCCTATGTGATCACAAACAAGTCTCATGATGTAGAACCTGAAACATGTGAAAGAATCTGTCAACTACAAAATAGTTGGTGAGATACAAAGGTTTTGGCACAGTTTAACAAGTATTTGGAAGGAATTACAATTCACTATGATATATGCATTCTATAATGTAAGTATGAGAACAAGTATCTTAAACATTGTGCACTTAAACCCTCCAACCAAGTTTAGGCATAACCCGCAGGTTACCCTTATAAGTCTCAAGTTTAAAGTTTAATTTAGTAACAATCACCAAGGGCTCCCCCCCGAAGGGGTCAATCTAATCAAGGTGGATTGGTCAAATGCAATAGATCTATCATTGTTACTATAGGCTTGATCAAAGTTAATAAATGTGCTAGTTTTAAGTTTAATCTAAGCATACAAGTCTCAAGTTTAACATAAGAATAAGCATCTAGTCATAGTTGTACAAGAATTGTATAAGTTTAAAGTTTTGAACATGTTTCACCCTAAAAGTATAGAAAGGAAAAAGGGGCTAAGTATACTCACTTGGATTGATGAAGAGTATCCGACACGGATAATTATTTGCAAGACTTTGAGGGAGAATATCCTCACGATAAGCCTAAGTATGCAAGTCTAATGATTTAAGTAAAAGTCTAAGACAAAAGATCTAGGATTTCAAGATTCGACTAGGGTTCCAAATGGGAGACGGGAAAGATTGTGTTTATAAAGTTTAGATTGAAGTTTCGAATAGGAATTTTGAATGACATAAGACTCTAAAATGACATGTAATAAGTTTATTAGTTTAGAATAATTACTAAGTTTAATAGTAATTACTTAAAGCATACTAATTGTTAAAGTTAAATAAAATTATTAAAGGATAACTAATGGTTAAAGAGTTGTAAAAATGTTTAGAACTAGTAATTAATTTTTAAGGATGAATAATTTTTCCAAAACAATGATTACTTTATTTTAGAATAATCAACGTATATTATTTAAGTCTATTAAGATTTTAAGTATTGAACATTTGATTTACAAATTACTTTGTAACTAACTAAAGTTTATAAGTTTAAATAGATAACAAGTATATACAAATTTATCAAACAAAATTTCTTATAAAGTCTATGTTTTAGTTACAAGTTTATAAATGTTTTTGATGTGTAGATAGAACCATAAGTTTATATAAATGTTTTAAATAAGTTCCTTAAGGTTTCTTTCAATTTGTAAGTTTGTAAGTATTTAATTTTATGTTTTAAAATACAAGTTTATAATTATTTGGAAGACAAATAAAGTATAATCATTTCTCTTGTTTTATATTTTTATAAACAAATGGATTTCCTGTTTATATGAAATATAAAATGTATAAGTTTAACATTTATTAAATTAAAGTGTCAAATAAAATAAGTTTATTATATAAAAAAATAAGAACTTAAGTTTCAAATTTTATAAAAACGATTTCTATTGAATGTCCAAGTTTTATAAATTTTAGAAGTATTCTTTTAAATGTTTAAAACTATTTTTAAAGAATTAAACATTATAGGTTTTAACAAGTTTTAATTAAATAAAATAGTTCTGGAATACAAAAGTGTAAATAAGATTCATTTTTAAGTTTATAAAAATATCACAGATTTTATAAAAATTATCAAAAGTGTAAAAACTGCTTGGAAATGGATAAAAAAAATGAAATGGGCAAAACCCGGCTCCCCGGATTCGAACTCGGGTCTCGCCCGGGTCATCCACACACACATGCACTTAACCATCCCGCCTACGGGTCTCGGTGGTAATATATCCGAACGAGAATGTTTAAAACCAATTACTCAAATCGAGTCCCAATTCGTATGAACCCTAGAACGATTCCGACCAAATATGAACTGTAAATCCCTCTGTCATTGTAAATTGACAGAGGGCAAATGATTATGGAATGAATACGAAACTTTTGGCTTTCGAATTACCTGAAATGAAGCCGAGATGAGGGAGAACGTGACTGAGGTGGTCGTCGGCGGTCGCAGCTTCAAATCGGAAGTTGCAGGTGTTAATCGGAGAAATTTAGAGTGAAGAAAGTTTAGGGGTGATGTTGATGAGCTACGGAGGTCGGTATTTATAGGCAATTCGGGCATTAAATGATCGAACGGGTTGGAGGATGGTGGTTGAGCAAATTGGAGTAAATCCCGACATCACGCGTTGCCTCGGTCGAAATCAACCATCATAGCACCTTGGGGAGGGGTCGCATGCGCGAGATGAACCCGAGGTTCATCGAATCCGGACGGGATTCGCGTTTTCGGAGGAAAAGGGGTCGGAACCGGGGTCTACGGGTTTCGAACCCTTGACTGGTTTGGATCTTGGGAATTTAAGCTTATGGCAGAATAGGTCCCTGATGTTTCTAAAGTTTAACTTTTTAGGTTAAAAGTATAGTTTTAGTTTTAAAACCAGTTTCAGCCTTTGACAGTTTTGGCCCCCGGACTTTTATAAAATAATTATGTTATTTTATAAAAGAACTACATTAGTTTTATAAGTTTCATTATTTATAAAATAATTTCTAGGATTTATGATTCATAAGTTTAAGTATTTGCAGATAAGTTTATATTATTTATATAATTATAAACTCATATGTTTTTTTGATAATATCTTGTTTAATAAAGGTAAAAAAAAGTATAACAAACATACATATATATATATATATATATATATATATATATATATGTATATATGAATGTTTTCCTTAAATCCATATTAAATAAAGGATTATTGGATTTTAATAATCCCACCTTTTACCAATTGGCCGATAATAATCCCAACTGAGAATATTCTTACCACTGGTCCCTACTTTCAAACTATTTTTTTACATTGGACCCCCCGTTAAAAAAACTTAACGCCGTTAGAGTTTATATGACGTGGACATCTGCAAACCGCCGGAAAGTCGAGCCAAGCTAGCAGTGGTCTCGTGGTGGCTTTTGAAATTGGCTCTGGTGGTGTTTAACTGGTCTCGTGGGTCCGGAAAGTCCAAACAGAGAAAACGGTGGTGTTTAACGAGACCAGTTAAACACCACCAAAGCCAATTTCAAAAGCCAACACGAGATCATTGCTAGCTTGGCTCGACTTTCCGGCGGTTTGCAGATGTCCATGTCATATAAACTCTAACGGCGTTAAGTTTTTTTAACGAGGAGTCCAATGTAAAAAAATAGTTTGAAAGTAGGGACCGGTGGTAAGAATATTCTCAGTTGGGATTATTATCGGCCAATTGGTAAAAGGTGGGATTATTAAAATACAATAATCCTTAAATAAATAAAATAAATTACTTATTTAAGGAAATAAGAATTTAAGTTTTAAAATAATACGATAAGCGTTTTTTTTTAAAAGTACATCGGAAAATCCGGGACATTACATTAGACCTCCAATCAAGTTAGCGCGACTAACCCGGGTGGGGTTTGTCAAACCCAGTAGTACTACTCAAATTTTCTCGCTATACTTCATATATTAACGGTCCGAGTGTGTAAGGACTTTGCATGTTATGTATGCACTTAGGTACACAAGTGGTAGTGAAATACTATGTGATCCATGTCCGTTCATATGTATGTCTCTCCCCGACGGGAAGACAAGTAAACGGATGTCTGTTCGTATACATCTTTCCTCCCAACGGGAAACATGTAAAATACTGTTTGTTTGAATGCATGTTTCTCCACAACGGGAAACAAGTAAAATACTGTTTGTTTGTATGCATGTTTCTCCCCAATGGGAAACAAGTAAAATACTGTTTGTTTGTATGCATGTTTCTCCCCAACGGGAAATAAGTAAAATACTGTTTGTTTGTATGCATGTTTCTCCCCAACGGGAAAACAAGTAAAATGATGTCTGTGTATATGCATGTTTCTCCCCCAATAGGAAAACAAGTAAAAAAAGGCCGTGAAACTCACATGTGTTGAGTAGTAGGTGGAATCACACAAGGATGAGATTGAGACCACAAGTGTTAGCCTGAAACGGCTTACGTATGCCCTAGAATTATAAACATAACAATTAGGGACACAATGGGATTTGTGACGACGACACGGAAGATTTGAATGTCCTAAAACATGTGTAGGACCAACGAGTAGACGAACGTGTCCACGAGAATGAGGATTTCTTAGTTTAATAATTAAGGCAAATGTGTTCATGTCATACGCCTCCAATTACGAATAAATACTCGTGTGGTTGTACTATTTAATAATGATCTTAAGAAAATAATATATCACATTATATTATTTTAAGTTTGAAGAAACATAGTACAATAACTAATTACGTGGTAAAAATAATAAATAAATATTATTTTTATTCGAGGTTAATAAACGAGGGTAAATAATATAAATAGTTAAATTATTTATAAGTTTGAAACATCTTACAATGTTTATAGACGTGGTATAATAATATAAGAATATATTATTTTTAATTGAGGTCACAAGGTTAAAAATAATATAAATATATCATTTTATTTGGAATGGTGGTTATAAAATAATATACATATATTATTTTAGAAGTGGAGATAATATTAAATAGGTCATAAAACCAAACACGAACCTACGGGTAGTTTCCAGGCTCAAAATGTATTAATATATTAATATAATATTATGGGGAAAAATTTTATCAAAAGAATATCATTGAAAAAGTCCCAAAAAAATAATTGTAGGAGACCGGTTTCGAACCCGGGTCTCCTGCGTGTATGCCTTGTGAATTAACCAGTCCGGCCTGCTAGGGTATCGCACCCAAAGCCAGACCGGTTGGGTTTTCACAAGAATACTCTCCGTGTTCTCCCTCCCCCCTATACGATTCCATCAAAACCAGCCCCAAATCCAACGATTTCGACAGTGATTTGAGACAAGGGTTTGGGAGTTTTGATTATCGATCCAAACCGGACTTGTAGGTGTATTTAATTGCAAAAACAACAGGTTAAAGATCGTTTACTTCTGTTTTGAAATGTTGAAAAACCCTAGGTTGAACTTAGAATCAAATCGAAGGATTCTGATATTAGAACTTGATAGAATCATAGGGCTTTTATCAAAAATGGAATTTCGAATCTGTTAGAATAAATTAATTTGATTTAAAACGTGTGTGAGTTAGGATTCGATTGAACAGGAAACTCACGAACCCTAGATCTTTGATCTTGGTCAATTCGATACTGGCAGGAGTTAGATTCGTAGGGCTTTCAATCTAGAGATAAAAATGAAGCTAAAGGTATGCTTAATTACCAGATTCAATGTCGAATTGGTGGAGTTCGAGTGAAACCGGCTCCGACTGTGAATGAACTGGTCTCCTACATTTCTGGGTCTATCTCCGGCCAAGTTGATGCGCGTAAAAGCTTCAGAGGAAATTGTTTGTCATGTGCAGAGCGTTCAATCGTGGAATTAATGTAGGATTTAAACGAATTTGATGATTAGCCTTATTGTGTCGACGGTTAAGGTTTGATTACACATAAATGGGTGTTAATTACGAATCAATGCCGGTTTAAAGTGTTGATCGTGGTCGTTAATTATTATAATTGTGAATGACAGTTATAGCAAGCGGGTTTTCGCGAATTCAAGCTTCAAGAATGGGGGGTTTGACTTTCAGAAGTCAACAAAATCAACATTTGGGTAATTACAGAAACAGTCCTTGCAGTTTCATGTGCTTGAGTTTGAGATAAGGCAGGATTAGTCCCTGAAGTTAAAGATAAGGTTAACAAGGTTAGGATTTAACTGGATTTGCTAACTGAGTTAACTTGAAAAGTCCGGATTGTCACATCATCCCCTAGTTGAAAGAATTTTCGTCCCGAAAATTAAAATAATAAAAAAAATATTTCTGAATGTCACATCATCCCGTAGTTGAAAGAATTTTTGTCCTGAAAATTAGAATAGCACCTTAGGTTTTTGACGTAGAGTGCTTGAACATATGAGGATGTTTGCATATCATCTGATCCTCGCGCTCCCAAGTGAATTCCGGTCCGCGTTTCGAGTTCCAACAAACTCTGACGATAGAGATTTCATTGTGTCTAAGCGTTTTGACTTCCCTATTCATGATTTCTACCGGTTCTTCAATGAAGCGTAGTTGTTCATCAATTTGTAGTTCCTCAAGAGGAACCGCGAGTGTCTCGTCTGCTGGACATTTCTTCAAGTTCGAGACATGAAAGACATCGTGTACACCACTCAGTCCTTTAGGTAGGTCCAGTTGGTACGCTACTGGGCCAATTCTCTTCACTATCTTGAACGGTCCAACATAACGAGGATTGAGTCTTCCTCGTTTCCCGAAGCGGATTACACCTTTCCAAGGTGAGACTTTCAATAGAACCACATCGCCTACTTGAAATTCCAACGGTTTTCGACGTTTGTCGGCATAGTTCTTTTGACGATCACGAGCTGTCGCCATACCGTTTCAGATTTGAACGATCTTTTCAGAAGTTTCAAATACAAGCTCAGGACCCGTAAGTTGGCTATCCCCAACTTCAGCTCAACAGATAGGAGATCGGCATTTACGTCCATACAATGCCTCGAATGGTGCTGCTTTGATGCTAGTGTGATAACTGTTATTGTAGGAGAACTCCACTAAAGGCAAGCGAGTTTCCCAACTGTTACCGCAATCAATCACACAAGCTCGTAGCATGTCTTCTAAGGTTTGGATGATACGTTTCGTTTGACCATCGGTTTGTGGATGATATGCTGTACTCATGTCTAGACGTGTGTCTAGGGATTTTTGTAGTGATTGCCAAAACCGAGAGGTGAATCAAGCTTCTCGATCCGAAATGATAGAGACTGGCAACTCCGTGCCGAGAGACTACTCCCTTCAAATAAAAGCGAGTTAGTTTTTCCACCTTGTCGGTCTCTTTGATTGCAATGAAGTGTACAAATTTTGTCAGGCGATCTACGATCACCCAGATGGTGTCGTATCCGCTAGAGGCTCGGGGTAGTTTGGTTATGAAATCCATAGAAATCTGTTCCCATTTCACATTGGGATCTCTGGCTGTTGAAGCAGAACAGAAGGCTTTTGATATTCCACTTTGACTTTTGAGCAAGTACTTCTTTTTACCATTTTAGTTCATTTACTGTTCATTTTTCACTAATATATGAAAAGTACTTTTTACCATTTTAGTTCATTTAGGTAATCTTATAAGTTATTCGGGTTTCAGGCGCCACGTTAGAAAAAGTCAGCATAGTCAAAGTTACCCACAGTTATCTGCCACATTATCATTTGACACGGTAACAAATCAGATTACCTTAAATCAAAGTTTTCAAAAGTTGGTTAGCTATTTATGAGTGAAAACAAATATGGATTAAAAGTAAATGATTTGAAAATGTTCAGTTTTGACTTTTTTTTGTCAAAATGCTACAGTCACTAATGTAACAAACCCGAGGTTTCTATATCATTTTTAAGGGAAAATAAGAATGGATTTGATGTTGTAATTAGTGATGTTCATATGCCTGATATGGATGGGTTAAGTGCTCAAGATCTCCCTGTTATCACCAACTCAACCATTCCATTTTTGACTTTCAATTTTCAATCTTTTTATTAACTTGATCCCGGATCTGATTTCCATGCTCAATTTGGTATCAATAATGTATAGTCTATGTAAATCTTTTGCACAAACTACCTACAGTAGCCTTTGCTCCATATTTGACATCATATAAAGCTTAATCCTTGAATTTTCTACTTTATAAAGTTTTTGTAATTGAAACGTGGTACTGACTTTTGTTTGACATTGAAATCAATAAGTCAAAATGCTTTTAGCACAGTATTTAGTTTTCAAAAATATAACATACAGGGATCCGCGCGACGCGCTTTCCTTCCATTAACTTGGGTTCGACTCCCTGGGTTATGTTTTTTTTCCCATTTATTTACCCACTTTAGTTAATATTTTTTTTTACTGATTTACGTTTAATTAAGATCGATGTAGATTTACTTTATTTTGTACTTTTAGTATTTCTTATGTTTCCTAATCATGCATTTTGATATTTTATACCTTATATTTCTCAAACACGGGTTTTGGTATTTTGTATCGTTGCCAAAACATTTTTTTTCTTTGGTTTATTTCTTTTGTTTTTTTTTACATTTTCTTTCAGGGTTAAACGAGTAGGAAGTATATTTCTTTTTTAACCGCCTCAAATGTTTAAGATCCGCTTCATGGCGCGTGACGCGGGAATTCGAGTTAGGGTATGTTTCGAAGCCACCGCAACGCGCGACGGGTAAAACTACTAGTTTATTATAAAATGCACTAGTATGATTTTAATGGAAATAAATAATACAAACATGTCTTGCAAATCATAAAATATTAACACTCGTGTGCTCATGTCCCGGAATTTAACACATTAACAAGAATAGCAATGTTTTTATAACCGGATCGAACGTCGAACTGGTCTTTTTACCGGTCCACTGGTCGGACCGGATTTAAGAACCGGACGACGTCATAAATATTATAAAAATAAATCAACCCAAACAACCATTAATCCTTCAAAACCACCAACTAGTCAATTTCAATAATTTTAAGTAACAATTAGCTACGAAATACGAATCCAAGAGCTTAAATGGCATTTACATATATCCCCTTCCTAAGTTCCTTTATTACATATTTCCCCAACCCTAAAATTTAATTACATATTTCCCCTTCCTAAAACCTATATATTACATATTTATTTAATTCATTTAAAATAACTTATTTTATTACCATTTTACCCTTAATAAACCAATTAAAGTACTATTTACATATATCTCATTTCTAAATATATCAATTACATATATCCCCAATTTCAACCCAAACCCAGTCGATGGTAACACGAACATATCGAACGCTAATAAATCCAATTGGAGTCGAACTTTTTAATCGTTAACACAACATTTATGAATTAATCACTATTTAATCATTTAGCTTTCCAAAAAATCACTCTATAAAGTTCTAGAAACAATAGCTTACAAAAAATTTTCATCAAAAAGGCAATACATAGCTTTCAAAAAATATAGAAACAATATATGTAATTGGGGAAATATGTAATTGGGGCAGTTGAGTAATTTTAAGTTAATTGGGGAAATATGTAATTAAAGTTAGGGGTTGGGGATATATGAAATTTAGAAGTTTAATAGGGGGAAATATGTAAAAAAACCCCTATATATATAGCCAACTGGTCCGACCACCGGGTTTCCGGTCCAACCACCGGGTCACTGCAGGACCGTTTCAACACGTATAACCGGACCGGCCAAGCCTCCGGTTCCCGGTCCGGTCCGGGTTTCAAAACACTTAGAATTAGTTACATGCATAGTCCCTCTGTGTGTTCTCTGAAGTCTGAATTATGGTTATGGTCAATATTTTTTTTTAGAAATTACACCTTTAGTGTTCACTTTTATCTTGGTTAAGATATTCGGTCATTATAGGAGATTAGGAGGGATCATAAAAAATTCCTAAGTTATGAAAAAACCAAGAAAAATTCTCTCAAAAAATCATAATTTTTTTCTTTTAAATTTTTATTTAGAAGGTTAATTACGTAATTTTGACAACCTTTAATTTTGATAGTTTTCTTTTTTTTTCTTGAATTCTTTTATCCTAACCTTATCTAAAGATTCTCTCATTCTCTCTCTAAAATACGTTCGAAGAAAGATGAAGACATCGAAGCAAAATATGTCAAGAGAAGAAAGACGAGATTTTGGTTTTGAGATTCATTGAGAAATGAAACCCTAGACCACCGATTGTTCATGGAAATAGAAGACATCGAAGGCGACAATTCATGGAAGTTCGACAAACACGAACGATTTCTTGAAGGTATGTTTTGATTCTTGATGTACTACTAGCTCTCGTAAAGTCAAGACTGACGAACCCAAACCGATTCTTGAACAAGACAATGGTGCATTCAAATGGTTTACATATATGTAAACATGTAAATTCGTGATCTAGTATATGGGTATAGAAAAATAAGAGAAAGAAAATGAATTAAAGGACGATGTAATCCAAAGAATTTACATATATGCAAACACACGATGGTGATGGCTTCTGACGGTGTGTGGTGGCACGTCGGAGGAAAGGAGATTGGGAAGAGAGGAAGAGGGAGTCGGGTGGGGTGTGAGTTTGGGTGGATTTTTATTTATTTATTCTTAAACTAGCTTAGATCCCGTGTTTACACACGGGGTGAAAAATATCAATACATAAAATTCTTAAATTTTTATGTTTATATTTTACATGTGTAAAAATGTATTACATATACTAAGGATAGAAAACAAATTCAAAATATATAAAAATTAATATATAATTGGGTTTCGAAAATACGTTAATTACTATTTAGTTTAATTTGACTTTTATTTACTATTTGATTGAAAATAAAAGTTACTTAATTAGATTTCAAAGTTTCTTATAATAAGGGATGATTTAAAAAAATTATGTTTTATTAGTATAATTAGTATTTTCTTTAAAATATATTATTATTAAAAGATAGAGGTGTATTTAATAAGAGATAGAGAAGGAAAATAAATGATGAGAATGAATATGAAGGCGACATGTGGCATGAAAAAATCTTTATTTATTATATAGTATAGATATAGGAATACAATAATCATTTTAAAACATTTACCTATAAAACAAATGGTTATCCATTCTTAGAATCAAATGTATTACCCACGAGCAAATAGTAAGGACCTAATTTGTATTTTTCGAAAAGTAAAAACCAAAACCATAATACTGAGAGAGACTTTCCTTGTAATATTTTCCAATAATAATAATAATAATAAACTAGTGAGTGTTTACCCGTGCTGTGACATCCCTGATTTCTATGTCTTGGTTGAATTCTATTGTGATTCTACGTCTAATTCATATGTTCATACTAGAACTTGTTACTTACGATAACTTTGGATGCCCTAGATTCTATCTAAATCAAAGCTATTAAAGTTAGTGACTTTATTAATATATAGTGAGACTTAAAGGACCAAAGTTACATATATGTAAATTTAGGGTTTCTTATGTAATATTTCAAGTCTTGGATAATTATTTATTTATTTATCTAGTTATATATATTAATAATATTTTTGAAATTATCTAGTAATAATTATATTATTATTAAAACTATTAAATTTATTAAAACTATTAAACTTATCTTATTTTATAAAACTATTATTTAATCAAGCCTATCCTAATCTAGTACAAACTACCAACTAACTCATCCTAATTCCTCCCTAAACCTTTTTCTTTTTTCCAAAAATTCTTGTCCTCCTCCTTTATTTTTCAAATTTTTTGAGCTAGAGTTAATCAATTATTGCATTATCTCCTTCTAGTAATTTAATCCTAGTTAATTCTTAATTGGTTAGTTACATTTATGCCCTTTTATCTCTACCATTTATGCCTTGGAATATTCTAGAATATCCCTTCAAGATTTCGAAAACCATTAATATATTAATAAAACATATTTATCTTGTTGCATTCCTAGTCAAACCCAACTAACTTTCCCCTTTTTTTTATCATAAGCCCATCCCTATAAATAGACCCCTTTATTTCATTCATTCTCCACACCCTCAAAAGAAAACTCTAAAGCTCTTAAGCTACTAAGATTGTTCCCTCCTCCCTTGGAAGATTCAAGTTCATATATTTTTATTCTAAGTAAGTTCCTTCTTCATAGTTCATACTTTTCCTTTTCAATTTTCTTCAAAATCATTCATAACTAGTTTGGATCTATAATTCCTCAACATGTTTATGTTATAATCATAGATCTAATCCAAGATCAAAAGCCAAATCAAGTTTTCTTTGATCAAAACTTTCATTATGATCATCAAACATTAAAATTCGTATATTCACAGATTCTTTGACCTGACTTCGAGAGGCCATATCTCCCTTAAAACGAAACCTTTTTCAATAATTCTTTTTCTTTTTACAATCAAGTTCAGACTCTTAGGATTTCAACCATATAAACAAATCTTTCAAACTCCAAGATTTCGACACCCAAACAGCTAAAACAAAATCGGTGCACAAAGCTGTTATGAATCTGTCCAATTTATGTTTTTGCAATATTTTCACCTATTTATGATTTTGTTTAAAAGCAACTATTTTTTGTATAATTTGCTTGATATATTCATGTTTAACATGTTAAAATCCCATATTTTAATTAGTTTTGTAAACCCTTCAAACTTTTTATACAAAATCTTGATTTTGATCTTTCTAGTTTGCTTTCAACTTCTAGAATCATGTTTCTAGTAAAAATATCTATTTTCAATTGAACCCCTCTAGTATTCAACTTATTCATTTCAATCCATACTAAATTCATATTTTTACTTTCAACCCTTATCTTTTTCAACCTTACAAAACACACCCTTAACTTGGTTTCGTATACAAATAGAGTAACTTTCAAACCGGTTTGTAGCTATCTGACGAACTTTAAGGTTCTGGCTAGGAAAGACGGAGTTCTGATCTAACCAACTCTTTCCTAGGAACTTTTCTGTTGCAGGTACTACTCTGAAATAATAATCACTTCTCCTATACAACGACCACTTTCAACTAATTACAATAACAACCCCTCTACTATTCTAAACTTGTTTATAACTTAACTACATTTTGGGTCTGATGTGTTCAGACATGGAATCTATTTTAGTCACTAGAGTTGGTTGTGGACTCGATATATAAAAGTTTAAATTACTTGTATTGAAATTGTTTATGAATTCTACACTATTATTATATGCTATATCTATGTATCTAAACCTATGTTCTCACAAACTTTATAGTTGACCTATTTTAGCATGTTTTTCAGGTTTTGAAAACTAAGTTGCTGCTTTGATCACGTAGGATTTCATGGACTCAGGTTTTAGTGGACTTAGCTATACATTAACAAAAAAGAAAACTTATTTGTTCTACTTGTCTTGTTTGAATTTTGTAATCAATGTAATCAACTATTCGATTAATATAATAAAAATTTCTTTTGATCCATGTGTGATGATTCAATTGTGTCGCTCTACCATGTATAATCCGCCTTCGGCAGAGGTGTGGCACGCGCGTTGCAATGGCTTGGTTCTGAAAATCAAAACGTAGATAAAAAAGCACGCCACAACGGTATATTCGGAAATTACGAAAAAGTCATGTCATTGTTAAAATGAATGTTAAGAAAAACGAAAGCGAATTTTAAAATATCATTTAATGAAAAGATAAAACCATATAAAACCGTCTCATACCCATATATAACATTTAAAAACTTAGTTTGTTATTATTATTAAGTAAAATACTAAAGCAATTAAAAATGATTCAGGTAAATAAAAAAAAGTTAGTTAAATAATAAAAAAAATTAGGAGTGTAAATGAGCTAACCCAAGATTGCCTAAGCTCGAGCATGAGCTAGTCTTGTTTAGAGCTCTATTGTAAAGCATGAGATCAACCCATGAGTAAATTTTCAATATCGAACTCAGCTTGTTTATTATTTTATTAATTATTTAAAAATGTTATAATTATTTTGTATGAATGTTTATAATTCTAATTTTTTTATAACATAATATTATATTATTTACCTATTTTGAATTATTTTTATATACATATAAAAAAAGGAAAAAGAAAGCGACATTAGAAAACCAAAAAAACCAGCTGGGGGGGCGTGGGTTGGGTGGGAGTGGAGCGCAGACAAATCACCTAATCAAGTCTCACCCGTTTGGAAGCAAGCCGCTTAACTTGACCGCTACAGACAAGAAGGCTATGATTGAGATAGTATGACCATTGAGCATGCCTACAAGGCAAACTCAGAAAATCGTCTCTTTCAGTCCCAAGTCACTAAAAGGGAGATACTCGCAGCCGAGCTCTCATCCCTCTCTAACTTTTGTCTCACATCGTGACATAGTAAGCAGTTCTTATTGTATTGGTCAAAACCTTACTAATTGATCTTTACGGTGCTTACTTGTTCAACCAGATCCTTTAGTCATAGACTAAAATAGCTAGGCATTTTTATTTCTTCATATTTCAACTTCTATAAAGTTTTTTTCTTTTGTAATCGTGCATCTTTTGTCTCACATCGTGACATAGTAAGCAGATAGCTAGGCATTTTTATTTCTTCATATTTCAACTTCTATAAAGTTTTTTTCTTTTGTAACCGTGCATCTTTTGTCTCATTCTGTGATTGGTTTAATCTGGTTGTTTTATCCTTTAGACAAACTTGGTGGTAATTTCAAAAGGTAGAATATGAAGATATGAATAATTATATTATATATTTTTTTAATATGTTCGTATTTTTATTGTTATCAAAATAAGGAGTGCATTTCAGAATGTGTAACCATGCATACACTTGCAGAATCGATAACCGATGTTTCTATTTTTAAATTTTCACAATTGATCGGTTTTTTTTACACACTATTTTGTTGTTTCAGTTATCGGGAAAGATGGGTTGGTTATTTCGATTAACAACGTGTTCTCAAGCTATTATTATTAAAAGCTAGTAGAATTATTAGAGAAGATATTAATTTTATATTTTTATCATATATGATTTAAAAGATTTAATGAATTAAAATTTTCTGTTACAGAATTAACTCATACCTCACAATCGTAACGCCAAGGCCATCTCCGTCGAGCCGCTTCGTCGGGAAATGCATCGCCGATAAGGAAGGAAGCATCCTTGCCGGGAGCGGAGAAGATTCAGAAGTTGTAGTAGTTGTTATGATCATCACAACTATTAGGCGATGGTGTTAAAATACGTAAGGCAGTGGCGGATCTAGAACAAAAGTTTAGGGGTAACGAATTTTTTTTGACCGTATTTTAATGTAAATGAAACAAAATTTTTTTTTATCATATTTTCATGTAAATGAAAAAAAAAATTACTTTACTTTCATGTAATTGAAAAAAAAAATTTTGACGGTACTTTGATGTAAACAATTTTTTTACGGTAACATGCGACTGACGAGACGGACTGCAGAGGCGGAGGACTGTGGTTTGCCTGAAGCGGCGCCGGGCGGTGGTCTCAGCTTAGGTCGAGCGACTGGTCGAGTGGTCGGTCTCTGACTCTCACAGTTCCCACTGTCTTTCTTTTTGGCCGGCCGATTGAGTAAGTTGGGTTTGGGAATTTAGACTTTGAGGTATCGGGTTTTAATAAAACATTTGGGCTGCACAAATATTTTATTAAAACCTAATACCTCAAAACCTTTAATAAAATGTGGGGATTTTTTTATAAAGTATTATGTTTTTTATAAAATTTTGGACTTTTTATGAAGTGATTTTTATAAAATATTAGGTTTTTTATAAAATTTTGGACTTTTTATGAATTGTTGAGCTTTTAAAAAAATTCGAGAGGTAACGTAAATTTTTCTCAGGGGTAGCGTAAAGGGTAACCGGATACATAAAACCGTAAAAACAATTTTATTTTGTACTGCGCGTAAAAGTTGAGGGGTAGCGGGGGCTACCCCCTCCCATAAGGTAGGTCCGCCCCTGATGTAAGGCTTGGTTTTGACGACCGATATTCATCCCACAAAAAAACTCATGTCGAAACGTCGACAAAAATGAGCACATTGAAACGCAAATCCCGAATTTTATAAAACATCATATTTTCTTGTTAGAGAGAGAAAAACTAAATATTTAAAATCTTATAACTTTTTTATATTTGTTATAATTAATATTAATTAAATATTATAAGTTACGTGTTTAAATCATACTTTTGGGACAATTAGATCTTTTAATAATAAAAATACAAAAAAACAAAAAATAAATATGATAAAAAACTCACAATGAGCCCAGTGCCCAGCCAAACAAAAACCCACGGGACATTTGGATCTTATAATAATAAAAATACAAAAAAAACAAAGAAATATAATAAAAAACACACAGTGGACCCAACCAATCAAAAATCCACCACTCTTAGGCTAAGGGGAGTACCCCGTGAAAGTGGCGTAGAGATGATGTGGCCAATGTGGTTGGCGTGGAACACCAAGCCCATTGGCCTTGGTCCACGGGTGTGGAAGCCCAGTGTGGGATTCTCCACGGCATGGAGATGCAATTTGTGACCGTTGGAGCCTTTAATCCGTTACCCAACGGATAGTTTGGGATTTTTAATTTTTTTTAGTTTTTTAAATTGTTATGTTTTTTATTGTTATAGTTTGGCAATGATTAATTAGTTTTTATGTTAGGTTTTTAGTTTTTTAAATTGTTATGTTTTTTATTATTTTAAATGTAATGTTTTTTAGTTTTTTTAAATGTAATGTTTTTTTAATTTTTATGTTATTTTTTTATTTTTATTTAAATTGTTATATAAAATTAATTAAATTAGAAAAAAAAATGACGTGACAGTGTGAAAATGTGAAACCATTTCCCTCTAATGTGGAGAATGTGGAAAAAACTGTAAAATCTGATTTGACGCTGACGTGGAGGATGTGAAATTGTGGAACCACTCCCCTTAGCCTTAGGCGAAGGGTAATACCCACAATTTCCACACCTCCACACATTAGATTCCACATATTGGGATTGGTTAAGCACATTTATGTCGTTGTTTGAACCCCGCAACTCCAAAGAAAGCATGTCAAAACCATAGATCTTGTGACGCGACCGCCTCAAGCATAGTTGTTGGAGCCGGATGGTCACCTCACATATATTGCCCTCGCCATGCATTTGGGAAATTACTCCACTCCCAATGCATACAATCTAGGCTACCAAGCATGCCGGGTAGCCCATGCACCTCCTCGTGATGTTTGTATATTTGTTGAATGTCGCTTGGAGTCGGTTTGCGTAAGTATCTTGGCCCGTAGATGTTAATTATACCTTTACAAAATTTGTATAACCAAACTCGTGCCCTTTTTTTACGATCTTTATATTTTCATCTAATTGGTTGGAGCCGAATCCGTATGCCAATTGACGCATAGCGGTGGTGTACTTTTAAATAGGGGTGAACCCTCTTCGACCTGTTGCATCCCATTTCAATGTGAAATAATTCATCTCCCGTTTCAAATCGTTAACGATTCGTAAAAATAAACTTCTACTCATACGAAAACGATTTCGGAATGTCTCGGCGTTATAAAGCTGCTGGTCGCTAAAGTAATCTTTAATTAAACGCTTGTGAGCGGCTTCACGGTCTCCGTTCAAAGTGGCTCTTCGTGTGTACGTAGGAGTGTTCGAACTTTCGGCACCGTCTATAAGTATTTCAATGACAGTTGTGGCAACTATTTCAAAAAAGATTGGAGCGACATCTTTGGATTCGAAAGATGGTGAATTTAGTGAATCCATTTGAGAGTGGGTTGGATTGAAAAATGGTTTGAGATTGATAGAAGAGTATATGTGTTTGAGATGGTAAAAATATGTTTATAATGGTTGAGATTGGTTATATTTATAGTATAAAATATATTTACAAAATTAATTTTTTTTTAAAATTTTTGACCGTTTGAGTGGTACTAGGCCCCACCCCAACGGCTACAACCTCATCTCCACGCCGTGGAAATGTCCACAATAACCCTCCATGCTCGTGGGCCACGCACAGGGGGCGCGGTGTTCCATGACCCCACGCCAGCCACCTCACCCCCACGGCAAACACCACGCCGGTACTCCCCTTGGCCTTAACAAAAACCCATTGATGCTTTTGTGCGACAGAGTTTCGAACCCTCGTCGTTGGTCCAATGGCATTAGTGAATTTCCCTGAACCAAGTGGTGAGGGTTCAAACTATATCATAAGTATTTAGGTAGATTTTATATGATGTAAAATTAGAGAGTGTGTCATCATTATAAAAAAATATTCAATGAACAATGTTTGTGTGAGGGGACCGACCACGCCTTTTACTAATCCATATAATGTTAAAAGACTAACAATTGAAGAAAATGAAATAACATTGGAAATAAGGATGGTTGTATAATTTGGAAAAATTGAACGAAACTTTGAATTTCAAAGCAACAACATATATACAAATTCTTGCAGCCCCGTCCCGAGAATTCTCAAAATGTTTTGAGCCAGGGACATGTAAAAAAAAAAATCCGGGCCTCTAAAATATAAAGTCAAAAATCATATATAAAAAAAATCCATAATACGACAATAACATATATATATATATAAATATATATATATATATATATATATATAAATTTAAAACTTCGGGCCTCGGGGGTTATCGGGCCTGAAGCCGTAGCCCACTTCCCTCGGGCCCGGCCCTGAATTCTTGTACATTCAATATGCACCAAAATTTAGGATAGATGGGTTTGCATGTGTGTTTAAAACAGAGATTTTGATAACGAGTTAAAACTAGAAATTTTGTCCCGCACTTCGCGGCGGGAAGCGGACCTTAAACGGCTGATATGTCACACCCCAACCGACGGCGGAAACATCGGGGCGTGAAGCGTGCAGACTGTTCATTGCTCATGGTTTACTAAAGTTTGAATATTAAATAATCAATTTCATTGTAATCAAATAAGTTCAACCAAAACATAGATTCAATCCACCAAACAATAACGAAAATTACATCAAAATATAACTGGTTTAATTAGAACTAGGTCCAAATCCTATGTGTAGCATATCTTGATCACTTCAAACATTAGTACCTGAAACATGGTTAAAACGAGAGGGTCAACTACAAAGAGTTGGTGAGAAAACATAGGTTTTGTTGTGTGATAGCAAAAACGTGATGTGTGCATACAGTTCATACAAAATATGTCAATAAAGGCATTTATGGAGAGAAACCATCGTGTGACATGTGTATTCAATCAAACCTTTGTAACTGAAATCAATTCGTGTTGTCAGCAACAGTCACCCTACCTGGGTGGGTTTGTCAGACTCAATAGTACTATCACTGTATACTGTCGGCTAATAGTTAATGATTGTGAATAGCGTATATAGTCTACACACCTAGCACTCAAGCATAAAGCACAGAATTGCATACATGTATGTAGGATGGAAACTGTATTCGTGTATAATTGAAAACATAGTAATAGAACGCATGTTCCACCCCAAAAGTTGTAAATAGTTGAAAAGGGGGCTATGTAAACTCACATGTTATGTAGAGTGTAGATCACACAAGCAAGTATGTAATGGCGGTGTGTTGTAGATCGCTAAGTTCGACCTAATGAACAATGTATACGATTATGTATTATTGAGTTGCGTTTATTCGGTGTTGGAAGTGGATTAAGTTTAAGGGTTGTTTAGATAAAATATAACTATTTTGTTTATTATTTATTTAAATATAAGTTTAAATAAATACTATTTGTTAAGGACAAAACGTATAGAATACATTGTTGTTTATAAAAATAATCATATAAACTTTGTAATATTTTATTGATTTTAATTTAAAGAAAAATTAAATAGTCGATCTTTGTTAAACGATAACTGGTTCTGGATATTTTATAAAATAATACTCTTTATAACATTAGAATATAATATATATTAAATTGGTTAAAATTAAGATTCTGTTTGAAATCGAACACGACCGTGCTCGTATAAGGCACGACCGCGCTCGTCAACGGGCGTGACCGTGGTGGTCTGAAGCGCGCCCGTGGTCGAGTCAGAAGGTTACAAAAGGGTCTGTTTACGAGACACGACCGTGCTCGTATCCGGCACGACCGCTCCTAGGTCAGGACTTGGTTTGTTCGGCAACCACGACCGGGCCTCTCTCGGGGCACGACTGTGCTTGCTCAGGCACGACTGCGCTCGTAGGACAGCGCGACCGTGTCTGGTCGATTCCAGAAGCAATTTCGATTGTTCTTATATTAAAATCTGTTGGATTCATAGGGTTTTCATTAAACAAGTGTTGGCGAATCCAATCACACCATTTAATTGGATTTATAACGTGTTTATCGTGTAGTTCGATTAAAACCATTTATTTTCAAAAACTTAGATTCGAATCAGTTTAATCGTGTATTAATCTTCTAAATTGATTTAGGGCTTTTGTTTAGGATGGAGAAACGAACAAGTTGGACTACTACTTACCTGTTTAGATCGGGCAACAAGTGCAGACGGCTACGGGAGGAATATCGCGGCTTTTAGGAGATCGACAGAGGATTTGGGACGATGTTTAGACGAATTGAGAGTTGTGGAATGTTTATAGGAGTCGTACGAAGTCTGTATCGTGGTTTGATTTGTCTTGATTTGGTCTTAATTGCGAGATTTGATTTAAAAAGGAAGTTGGTTTAAAGGTACGCGAATTCGGACGATTTGACGTGTATTTGGTCGGGTTTTAGGCTTAATTGGTCGAATAACTTATTCTACAAGTATCGCGATTTCTAAAACTCGTTTAAATCTATTTTTGGACAAGATTTGCGTCGGTTTGACCTTTTCAGAGTCAAACTGTATAATAGGCGCGACCGTGCTTAAAGATAAGCACGATCGTGGTCATGACACAAGCGCGACCGTGCCTAGGACTAGGCGCGACCGTGCTTGTGTTGGTTTTTGGAAGATTCAAGACTAGTCCTTGTAGTTTTGTAATATTGATGTTGTTTTGAGTTTTGGTCAAGTTTAGGTCAAGTTTGGTCCTCGAGGTTTGTAAGATTGTTTTCGTTAATATTGTATTATAATGAACGCGTGTATGCTTGTAAGTGTATATGAACAATAAATGTAAGGTTGAAATCTTTTATTGCACGGCATAAAATACACAGGAAAAACATGAAAATCAGAAAGGTTACAGTATCCCATGTTGAGGGAATTTCGTCCCGAAATTCAACTGGTTGAGGCTACTGCTTCAGCAAAAAGATGTGGGTACTTGAGCTTCATTTGGTCTTCTCGTTCCCAAGTAAACTCGGGTCCTCGTTTAGATTCCCAACGAATCTTGACAATAGGAATACGGCTGCGCTTGAGTTGTTTTATCTCGCGATCCATAATCTCGACTGGTTTTTCAACGAAGTGCATCGTTTCATCAATGCGCACATCGTCAAGAGGTATATGAAGGTTTTCATCAGCAAGACACTTCTTGAGGTTGGACACATGAAATGTAGGATGTATGCTGCCAAGTGATGGAGGTAACTCGAGCTTGTAAGCCACTTTCCCAATCCTTTCAAGGATCTTGAATGGACCCACATAGCGAGGTGCTAGCTTGCCTTTCTTCCCAAAACGGATCACCCCCTTCCAAGGAGACACCTTTAGAAGTACAAGATCACCAACTTGGAATTCCAAGGGTTTGCGTCGTTTGTCGGCATAGCTCTTTTGCCGACTCCTCGCAACTCGAATGTTGTCACGGATTTGGATAATCTTGTCGGAGGTTTCTTGAATTAACTCGGGACCGGTGATTTGTGCTTCACCAATCTCGTTCCAACAGATGGGAGAACGACACTTACGACCATAGAGAGCTTCAAACGGAGCCATGTCGATGCTGGTGTGGTAACTATTATTGTAGGAAAATTCGATAAGTGTCAAATGTGAATCCCAATTACCACCAAAGTCGATGACACAGGCTCTCAGCATGTCTTCCAGGGTTTGGATTGTTCGCTCGGTCTGACCATCAGTTTGGGGATGGTAGGCCGTGCTCAAATCCAATCGTGTACCAAGTGCCTTTTGGAGAGATTGCCAAAACCGAGAAGTGAAACGAGCATCTCTATCGGAGATTATGTTCAAAGGAACACCGTGACGACTCACGATCTCGTCAATGTAAATTCGAGCCAATTTCTCGACCTTATAGTCTTCACGGATAGGCAAGAAGTGTGCGGACTTAGTGAGACGGTCAATGATCACCCAGATGCTGTCATAACCGCTCGAAGTGCGAGGGAGTTTAGTGATGAAATCCATAGCTAGATTCTCCCATTTCCACACGGGGATTTCTGGTTGTTCAAGTAACCCAGAAGGACGTTGATGCTCAGCTTTGACTTTAGAACATGTGAGACATTTTGCTACAAACAAAGCAATGTCTTTCTTCATACCGGGCCACCAATATTGTGGACGAAGATTTTGGTACATTTTATCCGCACCAGGATGGATAGAATATCGAGACTTGTGTGCTTCGGTCATGATGAATGCTCGGAGATCGTTACGATCGGGAACCCAAAGACGATTTAGAAAATAAAGCAAGCCATTGGTCTTAGTCTCTAATTGGAATTCAGCACCACAAGACATTTCCTCATATATATTGCCCTCGGTAACCGAGACATGTTGAGCTTCTAGAATACGAACTTGAATATCGGAATGGATCTTGACACTTTGAAGCATGACATGTTCCTTGCGGCTTAGTGCATCGGCTACAACATTAGCCTTGCCGGGATGATAACGAATCTCGCAATCGTAATCGTTGAGGAGTTCAACCCAACGTCGTTGTCTCATGTTGAGTTCCTTTTGGTTGAAGATATGTTGGATGCTTTTGTGGTCGGTGAACACCACACATTTCGTGCCATAGAGATAATGTCTCCAAATCTTCAACGCAAATATGACAGCACCCAACTCCAGATCATGCGTCGTATAATTCTTCTCATGGATTTTGAGTTGTCTTGATGCATAAGCGATCACCTTGCCTCGTTGCATGAGAACGCAACCAAGACCTTGGTTTGAAGCATCACAGTAAACAACTAGATCATCTTCACCTTCAGGAAGGGTGAGGATAGGAGCATTGCACAACTTTCGCTTGAGAATTTGAAAGGCTTCTTCTTGTTTCGGTCCCCACTCATAGGGTTTACCTTTTTGGGTTAAGGCAGTGAGGGGAACAGCGATCTTGGAGAAGTTAGAAATGAACCTTCGGTAATAACCCGCTAAACCAAGAAATGAACGAACTTCGGTAGGGTTTTTAGGAGCTTTCCAATTCTTAACAGCTTCAATTTTGGCGGGGTCAACATGAATTCCCTTTTCATTGACAACGTGACCCAAGAATTGAACTTCTTTTAGCCAAAATTCACATTTGGAGAACTTGGCGTATAGCTGTTCGGTTTTCAAGAGATCCAAAATCAACCTAAGGTGTTGTTCATGATCTTCCTTAGTTCTTGAATAGATTAAGATGTCATCAATGAACACGATAACAAATTTATCAAGGTATGGTTTGCACATGCGATTCATGAGGTCCATGAAGACAGCAGGTGCATTGGTTAGCCCAAAAGGCATAACCATGAACTCGTAGTGACCATATCTCGTTCGGAAGGCAGTCTTGGGAATATCCTCCTCTTGCACACGGAGTTGATGATAACCAGATCGAAGATCAATCTTCGAGAAGTAGGTAGAACCTTGGAGTTGATCGAAGAGGTCGTCAATCCTAGGTAAAGGGTAGCGGTTTTTTGATTGTAAGCTTGTTGAGTTCTCGATAGTCAATACACATGCGAAATGAACCATCCTTCTTTTTAACAAACAAGACTGGTGCACCCCACGGTGAATGACTCGGCCGTATGAAACCTTTGTCGGAGAGTTCTTGAAGTTGACTTGCAAGTTCTTGCATCTCGGAAGGTGCAAGCCGGTATGGAGCTTTAGCCACCGGGTTTGCTCCAGGTACAAGATCGATGCGAAATTCCACTTGCCGAACAGGTGGAAGACCGGACAAGTCATCAGGAAAGACTTCGGGAAAATCCCGAACGATGGGGATGTCTTGTACACTCCTCTTTTTGATTTCTTTTTGGATAACATGGGCTAGGAAAACCATGTACTTCTTTCGTATGTACTTTTGGACGGTAATGCATGACATTAGTTTGAGTCCTTTGCAAGGTTTCTCACCAAGGACCGTCAACGTTTCGCCGGATGGGAGTGGTATACGGATGCATTTTTCAAAGCACATGACTTCGGCGTGGTGCTTCGACAACCAATCCATACCTACGATGACGTCAAAACTTCCTAATGGCATTGGTATGAGGTTGATTGGAAAGGTGTGTTTATTTAGTTCTAGGGAGCAATCATAAATGATGGTGTCAATTGTAACGGTGTTACCATCGGCTACCTCAACGGTAAAGGTTTTCTCTAGTTTAGACCGGGTTTTTGCAAGTAACGGTTCGAAGTCTAGTGACACAAAACTTTTATCGGCTCCAGTATCAAATAGTATAGAAGCATAATGATTATTCATAAGGAACGTACCGTTAACCACATCAGTGTTGGCCTGAGCCTCATTGGCGTTGATGTTGAAAGCACGCCCACGAGCTCCGCCTTGGTTAACATTGATCAGTCTTGGGCACTGGTTACGGAAGTGGTTCGGGTCACCACATTCGAAGCAAGCACGTCCATTTGCAATGGCGGGGATGGCTTGGTTAGTTGCTTGATGATTGGCTTGATTTGCTGGGTTGGTTTGGTTGGCAAGTGCCTTGGCTCGACAAATATTGGCTGTGTGGCCATGTTTCCCGCAGTGGTTGCAAAGGCGACAAGGTATGTTTGGAGGGTGATGGTAGTTGCAGGTGTTGCAAAGTGGGTAGCTGCCCCCATAGGGCTTCTTTGCTGGGTTTTGAGCCATGGGTGCAACTTGATTTACTGGAGCAGCCGGAGTGATTACAGCACAGTTCTTGACCTTTCTCTTCCTAGTATTGCGGTACGGTTCAGTTTGGACTTCTTTGACATGAGCGGGAGGTGTTGTTGTTTCAGAAACTTTCTTGGCACCCTTTCTTGTAAGTGTACCCGCTTTAACATGATTGTCAGTAAGTGTGGCTGACAAGCGGATAGCATCCTCCAGAGTAGCAGGATTTCCTGCTACCACAGTATCTTGAATTTGTCTAGGTAGACCACCAATGTACTTTTCAATACACCTAGACAGAGGTGTAACCATGTGTGGCACAAGTAGACTCAGCTCGTGAAAACGGGTGGTGTATGCTAAGCTTTCACCACTATCTTGAGCAAGATCCCAAAATTCCGCTTCTAGCTTTTTCATCTCATTTCGAGGACAGAATTCCTCAGTCATGATCCTCTTCAACTCATCCCATGGTAGTGCCACTGCTACATCCACTCCCCTAGTCCTTTTCTCACCATTCCACCAAGTAAGCGCCCTTTTTTGAAAGACACTAGTAGCATGACGAGTACGGAGGTTGTCGGGACAATCGCTATTGAGAAAAGTGCTCTCAATGCTTTCGAACCATTGAAGGAGCCCCGTGGCTCCTTCGCTGCCATAGAATTTGAGGGGATTACAGGAGTTGAAGTGTTTGAAGGTGCATTGTGGCGGGTTGGCACCACCACCACTTCCAGTAGCAGCACTTCCACTGGCATGGCCATTATTGTTGTTGTTGGCTTGGGTAATTTGGTTCACCAGCTGTGTGAGTAAAGCAGCCAGGTCAGTGTTATTGCTGTTGTTGCTGTTGTCACGACGGGGAGGCATTCTACAGATTTAGACACAATAAGAGTTGTGAGATTTTCTTGGATTAAATAGAAGAATAAATAGATGCAAGTAGTTCATAGTTTGGATTGTACTCAAATAGTGACATAATCACTCGAGTACTATGACATATTAAGGTTAATTCAAACTCAGATAATTATCAAGGAGACGTGCTTTAGCCTATAAGTAAACACTCATCCCGGGAATTCCCAGGAAAGCATACGGGTCCCTCGGTTGGTTGGGATTTATACGAAATGCTTTCCTAGACAGAAAACCCGGAATACAGGTGTCACTCTTCCAGATTGCACGTGTCCTTTAACAATTAAACAAAGTCTAAAAACCTTAACGGGTGTAAAAGAAAATTTTATAGACCCAAGTCTAAGAATATGATTCAAGTTATGTTGATGATGACATGGAAGCAGGCATGAAGGATATGTGGTTTAGGATATGGGTAGGGATATTGTTTATTTAAGTTGTTATTCATATATACATATAAAACATGTAGCATATATCATATAGCATGTAGCACATAGCATGTAAATCATGAAGCATGACATAAGTGGGTATCCTAAAGTTATAGTCTAGGTCAAAGGTGTCTAATAACCTAATTCCCTATAACCAAGGCTCTGATACCAATCTGTCACACCCCAACCGACGGCGGAAACATCGGGGCGTGAAGCGTGCAGACTGTTCATTGCTCATGGTTTACTAAAGTTTGAATATTAAATAATCAATTTCATTGTAATCAAATAAGTTCAACCAAAACATAGATTCAATCCACCAAACAATAACGAAAATTACATCAAAATATAACTGGTTTAAATAGAACTAGGTCCAAATCCTATGTGTAGCATATCTTGATCACTTCAAACATTAGTACCTGAAACATGGTTAAAACGAGAGGGTCAACTACAAAGAGTTGGTGAGAAAACATAGGTTTTGTTGTGTGATAGCAAAAACGTGATGTGTGCATACAGTTCATACAAAATATGTCAATAAAGGCATTTATGGAGAGAAACCATCGTGTGACATGTGTATTCAATCAAACCTTTGTAACTGAAATCAATTCGTGTTGTCAGCAACAGTCACCCTACCTGGGTGGGTTTGTCAGACTCAATAGTACTATCACTGTATACTGTCGGCTAATAGTTAATGATTGTGAATAGCGTATATAGTCTACACACCTAGCACTCAAGCATAAAGCACAGAATTGCATACATGTATGTAGGATGGAAACTGTATTCGTGTATAATTGAAAACATAGTAATAGAACGCATGTTCCACCCCAAAAGTTGTAAATAGTTGAAAAGGGGGCTATGTAAACTCACATGTTATGTAGAGTGTAGATCACACAAGCAAGTATGTAATGGCGGTGTGTTGTAGATCGCTAAGTTCGACCTAATGAACAATGTATACGATTATGTATTATTGAGTTGCGTTTATTCGGTGTTGGAAGTGGATTAAGTTTAAGGGTTGTTTAGATAAAATATAACTATTTTGTTTATTATTTATTTAAATATAAGTTTAAATAAATACTATTTGTTAAGGACAAAACGTATAGAATACATTGTTGTTTATAAAAATAATCATATAAACTTTGTAATATTTTATTGATTTTAATTTAAAGAAAAATTAAATAGTCGATCTTTGTTAAACGATAACTGGTTCTGGATATTTTATAAAATAATACTCTTTATAACATTAGAATATAATATATATTAAATTGGTTAAAATTAAGATTCTGTTTGAAATCGAACACGACCGTGCTCGTATAAGGCACGACCGCGCTCGTCAACGGGCGTGACCGTGGTGGTCTGAAGCGCGCCCGTGGTCGAGTCAGAAGGTTACAAAAGGGTCTGTTTACGAGACACGACCGTGCTCGTATCCGGCACGACCGCTCCTAGGTCAGGACTTGGTTTGTTCGGCAACCACGACCGGGCCTCTCTCGGGGCACGACTGTGCTTGCTCAGGCACGACCGCGCTCGTAGGACAGCGCGACCGTGTCTGGTCGATTCCAGAAGCAATTTCGATTGTTCTTATATTAAAATCTGTTGGATTCATAGGGTTTTCATTAAACAAGTGTTGGCGAATCCAATCACACCATTTAATTGGATTTATAACGTGTTTATCGTGTAGTTCGATTAAAACCATTTATTTTCAAAAACTTAGATTCGAATCAGTTTAATCGTGTATTAATCTTCTGAATTGATTTAGGGCTTTTGTTTAGGATGGAGAAACGAACAAGTTGGACTACTACTTACCTGTTTAGATCGGGCAACAAGTGCAGACGGCTACGGGAGGAATATCGCGGCTTTTAGGAGATCGACAGAGGATTTGGGACGATGTTTAGACGAATTGAGAGTTGTGGAATGTTTATAGGAGTCGTACGAAGTCTGTATCGTGGTTTGATTTGTCTTGATTTGGTCTTAATTACGAGATTTGATTTAAAAAGGAAGTTGGTTTAAAGGTACGCGAATTCGGACGATTTGACGTGTATTTGGTCGGGTTTTAGGCTTAATTGGTCGAATAACTTATTCTACAAGTATCGCGATTTCTAAAACTCGTTTAAATCTATTTTTGGACAAGATTTGCGTCGGTTTGACCTTTTCAGAGTCAAACTGTATAATAGGCGCGACCGTGCTTAAAGATAAGCACGACCGTGGTCATGACACAAGCGCGACCGTGCCTAGGACTAGGCGCGACCGTGCTTGTGTTGGTTTTTGGAAGATTCAAGACTAGTCCTTGTAGTTTTGTAATATTGATGTTGTTTTGAGTTTTGGTCAAGTTTAGGTCAAGTTTGGTCCTCGAGGTTTGTAAGATTGTTTTCGTTAATATTGTATTATAATGAACGCGTGTATGCTTGTAAGTGTATATGAACAATAAATGTAAGGTTGAAATCTTTTATTGCACGGCATAAAATACACAGGAAAAACATGAAAATCAGAAAGGTTACATGATATAGTAATATTAACGTGGCTAAACATAAAAAGAAACGTGGTCAAATAAATTTTGCCCCGCGCTCTGCGACGGGAGGTGGACCTTAAACGGTTGAAGCGGTGACATGAACGTGGCTAAGCAAAAAAAGAAACGTAATTAAATACATAAAAGAAACGTATAAAGTTACGGCGACCCGCCTGTGGAGATCGAAACATAGATAAAAGACAGTTAGATAATGGTACCGATGTTTTTCAGTCGGTGTCGGTCTCATTCTTCACGGTACCAGCATGTCACTGTCAGTTGATATAACTCACGATACCTAAAAAATATTTTATTTTGAATACAATTCCGTTTTAATAAAATTTATACCGGGGACGTCAAGAAAAAAAAACTAAACAAACAAATGAAAATTATTAAGAAAAAATCAGATAATATATATTACATGTGATAAACTTGTAACTTTAAAAACTTAAGAGTGTCAAAGTGATATTTTACAAAATTAAGGGGTTATTTTGGTCAATTCCTAAAGTTCGGGGATTTTCCACCGACAATTGTCCTTAAATCTATTGATAATTATACAAATCTCTTAGAATCCATTTTTTTTAAAGCTCACACGTTTTTATGAGCTAGCAAATCAAAATTTTAAAAAATGAATAATTTTATATATATCCCTACAAAACTTAGCAAATATCATATATATCCAAACAAAATTCTAATATCATATATATTCTTACAAAACTTGACAAATATCATATATATCCCTCTAAAATAATTAAAATATCATATATATCCACTTTAACATATTTCATAGAAAACAATTTATAATATGATCACTTTATCCTAAATTTTCTAAAAATTTTAAAATTTCATTTTACCTATGTTTATAACTCGTCTTTTTACTGCTCTTTTGTTGTTTATTTTTACATTTTTACAATGCTTTTTTTACTACCTTTCTAATTAAATCGACTTTTTTACAGTGATTTTTACTGATTTGTTTAATACTTTTTCAATTGACTCAATTGAATTTTCTTCTTAAATATCCTAATTTTTTCATATTTGTTGTCATTCATACAAAAAAACTAATTGTATACATAATGAATAATACAAAACGTAAAGTATAAACTTTTAAATTGATAGATTATATAGTATTAAACTTCTAAAGTAACAGATATAGTATTGAACTTTTAAATCTATAAAAATCATTTTAAATTATCGAATCAATTGAAAAGGCAGTAAAAAAAAGCGGTGAAAAAATGTAAAGAGAAAGTAAAAAATGATAAAAAAAAGCAATAAAAAGGCGAGTTCATAAAAATGAAGTTTTAAAGTTTTAAGAAAATGAATGGTAAAATGATTATATTATTAATTTCTTTTCTACAAAAATATGTTAAAATGGATATATATGATATTTTGACAACCGTAGAGGGTTATATATGATATTTAGAAATTGGTTTCGATATATATATATATATATATATATATAGGGGAAGGATCAAGAGAAAACCACAAAGTTAGGCGAAAACCAAGAAAACCACATCATTTTAGGCAATTTTTTGATTTACGTATACGTATCCAAAATCAATTTTTTTGATTTACGTATACGTAACCGCAATTTTTTTGTTTTATGTTTACGTATACGTAACTTTATGTGTAAAAATGTTTTTTGGTAAAAATGTTTAATATTACATTGATACTCTTATAAATAAATAAAAATAAAACAAAACAAAAAAGAAAAATTATTATATGATCGAGTAAAATTGGTTTTTTTAGTGGTTTTCTCGGTTTTCGCCTAACTTGTGGTTTTCTCTGGAACCCTCCCCTATATATATATATATATTTGATGAAAACATAAAATCTATATTTTTCAGTAAATTTTTACACTGGTGTAAACTCCCTTACATTTGCAAATTTACAAAAATGTAAAAAGAACATGACGTTGTATTGGTGTAATAATGTTATTAAAAAAATAATAATTTGGATTGATTTTGACGAAATTAATAGGGTTAATATAATAACAGAGAGTTATTATAAGATCCCAATCCTATATATATATATATATATAGGGTCCGACTATTGTACAAAGGGATTTTAGCGTACGAAGGCACCGGCATGCTACACGTGTTCAGTGGGCGAGGGGTAAATGCATCCGCGTTATAATAACGCATGACCCATAATCACGTATGTTCATAATAATGCATGACCATAATCATGTATGTTTTATAGTAACACATGACCATATTCACGCAATCACGCATGTTTTATAATAGCGCATTACCGTAATCACGCATGTTATACACATAATCACGCGTATTGTATAATAACGCATGACCATAATTACACATGTTATACGCACAGCAGATCGACATTTAAAAAAAGTCGATATTTTAAATAAAAGTATAGCAAAACTATACTAAAATTAAAGAGAATAAAATGCTCGATTTTATGGTGTAATTTTTTTTAAAAGTAATGTTGTATAAAAAAGTTATACGCATTTTAAAAAAAATGGGGGAACTTGAAAAAGTCAAAAAAATATAGGTTATACCCATTTTACCATTTCAGACTCTTTTCACGCTTGAAAACAAGTTGACTAGCCACACATTTCATCTCAACCCTTGAATTGGTAGATCAATGATCCATAATTCTTCGTACCTTTCGCACCGTAAAACCCCTTTGTATTTAAAACTTATATATATATATATATATATATATATATATGATATTTGACAAGTATGGGTGAGTTATACTAAAAGGAGATTTTTTCTAAAAAGTGTAAAAAAGACATGATTTTTAAATTTAGACACGGTGTTCTAAATTTTAGCCATGTTGTTATTTTATTTTAGGTATGGTGTCTGTGTTTTAGTTTTTTAAACATATTTCAAAATTAAAGAACATCATGCTTAAAATTTAAAACACCATATACTTTTTACACTTTTTAGACAAAATCCCTTTTTAATTAGTATAACCCAACTCTTGATAAGTATCTAGGGATATTTATGAATTTATCTTTTTTTTAAGTTATCACTAACTTCTATAAATTATAATCATTTGGTTAACCAATGTAGGTAGAATCTTCCGTTAGTGGAAATTAACGAGCATAACCTTCCATTGGTAAGAACACTTGAACAAATAAGGAAAACATTTTCTAAATTGGAAAGCATGGAACATGCCTTCTTCATTGCTAAACCAACGTTCCAGTTCATTTTCATATTTAAGCATAATTTGTTTGGTCAAAAGAATCTGTCTTTAAGTGTTTTAAGTAGGGCGAATTTCGGGTGGGATCGAAAACACGGTAAAGTAGATGCTTTAGTTGTCAGAGAACTTACAGGGGAACAAGGTATAAAAAAATGATTCTGTCAATTGTCTTGGTGACGATGTGGTTTCTTTGGAAAGCTAGAAATGATAAGATCTTCAACAAGCTCTCAAAGAACCCCGAGAGGATAGTAGAAGAGATTAAAGTGAACTCGTTTATTTGGAAAAAAACAAGGCGAATCTTGGTCTTTCAGATTGGAATCTTTGGTGTTGCTTTGATGTATGTAGTATGTTCTTAGATTGTTGGTGCCCCAAGTTCTAGCTACTGGCTAGCTTGGTTATCTTGCTCCTTTAATTCTAATTATATATAACATGTTTAGCGGTTAAAAAAAAGAAGAAGTGTTTTAAGTTTATTAGTGTGGAGTAACTGTTTTGTACACAATACAATGAATTTATTTAAAAATCAATAGTTTCTTTGTGTGGGAAAATGAATTTATTTAGATGATTGGAAAATGTACAAGAAAGTTGAAAGATTATATTTACATCTACTTTTTAAATATGTTTCATAGTAAAAGGATACATTAGATCAGCACCAGAACTACTTTGTAAGCTAAATTAAAATATTCGTTCACACACTTAATTTTTATTTATGAGGAATTTGAAAGATGATATAAAGCAAGTTATAAAGATTACATAGAAGTTATAAAGGTGATATCGTTATCCCTACAAAATATATAGAGACATTGCAAAAACTATCTCTATCTTGATTTGATTAGAGAGAAGAATGACGGTCCCTACTAAGATTAAGAATAACTTATTGGTAATTTTTATTAATATATCATATTAAAGAGAAGATTATAAAACCCTATCATTAATGCTTTAGGAATGGTGTAGTCAGTGGCGGAGCTTGAAAATTTTCACAGGGGGGGCCGGAACTATAAAATTTTCGGCCGAATACATATAAATTAACACTACTGAGCGAAAAATCGACCGAATACGTATATATTAACACTTCTGAGCGAAAAATCAGGGGGGGGGGCGACGGGGCCCCCTCGGGCCCCTTATATCCTCCGCCCTTAGGTGTAGTGGAGCGTGGAGGGAAGAGGGTCATGACTGAGTTGGCGGTGTGAGTGGCGTGCAACACAGCGACGACCCTTCGTGAGAAGGGGCGTGGCCCAGCCACCGTGAGTGTGGTAATGGGCGTGGTGGCGTAGGAAAGAGCCGCCAGGGGTTCAATTAAAAAGAATATATATTTTTTAAATAAATACTACTACACCCCTTTTTAATTTTCACCATCTTCTTCTACACACAATCAAACAATTTCAATCCTCCTATATTACAATCTTCTTATCTCAAAATGAATCCGAACAACCCGTTCTTCAACCTGTAAGGCCTCTTTCCTGGAAGACCTCACTTGTTAGATTTACTCATAAACATATTGATGAGAACTGAATGAACTATAACTTTTAAAACATAGCGGGAGCGTACATCATTCTATTACATAAACAGCGGAAGTCTTTAACATTTAAAAGAAACAATTGTTTGAAAACACATAATCACATAATAGGATGTCAGTATTGTGTTGGGCAACCTTCACGCCTTGGCACGTTCTTTCCTTTTTGCTACCTGAAGTGCATACTAAAAGTCAGCTAACGCTGGTGAGTTCTAGTTTAAAAGCATTCAGACATTAACATTATCTTATGAGAATAAATATATATGTATATACTTATTTGTACACTCTTTACTTTATTTCTTTCATATAACATTCATAGTGAGTACGTATATAAATACATACATGCTTATTTCTTGGTGCACATTCATTGGTCATACACATATGGGTGATCAACACGTCATTTGACTACTTATGTCACAAATACATACGTCCTCGAACTACCATCGTAGCCCATTTCATTAACCGTATGGCACTAGAAACCGTCCGTCATATCATAAAACCGTCCGAAAAACCTTCGGTAGTCCGTCTAAACCGTCTTACCGTCGTAGTTCGTCATATTTTACTGTCTGCCCTAAGGCATCCGTTTCCCACATGAACTATTTATACATCCGTGCATCGATTGAGGGACTGACTCCACTATTGTGGCCTTAGTTTTAGTCTACCTTTCTAGACTTTCATTTTTAGCTGCATAATAGTCGAGTGGTCGTCCGTCTACCGAAGTAGCCGTTATCATCGAAGCGTCCATAACGTTCATTCATACTTAGCAAGCAATATATACATGGATATAAAGCAAGATTTCATTCTTACACGTTATGTCATACTTGGCAAGCAATATATACATAGGTATAAAGCATGATTTCATTCTTATACGTTATGTCATACTTTTCATACTTGGAAAGCAATATATGCATGGATATAAAGCAAGATTATCATTCTTATACGTTATGACATACTTTTCATACTCGTCATTATTGTATTCACTATGTATTGTCACATAACACATAAGATTACTGATGTCGTCCAGACAGTCTATATAAACTATAATAAAAACCTAACCTAGACTCCTAAGTAATAATAGGAATACCTATGAACTAAACCGCACTGACAGGCAAGTGTACCTATCGAGTGTAGCACAGCTTAACGGTAAACCGAGTTATCGAACCCTAGAGACACTGTATAACTATACTAGAATCTAACTCGGACTAAAGATTAAATTGGTTTGGGGGGTTTACTACACTAAATATTAAACTAAGGAATGCAGCAAACTAAGGTCGGCTCAACTATCAAGAACAGAAAACTAAAGGTGATATCAAGAATGGGAAGAATATCACCTAGGCCAGAATCCTACTTGCAAAGCACAACTTCTATCGGTTATGGAAACTATAATGGATCTGGGTTTCTAAGGAAACAACTCTAGACAGCCTAGTGAATCTCTAATCACTCTCAGGGTGTCACCAACTAAGGAACCTAAAGTTGTACTAACTCACCAGATTGTTAGATCACTTCTAAGGTATTTCCAACTATGATAAAGTACCCTAATAGACAGATTACCTCTCAGTCTCTCCATCCACCAATACACTCGAAGAATGCATGGGGTAATCTCAAGATAACAACTATGACACGAATAGGAACAATCACTAGACACCTAATACCGGCTTCCTCTCAGACAGCTGACACTCGGATTCCTAATGACGAAGACTAAATGACTAATTCTCACCTTTCGGGTATTGAACTAGGATACACATTTAATTCTAATCAGCAATCAAAGACAACTCCTTTGGCTACTACGTCTAGCAAACCACTCACAATCACAAACCTTAAGATCTATGACCAAGATACGAAGATCAAACTGGCAGACAACCACAATCAACGCAAGGAATTGAAATCAAACACAAGATCAGATCTAAACATGTAAAAACATCACAATTATCAACTCAAGATCTTTTACAAAATCATAAACCCATTAATTTAATCCAAAAACCGAATAAAAACTAAAACTTTAACAAGTATTCATCATATAACCTAGGCAATATCAAAGTTTTAGCCTAGGATCATGCTTAAACAACCAAAGCAGAAGTAATAAACAAGATTCATGGTTTCAAACAAAGCAAACGAAGATAAAAATCCAATCTTGCAAACCTAGAACGTAAAACTACGAACCCGGGATCCAAAGATTCAAGCTTTAGCCTTCAATTGACCTCCAATCTCCCAAAATCGCCTCTGGTCTCTCTCTAGACGGATCAAAATCGAACTCCTTGCATAATGGGATTAAAATTATATTTAAATTGGAAAATTAGGGTTTTACGGAAATTAGCTCTCTCGCGTACCGCGAGGCATTTGGGTTGGGTTCCTCGCGTACCGTGAGGAACAAAATAGTCGTGGCCGGATTTGGATTCCCTCGCGTACCGCGAGAACTTTGGTCTCCACTCTTCGCGTACCGCGAAGGACCCATTTTCTTCATTTTTCACTTTTTATCCCTGGACTTTCTTCCGGCTTCGTTGTCACACCCCAACCGACAGCGGATTATACGTCGGGGCGGACGCGGTTGTTCAATAGCACAAGGTTGACTATTAAAGTTTCAATATTTCATTAATAAATAGATTCAAAGGTTTAATACAAAGGAAATAACAAGTATACAACGTTTATTTAATAAGCAGTCTAGGTCCAAAGAGTCTTATGTGATCACAAACAAGTCTCATGATGTAGAACCTGAAACATGTGAAAGAATCTGTCAACTACAAAATAGTTGGTGAGATACAAAGGTTTTGACGCAGTTTAATAAGTATTTGGAAAGAATTACAATTCACTATGATATATGCATTCTATAATGTAAGTATGAGAACAAGTATCTTAAACATTGTGCATATCAACCCTCCAACCAAGTTTAGGAATACCCGCAGGTTACCCTTATAAGTCTCAAGTTTAAAAGTTTAATTCAGTAACAATCACCAAGGGCTCTCCCCGAAGGGTCAATCAATCAAGGTGGATTGGTCAAATGCAATAGATCTATCATTGTTACCATAGGCTTGATCAAAGTTAATGAATATGCTAGTTTTAAGTTTAATCTAAGCATACAAGTCTCAAGTTTAACATAAGAATAAACATCTAGTCATAGTTGAACAAGAATTGTATAAGTTTAATGTTTTTGAACATGTTTCACCCTAAAATTATAGAAAGGAAAAGGAGCTAAGTTACTCACTTGGATTGATGAAGAGTATCCGACACTGATAAGTATTTGCAAGATTTTAAGGAAGGATACCCTCACAATAAGCCTAAGAATACAAGTCTAAAGTTTTAAGTTTGCTTCTACAAGTCTAAGGCAAAAGATCTAGGATTTTGAGATTTTGACTAGGGTTCCAAATGGAAGATGAGAATGATTAAGTTTATAAGTCTTAATCAAGTTTAAATAGAGATTTTGAATGAAAGACATCAAAGTGTAACAAATTTATTTGTTTGGAATAAAAGCCTTACAATTACACCACATAGGTAATAATCTATCAAAGTTTTCTAAGTATTTATAATACAAATTACTTGTAATATAAGTAAGTTTAAATAAATAATAATACTTATAAGTTTATAAGATATTAAATAGAATTTCCTATAATGGTTATATCTTAGTTATAAGTTTATAACTATTTTTAAAGTCTAAAAGGAAAACCATAAGTTTATAAGGCTTTAAATAAAGTTTGCGTTTAAAATAATAAGTTTATAAGTATTCAAATTGTATATGAATTTCTACATATTTTAAATAAAGTTTCTTAAGGTATTAAAGT
Source organism: Smallanthus sonchifolius (assembly GCA_023525975.1). Classification (NCBI taxonomy): domain Eukaryota; kingdom Viridiplantae; phylum Streptophyta; class Magnoliopsida; order Asterales; family Asteraceae; genus Smallanthus; species Smallanthus sonchifolius. Next base: position 24,925,078 of record CM042023.1, read on the forward strand.
TTACAAGTTCATAATATTTAAAGTTTTCATTTAGATTCATAAGTTTATAATTATTTAGGAAGCAAATAAAGTATAGTTATTTCTAATGTTTTATATAAACAAATAGATTTATGTTTATATACATTTTATAAAGTGTATAAATTTATAAATTTATAAGTTTCTGCTTTTTAAATAAATTCTATAACTTTTCTAAGCTTACAAAAATTATATAAGTTTAAAAGTTTACAAGTTTATATTAAAGATTAGAATAAAAGAACTCTTTTAATTTAAGATACAAATAATAAATTAAGTTATTTTAAATAAATAGTTTTTGTGAGATTATAAATTTTATAAAAGTTTTAAAAGTATTTTTATGAATTTAAACCAAAATTAAAGATTTAATTAATTATAGGTTTAACTAAGTTTTACTTAATTAAAACTGTTCCAGAATGTAAAAGTGAAGATAAAAATCGTTTTTAGGTTTACATAAGTTTAACATAATTTATAAAAATTATTACAAGTTTAAATCTGTTTTTAAAGAGGCAAAAAAAATAAATATAAAAGGGCAAAACCGGTTCCCTGGGTTTGAACTTGGGTCTGTGATCGGTTCGGACATACACACGCTCCAACCACCGGGCCATGAGTCTTATTGATGTTATAACCCATGAAAGAAATATTGATAAAAACAAACTCAAATCATCCCTAATTTCCTTATGAACCCTAGTTTTCAAATCCCCCAAATCGAATCGTATCACCCTCTGTTTATGAGATTAAACAGAGGGCTTTCGATCCTCTTATGAAGTCGATCGTAATGGGTTCAAAGATTACCTGATTTGGTGATAAATCGAGTGAGAACGGTACGAACTCCGAGTCGGCTATCGCGATTCTAAATCGGCAATTGCGATTATGATACGATGAGATTGGGTGTTTAGGCAGTTTGTGTGTGTCGCTCTTAAAGTTTTTCGTTTGTATTTATAGGCAATTACTTCATTAATTGTCGAGTTAGGTGGGGAGTTCACGGTTAGGTTCGAACGGCTTGAATTTGAATTCACGCGTGGTTGTGGTTGAGATCGGGCATTGATGATTCTTGGGTTACGGTCGCACGCGGGAGGCGAACCCGAGGTTCAACGAATCCGGACGGGAAACGTGATTTCGTGAAAATAGGGGAGGAAACGGGGCTGTGCGGGACTCGAACCCATGGCTGTTTCTGGGTTTTGGGACTTTGGTTGAATTACACAACCAGTCCCTGAAGTCTCGATGTTTTAGCATTCTCTGTTTGAAAGTTAAGTTTTTGTTTAAAACAGTTTCAGCATTTGGCAGTATTGGTCCCCGAAGTTTTAATAAGTTATTTGTTTTAGAAGTTTAAGTAAATAAAAAAAATGAGTTTATTTTTCTTACAAATTTATAAAGTTTTAAGAGTCTATATATATATGTATTTATACATATATATTTTCTTAATTTATATTATTTATCAATTTACAAGGTTTTAAGGAATCTATCGATATATATATATATATATATGTACTTTTTAAATAAATATCACACACACACACACGCACACACATATATATATATATGTATATTCATTTTATATTTGACGTTTTATAGAAATAGTTTTTTTAACACGAATTCGACTTTTAAATTTAGTAACACGTGTAAAAAGGTAGATCGGAAAATCTCGGATATCACAGTCTCCCCTACTTTAGGAAATTTCGTCCCGAAATTAAAGTAGAAAGTTTCTGGTTTTCCAAGATTTAAGTTCGTGACACGCACAGGGATAATGAGAAAGATACTTTACGTCCCTTAGTAAACTACGGGTTACGTTTAGAATCCTAACTTGAATGACAGGAATAAGATTACGCTCAAGTTTCTAAGTTTTCAAAGCATATGATTGTCAAGAGTTTCCCTAAGAAGCATATAGTTTCATTGAAATATATGAAGATTTGTTTTCAGAAATGTATTTGAGAGGATAACCGATGAACTCCCATTCAAGATTTAAAGTGAGATGCATCACTCAGAATGGGTTCGACGATAGTTTAACGATTTGAGTTTGTAGACTATTACGTCTAAGGATTGCTACGGTACCTAAGTTCCGTGGCTACCTTTTACGATAAGTCTTGGATCATAGCACACGACAGAGTTTACTATGTCTTCCCATACGCTGATTTTCTTACTTACGTGTGCACCCGCAAGCATTTAAATCGTCGCATAGTCCGCATAGGTCCTTCTGTTTGTGTGTGGATCAAGAAAGAGTACAAGAATTTGTTTAACATACGACTAAGGTTTCCTCGTAAGAGCGATCGTTGATTAACGAGTCCCTTAGAGAGAAACGTCATTCGATAATTAAAGAGAAAAGTATGTGACAAGATTTAGAGTTTCAAAGTTTCCTCGTGTTCGAATAAGAATACATCAAACATCGAGTAGTTTAAAGTCTTTACACTTCCCTCGTGTTTGATCAAGAATACGTCAAACCTTGAGTAGTTTAAAAGTCTTATACGTTCCTCATGTTTGAACAAGAATACGCCAGACAGAGAATAGTTTAAAGTCTTATACGTTCATCATGTTTGAACAAGAATACGTCAAACATGGAGTAGTTTAAAGTCTTATACGTTCATCATGTTTGAACAAGAATACTTCAAACATGGAGTAGCTTAAAGTCTTATACGTTCATCATGTTTGAACAAGAATACGTCAAACATGGAGTAGTTTAAAGTCTTATACGTTCATCATGTTTGAACAAGAATACGTCAAACAAAGAGTAGTTTAAAGTCTTATACGTTCATCATGTTTGAACAAGAATACGTCAAACATGGAGTAGTTTAAAGTCTTATACGTTCATCATGTTTGAACGAGAATACGTCAAACATAGAGTAGTTTAAAGTCTTATACGTTCACCAAGTTTGAACAAGAATACGTTAAACATGGAGTAGTTTAAAGTCTTATACGTTCATCATGTTTGAACAAGAATGCGTCAAACATGAAGTAGTTTAAAGTCTTTTAGTTTAGCTTGAGTGTGTAGAAGTATACTATTATGCTTTGAGTATAAAGCGGTTATCTAAATACTCTAGTATTAAGAGCGGTGTGGGACAGCGTTTGGAACAGGATTAACCGTTATACGCTCTTTCCCAGAAGATTCGAGTTGTCCAGAAGGTTAGGTGGATCCCGATTGTGTTGGTTTTATGAATAAGGCAGGGGAGGTACTCTGCTAAGAGAGAGTAATGTTCTCCTTCTTGCTAGTTTCTAGTATCAAGAGTGAAGTTTTCTCGTGTATTTGGAATGTACGTTTATCAAGTCTTATAAGGTTTAGTTGAGACGAACACAAAAAGTTTTCAAGACTAAGAATCCAAGTATGAGTTTGAAAGTAGGATAAGTCAGTTGATTTCAAGTTTCAATATCAAGTTTTTCATGATCCTTTATTGGACATGCTTTCTTTGGTGGTTTAGAAGGTGTTTAGTTTCAGGAATACGGGTTTGAGTATTTGTATAAGTTTTTACATGACTCAAAAAGTCTATGACTTTGTGTAGACGAAGTTTAATGTTTTAGCAACGTGCATTTAAGATTTTTAGTTCCCGTTGTGATTTATAGCAAATCTTTTACGTGACAAGAGTTGGATGAGGAAAGTCTCCTAGCATAGGGTAACGGGAAAAGTTTTGATAAGGTTTATGATAGTGTGTTTACAGTTGATTTATCTTGTTTCATAATAGCAGGCATAGTGTTCTTTTGTATAGAATGTAATTAAGATGTTCAAAAACGACGAGTTAGGCAATGATAAGTAGTATAAGTAGGACTCATAATAAGGTATGTATGATTGTCAAACGAAAAGTTGGTCAAGTTTAGAAGTGTGAAGTCTATATAAGGGGTAAGGATCATAGTTGATTACGGCAGTGGTTCGTAAGTCGTGTTGTTTTAAGAGAGTGCTTACGAATTAGAAGGTTTGTTCAAAGTTTATTCTTCAAGTATGCGTGTGTCACTTAGGATTTTTTATAGTTTAATGCAACGTTGTTAATTATCTCAAGTACTAACGTGAGCTACTCTTGACGAAAGTGTTTGGGTAGAAGTGTTAAGTTTATAGTGCTAGAAGGAAAGTCAAGCTAGTAAGTGATAACAAGATAAATTTCAAAATAACTTTCGTTAAATGTTTCAAAATTGGGACTTCTAGCCCTTACATAATACAATTTAAACGGAAAATTAAAGTGTATAAGTAAGTTGATTTAATATGTTCAAAAGGTTTTTTTTTATTCATAATACTGAGTTATCATAGTAATACTTTCAAAAATAGTTTTGATTGGAGGCTGATGGGCTAACGAGGAGGATTCCCGGAAGAAGGGGTGGTCACAAGGACTCACTTAAGTACCCTATTTCCCTAGCCAGAACTTCCTTATGGGCATACAACTTCTCTCAGTTGTTGTCACCGATGTTTGGGTTTATGGTACTATGTCGAGGTTCATTATGGGTTTAGAGTCTTAAACGTGGAGCTTGTTTATTCTATAGTAGGCTTCTTCCCTTGCAGGAAAACGATCAGGTTACTAATCCCTTTGTTAATGTACCTTAGGTTTAAAAGACGTTAAGTTTTGTTTACAAGAAACGGTGATGTGTAAGTTTTAATGACGTATGAAGGTTTTGAGATTAAAAGTGTAACAAAGTTTTGAGTTAGTCATAAAATGAAGTTTGCTTGAGTGACGAAAAATGAAATGAGACACAAGGGTTTCCCCTTATGTGCCAAGTTTATAAAATAATGAAGTTTGTAAAAGGACTTGTAGGGAAATACATAGTTTGAATGGGCGGTTAGTTCAAGGATCATGAAGTTTAAGGATGTATGAAAACTTTGAGATGTATAAAAGTGTAACAAAAGTTTTTGAGTTAGTTATCAAATGAAACTTGGTTAAGTGCTAAGGTGGTAAGGTAAAAATACAAGGGTTACCTCTTAGGTGTCATATTTATAAAATAATGAAGCTTTATAGAAGAACTTGTAGGGTAATACATAGTTTTAAGGTTATATTACAACGATCACGAAGTTTATTGGGTAGTATCTATAAATATAAGTTTATGTATGTAGTTTTTTTTAAGTATAATCTCGTAAGAATTTCTCCTTGAAGGTAACTCCTTTTGGTCATGACGAGTAAGTATGCTGTCATGTGGCAAGACGGGACTTAAGAACCATAGAATAAAGGTTATAGAGGAAAGTTTTTGAATCATGAATTTATGAAGCGTAAAGTATTTGAGATGGTACTCATTTAGTGCATATTACTAAGCGAGTACTTTGACATATCAAGAGAAATTTGAGCTCACTAATGTTTAGAGAAGTCATGCATTCCTATAAGTGGATACTCATCCCAAGAATTCCCAGGAAAGCATACGGGTCCAACGGTTGATTTGGATTTATACGAAATGCTTTCCTTGACAGAATTTCCCAGAATACAGGTATCCACCCTTCCGGTCCACACAAGTTCTCATACATTGTCTAGAACTTAAATACTCTTGACGAGAATTTATTGGGGGATTAGACTTAAAGCCTAAGAATGTATCCTCGACGTAGTAGGCTCGTGTAGCACGTAGATAAGTAGAAACGTAGAATCTCCAAGCGTTCACGTATAAGATTTAAGAATAGAATGAGGAGAGAATTCCTAGTAAAGGACATGCGATAACTCATGTTTGGGTCTCCTAAGTTATAGTCTAGGTCATGTGTCTAATAACCTAATTCCCTATAACCAAGGCTCTGATACCAATCTGTCACACCCCAACCGACGGCGGATTATACGTCGGGGCGGACGCGGTTGTTCAATAGCCCAAGGTTGACTATTAAAGTTTCAATATTTCATTAATAAATAGATTCAAAGGTTCAATACAAAGGAAATAACAAGTTTACAACGTTTATTAAATAAGTAGTCTAGGTCCAAAGCGTCCTATGTGATCACAAACAAGTCTCATGATGTAGAACCTGAAACATGTGAAAGAATCTGTCAACTACAAAATAGTTGGTGAGATACAAAGGTTTTGACGCAGTTTAACAAGTATTTGGAAAGAATTACAATTCACTATGATATATGCATTCTATAATGTAAGTATGAGAACAAGTATCTTAAACATTGTGCATATCAACCCTCCAACCAAGTTTAGGCATAACCCGCAGGTTACCCTTATAAGTCTCAAGTTTAAAAGTTTAATTCAGTAACAATCACCAAGGGCTCCCCCCGAAGGGTCAATCAATCAAGGTGGATTGGTCAAATGCAATAGATCTATCATTGTTACCATAGGCTTGATCAAAGTTAATGAATATGCTAGTTTTAAGTTTAATCTAAGCATACAAGTCTCAAGTTTAACATAAGAATAAGCATCTAGTCATAGTTGTACAAGAATTGTATAAGTTTAATGTTTTTGAACATGTTTCACCCCAAAAGTATAGAAAGGAAAAGGGGCTAAGTATACTCACTTGGATTGATGAAGAGTATCCGACACTGATAAGTATTTGCAAGATTTTGTGGAAGGATACCCTCACAATAAGCCTAAGAATACAAGTCTAAAGATTTAAGTTTGCTTCTACAAGTCTAAGGCAAAAGATCTAGGATTTTGAGATTTTGACTAGGGTTCCAAATGTGAGATGAGACTGATTAAGTTTATAAGTCTTAATCAAGTTTAAATAGAGATTTTGAATGAAAGACATCAAAGTGTAACAAATTTATTTGTTTGGAATAAAAGCCTTACAATTACACCACATAGGTAATAATCTATCAAAGTTTTCTAAGTATTTATAATACAAATTACTTGTAATATAAGTAAGTTTAAATAAATAATAATACTTATAAGTTTATAAGATATTAAATAGAATTTCCTATAATGGTTATATCTTAGTTATAAGTTTATAACTATTTTTAAAGTCTAAAAGGAAAACCTTAAGTTTATAAGGCTTTAAATAAAGTTTACGTTTAAAATAATAAGTTTATAAGTATTCAAATTGTATATGAATTTCTACATATTTTAAATAAAGTTTCTTAAGGTATTAAAGTTTACAAGTTCATAATATTTAAAGTTTTCATTTAGTTTCATAAGTTTATAATTATTTAGGAAGCAAATAAAGTATAGTTATTTCTAATGTTTTATATAAACAAATAGATTTATGTTTATATACATTTTATAAAGTGTATAAATTTATAAATTTATAAGTTTCTGCTTTTTAAATAAATTCTATAACTTTTCTAAGCTTACAAAAATTATATAAGTTTAAAAGTTTACAAGTTTATATTAAAGATTAGAATAAAAGAACTCTTTTAATTTAAGATACAAATAATAAATTAAGTTATTTTAAATAAATAGTTTTTGTGAGATTATAAATTTTATAAAAGTTTTAAAAGTATTTTTATGAATTTAAACCAAAATTAAAGATTTAATTAATTATAGGTTTAACTAAGTTTTACTTAATTAAAACTGTTCCAGAATGTAAAAGTATAGATAAAAATCGTTTTTAGGTTTACATAAGTTTAACATAATTTATAAAAATTATTACAAGTTTAAATCTGTTTTTAAAGAGGCAAAAAAAAATATAAAAGGGCAAAACCGGTTCCCTGGGTTCGAACTTGGGTCTGTGACTGGTTCGGACATACACACGCTCCAACCACCGGGCCATGAGTCTTATTGATGTTATAACCCATGAAATAAATATTGATAAAAACAAACTCAAATCATCCCTAATTTCCTAATGAACCCTAGTTTTCAAATCCCCCAAATCGAATCGTATCACCCTCTGTTTATGAGATTAAACAGAGGGCTTTCGATCCTCTTATGAAGTCGATCGTAATGGGTTCAAAGATTACCTGATTTGGTGCTAAATCGAGGGAGAACGGTACGAACTCCGAGTCGGCTATCGCGATTCTAAATCGGCAATTGCGATTATGATTCGATGAGATTGGGTGTTTAGGCAGTTTGTGTGTGTCGCTCTTAAAGTTTTTCGTTTGTATTTATAGGCAATTACTTCATTAATTGTCGAGTTAGGTGGGGAGTTCACGGTTAGGTTCGAACGGCTTGAATTTGAATTCACGCGTGGTTGTGGTTGAGATCGGGCATTGATGATTCTTGGGTTACGGTCGCACGCGGGAGGCGAACCCGAGGTTCAACGAATCCGGACGGGAAACGTGATTTCGCGAAAATAGGGGAGGAAACGGGGCTGTGCGGGACTCGAACCCATGGTTGTTTCTGGGTTTTGGGACTTTGGTTGAATTACACAACCAGTCCCTGAAGTCTCGATGTTTTAGCATTCTCTGTTTGAAAGTTAAGTTTTTGTTTAAAACAGTTTCAGCATTTGGCAGTATTGGTCCCCGAAGTTTTAATAAGTTATTTGTTTTAAAAGTTTAATTAAATAAAAAAAAATGAGTTTATTTTTCTTACAAATTTATAAAGTTTTAAGAGTATATATATATATATATGTATTTATACATATATATTTTCTTAATTTATATTATTTATCAATTTACAAGGTTTTAAGGAATCTATCGATATATATATATATATATATATATATATATATATATATATATGTACTTTTTAAATAAATATCACATATATATATATATATATGTATATTCATTTTATATTTAACGTTTTAAAGAAATAGTTTTTTTAACACGAAATCGACTTTTAAATTTAGTAACACGTGTAAAAAGGTAGGTCGGAAAATCTCGGATATTACATTCGTTCTCTTGCTCGGTTTCTTCACGTATTCACTTGTAATTCATACGAGCACCTGCAAACATGGCAAAGGCTCAATAGTATACAAAAACGACTCAAAACGAACACAAAACTAGGTAAAAACGCAATAAACAATAGGAATAAAGATGTGTGCTTTGCACTACATCAATTACCTATAGCATTTAGATCTTTCATTCAATTCATGTATACACTTCAGCCCTAAAATATTTAAAATCGTTTGTACGTAACACATAGGGGGCACATAGAACTCACCTTATAAGCGGGTCCTGAGATACTATCACCGGTCAGTATGCTCTCTAGGTGTTACACACAATCTGTGTAAATCATCCGTATAAGTTAAGATAACTGACCTAACCTGCCACTTCGTTTCTATCTTTAGGGTTAGGGAAACTTAGGTAAGTTCTCCATACTTAGCTTAAGCGAACTTAATAAGTTCACTATGTTTGATGCTTAAGCGAACATGATAAGTTCGCCACATTGTTTTTAGCGAACATACTTATATAATTCTGACGCAAATCGGACAGAGTCACATTTGTTTTTTTTTTATCTAAAACCCGACAATATAAATTGTCCAATTCTATTATCAAATCATAACCAATAATCCACAACGATCAGGTTTTAACTTCTATCATTAATATCCGTTTTTCTATATCTCTATCAATTATCCTTTATAAAAATAATAATCTTTTGTCGGCTATCGTTTATGAAATCATTAATATTCGTCCTCAATAAGCTATTCGTAACCCAACTAATAATATCAGTTAATGTCTATGAATTTTAAAGGATACACCTTCCTGAACACGGACCCGTAATTTATAACCGAGGCCTAACCCAAACCTTCATTTTAATCATTATGTAACTATAATCATCATCATTATGTAATCATCATCCTCTTCATCAACATGTAATTATCATTCTCATCATCATGTAATTATCATCACCATTATGGCTAATTATCATCATATCATCATCACTGTTATGCAACAACCACCACAACAATCGTGAACCACCATTAGCAGTCTCCATGGTCACCATCGTTTTTCTCCCGCAAACAATTGTTAACCTCCACCATAGCCAGCGGATACTCGTCGGACCAGAAACAAACCACCGCCATTACCGTACCACTACCGTAACCTGATTATAAGGAACCTACTGCTGTCACCACCACCTTTATCAGCCGTGAACCACCATCACCTACTCCTTACCATAACCAGAACACGACTGTAACCTGCTAACCACCACCATCGCCTTAACACCATCACAACACCACCAATACCGTCGTCATCATATATCCACATCGTCATTCTCGTCGCCACCCTACCAACACCCTCATACCCTGTTGCATACGAGCACCCATGCTGTTGTCGTAGCCATGGAAGCAGCTCTTTCGCTTTGTGTCATCGTCGAGGTGTTCCTCCATTGTAGCCGAGCGAGTTATGATGCTTAGTTGTCGGATTAGGGTTAAATTGAAGGTGAGGGAGGTTGGTTTTGCAGGTTTGCACAAAAGGGAGGGGGAGTGGAGATGAAGCTCGATGGCGGCTGAGGAAAGGAGAAGGAGGAATTTTAGGTTTAAGAAACTTTCATTTGTTCCCCATCATATTTTATGGATATTGCATTTTTAGTTTAAAATTTAATTTAGTGGTTAATTTTCGTACCGTACTTTCGTTCTTGAGAACCTAAATGTTAAAAGAAATCTCGCATTTTATGCGATAGAGGATTTGGGATGTTACAAGTCTACCCTCCTTATAAGAATTTCTTCCTCGAAATTCGGTGCCTCCTTTACATGACTAAAACTTTGTCTCTCATGACTAGGTTATCTTTTAGGTTCCTGTGAATTCACTGGTTCTGCTTCATGAAAGTAATATGAACATTCGATGCCACACGTGAAATGCTTGTAGTTAGGGTTTACACATTACTACTACCTTTTCTTCTTTGTTATGAATACTTCGGATGTGACATTGAGTGGTATAACCTACTTTAATCTGATGCACATCTCGTAGGTGGACTTAACTTGAATTCACCAAGTACCTGCGTGGATTTATCATGTTGAGCAAGCCATGGACTCCTTCCAACACTTAGGTATGTCTCTTGGGAATTCTAGTATCTTGTTTAAACGGTCTACTATGTTCTATAGGCAGTTGTTATCAATCTCCTTCTAAACTGCTTTGGTTATTATGGGTACCTCATAAGCTATTCTTGGGGCATCTGCTCTCGAAAGAACATACCATGTTGTTTTCGAATGAACCATACCATATCGTTCCCGAATGAGTCCTACTATCTCGTTCCAAAAGGAACCATGTCATTTCATTCCCGAAGGAAACATATTGTTTCGTTCCCGAAGGAACCATATCGTTGCATTCCCGAAGGAAACATATTGTTTCGTTCCCGAAGGAACCATATCGTTGCATTCCCGAAGGAAACATATTGTTTCATTCCCAAAGGAACCATACCGTTGCGTTCTTGAAGGAACCGTATAAAGCATTACTCTATCATAATTAAACTTGTCGGGAAGGTATTCATTCAGATGAAACACTAGGTATACGGTCTTTACATTCATATTCCTATACACGTAACCCCCTTTTTGGACTTTCTTTAAAACATACTCGTCATGGTTTCACATTTCCCATCATTAGTCCATTGTGCACCACTTTTACATCATATCACTGGATGGTCTTAGGGTTTGGCATCCCTTGTGACCTCAACATACATTTTCCAACCTTTCTTGATCGTTAGCATTTTTCGTATGTGATTCTTTTAGAATTTCATTCATAGGTTTCATTACGAATATATGACACGTGTGGTGATACTTGATCATTTCTTTCCTTTCTGGTCTCATTGGGTTCTTTATCGGCCTTTCAATTTCAGCAGTCTCACGTGCTATTGACTTGACTTAATCATTGTAGAGTGTTTTCTGACTCATATTGAGTCCTTGCTGGTACTCATGCCTTACTTCACACCATTGGGCTTACCTTTCACATTCATCCTGATCAAATCCTTAGGTCGGATCTGATTTCATTTGGTTTTGCCCGCACGCCCTAATTAACATCGCGGTTCCTATCACTTGTTGTCGTTTGTATTTTGTAACATCCCAAAAATAATAAAACGAATAAATATAGCGAGACCGGTGATTTAGTCGGAATATTTAAACAAAAGGGAGCGGGCTTGGGCTCGGCTTCAATGGGCTGAGGGAAGCCCAGGTATATAAGAGGCAGGGCATCCCTCTTCTCTGCTCATTCCCCCACTCACGCAACTTCTTGAGAGAGAAAGGAGAGCTCGGGTCTAGAGAGAGAAAATTGACGGATCGTCCCGGAATTGAGGGAACACGTTACTGCTAAGCTCGTGAGAAGAATCTCCGGATCAGAATCTCGATACAGGTAATGATCTTGCCTAAATCTGAGTTTTTTGTTCGTTTTTGGGATTTTTGGGTTTTGGCTAAAAAGGTAACGATTTTGCGGATGGAACTTGAAAATGAGCTTAGGTATAGCATCTAGAATGAAAACCGAATGTTTTGATCTAAGAAAAATTGAGATACTGACTCAATCAGACTCGCATGCAAAAACTTCAGATTTTTAGGAAGACGATCCAGGCCCATCGAAACTACTAGTTTCGATATGTGCAGGTCCATCGAAACTACTAGTTTCGATATGTGTAGACCCCATCGAAACTACCTAGTTTCGATATGTGCAGACCCATCGAAACTACATAGTTTCGATATGTGTAGACCCCATCGAAACTACTACCTAGTTTCGATATGTGCAGACCCATCGAAACTATCAAGTTTCAACATAAACAACCTATCGAAACTATCAAGTTTCGATATAAGAAAATCTACCGAAACTACTAGGTTTAAGCATAGGGATGTCAAGTGTCATCTAGGAGCACTACCTTACAAGCATGGCTTTATTATAACAGATCGTGAGTGACATTAGTGACGCTCAGTAGCCAGCTAAGAGTATTTCAGAAACTGCTTATCAGGTGAGTTCTAGAGCCCTCTTTTAAATGTTTTGTTAAATGCTTTGGGCTGGTGTGCATACTTACGAAATGATGTTTTAACGAAATGATGTTTTAACGAAATGATGTTTTAACGAAACGATGTTTACGAAAGGAAAGGGTATGAAGTGTTTTTGCCAAAAAGGTTTATGAATGTTTATGAACGGTCTAAATGAGGAAATGTTTAATGAAAAGGGAAAGAGGTAAAGGTTTAAAGAAGTCATTACAAATCTAATATGTCGAATGAATGGAATTGACGATGAAGTCTGGGAACATGATTCCCAGCCTTGTGGTAGATTATGGACAGCGAGCCATAGTTACCATAAGAACAACAGGGCAGTGTCTTGGTGGCCTGTCGATGGTTTTGATGTTGTACAACTGGTAAGGGAGTAACGACGGTTACTCGGGTGATGATAATCATCCTAAGTGAAAAGGGTAAAGGAAATCAATGACGGCGATACGTAACGGTTGATTCCCAAAGGAAAGATGTGTGTTGAGCAATGACGGTGATACGTAACGGTTGACCCCACGCAGTGAATGGTTGGGCAATGACGGCGATACGTAACGGTTGACCCCACGTAGTGTATGGTTGTGGCAATGACGGCGATACGTAGCGGTTGCCCACAACACCAAAGGTTCCTTCGGGGACACTGTGACGCGTAAAGTAAGATACAGAATTAGATAACGATAATGTATGACTTAAATGAATGTTAAAAGTTTTAACGAACTATCCGTTCAACGGTGTTTATGATAATGATGTTGATGATGATATGGGTACGAAACCTTTTTAAAGATGTTAGATTATTACATACTTTTGTGAAAGGTTTTATTAAATGAATGAATGATATGTTTTCGGAAAATGTTGATGTTAAAGTTTTTATGAAATGCTAGAACTCACCAGCGTAGCTGACTTTTTAGTGTGCACATTCAGGTTAAGGCAGGTTATGAGGATGAACGGTGATGCTTGGCTAGCGAGAGGAGTTACCCGGCTGACTATGAAGACTGTCATCCCATTATGTTTTAGTTATGATGTATTTATGTTTTAAACAATGTTTACGCTCCCGCATGTATGAACAATGATGACGTTATGTTTAAATGAAATTTTCCGCTGCGTTATTTGATATTCATGTTTAAGAACTGTTTGTGAATGAGTAAATCCAACAAGTGGGGCCTTATAAGTTGGTATCATAGCAATAGTTTGAGAGATTCAGACACTCCTAGTGTCTGAACTTAAACAGTGAATGGGACCGAAAGCGGATGCCAGTACGGGTAACTCGAGCCACATCATCAGGTATGAAAAGTAGAGTATGTGTATGTAGTATGCCTTAGGAAGGGTTAGGAAAGGACTTGTGTTCTGATTGAATCACAAAGGTGGTCAAATAGAAATCGAAAGGTAGTGTAATGGTTAATTGCAGATGGCCAGTATATATTAACATCTTACAGTACTTATTGAATTTTATTTGTTAACTATCGTGATAACATTGGATTTCTTGTTTTATAGAACGAAATGGCGAGGAGAGGGAACGGAAGGCGTGGTGGCCGTACCGGTGGTCGTACCGGCGGTCGAAATGGTGGGCGTAGCAGGATTCCTGCGCGCCGAGAGCACAGTGAAGAAGGAAGTGTTCACACTGAACCGGAGGTTAGTGTGCATGAAACTGAGCAGACACAAGTTGCAGAACAACCTTTCACTTTTGAACCAGAAGTGAGAGCAGCCATAGCTCGAGAGTTCTCCGAGTTGATGAAGAATTCTCTGCCAAGTCTGTTGGCTGAAGCATTAAAGAAAGTTAGTGGGGAAGGCGGATCTAGTGCGGCAACTGGTGCCCAGAACAATGAGACCGGCAACGCACCGCCTGCTCGCGGGTGCGACTATAAGTCATTTAAGGCATGTGACCCGCCGGTCCTGACTAGGAAGAAGGACGCGGTGGCTACTTTTGATTGGGTGATACGTATGGAAGCCGCCATCCGTCTGAGCGAGTGTCGAGCAAATCAAGTAGTGAAGTTTGCTGCTAACTCCTTGAGGGAGGAAGGATCCCACTGGTGGGAAGGTGTACGTCAAGCTAAGGGGGATGAGGTTGTTGACTCGATGATGTGGAATGACTTGAAAACTCTGGTAATCAAGAACTTCTGTCCAAGGAATGAGATTGAGAAGGTAGAGAGGGAATTTCTGGGTTTGAAGGCCGGGAGCATGACGCACCGGCAGAACACAACCCGATTCAATGAACTGGCACGTCTGGTGCCACATCTTGTTACGACGGAGGAAAGAAAAATTTCCTGCTACATTCAATGGTTGCTGGACCAGGTCCTCACCTATGTTAAGGCAAACGCCCCTACGACCTATGATTCGGTAGTAGAACTGAGCGGCGTGGTATTTGATGATCTGGCGCTGAATGTCGCCGCCATTGAGGAACCGAAGAAGAGACCGAGCTTCTCGAACAAGCGAACTGGTGGAAGGATGTTTGGGACTCGTGATAAGAGGGCTCGGGTGAACGAGTCGACTGTTTGTAAGAAGTGTGGAAGGGAGCATGTAGGTGAATGCAGACTGGGATCTAACTTGTGCTTTAAGTGTGGCAAGACCGGGCACTACTCCCATGAATGCCCACAACACTTCAAGTGCTATAATTGTGGGGATGCCGGTCATCTGAGTAGGGAATGCCCGAAACCGAGAATGGGTGAAGCCGGGAAAGGGAAAGGCCCGGAAAGGAAGGAAGAGAGGCCCCGAGCAAAGACACGTGCGTACGCACTGACGCAAGAACAAGCCAGGGCAGACCCCGACGTGGCGTCAGGTACGTTCATCCTTGACAACACTTTTGTTTCTGTGCTATTTGATTCGGGTGCCAGTAAGAGTTTTATATCTGCGACTTTTTGTAAACGAGTGAAGTGCATTGTTAGTAAGCTAAGAAGGGCCTTCAGCGTAGAAACCGCTGAGGGTAGGACTGCGAGAGTAACCGATGTAGTTGACAACTCCACGATAAAAATAGAAGGTCATGAGTTCCCTGTCAGATTGTTTGTTATTGTTTTGGGAGGGTTCGATGTCGTGTTAGGTATGGATTGGCTAACTGCCAATGAAGCGCAAATTATATGCAAACGAAAGATAATCCGACTCAAGGCTCCGGATGGTAGCAAAGTCGAGATTCTTGGAGATCGGGACGCCCCGATGCCAAACGTCATCTCGATGATTAAGGCAACAGATTACTTGAGGCGCGGATGCGAGGCTTATCTGGTGTACGTGATTGACAAGTGTAAGGAAGTGAAGGAACTAGACGATGTACCCGTGGTACGCGAGTACCCGGAGGTGTTTCCAGAGGATTTGCCTGGGATACCACCCGACAGAGAGATTGAATTTCGAATCGACTTAGTACCAGATGCCCAGCCCGTGGCTAAGGCTCCATATCGACTAGCACCAGTGGAGATGAAGGAACTTATGGTCCAACTAGACGAGTTACTTGAGAAAGGATTTATCCAACCGAGCATCTCGCCATGGGGTGCTCCGGTGTTGTTTGTGAAGAAGAAAGACGGTTCGATGAGAATGTGTATTGATTATCGCGAGTTGAACAAACGTACCGTGAAGAACAAGTACCCGTTACCAAGGATCGACGACCTCTTCGATCATTAGCAAGGCGCAAGTTGGTTCTCGAAAATCGACCTTCGGTCCGGGTATCATCAGTTGAAGGTGAGGGAAGAAGACATACCGAAAACTGCATTTCGCACGCGTTATGGACATTTCGAGTTCCGCGTGATGTCTTTTGGATTGACGAACGCCCCCGCAGCGTTCATGGATTTGATGAATAGAGTTTGTCGACCAATGCTGGATCGGTCGGTAATCGTGTTCATCGATGATATCCTCATTTACTCCAAGAATGAGGGTGATCACGCGTGTCACTTGAAGGAGGTATTGGAAGCTCTGAAGAAGGAAAAGTTGTATGCAATGTTCTCCAAATGCGCGTTCTGGCTTAGGGAAGTCCAATTCCTAGGTCATGTCATCAACCCGAACGGCATTATGGTTGACCCAGCAAAGATAATGACTGTAAGGGAATGGAATGTTCCTAAGACGCCAACTGAAATCCGCAGTTTCTTGGGATTGGCAGGCTACTATCGGAGATTCATCCAGGACTTCTCAAAAATAGCTTCGCCGTTGACAAAGTTGACTCGGAAGGAGGTAAAGTATGAATGGGGTTCGACCCAAGATGCGGCGTTTAAGGAATTGAAGGAGAAGCTAACCCAAGCCCTAGTCTTGGCCATTCCCGAGGGCAATGAAGACCTAGTGGTATACTCTGACGCTTCGGGTCAGGGATTGGGATGCGTGTTGATGCAACGCGGGAGAGTGATCGCGTATGCGTCGCGGCAGTTGAAGATTCACGAAGCTAATTATCCGACTCACGATTTGGAACTTGCTGCTGTCGTATTCGCATTGAAAATTTGGAGGCACTACCTTTACGGGGTGAAGTTCACTATTTACTCCGACCACAAAAGTTTGAAGTACTTCTTCGAACAGAAGGAACTTAATATGAGGCAGAGGCGATGGCTGGAACTATTGAAAGACTATGACTGTGACATAATATACCATTCTGGAAAGGCAAACGTGGTGGCTGACGCTCTAAGCCAAAAGGATGTGCCTACTCCTATTAGAGTGAAGGCTTGCCAGTTGGTGGTGACTCAGATGTGATGAGGGAAATCGTAAAGGCTCAAGATGAGGCACTTAAAGAAGAAAACATAAAGAAGGAAAGGATGGTTGGCCAACGGGACAAGTTGGAATATAACACCCTTGGTGTTAGGACACGTTTTGGACGGGTATGGATACCTATGAGTGGCGAGCTTAGAACCAAAATCTTGGATGAGGCTCATAAGTCTCGTTACTCTATCCATCCCGGTACCAATAAAATGTACCAAGATCTGAGGAAGGAATACTGGTGGCCCGGAATGAAACATGAAGTGACAAAGTATGTAGCAAGTGCTTGACTTGCTCACAAGTAAAGGCCGAGCACCAGAAACCGTATGGAAAGATTCAACCGCTTGATATACCAGAATGGAAGTGGGAACACATTACCATAGACTTCATAACCAAGCTACCTCGCACAGCTAAAGGTCATGACACCATCTGGGTAATTGTGGACCGATTAACAAAGAGTGCTCATTTCCTACCTATTCGCGAGACGTTCTCGTCGGAAAGGTTAGCGGAAGTATTTATTAACGAAGTAGTAGCACGGCATGGGATGCCTTTGACGATAGTATCCGACCGGGACACACGATTCACATCGAGGTTCTGGAAAAGATTTCACGAGGCGATGGGCACGAGACTTAATATCAGTACGGCATACCACCCGCAAACGGATGGTTAGTCCGAAAGGACCATTCAGACATTGGAGGATATGCTTCGTGCCTGTATTATCGATTTTGGCGGCAGTTGGGACAGTCATCTGCCATTAGCCGAATTCTCCTACAACAATAGTTATCACACGACGATAGGCATGCCGCCTTACGAAATGTTGTATGGGAGAAGATGCAGAACCCCGGTTTGTTGGGGCAAGATTGGACATAAGGAATTAGGGAGTCTGGAAGTAATAAGGGAAACGTCGGAAAGGTTTGATCAAGTCAAAGCACGAATGAAGGCCGCACAAGATTGTCAAAAATCCTACGCGAATAAACGGCGAATGCCTATTGAGTTTGATGTTGGGGACAGAGCAATGTTGAAAGTGTCACCCTGGAAGGGAATCATACGATTCAGGAAGAGAGGAAAATTAAGTCCGAGGTTTGTCGGACCATTCAGGATAATGGCACGGGTTGGTGAAGTCGCTTATCGGTTAGAGTTGCCTGATGAGTTAAGTGGATATCATCCTACCTTCAATGTATCACACTTACGAAAGTGTTTGGCGGATGAATCGGCTCACGTACCACTTACTGACATCGAGGTAGACAATAGCCTTAACTACATCGAAGAACCCGTGGCCATCCTAGATCGAAAGGAGAGACGTTTACGTAATAAAGTTATCCAATTGGTTAAAGTCCAATGGAAACATCGAAAGGGATCGGAAGCCACTTGGGAAACGGAGACAGAAATGAGGGAGTCGTACCCTCAACTATTTGACTTATGATAGGTTTCGGGGACGAAACCTATTGTAAGGGGGGTAGACTTGTAACATCCCAAAAATAATAAAACGAATAAATATAGCGAGACCGGTGATTTAGTCGGAATGTTTAAACAAAAGGGAGCGGGCTTGGGCTCGGCTTCAATGGGCCGAGGGAAGCCCAGGTATATAAGAGGCAGGGCAGCCCTATTCTCTGCTCATTCCCCTACTCACGCAACTTCTAGAGAGAGAAAGGAGAGCTCGGGTCTAGAGAGAGAAAGTTGACGGATCGTCCCGGAATTGAGGGAACACGTTACTGCTAAGCTCGTGAGAAGAATCTCCATATCAGAATCTCGATACAGGTAATGATCTTGCCTAAATCTGAGTTTTTTGTTCGTTTTTGGGATTTTCGGGTTTTGGCTAAAAAGGTAACGATTTTGCGGATGGAACTTGAAAATGAGCTTAGGTATAGCATCTAAAATGAAAACCGAACATTTTGATCTAAGAAAAATTGAGATACTGACTCGATCAAACTCGCATGCAAAAACTTCAGATTTTTTGGAAGACGTTCTGTGCAGGCCCATCGAAACTACTAGTTTCGATATGTGCAGGTCCATCGAAACTACTAGTTTCGATATGTGTAGACCCCATCGAAACTACCTAGTTTCGATATGTGCAGACCCATCGAAACTACATAGTTTCGATATGTGTAGACCCCATCGAAACTACTACCTAGTTTCGTTATGTGCAGACCCATCGAAACTATCAAGTTTTGACATAAACAACCTATCGAAACTATCAAGTTTCGATATAAGCAAATCTATCGAAACTACTAGGTTTAAGCATAGGGATGTCAAGTGTCATCTAGGAGCACTACCTTACAAGCATGGCTTTATTATAACAGATCGTGAGTGACATTAGTGACGCTCAGTAGCCAGCTAAGAGTATTTCAGAAACTGCTTATCAGGTGAGTTCTAGAGCCCTATTTTAAATGTTTTGCTAAATTCTTTGGGCTGGTGTGCATACTTACGAAATGATGTTTTAACGAAATGATGTTTTAACGAAACGATGTTTACGAAAGGAAAGGGTATGAAGTGTTTTTGCCAAAAAGGTTTACGAATGTTTATGAACGGTCTAAATGAGGAAATGTTTAATGAAAAGGGAAAGAGGTAAAGGTTTAAAGAAGTCATTACAAATCTAATCTGTCGAATGAATGGAATTGACGATGAAGTTTGGGAACGTGATTCCCAGCCTTGTGATAGATTATGGACAGCGAGCCATAGTTACCATAAGAACAACAGGGCAGTGTCTTGGTGGCCTGTCGATGGTTTTGATGTTGTACAACTGGTAAGGGAGTAACGACGGTTACTCGGGTGATGACGATCATCCTAAGTGAAAAGGGTAAAGGAAATCAATGACGGCGATACGTAACGGTTGATTCCCAAAGGAAAGATGCGTGTTGGGCAATGACGGTGATACGTAACGGTTGACCCCACGCAGTGAATGGTTGGGCAATGACGGCGATACGTAACGGTTGACCCCACGTAGTGTATGGTTGTGGCAATGACGGCGATACGTAGCGGTTGCCCACAACACCAAAGGTTCCTTCGGGGACACTGTGACGCGTAAAGTAAGATACAGAATTAGATAACGATAATGTATGACTTAAATGAATGTTAAAAGTTTTAACGAACGATCCGTTCAACGGTGTTTATGATAATGATGTTGATGATGATATGGGTACGAAACCTTTTTAAAGATGTTAGATTATTACATGCTTTTGTGAAAGGTTTTATTAAATGAATGAATGATATGTTTTCGGCAAATGTTGATGTTAAAGTTTTTATGAAATGCTAGAACTCACCAGCGTAGCTGACTTTTTAGTGTGCACATTCAGGTTAAGGCAGGTTATGAGAATGAACGGTGATGCTTGGCTAGCGAGAGGAGTTACCTGGCTGACTATGAAGACTGGTATCCCGTTATGTTTTAGTTATGATGTATTTATGTTTTAAACAATGTTTACGCTCCCGCTTGTATGAACAATGATGACGTTATGTTTAAATGAAATTTTCCACTGCGTTATTTGATATTCATGTTTAAGAACTGTTTGTAAATGAGTAAATCCAACAAGTGGGGCCTCCTGGGTTTGGGGCCTTACATATATTTATCTTCTTGTTTCTGTGGATACTCATATTAGGTTATCTGGGGTTGTCTTATGCATGGGGAGATGCCATTCGTGCATCCGTACACTCATATATTTCGTGGACATATACTCGTGTGGTTATTTCCTGCTTACTTATGCATACTTCGACAGTAGACCAATATTTATTTGTCACATCGCGGTTGTGTTAAACATAGACAATTCCTGTTCAAAAGTAGTTCTCTAAACGTATGTTCGTCTGACGTATGTAGTACTCACATCTCGCAATAACGTGTAATCCTTGGTAGCTATTTTCTCAGTTTGAAACAAACAGGTGTTAAGTTTCTCACATTCTGCTTAATTGGTCTCGCCGTTCACGGGTTGCCATGCGAAGCAATCTCCTCGCCGGGGCTTGATATGCTCTCTCATCATCCTCATATTAATTCTCTTCTAATGCAATCTTTTCGTTTCTTTGTCTTTGCTTGATTTACTACTCTCATTACAGTTGCATCCGGTTCCAGACCAGGTTTCGTAAATCTTTCTAAACTTGTTCCTTAGTGTTACTCAACTTTAGCAAACTTCATTTTAAATCTCACTCCTTCTCGTTCCACCTTTGGTATGTCGTTGTTGCCATCATTTGTCTTACTAAATTGGGTGTGATCATCGTTACTCAAGTGACTAATCTCATTGTCCTAGTTGGAGTGATTTAATTATTTTTGGTGAGATGTGCATTAATCCACACGATAAGGTTCATCAGTATGCACGAGCACCCGTAAATTCACAATTACGTGGATCCTGACGTAATTGCTAACTTACCTTACTCGTGAATTCCTGACTCGTCTTATCATGCTTCTTAACGTGAATGTCTTCTATAAACGGCGTCTAGTCCATGTATCCTTCTTCCCTTTTCGAACTTTTAGTTGACAGGAGTTGCTCATGACTGTTTGTTACTGATCTACTCGGACTGTTAATAATCCATCATCTTTCTTTCGTTGAGGTCTAACGAACTTCTAGTCGTTGTTTGTGATTCACCTCACATGGATCGCATCGGTCTTATAACTTGTGAGTCATTCGTAGTACTATGCAAACATCTCTTTCACTCTCTGTGACGAGTACATACGGCGGATGACAAATCGAGACACACTTACATAGAAAAAGCTTAATAACAGTAGCTACGTGTTATCAAACATTTACTGTACATATGTGCTCAAATCTTCTACCATCGAATGTGCTATGTGTAACTATTCATATTGATAGTGACGTTGATATCTAAGGCATGTGTTCTACGTTAAGGCTTCTACCCTAAGCTACAGGTATTAACCTTGCTACTTACTTACTGTTTTGGCGTTGGCGTTGGCTTCCCGTACTGACATCCGTACGTTGGTCCCATTATCAACTTGAGTTGGAGACTAAAATGATCATTTGATGCCGTCTTTTCTATTCGAGATTTCAGCTCAGGACACTCCCTGCTAAAATGTCATGGCTTATAACAGTTGTAGCACAAACGGGTGCCACTCATACACTGCAATGCAGTGTGTCCCGCCTTTCCACACTTGTTACAAGTAGTAGACCTGAATCGACACTCTCCCGGGTGTCTTCTTCCACAAGTCTTGCAATTTTGAATACTTTTCTTTGGGGAGGAACCGCCTCCCGGTTTATTGAACTTAAGCCTCTTAAGAGGCATAGAAGAAGGATAGCTTTCTCCTTTCCTCTTTCTATCTCTTTCAGTCTGCCTTTTGAGCTCCGTCTCGCGTTCCCGAGCCCAATCAATTATTTCCTCCAAGTTCGCGCACTTGGACGGATGGATAAACTCTCTAATCTCTATTTTCATAATGAGATGATATCTTGTCATCCACATCTCTTGAGTTGTTAACAAAGCCGGACAAAACCTGGCCTTGTCAAAGAAGATCCCTGTGATTTCATATACAGTCTCCGTTGTTTGACGGAGTTGAAGAAACTCTTCGGTAATTCTTTCAATTGCCGCTCGGGGGCAATAGTGTTTTAACAAAAGATCCTTGAACTCTTCCCACCTCATCTTTTTGATTCTCTCTACCTTTTTCTCTCTGCACTACTCCCCACCAATCGTCAGCTTGTTCTTTTAGCTGATTGGATGCAAAGGTAACTTCATCTTCTTTTTCACAATGACATGTGTCGAATGCTCTTTCTATTGGGGCGATCCACCTCTGACTTTCTAAGGGATTAACCGCTCCCTTAAAATCTAATGGCCTACATGTCATGAAATCCTTATATGTACAACGAGTTGACTTTGTAACAACCTTTGGATTTCTTCCTTCTTCATTATGGGTAATCTCCTTATGGTTTTCAAACAAGCTCTCTAACGAGCTTTGTAGATCTGCTTGTAAGATCGGGAAATTTGCATCGAACTCTTTTCCTATTTCTAATGCAATTTGTCTTCGGATATTCTCCGGGACTTTTTCAACTTCATTTTCATCATGATGTGGAGATTCAGCTTCCCTGTGGCTTCCCCCATCACATACTTCTTCGTTTTGACGTTTAGCCATTGTTTTGCTGAAACATAGTATCGTTTTAAACCTCTCGTTTGTTTACCCTAATCATAGTCTAGGGTTTTATACTATAGGCCTCGTCTTTAATTTAACCCTATTCAAGCATTCTAGGGTTTCACATAAGTCCACATCTATGCATGTTACACATATGCACATTTATTCATGCATTTTAATCATGCACTTTCACATTCCCGGCTTACTATCTGCTGGAATAAGTTATCATATGATGTTTGCGATATCATGATGGTTCTATACATTAGCTCCAATACTGGCCAGGCATAAGGCAATGTATGTTACGTATCATGATACTCCCAATTATCATATGGAACTTATCTCATACAAAGTTCTGCCCACGTATACTCACATATTTTTGTTTAAGCACTGGAATTTAATCATACCTGCTTCCTTGGACAGCCTCGGATTGAATCCCTATTTATATCATGAGCACTTATGGTTTGAGTTTAAGTACCCCTTCTAATACTTAAATCCCTCTAACCGTGCTCTGATACCAACCTGAAACACCATACTTATCTTATTATTTTATGAGAGTATTTTATTATGGAAAACGGTCCCAGTTTATCAAAACCTTCCCATTAAATGGCTATGGTATAATTTTCATTTATAAGTATTCTTTTACATGTACAATATCTTATTACATAGGGATCTCTAACTCCGACTGCACCGTCCTCATGAAGCCTCATTCCACGTGCTTCTTTCCTGCAGTGTTTAGAAAACGCTTTTGAATTAGCTTTCGCTAAGTAAGTACATTGCATCTTTCATTTCATTATGAACCTTTTAAGTTCTTATTATTGTACACGTTTTCGCGGGCTCTCGGTGCCCCTGTGACCATCTTCGGACGTACCTCCGATCATAGTATTTGTATATTTTATGGGTGTGCTAACCCCCTCGCAACCATCTTAGGCCGTACTTTCGGTCCGAGTATTGGAAAGTTTCTTATAATCGTTAGTATAGACCCCTTGCATTTGTCACGAAGACTTATTCATTCCTCAGCCCCATAGGTTTGAAATGTTTTCCTCCTTCAGCCCAGTAGGCCTGGAGTTTCCTTTTCTTTTCCTCAGCCCCGTAGGATTGGAATCTTTTTAGTTCTCTTCTTTATTGAGATCCACTTTACAGACCGGGTATCTCATTTCATTTGGGACCTTGAGTATCTTAGACTCACAGCCTCCCAAGTGTATCAAACATTTGTTTTCATTTCACGTATATGATTGATTTATTTCCTAACCAGTCCTTACCTTAAAACTTCGTAACGGTTTCTCCAGGATGCATTAAAATGGTTTATATATAGGAAGTACCAGCGGTGTATCCACCACCCCTTTAACATTTTGTGAGTACTCTGTTATTCCAATTTAGGGTTTACACTCGTTCCATCATACTCATTCATATTTTGCACGTATCATCATGCATTCACGTATTCATCATGCATCACATGTTCATGTATTCATCACATATTGTAAACTGGGGTGATTATCCTTCCAGAGCAGTACCTCCAACAGAGATGTTCTCAGGAAAGAGTGACGGGTATAGGAGAGATTTATACAACACTCTTTCCTTAGACAGAACATTCCGTTTGTCAGATACTACATACCGGTTGGAAGTTCTCCCGTACGTTTACTATATTTTCATTAATGTCTTTTAGTCTTTACTCCTAAACATTCATAATGGTTTCGCCACGAAGTATCAAAGAGATTTATATATAGGAATTACCAGCGGCGTATCCACCACCCCTTGAATACGTCGTGACTACTCCATTATTCTCATTTAGTGTTTAGACTAATCCGTCATTACCCTGTACCCTCGTTTTATTTATAGCACATAACATATAACATTTAATCACATAATTCACATAATAGTGCATAGGGTACGGGTCCAGTGTACTTACTTTATCCTCGATTAGTTCCTAAGTTCGTTCCTTTCTTTAAACGTTTCTCCGAAACCACCGCGTTTGTAACCGTCACCTCAATCTCCTCGGTATGCGTGTGTGATAGTAGTGGTGATGGTGTTTGTGATTTCAAATGAATGGCTAAAACCGTCTATTTATAGGCTGAGTTGGGGCTCATGTCGGACCGACATTAGAACCATATCGGTCCGACATCCCCTATGTCGGCTTATTTGGTTTGATGAACACATAGCGAACCGCTATGTGCATGGATGCCGGTCCGCTATCAAGACACATGTAAAAATTTAGGGCTGAGTCATAGGACACGTGTCAGTACCAGATATTGTGGCAGAATGGCGGTTATCAGACCGCTATCCAACTGATATCGGTCCGATATCTAACTCTCGGCTTACTTCGGACCGATGGGAGGAATGATATCGGTCCGATATCTACTCCAACTTCAGAATTTTCATTTTTAGCCCTTGAACTTTAAGCCCCTTGTATTCTAACCCTTATACTTTAATGAAATGTCATTTTAACCCCCTATGGTTTCATCAAATGATCATTTTAGTCTCCAACTTGTAATTCTTTGGAAATCGGAGTGTTACAAACTTCTATCATTAATATCCATTTTTTTTATATCTTTATCAATTATCCTTTATAAAAATAATAATCTTTTGTTGGCTATCGTTTATAAAATCATTAATATTCGTCCTCAATAAGCTATTCGTAACCCAACTAATAATATCAATTAATGTCTATGAGTTTTAAAGGATACACCTTTTCGAACACGGACCCGTAATTTATAACCGAGGCCTGACCCAAACCTTCATTTTCATCAATATGTAACTATAATCATCATCCTCATCATCATCATGTAATCATCATCATCATCATCCTCATCATCATCCTCTTCATCATCATGTAATTATCATTCTCATCATCATGTAATTATCATCACCATTATGGCTCATTATCATCCTATCATCATCAGTGTTATGCAACAACCACCACAATCATCGTGAACCACCATTAGCAGTCTCCATCACCACGATCAATTTCCATGAACCACCACTAGACATAACAGCCACCATGGTCACCATCATTTTTCTCCCGCAAACCATTGTTAACCTCCACCACAGCCAGCGGGTACTCGTCGGACATGAAACAAACCACCACCATTACCGTACCACCACCGTAACCTGATTACAAGGAACCTACTGCTGTCACCACCACCACCTACTCCGTAGCATAACCAGAACACGACTGTAACCTGCTAACCACCACCATCACCTTAACACCATCACAACACCACTGATACCGTCGTCATCATATAGCCAGATCGTCATTCTCGTCGCCACCCTACCAACACCCTCCTACCCTGCTGCATACGAGCACCCATGCTGCTGCCGGAGCCATGGCAGCAGCTCTTTCGTTTTCTGTTGTCGCCGGGGTGTTCCTCCATTGTAGCCGAGCGAGTTGTGAAGCTTAATGGTCAGATTAGGGTTAAATTTAAGGTGAGGGAGGTTGGTTTTGCAAGTTTGCACAGAAGGAAGGGGGAGTGGAGATGAAGCTCGATGGCGGCTGAGGAAAGGAGAAGGATGAGTTTTAGGTTTAAGAAACTTTCATTTGTTCCCCCTCATATTTTGTGGATATTGCATTCTTAGTTTTAAATTTAATTTAGTGGTTAATTATCGTACCGTACTTTCATTCTTGAGAACCTAAATCTTAAAAGAAATCTCGCATTTTATGCGATGGATGATTTGGGATGTTACACAACCCAAACCACCCATTCTTCCAAACCCATCCATAATTTAACCCAAACGCCCCTAACTAATTCAACCTAAACATTTTCGATCCTAATATTTGTTACCACCCGCAAATGGAATCAAACCCGATCCAACCAGTGCTCACTTTTGCTAATTGGAACCAATCTCTACCCACCCTGATTTCGTTCCCAAAATGCAACCCACCCCGATTTCTTTCCTGAAACTCAACCCGATCTCGATTTTGTTTTCAAAACACCAACCGATTTCCACAAAACGAAAACACAAAAAGAAACACACTTCAACATCCGCACCCGATGGCACTGTAAGAACACGATGTGCCCAAGGACACAAAGATAGGTAACAATTTTTTTTATGTTTTAATATATTTTTTAATTTTACTAATGTTTATTTTTTGTGTGTTGTAGGAACGAATCAAACATCCTCAATATTTTTTAAACGGATTCGTGAAAAGTTTCATAATGGAATGGGTCAGGGAGAATACCGTACCCCCTATATGATATCGTCTAAATTGAGGGACATTAGTTTAAATGTTGAAAAGTTCAACGGTATTTATAACAATAAATACAACCACCAATGTAGTGGTGCAAGTGACACGAATATTTTAAGTGATTCATATGAGAAATATAAAAATGAGATGGCTCAGCTTTTACCCTTGTAAAAGCTGGGGAGGTTTTGAAAAATAGTCCGAAGCGGGCGAACGTCCCGTTGATGAGACAATCTTCAAAACGAATAAAAACATCATCCGACAACGAATATAATAGCCAACCTAGTTCGGATGGTTGTAGTCACATTAACCTCAATAAAACGGATGATGTGCTTGAAGCCCATGACGAACTGATTCGCCAGCCTGGGATGAACAACAAAGAGAAACGGACAACATCCTCTAAAGAGTCTGACTACAAACAAAGTTTTGATACCATGACGGAGAAGATACAATGGTTTAACGAGCTAACAGAGGAACATAACGCGATAAGGAGAGAAAAACAAGGGAAATCGTATATGAAACTGTTTTGGACTAACATCGATTACTTGACGTATTAGCTTCTAAAAATATTTTTATTATGCTTTAAAAAAGATATTATTTTTTTATGCCGAGAAGTTGAAAGAAGATATTAGGAAGAAATACGGCATAGCCTAATTTTATTATGCTTTAAAAAATTATTATTATATTTAATGTTTTGTTTATGTTTTATTTTTTTAAATACGAGTTTAAAAATAATCGTTAAAAATTAAATATATTTATAAAAAATAATGATTAGTTAATTATTATAAAAATGGATCACACTCACTAACCACTACACCCATTTAGTGAGTGTGAGTGTGACCACAGCCACTGCCTGCATGACGTCTATGTAGCACCACTTTTTGACTCACACTTACTAACCACTACACATAGTGAAAGTAAGGTGTTAGTTAATAACATCCGCACAAATCATCATACATTTTTGTATTTATGTGGTCTCTCTTAACATATTATCTTACATCATGCAAGTTTATTAAACTAATATCTTGCTACTAAAAATATTTTTTGAAATGATTATTTACTAAAAGTAACATATATAACCCCTAGATTCTCACAGCTAAGCTAATAATTAAGAAACATGAAAACAGCAAACTACAAAGCCGATCTAAGAAAGTAGCATCACAATTAGAAAAGAAAAGGAAACATGAAAAACCTCACCAGAAACACAAACTCAACCATGATTGGACCTATAAAGCCGAGATACCCAAATTTAGCTCATGCACACAAGCAATCCAGTAGACTTAAAAGTTAAAATGAAAACAAGGCCCACATAAATACTGCATGACTCCATGTCTCCATCAAACCAAACTTCCATTCAACTGCTACTAATTTGAGCCATTGCATCATGAGACTTTCAAACTAGGAAGTAGAAATGACAAATCTACACTACACTATACACACATACACACACATATTATACATATATATATATACACACACACACATATAGTTGCTTAAATTTCTACTCGGCTTGTTTAGGCTTCCTAGCCTAAATAGTCCCGGTATACAAAGCTTGGGCTCAGGCTCAACCTCAAGCTCATAACTAAACAAGACTTATTTGAGGGGTTGAACTCGGGCTCGAGCTCATTTAAGCGCGACTCATATCGAGCCTTTATCGATCTGATTTCAAGTAGCTCGAGGTTTACACCCGTAATTTTGAGGATTCACATTGTCAATCACCTTCGTCAATCTCCAGATTCTTTTAGATATGGGGCAATTAGGAATTAGCTTGCTACATGTAGTAAATGTGCTAAAAAAGGTAGAAAATCATGGTTCGTATAATCCATTGGTGGAGAAACAATATTTCCGAAATCGTTGGAATCCTTTTCCATATCGAGGTGATTGCAATGGATAAACGGTATAATGTTATTTGTGTTCTTCTGATTCAGTTATTTCTAATTAATTTTTTGGTTCTAGATTGTTTGTTAATTCAAAACTACAAAATGTCAAAAATATATGAGCACAAGAATAGGTTTTTTTCTTTTTGAAAGGCAAAGCAAATTTATTCAATACGGGACTAGCAAAATACTAAAACCACAAGCAAGAGACATAAAAATGAAAACCAGAAAGCATACAAAGTAGCACCAAACAATATCCACCGACATGAAAAATAACCTGTGTCAAAAGGACTCCAAAAGAACCATTCCGGAGCTCTCCCTTTCATCCTATTCCTAACCCAAAGCGAGCTTAGAGCCTTGATGTTCATAACCACCTTAGAAGGGGAGACGGCCATCCCATTAAAAATAACTTCGTTACGATGTTTCCAAATACACCAACAAGAAACTAGAATGATAGAATGCAACATCTTCCTTTTATTTGAGTCTACTAATATCGTTTTATGCAACTCCATCGGGTCTTTATAGGAGAACGCATACACCGGAGGGATTTTACATCACGCACCCACTTGGGTCCCAATGAGATCTGCAAAAGGACAGGAGATGAAGAGATGGTTTATACTTTCACACAAATCATCATAAAGACAACAAGTAGTAGAAGATATGGGTACTTTATTTATCGAGAGAGCCATCAGGGTAGGAAGCCGATCCATTTCCGCCCGCCAATTGAAAATGTTTACTTTCCTTGAGACCCAATTATTCCACGGGAACTTATAGAATCTATCATTTCCGTCTTCCGGCACGCACAATTCTTTTATGTATTTTACCGAGAAGCAATCTGACCCATAATAACCCCAAAACCAACTATCAAGAGCAGAAGACAAATATACCGAAGCTAGTAATTCTGACAGTCTATTGAATTGTGCTAAATCCTCGGTTAGGAGGAGTTCTCTCTTCCAACGCCAAGACAAAGATATTGTCGGACCATCAATTCTTGTGACACCTGCCAAAATATCGTCCGAGTTATGCCATTGAGGAAAGTTTAAGGACTAGATTTGCCAAAACCTAAAAGACAAGGAAGAAAAAAAACCAAAAAAATGAAAATTCAAGGGGTGGCGGACCGCTACCTACTAGTTAACGGTCCACAACCGGCGCATGGGATTTCTATTGCTAGAGGCTAGGCAGACCGCCACACACGCGGTAACGAACAACTATGGACGGACTTGGCTGGCGGACCACGAGGGTCCCAGCTAACGGTCCGCTACGCACCTCCCTAGGCAGCCTCTGCACACGCCACGTGACAACGACACGTGTAGGGCATGAGTCAGCCCTAACGATGCGTGTATCTTAGCGGACCGCTACGGCAGGCCCACACGGTCTCCTAGCGACGTGTGGGGCGTATGCACTGCCAAACCGCCACGTGTCAAGCATGCATGCAAAGTGGGGCGGTAGCGGACCACCAACCCCCTAGCTAATGGTCCACTACGGGACCAGTTCCAACCTATAAATAAAGGCTAATTTGCAAACCATTTTCCACACCAAAACCAACTCGAGTTCTCTCTGATCCCGAGCATCCAGCAGCAGTCCGACTCCCGAGCCGCTCTCCCGAGTTCAATTGGACTTCGCTTATCAACCAGACTCGATCGTTTAGAGCCGAGGAAACCCAAGGAACGCATAAAAGTGCGAGTTAAGGTGCTAGAACCTTAAGATTCGACTCTAAGAGCGACATAGCATTAAGATTACCATCTTTCCACTCCCAAAAATCAAGGTGAATACTAGTCAGTCTTAAATTTGGTTTTACATCGTGAGTGTGCTATAAACACACCCACGTAACGATCAAACTATTTACGTTTATGAAAAGGGCAAAACAAGAAGTTAAATACGTAATGCATACTGCCTTGTAGGGTTGGCTACGGATATAACCCAAGGGGTGACTTGTTACATGAATAAAATGTATACGTAAAGTTTGATCAAATGTTTATACTCGTTCGGGAATATACGGCCGGACGAGGTTGGCACATATTAGGTCGAGTGATTGTGTAAAATGGGGGATCAGTAAATCCACGTGTCCTCTCGAGTATGTGACCAATGTATACGCACCATAAAAGGGACAGAGTAATGTGCTTACTGTCTCCCTTCGAAAGATATGATTAACTATTTATCCAACTGTTTTGCCGCTTGATAAAGGATTTTTGGTGTCATAAAGTATTCACCAGCTCATCAGTGACGTTCATTTTTGAAATGTTTTTAGGAAAGGATTAAAGTTGAATAACACCCGTCGGGGCTAGCTTAGTCCCAAGGGTGGTTATGAGTTTTGTTGTTAACCAGGTCGGGCTACACACTTTGACCTGGTGCAACCAGAAATTATTATACATGTTCATGCTAATGTGGAAAAGAATATCTAAGCACGGGAAGGACCTGGAGAAAAGATTACAAGGCTAGATGCCATAAGGATTATGATCCCTATGCCTTTACATCCCTTATAAGAATAACTGACTGTTGTCAGGATTTTTGATTTCGGAATCAATGTATCAAAACGATAGGGTTATTTAACCCAGTATTAAATAAAATATCTTTGTTTACACAACGAGATTCTTGTGATTTATGAAAGAAAAGATCCTTTGAAAAACAATATTTCCATTACACAATACAAACTCTGAAATCAAAGCAAGTACAGTGCCAATCGACGTCGCAGCCCAGAAACGCCTCGGGGGTGCCCTGGGCGAGTTGTGACAATTCCCACACAACGATTGACTGTGACCATCTTCTGTTGTTCAAGTGCAAATAAGGCGGGAAAACGAGAATACAATGGAGATTCATTAATCCACCGATCAACCTAGAAATAAATGTTACTACCACACCCAACAATACCAATGAGGAGCTTGTTGACGTCGACATTAAACTGCAGCATATCAGTTCGTATTCTATATATGCTCTTCTATACTCCCGGGTTGGATAATTTGATTAGTATTTGGCTCCAAGATCTTATAGTGTAAAGACAAAATTACATTCCACCAATGTATGTGTTTTTTCGTCTTGAATCTCCACCACCATCTCGCTAAAAGAGATAAGTTTGTTTCTTTTAGTGAGGCGATGCCTAATCCACCGTGAGTCACACCCCCTCCCCATAAGAAAGACATCCGGATCCCATCTAGTTTTTTCAATACTATTGAGGGAGCTCTATATAAGGAGAAGTAGTAAATAGAAAGTGAGTCAAGAACCGACTTAATAAGGGTAACCTACCACCAATGGACAATGTTTTTTCTTTCCAAGTAGATAATATGGCGCTGAAGGAGTTGATTATCGGCTTCCAATTTTTAGCATTATTCATATTAGCTCCGACTTGTAATCCCAGTTAGGGGAAGGAAACGAGCCAATTCTACAATCCAAAATTCCAGCAAACGTGTTCATGAGGTTATCCTCAATACCCACACCAAAGATGCGACTCTTATTCAGGTTAACTTTTAAGCCTGAGGCTAGGTGAAAACCTCACAGAATATGACTGAGGTTCCGAATACAACCCTTATCAGCTGAACTTAATAGAATAACGTCATGAGCAAAAAGAAAGTGAGATATAAGAGGGCCATGATTTGGCAATGGGATACCCTGGATCAGACTCAAAGAGCTGGCTAGTTTCACAATTTGAGAGAAACCTTCCATGGAAATTATGAATAGGAAGGGAGAGAGAGGATCACCCCGACGAAGACCTCGGAAACACCTAAATTCAGCAGTCGGGTTGCCATTAATCAAGACAGAAACTCGGTCCGAAGACAAAATACAATTAATCCAAATGCGCCATTTAAGGGGGAAACTCATGAGCTCTAAGATAGAATCAAGGTATGCCTAGTTTAAGGAGTCAACCTTGCCTCTTGCATTTTTTTGAGCCACACATAAATCTCATTTATCATTAGCGGCCCATCAAGGATGGATCTACCCGCAACATAGGCATATTTCTCCTTAGAGATCAACCCACCCACCACCTTGTTTAGACGAAACACCAAAACCTTGGATATGACTTTGTTATTTATGCCGATGAGACTGATTGGATGGTAATCAGCAAAAGAGGAGAGATCCTTGCATTTTGGTAGGAGAGCAATAAATGAGGATGAACACCCCCAATTAATAACACAACACCCACCCCCCCCCCCCTTGTGGAATTCTTGAAAAAAAGTTAGAGAAATCATCTTCTAATAAGTGCCAAAATCTTTTTATGAAGAAAAAAATGAAACCATCAGGACCAGGGCCTTGCTACCATCACCGCTCCAAACGAAAATTTTTATTTCCTTCAAGATAATTCAGCCGTAGGATGTGATCCCTCCTCAAGTGTCAAATTATTTGGAAAAGGGCAGGTGATTTTAGGAAGAGGCTGAACCGACTCCTTGAACCGGTCACTGAAAAAAGAGAAAGCTCTGTGCTTGATTACAGCAGGATCAGAGACTCAAACCCCATTACTCAAAATGCCATTGATCCTAGAGTTTGAGGTGTTTCTATTTATGATACCATGAAAAAACCTGGAATTTTCATCCCCGTCAAGAGCCTACCTTACTTTCGATTTCTAACGCAAATCAGACACTTGTCGTTTCTTAATCTTGATCAAACTTGTTTTACATTCCAGTCATACTTGCGTTTCCGAACATGAGAGGTCTCTGACCTCCGCCAAAAAGTCCAGTTTTTGAATCTCTCCTTGTGCCAATTTTAATTGTAAGCATTCTTTTTCTTTTACATCTTTCAACCAATCCCGGATCCCAGACTTGAGCCAAGTTGCTTCTTTTTGCTGTGAGTGTTATTAGATGGTCCACTTTTTGACATTCTATATGACATGACAGATTTAAATTAATGTCAAAGTTGAAGACATTTGACATATGAACAAAATTTATTTATTTACAAAAATATAATTTACTAGAAATATATAATATCATATTTATACGAATTGCTACGATTTCTAGCTTCTTCAAAAGCATGTTGTAGTATATTATTTTGGGCTTGTGCTTCTTCCATTCCCCTTTCGAGCTCGGCTATTCAATTCAATAGTGTTCTTATTCGTTCGTCTCCTGGTGCTTCTTCATTCGCACAAGGAGTGGGAATGTTTACCGTCTCGTGATAAGGAATATAGGGTATATAAGAATCATCCTTTTCTTCTTCTTCAGGAAAGTTTCTATTATCATAGGGAATTTCGGGTAGTCCCTCATGGAAATTATAAGGAATTATAGAAGTGAAGTTGTAGCTCCCAGCTATTGGAGCGGAGTGGATACTCATAGATGGAATATACATGTTATTAATGGTATCTAATTCTTCCAGACTCCTCAGTATCTATACCGGGTTCAAACCAGTTTCATTGGTTATTTATTCGTTATAGTTCGGTGGAGCATATCTATGAATGAAGCTGGGTCCTTTACCCTTTCCTAGCATTCTGACAGAAAATAATTTTTTTTATTAAAATATTATACAAGACACATATTAGGAAAGTACAAAACATATAAAATTAATCTTTTAGTAGCTTGTTTCCTAATTTCTTTAGCTCTTTTGCATGTTCCCAAATTCTCGTACCCAATTATTTCCTATTCTTCTTTTCGTTCGATAACTCCTTTTTCACATTGTCTGTCTCTCGTAGAGAATGATAGAGACATTCGATCGGTGATCCGGGAGTACTGCAAGGATAATCATAATGTGAGGGTGGATCTCGTACACCCATCACGATATCGTTATATACATTCAGGTATGGGTGAGAAGGTTTTAAGGAAGGAACATTATGGAGATAATGTTCATATGGATCAAAATCCGAAGAATAATCCGTAGAATTTCCTGGTTCTGGGAATATATAAGGATCTTAGAGTATAAGAGGAGATTTAGAATATGGGGCATAATCTTCAGGATTGTCAGTAGCTGGAATTAGATTAGGATCAGAATAATAACGTGGCTCTTATTCGGAATCCTTCTCTACCTGAGGTAAGTTTCGATAAATTTATTCTTTCCCTTCTGCCGAGCGCATAGAGGCTGTTTCTGTGGGCCATACTACCCTCATTCTTGGTTTGGTGTCCCTACTGGGTGCAACTT
Source organism: Smallanthus sonchifolius (assembly GCA_023525975.1). NCBI lineage: Eukaryota > Viridiplantae > Streptophyta > Magnoliopsida > Asterales > Asteraceae > Smallanthus > Smallanthus sonchifolius. The sequence continues at coordinate 24,960,573 of CM042023.1, forward strand.
GATCTATTACAGGTGGTGGTGGAGGTGTATCGAATCGCCAATACCTCCTTCAAGTCCTGAACTTTCCAATCTATAACCTTGTGTTAGGTTTTCCAAGTAAGGAGAGAATTCTAATTAATTGCAAATGGGTCGTCATCATCTAGGATAGTAATAGGCATTACCCTAGATCCGTAAAGATCTTCGGGTGGTTCTTGCTTTATCGGGCGATTAGGATCATAATAGTTAATATGATAACTATTATCACTTGACATCCTACAATTTCTTAAATGATTAGTATTGACCTAATTTCATCTTAGTAAACATCCTTTCTCAATCCGGTTAAAGCTTATTTACTTAAGTCAAGTATCTAACTAAAACCTGAGGTATTATCGAAGTTAAAACTTAGATACTAATTACAGTATCTAATTCGCTAAAACTTGTGGCTCTGATACCAGCTTGTCAAACCCCGGTTTCAGGACACCCCCGGCGTGTGACCAGATTGGCAACTCCCACCAAATTTATCTTTATAAATCAGAATGTTTTGCAGCGGAAAATACTTTGGATCGATCTTTGCATAAAACCTCAACCCTTGGGTTGATATTGAATATTTCCAATTTCTTGGGGATAAACAAATCTTTTTCATTTCTTGGGGACTTAAACACCCCTTTGTTTACAACACATGATTCGAACCAATTTACATTATCTCTTGCATCATCGCAGGTTTTATTTGAGCCACAAGGTAGTTTGTCTTGTGCCTAGGGAGTTTATCCTTTCAATACCAAGTTTAGTCAACAAGGCATCTAGGGATTTTATCCTTTCAGCACCTATCCTTGAGAAATCAAGGGAGTATCATATGTCTAGGAAATCGCCATCCTAAGACACCTCTGCTTGATTTATATCCTACAGGGCTATCTCCTATGCCTAGGGATTCGACATCCTTTCAGCACATAACCCTGACAAAACATATTTACATTTATCCACGAAACTATCCCTTAGGACAAGCCTCAACTGATAATCATTGATTACGTGAAAACATTTTTGAAAATAAAACATCAGCGCGAACGCTAGTGAATATATCTATGATGATACAAAATCATTTGGCAAATACAGTATTAAAACATTTAACCATAATGTGGGTACAATCTACACATCCAGCAGAACTATTTCATCCGAGTGTACAACCACGGTATACACTGGTATTTCCCCTGTAATGAGACTGTTGGGATTCCCAGTCTTACTTACAACATGGTTTCACAGGAACCTCCGTCTTACATCAACATTACAGAAAAATATCAGCCCAATTATGGGAATTTCACCCATAACGGGTGTATCCCTTAATCAAGTTTTATGTATGCTTATGGCCTGAATGTTACCCGTAGACGTCCTAATGCATCAAAATATTTAATACATGCATTGCCATTTTTATAAACGTAAAACGTTTCAAGGTTTTAAAATTAATAAACATATTCACCTGAAATTAGCTTGAAACTAGCTTGGAATGGTTGCTCTAGCTTTTAGGTGGAATCCTTACGATCCTAGCGTCTTAACTTAAGTGGATAAGCGTTTGATCGGGAGCGCGATTAGTTAAGCGAGTGTCAGAGTACTAGTGAGAATACGGCATCTTAACAGAGGTTGGGCATGAATTCCAAGAAAATTTGAGGTGTGGTGATGTTTGTGTGTTTGGAAATGGGAGGCCAGAAGGAAGAATTTATTGGCTAAACTTTGAACCCGAAGCGGACCACTAAGCAAGGGGTAGCGGTCCGCTACCGCCCAAGCTCAGGTGACTCACTAGGGCAACGTGGCAACCTGAGAAATTGCAGCTAGATTGCGTCTTGGCGGACCACTGAGGATTAGGTAACGGTCCGCCACCCAACACCTTTCAGTCTTAGCGGACTACCCCTAGCGGACCTCCAACAGATTGCGTCTTGGTGGACCGCTAAAGATTGGGTAGAAGTCCGCCACCCGTGCCACTTATTAGGGTTTCTGGCTGACACATGTCATATCCAAAGGGTTCCTTCCTCCCTACTTTGTGGATGGGCAAGCATCCAGTAGTGCCGTTACTAGGCCATTTTTCATATTTTTCATTTTTCAACCCCTAACTTTGGGATTTGGCAATTCTAGTACTTGGGGTTTCATTCTTGGCAAGATAAGGACCTCAAATTTGGACTGGTGTTACACCTTACAAGTGGAATTATTTGTTTTCTAGGCCTGTCTTATGCAAGAATATACCCATTATCAATATCACTACTTGCACTTTCCACATGACTACTTGTTTGATGGATATCCTCCACATCAATAGAAACATTCTCTAGAAACCACTCCACCACAAGCTGTGATCCTTGGCCCACTTGAATCTCTTCAAACTCTGCACCTTTCCTTTCATCAATCAGGTCTTTCTATCCCTACCTAAAATCACTTTAGGAATTCCATGCTCTAGCCTCCAAAGCCTGTACACCTTTACCCCTTCAGGATACCCCAAGAAGATACATTTATGAGCTCTAGGCTCTAACTTCTCTTGATTAACATGTGTGTAAGCTATAGACCCAAATACCTTTAAATGACCATAATATGCTTTTATTCATGGCCATTTCTCCGTATGGGTCATCATCTCAATTGTTGAAGAGGATGATTTGTTTACTAGATACACTGAAGTAGACAAAGCCTTAGCCTAAAATTTCTTAAGCAACCTTGAGCTTGACAACAAACATCTTACCTTATTTAACAAGGTCCTATTCATTCTCTCCACAAGGCCATTTCGTTGGGGTGTTCTAGTAACTGTTAAATGCCTATCTAAACCCTCTTCCTTGTACAACTTCGAGAACTCCCTGTTACAAAACTCCAACCCATTATTCGTCCTTAGCTTCATAACCTTCTTCCTAGTTTGAGTTTCTACCAATGTCTTCCATTCTTTAAACCTAGAAGAGGCTTCATGCTTATGTTTAAGAATGTATACCCATACCCTTCTTGAATAATAATCAATAATAGACAAGAAGTATACTGCCCCACTTAAAGAAGCAGGCCTTGAAGGACCCATAAGTCTACATGAACATATGCTAGTACTTCACTTGCTGAATGTTTACTCCTACTGAGTTTCACCTTGTGAGACTTGCCCATAACACAATGCTCACAAAAAACAGCATCACATTCCTTTAAGTTTCCAACTACTTATTTATTCAACTCAACAAGTCCTTAAGTCCTAATATGCCTTAACATGGATGCAGAATTAGGCCTATGATCTACAACTGAGATAAAACTAGACATTACCTTTCCATCTAAAAGGTATATGTAATCTCCACTTCTAGTACCTGACAACACAACCATGGATCCCTTAATCACCTTGGCTTTAATTCCCATTTTCTAGCCTTACATAAAAACCACCATTTTCATAAGTTATAAGAGAATTCAAGTTTCTCTTCAAATTAGGAATATACGTGATATTATCTAAGTCAATCTCACTTCTATTATCAAGCCTCAAGCCAAGAGTGCCATAGCCTTTGATTGAAGATGGTCGATTGATATGCCTTAATTTATACATGTTTTGCACGCATAATAATCCCCATATTATGATACTAATTGAACAAAAGCCTTGCACTTGATACTTAAAATGTTAATATTTCATAATTGCAGGTTAATCGGTATTCCAAAAGAAACAAAGCAAAAACCACTCAAAAACATCAAAAAATCAAGCTTTTGGAAGGAGCATACCCGAACTTTGACCCTCCAAGAAGTCAAGATTAGTCAACACAAGTCAACAAGCAGCAAAAAGACAAAACTGGGAAGCAAGGGGGGATGCACGGGCGTGTATCCCAATGCACGGGCGTGTATCCCAATGCACGGGTGTGCATTGCCCCTACTTGCTCCCCAAGCTTCCCAGTATGCCGTGTGTAGCTTTTGATTCCCGAGGTGTTTGCACACTAGTGCAAACCAATGCACGGCCGTGCATTGGTCATTTGAGGCCTATAAATAGACGGCTTGGGTTCTTCATTCCACACACCTGAAGAAGCATTAATCCACTATCCAGAGAGAGTATTTTGTAGTTAGAGTTGAGAGTAGAGAGGCTCTTCCTCTTTGTTTGCAATAGTGGAGCCTACGAAACTCAGCGTTACGCTAGTTAGTATGGCCATTCGTGGCTAAACTCTTTGTATTGCTAGGGTGAAGATTAAGTTTGGTGTATGTTAATGTTTAATGTATTAATCTAGTGGTATGTTTATGTCTTTAATTATTCACTCTTAAAACCACCTTCGAGATGGGCTTTTTATTATTATCTAAACTTGTCTTAATACTTGTGAATGTTCTTGATTTTAAAACGTAAAACCATAAAACCTTTTCAATCAAACTTCCCTTGAAACTTGTACGTCTTTATACAAGTAGATTTTGATAAGCCAAGCTTTGGTTAATATTAATAAGGTCGTACGTCTTTATACGAACTTGTTATGAGACCAAGAATTGGTCCCATTGTTACACCGCCTCCCAGTGAACAAAGTCTAATAATAAAAATAAATAAGCATTTAAGTTTGATGTATTAAACCAACTCGAAGATAGTATCGAAGAGTTGAGGGTAACGATGTCCCTAGCTAGGAGTCCTACCGTTTTATTATTAAAGAACATAATTCGTGAACCAAATTTTTTGAGAAATGAGAATGAGACTCTAGCGGTGTACCGTTCACACATTTGTATTAGTCATACCAACGGATTAGTCAACATAATATTATCATATACCAACCGGATTCGAAGCGCAAAGCAATAATTGTCGTGAGCTGATCATTCTCAAGATATTTACTTTCCTGCTATTTACATTTCTGTTACATACTTTACACACATTTTTACTTTTTTGTTATTTACTTTACCGTCATTTACTTTTCTGTCATTTCCTTTTCTACTTCACAAGCACACAAAACCCACTCACTAATTAAACCGGCTAAAGGATAACAAAAGTTGAGTATTGGAACTCGACCGTGTCCATTGGTTCGATACTTGGTTCTTACCTAAACTATATTACGTTGCGATATGTACACTTGCCTATTGTGTATGTTTTAAGTTTAAGTGTTTATCATTTTATAAATTTAAAACCTGATCTCGTGGAACCATTTCTAAAACAAATATATATTTATATATATTTATAATCACATAAAATACACAACATTAAGTTTTTGGTGCTGTTGTCGGGGACACGGTGATTTCAAGAAAAATTAGAGTTAACGGATTAGCTTTATTTTAACCTTAACATTTTTCATCTGTTTTTTCTGTTACGTTTTGTTTCTGGTAGTGTATGATCCATGGCTTCTCTACTGGTTTATATCAACCTTTAGAAGAGCCCGAAATATTCTTTCACCGTCGATTACGAGAAAACTGTACTATAAGAATGGCCGTAGAAAACCGCACTATTTCTAACTTTGCAAGACCGTCACTTGAGGCTTTAGGGTCTAGCATCACAAGGCCAACAGTTGACGCTAACAACTTTGAAATCAAATCGCATGTCATTCACATGATACAATCGTCATGCACTTTTCATGGATTACCCGATGAAGATCCACATGCCCGCATTGCAAATTTCCTCGAAAGTTGTGATACTTTCAAACTGAATGGAGTTTCAAATGATGCTATTCGACTCCGAATGTTTCCTTTCTCTTTAAGGAAACAAGCTAAGGCATGGCTAAACTCTCTTCTTACTTGGTCAATCACTACATGGGATGATCTAGCTCAAAAATTTCTGTCGAAGTACCTCTCGCCAGCAAAAACTACAAAATTGAGAAATGATATTACCACTTTCACCCAGGAAGATGGTGAATCACTATATGAGGCATGGGAACTTTTTAAGGAAATGTTGAGGAAATGCCCTCATCATGGGTTAGAAGTCTGGTTACAAGTATCATCATTCTACAATGGGTTGCACAGCTCGTCAGACACTCGACGCTACTGCAGGTGGTATTTTGGGAAACAAAATGCCACAAGAAGCTTACAACCTGATTGAGGAAATAGCTTCGAATAGCTACCAATGGTACAATCCGAGAAGTACTAGGGGAGCTAGGAAAGGAGTTCATTCTATCGATACTGTTACTTTACTTTTTGCTCAAGTAGATGCCCTCACCAGTCAATTCAACCAGATCAGCAAAGACAAAACAAGTGCTGAAACTGCTGGAGAAACAAAAAGCACCATTGTCGATGCTGATCAAGTTGACTTTATCGGAAAAAATCGCCCGCAAAACAACCCCTACATCAACACTTACATTCCTGGATGGAGGAACCATCTGAACTTCAGCCGGAAGGATAACAACAACCAAGGACCATCTGGTTTTGAACAACAACAAAAGTTTCAACAAAGACAACCTTAAAACTTTCTGCCTCGTCAACAATTTCAAGGAACTAGCAAGCCAAGTAATGGGTTGAGCTTGGAGGACGCGGTAACTAAGTTGGTATCTACAACTGAAAGTCAAGCCCTCTTAGCAGATACTCATCACAAACAATATGTGGAGAAGTTTAGTCTTCACGAAGCTGAATTTAGAACACAGAAACCAACTCTTCAGTCCATCGAAGTACAACTAGGACAGATTGCAAAACTTCTATCTGAAAGGTAACCAAGATGTCTTTCAAACAACACTGAACCAAATCCAAAAGCGAATGTTAGTGTTATCACTCTCGGAAATATCAAGGTTTATCCACAACCTCAACTACCAGAAGAAGAGGAAGTTCAGACACCATTAAGTGAAATATTCACTGGAGTACCACTTCATCCACCTGTCATAGAATCAACAGCTCAAGAACCACCATCGAAGGAAAATCCACAACTTGCTAACACTCCGACAAAGAGAGCTTACAAATCTCACATACCTTACCCCGGAAGGCTAGTGAAGCAAAGGACCGACGGACAGTATGAGAAGTTCATGGAGATTTTAAGCCAATTTCATGTTAAACTTCCTTTCATGGATATAATAAAACAAAATGCCTAAGTACGGACATTTCTTGAAGGATTTCCTCACTAACAAAATAAACATGGAGGAAGCAGTTAAAAGAACTAACCAATGGGTCGCTCTCATCGAACGATGCCTTCCAAAGAAACTATCAGATCCCGGAAAGTTTTCTTTACCATGTTCTATCGGACCACTGCCTTTGAGTTTCGCACTCGCTGATCTGGGAGCAAGTGTGAACGTAATGCCATATAACATGTTCAAAAGATTAAAGATTGGAAATCCGCAACCTATCAATGCAACTATGGAGCTTGTGGATGGAACTATTAAATCACCTATAGGAGTCATTGAAAATTTACTGGTAAAAGTCAGCAAGTTTGTCTTCCCTGCTAACTTCATGGTCTTAGAAATGTGGCCCGAATACTCGGTACCTTTGATTTTGGGTAGCCCATTCTTAGCCACTGCTAGAGCAGTCATTGACATGAACGAAGGTATTCTAACACTTCGTGTTGGAAAAAAATCAGTGACCTATAACATCGGAGGAAATGAAAGCTTATCCAATGATCCCTTTGAGATTGCACACTTCATCGATACCAATCTGGACTACCAACTGAAGAAATCTAAAGAAATAAACAAAGGAAAGAAACCAGATCTCGGCAAGGACCTTAACAACACTAACTGGATTGATAACTATTGGGACCAGCAGCCGAAATTAACAAAGAAAAGGACCTTGAATGAAGGAATGGGAGATAAGGGGGAGATCCAAAACCCCCACCCGAAAAGCGACTGATGAAGCATGTACGGGTCCGGCCAATGACCCTTAAATAAACGTGGCGCTTCCGGGAGGCAACCCGATGATCATGAATAAATTGAGAAGTTGGTCCATACGGCAAAACCCATGGACCTCAGGTTTGGTTTTCCAAGTTTAAGTTTATCGTACTTCAGCCTCCATGTATGCCTTCTCGATACTAGGACCTTAGTAGCTTAACTAGTACCTTTTATTTTCCGCTTCTGTTATTATGTTTTTCTTTATGTGTCAAGTAGCATAGCATCACCCAGTAGTTTCTCTATTTCTTTGTGGAGTTCCACTCCACCTCTACAAGCTTGGACGCCGGTAAACCACATCAAATTTGTGAGAGATTTGATAAAGTTTTTGGCGTGATGTTGACTACAGTCACAAGCATTGGCCATAGGTTATACACCGAATTGACCGGGGGAGTACCAGTTTCTTTTCCCTTAAAATTTCATACATTTAAATTCTTGCATAGCATTTCATTACATGTATTTGTACATTAAGGGCAATGCACAGTTTTAAGTGTGGGGTGGGGAATTTGAGATTCAGGACAAACTTGTTTCCTCAAAGCAGTAAAACAAAACTCGTGATTTTCTACTCATTTGACTAAAACCTTACTTTAACCAAAAACTTATTTTCCTAAAACCCTAAAAATTTTGAAAATTTTGAAAAACCTTAAAAAAAGAATATTAAACCTCTTTGAGTTCGCACTTAAATAAACTAAAAGGAATAAATGGAAACATAGCAAGTAGAAACAAATGGATATTATGCTTAACAAATCACTAAACCCTATCCCATCTGTTTTTCATGTGAGAACAATCTGAGCCTTTCACGAGCAATATTATCAAATTTTCGCATGCTCTTTCGTTTGGTATAGTGAGTGTTTTTCGATCGAATTTTATGCATAATTAGAACTTGTATGACTTATACCTAACAAGACCATGAACTAGTAGTAGTATGAAAATGATTGAGGCACCTAGGACCCTATTACCCCTATATATTATCCTTAAGCACACATACCAAAAATATCCTCCTAGTTTGCCCTTTGAGCCTTAGCCTTTTCTTTTCTATCAACCATTACCCATTTATCCCCATACCAGCTTTTCGTAAACACAAGTTATTGGCTAACTGACTTCAAGATGGATAATAATTGGTTTATCTTATGTCGTTATTTTAAGTATGCAACCGTTAAGACAATTTGGAAAGGATCTTATTCACTCAAGGAATTGAAATACACAGAAGAAAGTAGATGTATTAGGAAGAAACAGGCGAACGATCTACAAGGAAGATATGGAAAAATATTTCAAGGAAATTGAGGAAAATGCTTTTTTGACAAGTCGGTCTTGATGTAAAAAAACGAGAGAAGTTGGTCTTTTACCGGTTAGACCTAAAAGAGCTGGACATGCATTCTTTCGATTTTAATTTGTTTTCTTGTATTTATTTCGCAAAGCCTGAATTACCGCCTGAGCTCCGAGAAAATTTTTTCAAAGCAACAAGTGATGTAAGAAAATGGTGGCACAAGCAAGAACAAATACTACCATTCTACGGCTTGTCAAAAAGCGCCGCCAAAAGAAGAGCCAAAAGATATGACAAATGTGTAAAATGTGGCAACTGTAGCCACGATGTAAATGCAGCAAGAATCAAACTTACTCCCAACATGAGTATACGCATCTGATCAAAGTAGGTGCTATTAGGTTACACGTCGAAAGAACCATACGAAAAGGCAGTAATGTGTACTACGCAGTGAGGGAAGAATTGAACATGATAAGAAGTATCGGTCTTGGCAATCTGACCATAAATGAGCCCTTAGATTAGTTATTATCTGAGTACTGTAGAGGGACCTAATAGTATTTTCCATCATAAGCCAAGAAGCCTTAGCCGTGTGTTTCACGTTAGCTGCAGCCCTTAAAACCCTTTAAATCCCTAAAAACCCAAAAAGATTTTCATTTTCACCGTTTATTTTCTTTTTAACCACATTACAACCCTTTTAGGTCCTCTTGATTCATGCATATTAATTAGTTAGTTGGTGAAGACTTGATTTGCATACAAACTTATGACTATTGCGTAATTCGATTTGAACTTGAGTGTTCTGCTTAACTTACATTATCCATATATATAACCCTAGAGTTGAGTGAATATTGTGAGAAGTGAAAGATTATGCATAATTGAAGTTCTAGTAGGCTTGTCATGGATTCCATTATCCAAAAATAGAAAATCACAAAAATAGAATAAGCGACTCATGAGTTATTTGAAGTGTCCACTTACTTCGAGCTTCCTTTCTTTCGTAAAAAATTTAGTTATGGGTCTGATCATGCATGAGTTTGCTTGAGAACAAGCAAAGTTTAAGTATGGGGTGTTATGATATGCCCTAATTTTTGCATGTTTTGCATGCATAGTAATCCTCATATTATGGTACTAATTGAACAAAAGCCTTGCAATTGATACTTAAAACGTTAATATTTCATCATTGCAGGTTAATCGGTATTCCAAAAGAAACAAGCAAAAACACTCAAAAACATCAAGAAATCAAGATTTTGGAAGGAGCATACCCGAACTTTGACCTCCAATAAGTCAATATTGGTCAACACAAGTCAACAAGCAGCAAAGAGAAAAACCTGGGAACACATGGGGGGATGCACGCACGGGCGTGAATCCTAATGCATGGGCATGCATTGCCCCAACTTGGTCCCTAATCTTCCCAGTACCCTACTATGTGTACCTTTTGATTCCAAAGGTGTTTGCACGACCGTGCATTGGTCATTTTGAAGCCTATAAATAGATGGCTTGGGTTCTTCATTCCACACACCTCAAGAAGCATTAATCCACTATCGAGAGAGAGTATTTCATAGTTAGAGTAGAGAGTGGAGAGGCTCCTCCTCTTTGTCCGCAATAGAGGAGCCTACGAAACTCAGTGTTACGCTAGTTAGTATGGCTATTCGTGGCTGAACTCTTTGTATTGCTAGGGTGAAGATGAAGTTTGGTGTATGTTAATGTTTAACGTATTAATCTAGTGGTATGTTTATGTATTTAATTATTCGCTCTTAAAACCACCTTCTAGGTGGGCTTTTTATTATTATCTAAACTTGTCTTTACACTTGTGAGTGTTCTTGATTTTAAAGCGTAAGACTGTAAAACCTTTTCAATCAAACTTCTCTTGAAACTTGTACGTCTTTATACAAGTAGATTTTGATAAGCCAAGGTTTGGGCAACATTAATAAGGTCATACGTCTTTATACGAACTTGTTATGAGGCCAAGAATTAGTGAACTCACGTTGGGAACGGTACGTCTTTACACATGGTCCCATTGTTACACCGTCCCCGGTGAACGAAGTCTAATCACTCTTTTAATAAAAATAAATAAGCATTTATGTTTGATGTCTTGAACCAACTCGGAGATAGTATCGAAGAGTTGACGGTAACGATGTCCCTAGCTGGGAGTCCTATCATTTTATTATTGAAGAACATAATTTGTGAACCAAATGTTGTGAGAATGACGCTCTAGCGGTGTACCATTCACACATTTGTATTAGTCATACCACCATATTAGTCAACATAACATTATCATCTACCAAGCGGATTCGAAGCCTAAAGAAATACTTGTTGTGAAATGATCATTCTAGAGATATTTACTTTCCTGCTATTTACTATTCTGCTATTTACATTTTTATTACACATTTCACGCGCGTTTTTACTTTTATGTTATTTACTTTACCGTCATTTACTTTTCTGGCATTTACTTTTTTGCTTCACAAGCATACAAAACCCACTCACTAATTAAACCGGCTAAATGATAACAAAAGTTGAGTTTTAGAACTCGACCGTGTGCATTGGTTCGATACTTGGTTCTTACCTAAACTATATTACGTTGCGATAGGTACACTTGCCGTATGTGTGTGTTTTAAGTTTAAGTATTTATCATTTTATAAATTTAAAATCTGATCTCGTGAAACAATTTCTAAAAGAAATATATATTTATAATCACATAAAATACACAGCATCATCTATCATCTCCCAACTACACAGTTCGCTGCTCTTCCATTTTCAGCTACTTGAAAAACTCTTTAACATGTGTAATGCGATAAGAACACCCTGAGTCCATAACCCATTCCTAATAAATTCCAGTCTTTGAAACCCCCAAGACTTCTGCACTTCATATCCCTCTGATAATCCATCATGAGAGTTGTTGTAATTCTTATAGAAACCATAATCACTTTTCTTTTTCCTCCTTTCAGGGCAATATTTCTTGAGATGCTTTTCAGAATTACACACATAACATTTCCTTTTGAAATAGACTTTGACCTGGTAGTGGGTTTGAATTTGGAAAACCTTTGGTCAGACATGTCCCTTACCATAAGACCATCTGCGCCATCTTCTTTAGTTTCAACATTTTTCTTCAACTCTTTAAAAGTTCATAGCAGCTAATACCTCTTCCATAAAAAACTTTCCCTCCCATACATTAAAGTGTCTACAAGGTGTTCATAAGATGATGGTAGTGATGAAAAGAATATAATGGCCATATCCTCTTCATCAAGCACCACCTTAATGTTCTCAAGGTCTAGGATCAGTTTATTAAATTAATCTGTGTGATCCTCAAGTGATTTACCTTGAGACGTTTGAAATGTGTATAATCTTTTCTTAAGATATAGTCTTTTAGCTAATGACTTAGTCACATACAAGCTTTCAAGTTTAGACCATATCATGTAGCATTGGTTTCCTTTGACACCTTTCTCAAAACCCTATCTCTCAGATTAAAGATGGTGGCATTGTGTGCTTTTTCTATAATCTCACCCTTTTTTTTGTCTGATAGAGCCACCGACAAGTGTTCTTCACCTTTCAATGCATCAACAACTCCATTGTGCACTAACAACGCTCTCATCTTCAATCTCCATAGGCTAAAATCGTACTTACCATCGAACTTTTCCAAATCGAACTTTGTCGTCCCCATCTCTGAGTCCCAATCGATTCAAGATCGATCTAATTCTTCGCACAATCGAGCCTAGGTCTCTGATACCAATTGTTGAAAAGAAATGCGGAATTAACTACTAATCAACACCAAAGAAATAACTCTGACTGACAACAATGAACAATCTTATAGTCAAATGAAATTATGGCTTTATTGATGAAACATGAAATGATTACAAAAGGAAAGAAATATGAAATCAATTCGTATGAATGAATACAAGAACAGAAGGAATGGATTAAGAAGAATGGATTAAGAACTATGAGCTCCGGCTACTTAACTAACTAACAAAGGTTAACAAACTTATTAACCAAAGTTGCACAAAATACCCCTCAAGTTTAACAGTAGTCAGAATACAACCATTAACTTTCTTGACGATCATTTGACTTTTCAATTTTGACTTTACTAACACCTTTGATTTAGCATATCCTCATAACAAATCTGATCAATTTATCGCATCGATTCTTAGTTCTGTTTTAGGATTTCATTCAGAGGTAGGATCATGCGTGTGCGAATGGCGGGGTATTTAAATTCCGAGAAAACCAAATTCAACAAACTCCCTAATATCGTATTAACTCTTTCCACAGACCATGACTAAACAACAATCTTGCATATTTGAAATACAGGGAGGTTGTATTTTTTAGGCTAATTGAAAGACCTGACGATTACAACCAAGTTATTTGCTATTTATAGAAATTTTTACCAATGGATTACTGACGGATATTCCTTCGGTAAGGGACCCACACCGACAAAGAACTGAAAAAGCGTGGATAGAAATCTTATGAATAATCTTATCCACAAATTTTCGACGGGTTACCGAGAGATGTGCCGCCGGTAAAATTTAATCCCCCAAAACGACGAAACCCTGTGTTTGTAATCGCCAATGTCACTAGACCACAAGGCCATAGAAGTTTGTAACGTATTTATTCGTTCTTGCTTCCGCCTTGCGTGATGCATGATGGATTGCAATCATATCTTGTGTCTATCCGGATGATAAAAAAAAAGTAATGGATCTTCTTACCTAATCCACCATATACAAGAAAGGATGAATAAGCCAAATCCAAAAAAGCTTTAATCTGTTTTCTCCAAACTAAACTAAAACCCATTTGCCCTAAAACAGAATCAAGGAACCCTAATTCATCGAGATCAAAAGCTTTGTAAAAATCAACTTCAAATATCATTATTTTCTTTTGTTAATTCCCGGGAAATGGTTTCATCAACTATTAAGAAACCATCAAGAATACACCTATCCTAAATGTAAATCGAATAACATAAATATCATCTTTTTGAGTCTTTCTGCTAAAACCGTAACAATAATCTTTCAAGTCACCTTAATAGTAAAATTGAACAGTATTATGACAAATGCTATCAAATCTTTTAACTTTAGAAATAAGATATCTAAAAGATGAGTACCACCTTTAGGAATCTTTTTCCATGAGTGAAAGTGAAGAACCATTTTTGTGAATATCGTTGCCAATGGATTCACAAAACATTTTCAAGAAATCTAATGCGAATCCAATGGATTCACATGCTATATTTCTGATCAAAACCCTTCATTTTCATCCCCAAAAAGAAAGCCATGGATGCCTTATTTGAGTTACATCATACTTACCTTAGATTTAACATAAAACCTTGACAAGAAACACACAAGATCATAAGGAATCGACCGCGAATGCATTAAAAGAGAAAGTAAAGAAGACCGATCCACATGTTAAACTAATCTTTATAACAGCTTTTGTTAACACCTTCTTGTTCATCATACATAAAATCAAGAACATATACATACATACATATTGTTACCTCAAAGAAAACACCAAGAAAGTATATATCCTTACATTTAAAGATTCAGCAAAAGAAAAAAGAAATTGTTTGATTAATTAATTGCCTGGCTCCACTCTGTCTGCCTGTCTTGAAAACCTATGAAGTCATATAGGAGAGAGTTATCTTCTACCTTCTCACATGTTGTACTTCTTCTTTATCATTACAAGAAACCATATTTTGGATTCAAGTCAAAATCACAAGATCATGGTTAAAGAAAGAACACAGAAAAGGTGGGATCTTGGATCTACACATTTGGAAGCCTTCAAAACACTCTTCAATGGTGATCTTCATATATAGATGATGTACGTTGTTGAAGACCGACGTTTTTTGCTATAAAAATATAGAAAGAAAGAGAAAATAAAGAGGTGGTGGAGTTGGCTTTGCGTTTGGCCTACGATTTTGAAGTTGTGATGGGATTTATATTATTAATTAAGTAATGGAAATAAAAATAGATGGATGGGTTTTAATGGCGTCTTTTACGATGTTGTAACAAGAAAACAACAAGAACAAAGATACTAACATGATGGACTTCTAGTGTTGTACACGCCGGTTTTAATATTTTAATTTGTTATATTTTTGAAGTTTTTTTGGAACTTTAGAAATAATAAATCTCTCAAAAATATGTTGAGTCTCCTAGGAACGAACGGGTCGTCCTTTAATCTTGAGCATGGCTTTGTAAAGCATATTGCGGAAACTTATTATCAAGGGTGAGCGGAAATGAATAATCAAAACCAGAATATCGAATCAGTTGAGAAACCGATACGAATGGTTTAATTATGGTTATTTTCAATAATCTAAATTTATGATTAGGTTATAGTTATATGTATAAGAGCAAGCGGTATACCCATGTGATTATGGTGTGGTATGATAATAAAGTGCACGTCACGTGGCGCCACGTCACTATCTTTATTATCACACCATCCATCATTTGGCAAAGGGTATAACCAAGTGATTGTGGTGGTGTGATAATTATTATTATTTAATTTAAAATTACCTTCAACGGTCACAAAAGGAGTCGTTGAACTGTAATATACCCCACAAATGAGTTGAATTCTCCCGTGAAAAATCTCATGCGTATGGATCACGCCGTGAAAAAAAATTTGAGGGGGCGGTGAACAATTTGAATCACGCTGTGAATGGGGTTGCCAGCAAGGATCACACAGTGATTTTCCAATGTATATCGGATGACCTAAGTAAAGAAATAATTGAGATGAAATTAAATAAAACTTTATAGTTTTTTTTATATTTTTTATAAAATAATAAATGTTTTATAAATATGTTTACTTGTCTCATTTTACTCCCTTGTAATGTAAATTAACAAGTTTGTCATTTTATGTTTGATATGAAATTAGATTGGATTTATTAATTTTTTTAGAACGGAAAATTTCTTTTAATCCTGTCACTAGTGGGACTTCAACCCGTGACCTGCAAATTTTAGGTGTTCCTAGAGGCTTTACCTCTGCCATTATGCCACCAACCCTACTGATTAGATTGGATTTATTAATTGACATGAACTTATCGTCTCACGTCTAGATTCGATAGTTAACCGAATATAAAAAAAAAACTTCCTCTTTCCAAATAACAGAAACTTTATATAAAAAAAACTTCCTCTTTCCAAATAACAGAAACTTTGTAACCTAAATCAATTGGTTATAAAAATTCAAAAATCCAAAATATGGGTTATAATATCTTGGGTTTTGATACTTGATATCGAAGGTAAACCGACAATATTTGATACCATCACATACACTAATGGAAGTTTAATTTGGGTTTTCTCTTGGATGGTCCATTTTATTGTTGGTGTGGTAGGGTACATTAGACACTCCATTCATGCTCTCATTCAAACTATCCATTATTAGATCATCACCCACCCATCAACCCCTCCTTTTAATCCTGTCCTCCATCCCCACTATGTTGTCATATGGCGGGCCCTACAAGCAGAAACGTATAATAACATAACATACACTTCATGTATTAAAAGTTGTCAATTAAACTTGATTTTATCTTTTTATGGTTGGTTATGTTGGATTTTGGGAGCTTTTGTCCAACTAAGATAGCTTTAAGTAGGGATGTGGAAGCAAGTAGTTGGACTTGTACATTACATTGTTTCTAACTCAAACAAGTTCGAGTCATTTAAAGTGGTGTCTAAGATGGACAAACGCATGATCAAAAACGGTCAAAGTGTAAAATCATTAAGCGTATGGTCTTGTTCGTTTTTGCCATGATTTTGTTGGTTCGACATGTATGGTGTAAAAATGACAGACGCAACAATTTATTTTATTAACTTGATACTGAAATTTTTTTTAATGGATCACAAAAGCAATGAGCAAAACAAAAATGAACATGAATGAAAAGTGCCATGTGGATTGAAACTCTTAAAGCGTGTGGTTAAACACATCATGATGTCAATTAGAACTTTTTCTTGCAATTAAACCTTTCAATCACACGAAGAGGGTCAAGTGGAATCTTAACAAAGACAAATGTTAATCGGTTGGTCAATTAAACTTTATAATGCATAATTCATGAAGCATTTAAGCCATGAATGATACAAGTTGGTATGGATAAAACATTTCCAACAAAGGTCTAAAGTTTCTTATGGGTACTTAAACAAAATGGGATTTAATCCAAGCAAGTAGGGCCAGGTACATAATTACCAGAAATGGTTAAAGAACAAGAAACTAAACAAAAATGAATCAATGATATGATATAAACACTAGTAATCCACTTAAGTAGTTGATGACCTAAATTTTCTAGATTTAGTAACAATACTATATTGTGTTTTTCTTTTGAACACCATTTTGGTAAGAAAGAATGGAAAGAACACGAATATGGATGCAATAGACCCGTACAAGAAATAAACAAACACAAATATAGTGTTACATAAGGCTAATTCTAATATCTATAAACTCCTATTTGCTCTCCTTATCCTCTCTCCTTTAATATTTGTTATCAAGTCATTTTTAGTGACAAGTGCATTAAACAAAAATCACATATATGCATATATGAGAGAGCGTAGATGAAGAACATGAGAGAGAGTGTATAGTTACGTAATTGATACATAGTGGATTTGAGTAAAATACCCTCTCTTTTATTTATTTGTTTCAAGGATCACAAATTAAGTTATATATTGTACAAATGTTGTATTTTTTTATTCTTAAGGGGCAGGATGTTGGTACACCCCCGACCGTTCTTCGGAGACCATGACACGCATACGACTCGTATTGGTGTATATGAGTCGTATGCGTGTCAGTGTGTCAGAAGATATCCGGTCACACACCCTATACGAGTCGTATAGGGTGTATATGACTCGTATACATTTATATTATTTAATATTTTTAATTAATTTTTAAATTTTTTGAATTATTTAACACGACATGTTATTCCCCGGTGTGTGAGTGAATTATTTGACGCGATGTTAGATTCCGTCAAAACTTATTATAAATACCGTTATATGATAATTCAATTTATCGTTCAATTCGCACGTTTAAGAAACCATATACGAGTCGTTCCGCAAAAAAAGATGTCGTCTAAAGGGAGAAACGGAAGAAGCCGAAGAAACGGAAGGTGTCAGAACGGGTCATCTTCTAATGCAACCATCATAGACATTCCAGCATCGGTAGAGAACTATGTTTGGCAAAATGGTCAGAACTGGTCTTGAAATGTTATCCAGTTCTTTTACAACGGAGATGTCCAATGGTGTACGTCTCTTGTATGGGTCGTACAGTACTTGACAGGGACTTTTGGGGTACCATTCTAGGACTTTGTGGAGACGGTTATATAGGTTCAATTGTACGTTTTTATAACATATACATGTCGTATTAATGTATTTCAAATATTAATAATTGTAGTTTTATTTTACAATATGTCCAGACTTGGACAAATGGTCTTCTTGCTTGGTGGTAGCTTATATACTAAGAACGTAGGAGTTACCGACCGGGGATCGTTGGACGATTCTCCCATGTGAATTTGTGGATATAATATTTAAAGGATCAATTGATTCCTTCGAATATAGTGATGGGACGAGTTCATTATATCCTTCACCGTGGGAGGGTGATACGGTAAAGTTGTGTTGTTTTGAATTTATTTTTTTAAATCAATAAAATTAAATTTTTTCTGTTTTTACAAGTATTTTTACCTATATCCGATGACGATGAAAACTGGCATCTTTTCCGGATTTGTATGGTGACACAACAAATTAATGTGTTCTTTCCATATGGTTGTCGTGCAAATATGTGCAATGATTCATGGTGCCTTCTTCGTGATGTTCACGCAATTGTTATGCAATTTGAGTATTCCTTTATGTGGTTTCAACAACGTAAATCTTATTTTCAACACTATGGCCAAGAAGCGATACTTGAATTAGTAGTAGGCGGGGAAAGTGTGTGGCCTCCAAATGGTGGTCACATTGGTAGAAATTCATGGGTGGTAATTTGTATGTTATTGCGTAGGCTAGTTCAAAATAGGTCATTGGCATAGGAAGAAGTCAATCTACAAGATAATTGTCTGAGATACAGTCGTTTTATTGCTTATGAATTATATGCTATGGTACACTGTAGTTATTTTGTACTAATAACTGTAAACTTTTCATTATCTTTTCATTTTAAATTTACATGGTTTAGTCATTAAGGATATAATATGGTTCGGTAGGTTGTATTTGAGTTTTTAAGGTTTATCTCTCTATCTAGTCAACAAACACCAAACTAGTCATCAAACATCAACAAATGATAAAAAAACAAAACAATAAACAAAGATGTATATACATCAAAATGTTAAATTTGTACATCAAAAGAAAAATAAAAAAAACTACGGTTGCGGAGGCTGATCCAGATCCAGTAGGCTAGTCATACCAAGAACCGGAATACCCACCGAGGCACCATGATCTCTCATACACCGCACCATCCACCGCATCATTGTATGGGTCTCCTGTGTGACAATCCGGACTTTTTAGTCTAACTCCGTTATTTAAATCCAATTAAAGCTAACCTATTTTACTTATCTCAAACCCTAGGGACTAATTCTGTCAATATTCTAAACTTAAACTCCAAAGACGAGTTGTGTAATATCCTTAGACTATTCTGTTGACTTTACAAAAGTCAAAATCAAATTCCTATTGACTTTTGATGGTCAAACTAACTTGTTATTAACCAAACTCAACCCCAAGGACTTGTTCTGCCACAATCCAAACTTCAATGTATGAAATCACAGGGACCAACTATGTCATTAACCCAAACTCGGCTATTTTGACTTCTGAAAGTCAAAATTCACAATTTCTTGGATCCAAGCTCAACCTGTAACTGAAATTTGTTGGAATTGTAACGGTTGTTGCACGAACATGATCATTACGCTCATCATTAGGACTTAAAACACAATCATTGTGTCGAATTATACCACTTTATGAACAATAAAACTGTAACCGTTAAACTTGAGTCAATTGCTATCAAATTCGACAAATCCATGTATAATCCTCACAACCCAGCATCCTGCGCACCCCAAATGAAGTTCTCTGAAGCCCTTGCATTCACTAAATTGGTCGAAGAAGTAGCCGGAGTCACCAGGAGTCAAAACAGTCGGAGTCGGAACCTGCTCTAGGCGTGCACCACCGATTTGAGCACCATTCTAGTAATTGACCATACCTCTAGTTTCGTTTCAACACCATGAATAAAAGCCCCATCCTAATTTTGGCTTACACTATCGGATTAAACATAAACCAATACCTAGGGTTCATACGACTTCGGTTTAGTCGAACCCTATCAATCCGATACGGATTACAGAAATTGAACACATCCTTAGACTCGCCTTGATGTCTATATTGAAAATCCTATGAAATCTAGAGCATATATCATCAAATCGAATCCAGATCGTATCTAGGGTTCATAAGTGCTCTTGTTTAATCGAGTTCCTATCTACAATTGTTTAAATAAAATTAGACAACACCAATAGATTCATAATGCTCTAATCAGTGAAAACCCTATGATTTAAACAACGTTTAACATCAGATTTTATCAAATCGGTCCCTTGTTCTTGATCTAGGGTTTCGGCCCCTATTCCTGAAATTAAACGATTATAAACTTGTTGTCATTCAAATTAAAACCCACCCCTGGTTCGCAAACAACCGATTAACGAAACCCCTATGCCTACAGATTCAATCGAAGTCAAAATCGTTGGAATTGGGTTGGGTTTGTGGTCCGGATTCGGTGTGAGGGGACTCGATGAAACTGTTTGATAAACCCATTTCGACCCGGTTTAGGTTGCGATACCCTAGCGGGCAGGTGTGGTTAAGTCAATGTGCTTGTGTGGGAGAGACCCGGGTTCGAGTCTCTCCACACGCATTTCTTTTTAAATCTATTTTTAGTTATTATTTTAATATAAAAATCAAACCCTATATTATTAAATTAATATATTAATGTGTTTTAGCCTAGGATCACAACCCGTAGGCTCAGGTTCGTTTTTATAACTCATAATTAATATTATTTCCACTTTTAAAATAACATATTTATATTATTTTCAAACCACGACTTCAAATAAAATAATATGTTTATATTATTTTCAACCCGTTACTCCAATTAAAAATAATATACAATTAGATATTATTTTCGCCTCATTTATTAATCTCGTGTAACGTTTCAAACTAATCAATAATATAATTATTTATATTATTTACTCACGATTATATCCCCGAACAAGAATAAATATATTTATTATTCTCGCCACATAAATGATTATTTTAATCCTTCGAACTTAAAAATAATATATATAGTTATATTATTTTCTTAGCCATTATTTTAATGGTACAAACGCACGATCTTATTTATTTTATTCTTCGTAATTAGAGACGTTCGACACGTAACGCATTTATCCTAATTATTATGTTAAGAAACCTTATTCCCTTGGACAAGTTCATCTACTCTTTAATCGATCGTCATAATCTCTCATGTGTCCCTAATTATTATGCTTATAATTTTAGGACATACGTAGACGGTTCACAGACAAACTCTTGTGTTATCTATCACATCCTTGTGTGGTACTACTCATACACAACTCAGATGAGTTTACATAGCCCCTTTTTACTATTTTTGCTTTTGGGGTGAAACATGTTTACAAATGTTTAACTTACACAATTCAATACCTATGTTCTTGTGCTTTGATCTTTATGCTTTATGTCTTGAACTACTTGGTGACCATTACATGTGTTCATGTCAGTACATTCATTAACTTGCAGCCCAAGCCTAAGGTAGTACCTAACATGATCATTTATAAGGGAATCTGAAACTATAACTTACCACAAAGCCTTGGCGGGTTTTTATTGGGTATCAACTTACAACTTGGGTATCCTCTTGCCCCTTTTTCAAAATGGCAATCAGTGGGATTGCGTATCTAGTTTTCCATTACCAGGATTGAATTGTACGCTTGGAACCTTATGTGTTTTCACATATATGTATGCTTTGAACATATTGAATTGTAAACTATACAAAACTTTGTTGGTGTCAAAATCTATGTTTCTAACCAACTACTTGTAGTTGACATTTACTCACATGTTTCAGGTGCACCTGTTTGAGGACACTACTTGCTCACTTAGGATATGGACCTAGTTGAATTTAATCTATGTTATTGTTTGAAACCTTTCGTTTTCCATTTTTCTTCTTGTAACAGATGCTTTAAATTTGATGAATAAATATTGCCATTATTAATAGACGATCATGTGCTTTTGAACGACCGCGTCAGCCCCCGGCGTATAATCCACCGCCGGCCAGGGTGTGACAGATTGGTATCAAAGCCATGTTTATAGGGAATTAGGTTTTTAGACACATGACCTAGACTATAACCTAGGAGGCCCAAACATGAGTTTAACTCATGTCTATTATTAGGAACTCCACTCTATACTATACTTACCTACATCTATCTCTGACTCCCTGATACAACTACATGAACTACAACATTGAAGGATCTACATGAAACTATTTGGAACTACTTGAACTACATGAAATTTACTCTTAGACTTAAAAGTCTAATCCAAATGAAACTCTCAAAGGTACGTAAGTTCTAACTAATGAACG
Source organism: Smallanthus sonchifolius (assembly GCA_023525975.1). Lineage (NCBI taxonomy): Eukaryota > Viridiplantae > Streptophyta > Magnoliopsida > Asterales > Asteraceae > Smallanthus > Smallanthus sonchifolius. The sequence goes on from CM042023.1 coordinate 24,983,085, forward strand.
AGAACTTGTGCAAACCGGAAGGGTAGATGCATGTATTCTGGGGGTTCTGTCTAGGAAAGCATTTCGTATAAATCCAAACCAACCGATGGACCAGTTATGCTTTCCTGGGAATTCCTAGAATGAGTGTCCACTTATAGGCTAAAGCATGACTTCTCAAACGTTAGATGAACTTAAAGTACTTTGATAAGTCAATGTGCCCAATAGGGTACCATCCATGTTTTACCTAGCACCTTATGAATTATCTGCAAACTCTTATACATGATTCACATCTTATGAACTTCATATCCATCCCTTTGTAGAATGCCTCCCCGTCGTAATCGTAGGAACAACCTCACTGACAGGATCATTTAGCAAATGGCTACAATCCTACCGACTATGGTTAACTAGCTGAACCAGAATGCTGCACCAAGGAACCCTGTGTGCACTTTCAAACACTTCAACTCCTGCAACCCCACCAAGTTCTATGGGAATGAGGGAGCCACTGGACTCCTCCAATGGTTTGAAAGCAAAGAGGGAACTTTTATCAATGCTGACTGTCTCGAGAACTTAAAGGTTCGTTATGCTACTAGTGTCTTTCAGAAGAGGGCACTCACATGGTGGAACGGGGAAAACGTAACCGTGGAATCGAGATTGCACTGGACCTACCTTGGGCTGATGTCAAGACGCTCATGACTGATGAGTTTTGCCCCCGTAATGAGGTCAAGAAACTAGAAGCTGAGTTCTGGGATCTCAAGCAAGACAGTGGTGAAAGTCTTTCCTACACCACCGGTTTTCATGAGTTTAGTCTCTTAGTGCCTCATATGGTCACTCCTCTCTCCCGAGCCATTGAGAAATACATCAATGGTCTGCCCATGCTGATTCAGGATACTTTTTTGGGTAGCAAACCAACCATTCTTGAGGAATCCATCCGTCTTGCTGCTGCCTTGACAGACAATCATGTTAAGACAGGGACTCTATTTAAAAATGGTGCCAAGAAGACCCTTGAGAAAACCACTTCGGAACCCACCAAGGGGACCAAGCCTGAGTCTTCCTTTAATAACAAGAAAAGGAAGGGCAAGAACTTTGCCATTATGCCCGCTACTCCACTAGCTCAAGTAGCCCCTACTACCTTCAACCCCAACAAGAAGCCGTATGTGGGAACCTCACCACTATGTAACACCTGCAAACTCCATCACCCTACTCACGTACCATGTCGTTTGTGCACAACATGCGGACGTTATGGGCATGGGGCAAACACCTACCGTATTCCACCAACAAATCAAGCCTACCAGCCTGTTGTTCCTGTTCCTGTTCCTACTGCTATCAACCAGGGTCGTGCTTGTTACGAGTGCGGTGACCCAAACCATTTCAGGAACCGTTGCCCTAGGTTGGTCATTGTGAACCAAGCCAACTTGAACCAGGGCAACATGAATCAAGGAAACACGAACCAGGGGAATGTGAACCGAGGAAATATGAATCAGGGGAATGCAAACCCCGTAGCTCGTGGACGTGCCTTTAACATCAATGCCAACAGGCTCAAGCCAATAACATTGTGGTAAACGGTATGTACCTAATTAATCAACATTATGCTTATGTCCTGTTTGATACTGGTTCCGATAGAAGTTTTGTGTCCTTTGAATTTGAGCCACAACTTGCTATGAGTCGGGCTAAGTTAGACAAACCCTTTGATATATTAGTAGCGGATGGGTATTCTGTTTCATGTGATACCATTATTAGAGACTGTACCCTAAACTTGAACGACCATGACTTCTCAATCAATCTTATTCCTATGGCTCTCGGAGGTTTCGACATCATAGTAGGCATGGATTGGCTGACCAAACACCATGTTGAAGTCGTCTGTTTTGACAAATATATCCGTATCCCTCTCGACTCGGGAGACATTTTGAAGGTCTATGGTGAGAAGCCGTCGAAGGGACTCAAACTTATGTCTTGCACTACCGCACAGAAGTACTTACGGAAGAAATGTGTGGCATTCTTGGCTCATATTGTGGAGCGGAAAGTCAAAGACAAGAGTCTCCAAGATATTCCTGTGATCAAAGATTTCCCAGAAGCCTTTCCCGAAGACTTACCCGGTCTTCCTCCCACACGTCAAGTTGAATTCCGTATTGACCTAGTGCCAGGAGCAAATCCCGTGGCCAAGTCACCCTATCTTTTCGCACGATCAGAGATGCAAGAACTTTCAAGCCAACTCCGAGAACTTTCTGACAGGGGATTTATTCGTCCTAGTGTTTCTCCTTGGGGAGCACCTGTCTTATTTGTTAAGAAGAAAGATGGTTCTTTCCGGATGTGCATCGACTACCGGGAACTCAACAAGCTTACCGTGAAGAACCGTTATCCACTCCCAAGGATTGATGATTTATTCGATCAACTTCAAGGCTCAACTTATTTCTCTAAGATTGATCTTAGTTCTGGTTATCACCAGTTACGAGTCCTTGAATCCGATATCCCCAAAACAGTCTTTCGTACAAGATACGGCCATTACGAGTTCATGGTTATGCCCTTCGGACTAACCAATGCACCCGCGGTATTCATGGATCTTATGAATCGCGTGTGTAAACCGTACTTGGACAAGTTCGTGATCGTCTTTATTGACGATATTCTCATCTATTCAAAATCAAAAGCGGAGCACGAGAGACACTTGCGTTTGGTTTTGGATCTCTTGAAAAAGGAGCAGTTATACGCTAAGTTCTCCAAGTGTGAATTTTGGCTAAAAGAAGTCCAATTCTTGGGACATATAGTCAACGAGAAGGGTATTCACATGGATCCAGCTAAGATTGAGGCGATGAAGAACTGGCAAGCTCCAAAGACTCCTACAGAAGTCCGCTCATTTCTTGGGCTAGCGGGCTATTACCGTCGTTTCATATCGAACTTTTCAAAGATCGCTGTGCCACTCACAGCCTTAATACACAAAGGTAAACTCTATGAGTGGGGACCAAAACAAGAATAAGCCTTTCAAACCCTGAAGCAAAAATTGTGTGAGGCTCCTATCTTGACTCTTCCCGATGGAACCGAAGACTTTGTCGTCTATTGTGACGCTTCCCACTTAGGTCTTGGTTGTGTTCTAATGCAACGAGGCAAAGTGATTGCTTATGCATCCCGACAAACTCAAAATCCATGAGAAGAACTATACGACGCACGACCTTGAGTTAGGCGCGGTCGTATTTGCTCTCAAAATTTGGAGGCACTACTTATATGGTACTAACTGTGAGGTTTACACCGACCATAAGAGCCTCCAGCACATCTTCAATCAGAAAGAACTCAACATGAGGCAAAGGCATTGGGTTGAACTCTTAAACGACTACGACTGCAATATTCGTTACCACCCTGGTAAGGCGAATGTCGTAGCCGATGCTCTTAGTCATAAGGAATCTATTATGATCCACAGCATTCAGATTCAGAATGACATCCAAACTCGTATCTTTGAAGCACAACATCTTTCCGTCACCGAAGGAAACATGTATAATAAAATGTCATGCGGGGCAGAACTCCATCTTGAAACCAAACCCAATGGGTTACTTTACTTTCTGAACCGTATTTGGATTCCGGACTGTGACAGTCTCCGTACCTTCATTATGAACGAGGCTCACAAGACTCGTTATTCTGTGCATCCTGGTGCGGATAAGATGTACAAGGATCTTCGTACTCAATATTGGTGGCCTGGTATGAAAAAGGACATTGCCTTATACGTGTCCAAGTGCCTTACTTGCCTGAAGGTTAAGGCCGAGCACCAGCGTCCATCTGGTTTACTTGAACAACCCGAGATTCCCGTGTGGAAATGGGAGTGTATTGCCATGGACTTTATAACCAAACTCCCGCACACGTCTCGTAGTCATGATAGCATTTGGGTAATCATCGACCGTTTGACAAAATCTGCTCATTTCCTACCTATTTGTGAGGACTATCGGGTTGAGAAATTGGCCCGAATCTATATTGATGAGATCGTCAGTCGTCATGGTGTACCTCTCAACATTATTTATGATCGTGATGGACGATTCACTTCTCGTTTTTGGAAATGTTTACAATCAGCTTTGGGTACTTAATTAAATCTTAGTACGGCTTACCATCCGCAAACTGATGGTCAATCCGAACGAACGATTCAAACCCTCGAAGATATGCTTAGAGCCTGTGTCATTGACTTCAAGGGGAATTGGGATTTACATCTACCTTTAGTCGAGTTTTCGTATAACAATAGTTATCACACGAGTATTGACATGGCTCCTTTCGAAGCACTTTATGGTCGGAAGTGTCATTCTCCTATCTGTTGGTCTGAGATTGGTGAAGCACAAATCACTGGTCCCGAACTTATTCGGGAGACTTCCGACAAGATTATGTTAATCCGTGACAATCTTCTAGTAGCAAGGAGTCGGCAAAAGAGCTATGCCGACTAACGTCGAAAACCCTTAGAATTTCAAGTTGGCGATCTGGTTCTTCTCAAGGTATCCCCTTGGAAAGGAGTGGTTCGTTTTGGAAAGAAAGGGAAACTTGCACCAAGATTCGTTGGTCCTTTTAAAATCCTTGAGCGGATTGGGAAGGTAGCCTACAAGTTGGATCTACCTGAAGAACTCAGCAACATCCATCCTACATTCCATGTCTCGAACCTAAAGAAATGCTTAGATGACGAAAACCTACAAATACCACTTGATGAGGTTCACATAATCAATGCACTTCATAGAGAAACCCGTGGAGATCATGGACCGAGAAGTTAAGTAACTCAAATGAAGTCGCATTCCAATTGTTAAAGTTCAGTGGGAATCCAAACGTGGCCATGAATTCACATGTGAGCGCGAGGATCAGATGATGCGCAAGTATCCCCATCTGTTCAAGCAATCCACGTCAAACTCTTAAGGTACTATTCTACATTTCGGGACCTTTCAACTAGGGGATGATGTGACAATCCAGAATTTTTAGTCTAACTCCGTTATTTAAATCCAATTAAAGCTAACGTATTTAACTTATCTCAAACCCTAGGGACTAGTTCTGTCAATATTCTAAACTTAAACTCTAAGGACTAGTTGTGTAATATCCTCAAACTATTCTGTTGACTTTACAAAAGTCAAAATCAAATTCATGTTGACTTTTGGTGGTCAAACTAACTTGTAATTAACCAAACTCAACCCCAAGGACTTGTTCTACCACAATCCAAACTTCAATGTATGAAAGCACAGGGACCAACAATGTAATTAACCTAAACTCGGCTATTTTGACTTCTGAAAGTCAAAATTCACAATTTCTTGGATCCAAGCTCAACCTGTAATCGAAATTTGTTATAATAGTAACGGTTGTTGCATGAACATGATCATTACGCCCATCATTAGGACTTAAAACACAATCATTGTGTGGAATTAAACCACTTTATGAACAATAAAACCGTAACCGTTAAAATTGAGTCAATTGCTATCAAATTCGACAAATCCATGTATAATCCTCATAATCCAGCACCCTGCGCACCCTAAACGAAGTTCTCTGAATCCCTAGCATTCACTAATTTGGTCGAAGAAGTAGTCGGAGTCACCATGAGTCAAAACAGTCGGAGCCGGAACCTGCTCTAGGCGTGCACCACCGATTTGAGCACCATTCTGGTAATTGACCATACCTCTAGTTTCGTTTCAACACCATGAATAAAAGCCCCATCCTAATTTGGGCTTACACTATCGAATTAAACATAAACCAATACTATACGACTTCGGTTTAGTCGAACCCCATCAATCTGATACGGATTACAGAAATTGAACACATCCGTAGACTAGCCTTGATGTCTACATTGAAAACCCTATGAAATCTAGAGCTTATATCATCAAATCGAATCCAAATCGTGTCTAGGGTTCATAAGTGCTCTTGTTTAATCGAATTCCTATCTACACTTGTTTTAAATGAAATTAAACAACACCAATAGATTCGCAATGCTCTAATCAGTAAAAACCCTATGATTTAAACAATGTTTAACATCAGATTTTATCAAATCGATCCCTTGTTCTTGATCTAGGGTTTCGGCCCCTATTCCTGAAATTAAACGATTATAAACTTGTATTCTTTCAAATTAAAACCCACCCCTGTTTCGCAAACAACCGATTAACGAAACCCATATACCTACAGATTCAATCGAAGTCGAAATCGTTGGAATTAGGTTGGGTTTGTGTTTCGGATTCGATGTGAGGGGGACTCGATGAAACTGTTTGATAAAACCATTTCGATCCGGTTTAGGTTGCGATACCCTAGCGGGAGGTGTGGTTAAGTCAGTGTGCTTGTGTGGGAGAGACCCGGGTTCGAGTCTCTCCACACGCATTTCTTTTTAAATCTATTTTTAGTTATTATTTTCATATAAAAATCAAACCGTATATTATTATATTAATATATTAATGTGTTTTGGCCTGGGAACACAACTCGTAGGCTCGGGTTCGGTTTTATAACTCATAATTAATATTATTTCCACTTTTAAAATAACATATTTATATTATTTTCAAACCACAACTTCGAATAAAATAATATGTTTATATTATTTTCAACCCGTGACTCCAATTAAAAATAATATATAACTAGATATTATATTTCCCTCATTTATTAATCTCGTGTAACGTTTCAAACTAATCAATAATATAATTATTTATATTATTTACCCACGATTATATCCCCGAACAAGAATAAATATATTTATTATTCTCGCCACATAAATGATTATTTTAATCCTTCGAACTTAAAAATAATATATATAGTTATATTATTTTCCAAACCATTATTTTAATGGTACAAACGCATGATCTTATTTATTTTATTCTTCGTAATTAGAGACGTTCGACACGTAACGAATTTATCCTAATTATTATCTTAAGAAACCTTATTCCCGTGGACAAGTTCATCTACTCTTTAATAGATCGTCACAATCTCTCATGTGTCCCTAATTATTATGCTTATAATTCTAGGACTTACGTAGACGGTTCACAGGCAAACTCTTATGTTATCTATCACATCCTTGTGTGGTACTACTCATACACAACTCAGATGAGTTTAATAGCCCTTTTTTACTATTTTTGCTTTTGGGGTGAAACATATTTACAAACGCTTTACTTACACAATTCAATACCTATGTTCTTGTGCTTTGATCTTTATGCTTTATGTCTTGAACTACTTGGTGACCATTACATGTGTTCATGTCAGTACATTCATTAACCTGCAGCCCAAGCGTAAGGTAGTACCTAACATGATCATTTATACGGGAATCCGAAACTATAACTTACCACAAAGCCTTGGCGGGTTTTTTTTGGGTATCAACTTACAACTTGTGTATCCTCTTGCCCCTTTTTCAAAATGGCAATCAGTGGGATTGTGTATCTAGTTTTCCATTACTAGGATTAAATTGTACGCTTGGAACCTTAGACATGCTTTGAACATATTGAATTGTAAACTATACTAAACTTTGTTGGTGTCAAAACCTATGTTTCTCACTAACTACTTGTAGTTGACATTTACTCGCATGTTTCAGGCGCAACTGTTTGAGGACACTACTTGCTCACTCAGGATATGGACCTAGCTCAATTTAATCTATGTTATGTTTGAAACGTTTAGTTTTCCATTTTTCTTCTTGTAATGAATGCTTTAAATTTGATGAATAAATATTATCATTATTAATAGACGATCATGTGCTTTTGAACGACTGCGTCAGCCCCCAGCGTATAATCCGCCACCGGCCGGGGTGTAACATCCTGTGACCTAGCATCCATCCACAGGACCAAATCATGCATCTCTCGTGACCTCGCGTCTATCTCCCTAACTCGGCGTGAAAGGTCAGCATGCACGTCAGCCGGTGATGTGTAACATCCCGAAAAAGTGGCGTTTTAGATCGGGAACGGAAATGAAAGAAACAAAGGAGTGAAGGGCGAGGGGGATAAAACTGGGCAAATGGGAAAGAAAGGAAACCCTACCTTAAACCCTAGCCACCATCCAAGTCTAGCCTCATTCCAAACTTTGCACCCAAATTCGTAGAGAGAGAAAGAAAGGGTTTCTAGAGTGAGAAAGTTCAAGAATCAAGCATTTGGTCATAAGATTGCTTCCTATATTTTTTTCCATAGTTCTAGAAGAAGAATCCACGAAAAACTACAACTTTTGAGGTAAAAATCGAACCTAAAACCTCTGATTTTCAGTTTAAGCGGGTTTTGGGGTAAAAATAGAGTTTTAATATCAAAGTGTGAGTTTTTACGTGTAATATGGGGTATAAAGTCCAGATCTAGCTTCATGGAAGCTAGATAAACGTTTTAGACGTAAAAGGTTGTGAACTTGGATAAAAAACGAGCCTGCATGAGAAGATCTTCAAGTGGTGTCATAAGTTTATGTGGCGACACTAGTCGCAGCCACTTGAAGCAGATGAGCCTCAAATGAGACGACACTGAGGTGTGACGACACTATTACGTGGCGACACTAAGACCTTAACGAAAGTTAAGGCGAAACTGATTGTGGCGACACCGTCCAACGACACTGTCACTACATTAGTGTCGGCGACACTAGGGTAGGCGACACTATCCTAGAATTGGTAGATTTCACATATTGACTTATATGCAGATCGATTAGCACGTTACTAGGGGTGTAAACGAGTCAAGCCGGCTTGAGAGCTACTCGATATCGGATCGGTAAAAAGCTTGAACGAGCCGAGCCTTAACGAGCCCGAGCCCGATCTCGAGCCAAAAATATGGCTCGTTTAGTTATCGAGCCCGAGCTCGAGCTTTGCCTTCTAAGATCGTTTAGGCTCGCAAGCCTTAACGAGCCTAGTAAATTTTTATTTTATTTTTTTTATATATTTAATATATTATTCTCTTTACCGCCTAAATCGAGCTCGAGCCAAGCTTTGGCTCGTTTAAGGCTTCCTATAACCGAGCTCGAGCCGATCTTTTGCTCGTTTAATTGTCTTGAATGAAATCGACCCTTGTTGAGCTGATCTCGATCTTTATTTTCATTCCACGAGCCGTGCTCGATCCAAAATTTATAGGCTCGGACCGAGCCGAGCTCGAGCTTCAGAATAATCCCACGAGCCAAGCTCGATTAGTGCCAGGCTCAGGCTCGGCTCGGCTCGTTTACACCCCTGCACGCTACCCTTAATAGACGTCCAGTTCAGGCTTACCTACAGTCAATCAGGTGAGTCAAGAATCCCTTTTTACTTGTTTCTAGGGTGATGTGCATACTTACACAAACTGTTTATGAAATGACGAATGTATGATATGAAACGGTTACAAACGAATGATTTATGAAAGAAACAATTTATGAAACAAGAATGTTTATGAAATGAAAGGTTATAATGATTTACAATGTTTATGAAACAAATGGTTTATGAAAGGAATGTTTACAAAATAGAATGTTTATAAAGGAATGCTTTATAAATGAAATAAGGGTTTACAAATGAATGAAATGTTTTGCGAAAAGAAAAAGGGCAAATGTTTTAAAGAAGTGATTGCATGTCTAATCTATTGAATGAACGAATTAACGAAAGAAGTCTGGGGAATCCCCAGCCTTATGGCAGCTTTTGGGAAAGCCATAGTGCCATAAGTAAAAAACGGGTAGTGCTTATGTGGCCTACCAATGGTATTACAGTCGTACAACTGGCGATAGGAATGGCGATGGTCACTCGGGGTTAACGTGACCCGTAAAGGATAAATGAATGACCCGAAAGTGTTATGGACATTAGTGACATACTCATCGAAGTGCCTTATGGACCTATGAGTCATAAGGGCGATGAAAGAACTGGGAACGTATTGTTAGCCTTCGTGCGGTGAAGCCTTAGGGATAATAATGAACAGAAAGAATGATGACACAGATTTAGATAACAAATGTAGGACTTAAATGAATGTTAAATGATTAATGAATATTCCGTTTAAACTATGTTTTGACGATAATTGAATGATGAATGTTAAGGCCCTGTTTTCTAATAAATGATTTAAACTCTAATGAATGAATGTACGATGAAACCATTTTCCTAATAACGAATTAAAGACTTGAACTCAACAACGTTAGCTAACTTTTAGTATGCATGTCATGTTAAGGATTAGAAGGATGATTAGTGGATGCTGTTTGGCCTTTCTGAAGAGTTACTCGGTGATAGAGATCTGGCATCCATTTATGAATTGGTATGAATGTGTGATGTTGTTGAACAATGTTTTAGTTTGTTGACAATTTAGTACAATGTAATGACGTTTATTCCACTGGTTTAATTTCATTTTAAGTTTAAGAATTGTTTGTGAATGAGTAAATCCAACAAGTGCGGCATCCCGGGTTTGGGGCAATACATGGTGCGACAAGCCTAAACACGATCTGAGGGCGCTGCAACGGTGGTTGTTATGGCTGCGACGGAGGTGGCGGTGGTTGGCAAACAGTCTGCCCCCTAAATTTAAATAAAAATTGATCACCTGTGATATTTAAATTACTTGATATGAATTATTTGAGATCAACAAGCACATGGCAAGCCGCAACTCGTGAACACATGACAACCACACTATGAATTATTTGAGATCAGCCCATTTAACTTTTTGATCTCACGAACACAGAGATCAAACGCTTTTATAGAAATGGTAACTTGTAACAAATCAAACAATCTCAAATTATGATGTCCAAATTGCATGATATTGCTTCTTGTAAATGTTTCCTTTATAGCTCCATCTTGCCATTTTACTAATTGATTGATATGTGGCACAAAACTATCCAGCACATTGTTTGTCGAATCAAGGTCTTTCTTCAAAAAAGAATGTTGGCCCTTGATATGTCATAATTTACACATGTTTTGCATACATAATAATCCTCATATTATGGTACTAATTAAATATAAAAAAACCTTACAATTGATACTTAAAACGCATATATTTCACAAATTCAGGTTAAACCACATCTCGAGAGAAACAAAGCCTAAACGAGCCAAAATCATCAAGAAATCAAGCTTTCTCGTAAGATAGGAAGAAACACCCGAGCTTTGACCCCCAAGAAAGTCAAAATTGGTCAACATAAGTCAACAATCAGCAAAAGACAAAAGGAGGGAGGAAACAGAGGCATGCATCCCAATGCACGGGCATACATTGCCCTTCCGTGTGCCCCAAGATGCTCTCGTACCCTGCCATCTGTACCTGTATCCTTTTGGACCATTGCACGGTCGTGCATTGCCCATTTTGAAGCCTATAAATAGATGGTTTGGGTTCTTCATTCCACACACCATTCCAGAGAGCAAAATCACACTCCTAAAGTTCATAGCTGTAGTTTAGAGTAGGTAGTAGAGAGTATAGGGGCTCTTCTGCTTTGTTCGCAATAGGAGAGCCTACGAAACTCAGCATTATGCTTGTTCGTATGGCCATTCGTGGTTAAACCCTTTGTATTGCTTGAGTAAAGATGAAGTTTGGTGTATGTTAATGTTTAACTTATTAGTCTAATGGTATGTTTATATTCTTTATTTATTCGCTCTTAAAACCATCTTCATGATGGACTTTTTATTATTATCTAAATTAGTCTTTACACTTGTGAGTGTTCATGATTTTAAAGTGTAAGACCGTAAAACCTTTTTAATCAAACTTCTCTTGAAACTTGTACCTCTTTATACAAGCGTATTTTGATAAGCCAAAGCTTGGTTAATATTAAGAAGAACGTACGTCTTTATACGAACTTGTTATGAAACCAAGAGTTGGTGAACTCACGTTAGGAACGATACGTCTTTATACATAGTCCCATTGTTGCATTGCATCTCGGTGAACAAAGTCTAATCACTCTTTTAATAAAAATAAAGGTGTTTATGTTTGATAGCTTAAACCAAATCGGAGATAAATCTTAATCATACGAATGTACGGATCTATTAACCAGTTGAGGGAAATGATGTCCCTGACTGGGAGTCTTACTATTTTATTATTAAGGAGCATAACTCATGAACCAAATGTTGTTAGAATAAGGCTCTAGCGGTGTACCGTTCACACATTTGTATTAATCATATAATCGGATTAGTTCACATAACATTATCATATACCAAACGGATTCGAAGCTCAAAGCGATACTCGTTGTGATCTGATTATTCTCGAGCTATTTACTTTCCGGTTATTTACTATTCTGCTATTTACATTTCTGTTACACACTTCACGCACATTTTACATTTTATGTTATTTACTTTACCGTCATTTACTTTTCTGTCGTTTAGTTTTTTGCTTCACAAGCACACAACACCCACTCACTAATTAAAACAGCTAAACGATAACAAACATGGAGTATTGGAACTCGACCGTGTCTATTGGTTCGATACTTGGTTCTTACATAAACTATATTACGCTACGATAGGTACACTTGTCTATTGTGTGTGTTTTAAGTTTGAGTATTTATAATTTTATAAATTTAAAACCTGATCTCGTGAAACCATAAAGAATATATATATTTATATATACATATATATGCAAACACAACGCTATCAGCCCTCCACCCTGTTCGTTGTATGCTGACCAAAGTTGAGATTTTATTAATCAAGGCTGACACAAACATTTCTTTATATTCTTTTAGCCAGTTTTGATTTTTGTAATGAAGAACTTCTAAAAAAATTGTTTTGTAAAATGTCACATAAGTAAGACATAAAACAACAACACATGAATATGAAACTTACTTTTATGGTTGTCAATTAGCATTCGAAAAGGTTTGTCGTATTTGACTTGTACATCCCCATTGTGGGAGAGTCAATCAATGCGGACTACCTATGCTCAAAAATTTCACAGTCTTCAATCAAAAAGGTTGTTTTGAAATGTTTAGATATGTTTTCAAATATATGCCACCTGCATATTAACTGGGCAACGTCTGGGAATATTTTTTACACGTGTTGAAGAGAGCAAATTATATTTGTCGGTTACTACAACATGTGGTTTCATACACTTGTTCAGTGTACTTTTTAGCATCTGTAGTACCCAGTCGAAGTTTTCCTCACATTTTTTAGATATAAACGCATGCGCAATACAATATTTCTTGTTGGTCGAGGTCACACCAATAATATGTATAAGTGGCATGTTGTACATGTTCGCTTTGTACGTGGTGCTCATTAAAAACACTTGCGGGAATGCACGCCATATGTTGTACGATGTATTTTCGATAAAGAAAACATCTTCCATAACATTAGAGGATTTATTTTCACGACTGTAAAAAATATAACCAACAGATTGTAGCAGGTTGAAAAAAACCTACATTGGAGTTTCCCCGGCCCTCTTGTCATTGCGTATCTTTTGTCGCTCGTTATATAAGGGTCTAAGACTGGACTTGTTGTCGGGGTTCTGTTGCTTCAACGTTGAAAGCATGATGTGTGGCTCAATGTTTTGATTTGTCATCTACTCAACCAAACGGCCCTCTTCCTCGGTTAGCCTCATTACAAATGCATGCCCCTCTAAATGTTCATCGGCTTCATGGTTATGTTGGTCATTAACCACCACTAACTTCCAGCCACCACATTCTTTCTTGTAATTCCCTTTCAATGAAAACTCATAACTTTGGCTGTTGGCTTGTATTCGCCTCCACGATCACATCTAAGCCAAAAGATACGCAGGTTACTAAGATGTAACCATTCTCATGTCCTCGCTGTACAGCCCAATCCACCAACTCATCGTAAGACGAGAAAGTTGAAACAATAGTATGGTTAGTCTTATATAAAGATAACAAAAAAATGAGTTAAGAAATATTATACCTTATCAGTTGAATACAATCCCAGCACACATCTCGTTGTTAATAGGTTCATCCAGCATCTCGTTTTTAAAAGACTCAGCGCCCATATTGTAAGAATATTCACCACCCATATTATAAGAATATTCATCAGCCATATTGTCAGAATATTCAGCAGCCATATTGTAAGAATAATCACTATTGAATATATTGTTGCTATCACAGAACGACATCGGTAACTATTTTATATTGAATCGAAGTAATGATAGAATGAATGAAGTGTAGGGTATTATTAAGGGTGACGCTTACCAAAATAATCAAGATTCAGACGAAAGTCAAATATGCGATCAGAAAGTCAAAGATGCAATTGCAAGACAAAGATTCCATCGAGCGATCAAGATTCGATCTAAGTAAGACGGCTCGATCAAAACATTCTGTCTAAATCAAGTGATCAAGTTTCGATGTTGCGGTTTGAAAAAAGTTTGTTCAATAGTAAGTAGCACTTGGTATTGAACGAAATTTGGTCAATAGTAAGTATACTTTCTATTGAACAAATTTTGATCAATAGTAAGTATATACTTGTAATGGCATTTTTGTAATATTGCCAAAACCTTGTATTACTATAAATAGAATATGCTAGGGTTTTAGGTAAGTGTGTACACAAATCAAGGATTTTAGAGGCTATTCATTCTATTATCATTTGGTGCACATAAAAGAGAGATTTGAGGAGCTTTTACATTGTAATCATTTGCAAATCACTCATTACAAGAAGGGTTTTCGTTGTTACATCTTTGTTCTTGTGGTTTCTTCACCAAATCAAGAGATTCTGCCTCTTGATTTGGATATTACATATTCGTGTTGTTTATTTAGGACCTATAATTGATATCAGATCTACGGGGCTCGAATTTGGAGGTGTTTTCATCATAAAATTCATATATCGGATCTATTTTTACTGAAGAAAGTTTATAGAGAGATAATAGATCTGTTTTTCATCATCAAATGCATCATATTCAATTTCAGTCATTGTTAGATTATCATCTGCTATCTATTACAAAGATTTTTACAAGAATCATCAAAGATAATCTACAACAAATCTAGAAAGAATCAGTCAAGTTTCTGCTTATTCATCAAGTCACCAAGAACACACACTTGTGTGTGAGAGAGAGTAGAGAGAGAAAGCACCAAATAACCCTAATCGCAAGTAAGTTTAACTCCTTTTTCAGCGTAAGTCTGCTGAACCTATCATACGTACATGAGCTTGATTCATCGCAAGTATGAAATCATCTGCCATCGTAAATAACCTGCCATCGTAACTCCACCATCGTAACTTCGTGCTCAATCGTAAGTAAATGTACATACGGTACCTCTGATTCAATTTTAAGTACAAAACCCTGTCATAAGTGACAAGCAATCATAAGTACGGTTCTTGCGATTACATTATAGGAAACAAGAAGAAGATAAGTTACAGGTTAAGTCTACGAAGAACTAGGATCTGTGTGTTATTGGCGGCTGTTTTCAAAAGGATATTAGGGTTCGTATCTGTGGCTGCGTGAATAAGAAAGGATGGTGATGGCTGTTTTAAAGTCTTAGGGTTCCTTGTTTCATTTTTTTTGTGTTGTCTAAGTGAGTTACAGAGTAAAGGAGAAGGAAGAATACTTTGAGGATGTTTGTAAAAGGAGTAAGGTTTAAAAGGTTGGCTTTTGCCCTTTTACTACCAATTATGGTTACTGGAAAACCATGTGTGAACCCTTTCTAATTGCAAACAATCTTTTTAGGTATGTTGACGGTTCCATTTCCTGTCCTAAACAATTCATTGCTATAGGTTTTGATGCTACAACGACCGTCAGTATCAACCCCAACAACACTACATAGATCTACAATGATGCCCATGTTCGAATGATCATCATCTCAACAATATCTGAATCCTCCTTTTCTCACACTCAAGGCTCAACCGCACGTGAACTATGGCTTTCCCTTGAACGGGCATATGCCCTTAACACTGCTTCAAGGGAATTCACACTTAAGACACAACTACTTAAGTTTAAAACGAAAGGCGATGAAACTCCCCCGGCTAACATTGGGGAACCTGTCAAAGACGAAGATCTTGTTCTCTATGTTATATCCAGGTTGCGTGAGGAATAAAATGGCCTCAAATCTACAATCCTTGACCATTCATCTCCCTTGACTTTTGGTGAACTTTACGGTCTCCTAAGTGGCCATGATTATATGCTCACAAAGCCACCACATTATGTTATTCATACTGCCTTAACTGCGACTACCAGTCATACTTAGTCCCCATAACAATTGCTTGTCCGTCAGTAGATGGCCTCTCAACTTGGCTATCAACTTATGCCAAGTGTGACAGCAGCTTAACACTCCCCTTGTGTCTTCTATGGAGCTCATTCCTCAAACAATCGTGGCAAATTCAATCGAGGATGACGGCGATCTTACCGTGGCAGCTATAACAACAACCACAACAAAAATAACAGGGGCCGCGGTCGTGGGGATAACCACTGTTAATTTAATTATGAATCTGCTCGGAACACTGTTTATGGCTCCTGCAACCGCTGTGGAATTGGATATATCCCAAGTGATTGTCCACACGTGATCCATCCACTTTTTGTGCTAACCTTACAGCTAATTTTGTAGATGCAGGGTCAATCTCTCGTGATATACGTTCTACTACCGGAAGCACCTGGTATCCTGAAACTGCTGCCAACAGTCATGTCACACCAGACTTATCCAATCTTGACAGCTCGGAGACCTACTACTGTAATGACTCACTCCATGTTGGCAATGGTAAGGGACTTCCTATCCTACATATAGGTTCATCCAAATTATCTTCTCCAAACAAAACTCTTTCCATATCTAACATTCTTCATGTTCCTGAAATTAAGAAAAATCTTATTTTCGTTCAACAATTTTGTCTCGATAACAATGTATTCATTGAATTTCACTCTTTCTATTTTGTAGTGAATGACGAGTCTACACGTACCACCCTTCTCACCTGTCCAAGTGAACAAGGTATCTACTCTCTTCATCTTCCTCAACTCAAGTCTATCCATAAGACCGCCTTCTCTACTACTCGAAACTCATCCAACATTTGGCACTGAAGACATAGTCATCCTCATCAGCGTCTCTTCAATTTTATGCTTTCTAGTTTTAAAATTCTTGTTACTACAAACTTATCTTCATTTTCTTATACCGCTTGCCATTTAGGCAAATTCACAAAACTATCTTTACCTAATACTAATTTTCATAGTTCAAACTTTCTTGACTTGATTTATTGTGATGTTTAAGGCCCTACACCGGTTTTATATTTTGATAGACATCATTACTTTATTTTATGTGTTGATCATTATTCTCGTTGTATGTGGATTTTTCCCTTAGTTCACAAATCGAATGTCTTTTCAACCTTTAAAAACTTTGTTACAATGGCTGAACGACATTTTAACACTACGGTTAAACATGTTCAAACATATTGGGGTGGCGAATTTCGTCCCTTGACGTCCTTCTTCACTTCTCTTGGCATCATTCACCAACTATCGTGCACTCATACCAATGAACAAAATGGTTTAGTTGAACATAGGCATTGCCACGTTGTTGAAACTGGACTTACTCTTCCGACTCAGTCTTCCATTCCTCAACGCTTCTAGAATTTTGCTTTTAACACTAATGTTTATCTCATCAATCGTATGCCATCTTGAAGCACGTCTCGTATTTCACATTTCGAACGCTTGTTCAACCGCTCTCCCCATTTCTCATTTCTTCGAGTCTTTGGATGTCAATGTTTTCCTCATCTTCGACCATACAACCGTCACAATATGGACTTCCGCTCTACACCTTGTGTCTTTCTAGCCTACAACCCCTCTTATCGTGGCTATCACTTCCTAGATCCTTCCAAAGATCGGATCTATATCGTTCGCCGCGTATACTTCAATGAGGACAACATCCCTTTTCCCACCCCCAACAACATCTCTTCTCCTACCACTCTATCCAAACCCTATACTTCCTTTTCTAATTTCATAACACTACCTCACGACATTGCTAAACCGTCATCCCCTACCACTTCTCAACAAACTCCTCCACTGTCTCCTCCCAACTCTATCCCTTCATCTCACTCCTCAAAATCTAATATATGACAATCTCCTCCAACACCTCCTCCTCCACCACCTCGTACTCGTCCTCCGAATCTTCATCAAAATCCCAAACCTCGTGTTCCTTATAGTCCTTTCGCTAATCATGTGTCAACTTTCTCTCCTACTACAACTGAGCCCATTTCGTTTAACATTGCAAACAAACATCCGGAGTGGCATCATGCCATGGTCGAAGAATTTTTTGCTCTTGCTAAGAATGGCATTTGGTCATTAGTACCACCAACTCCTAACACTAATGTTATTGATTGTAAGTGGGTGTACATGTTAAAGAAGGACCAAAATGGAGCGGTAACTCGTTACAAAACCCGTCTTATAGCAAAGGGTTTTCGGCAACAACTGGGTATTGACTTTCAAGAAACCTTCAGTCCGGTCGTGAAATCCACAACTATCAAAGTTGTTCTCTCACTTATTGTTACACAACATTGGCCTCTTCATCAACTGGATGTCCAAAATGCATTCACACATGGTGACCTCAAGGAGACGGTCTACCTTCAGCACCCACAAGGCTTTGTTAATCCGAAACATCCTGATCATGTTTGCTTACTTCACAAGTCTTTATAAAACCTTCGACAGCCCCCCCATGGAATGGTTTGATTGTCTATCTCAAGCTCTTCACAAGCTCGGCTTTCAAGGATCCAAAACCGATCCTTCTCCGTTTACATACAAGTCTGTACAAACAATGATGTACACTCTGGTTTATGTTGATGACATCATCGTTACCGGTAGCAACGCTAGAGTCGTGGATACTCTCATCAAGCAATGCAGCCATGTTTTTATTGTTAAAGACCTTGGAAATCTTGACTACTTCCTAGGCGTTGAAATTGTGCATCATGGTCGTGATATTCTGTTGTCTCAATGAAAGTATATGTCTAAGGTTCTTCAACGAGCCGGTCTTTCTGATTCAAAGTCAGTATCATCTCCTATGACTACCTCACAAATGTTATCTCTCGGAGACAATCCTTTATTTTCTGAACCTGCACAATATCGCAAAATTGTTGGCACGCTTCAGTATTTTCTAGGCCGGACATTGCCTTTGCAGTCAACAAAGTATGCCAATACATGCATGCGCCTCCTTAAAATCACTGGTTTGCAGTCAAATGCATTCTCAGATACTTAAAGGGCACCTTACATCATGGCATGCTGATTCGTCACAAATCTGGCTCCAACTTTCAAGCCTTTATTGTTGTTCACTAGCATGGAACCTCTCCGATTTAAGCCGTCTCTGATGCTAATTGGGTCGGGTGTCCAGATGACCGTTGGTCCATGGTGGGATTTGCCATTTATTTGGGATCTAACCTTATATCCTTGACCACACGCAAACATAAAATTGTTTCCATGTCATCCATGAAGTCAGAGTACAAAACTCTAGCAGATACAGTTGCAGAGTTAACTTAGCTAGAAACTCTTCTTCGAGAAGTTGGGATGAACACAAAATCTACTCTTACTCTATGGTCTGACAACCTCGGTGCAACCTACCTTGCAGCCAATCCAGTCTTTCATGCCCACACAAAGCATGTTCAAATTGATTTTCACTTCGTTTATGAAAAAGTGGATCAAGGTAAACTCAAGGTTCAATTTATATCAACAGACAATCAGATTGCAAATATTTTTACAAAGCCACTGCCAATTCAAAGATTCGTATTCTTACGTTCCAAGCAACAGGTCGCTCCCTGCCCTTAGCTTGCGGGGGAATATTAGATCAATTGTGTAAGGCATCAACCCGGGAGACCACACTTGTTGGATTTACTCATAAACATAGTCATCAAAATGCTGAACTTAAATTAAAAACATACAATTATAGCGAAAGCATACATCATTCAAATACATAACAGCAGAAGTCTTATCAAAAAAAGGAACATAATCTTAACATAAATTCATATAAAATGGGAAGTCAGTCTCGTGCCAGGTAGTCATCACGCCTTTGCACGCCCTTTCTTCTTGTTACCTGAAGTGCATACTAAAAGTCAGCTAACGCTGGTGAGTTCTATTTTAAAGCAAGTAGACATAAACATTATTCTTATCATATTCTTATGAGTGTAAATATATATGTATATTTGTACGCCTTTACATTTACTGCTTTCGTATATCATTCATGTGTGAGTATGTATATAAATACATACACCTTTGTATTGTGCTAAACATTCATTGGTCTTACACATATGGGTGATCAACCCGTCACTAATTACGTAAGTCACAAAAACAAACGTTCTTGAACTACCGCCGTAGTCAATTTCATATACCGTCCGGCACTAGAAACCGTCCATCATATCATAAACCGTCCGGCAAACCTTCGGTCGTCCATCTAAAACTGTCCTATCGTGGTAGTCCGTCATATTCACTCGTCTGCCATAAGGCATCCGTTTCCCACCCGAACTATTTATGCAGTCATGCATCGATTTAGGGTCTGCTTCTACCGCAGTAGTCTGTGTTTAGTCTACCTTTCTAGACTTTTAGTCCTAGCTGCATAATTGTCGTGTGGTCGTCCGTCTACCGAAGTAGTCGTTATCATCGTTCCATCCATAACGTTTATTCATACTTGGCATGC
Source organism: Smallanthus sonchifolius (assembly GCA_023525975.1). NCBI lineage: Eukaryota > Viridiplantae > Streptophyta > Magnoliopsida > Asterales > Asteraceae > Smallanthus > Smallanthus sonchifolius. Next base: position 25,003,422 of record CM042023.1, read on the forward strand.
AATATATATATGTATATAAAGCAAAATTTCATTCTTATACGTTATGTAATACTTTTATTTCTTTGTTAATAAACATACTTGTCATTCTTATATTCATCATGTATTGTCATATAACACGTATGGCTGTATATGGCATTCATAACATTCATTCATTTCACGTATACACTTCATCCCTAAAACATTTAAAATTTTGTTTGCACATAACACACGGGGGCACATAGAACTCCCCTGGTACGCGGGTTCCTGAAGTATACTAGCTTGTCAGTGAGCGTCGCTAAGGTCACTCACAATCTGTATAATCAAGTCATACAAGATAAGATAATTAACCTAAACGAAACTAAACGCTTTCTACATTTAGGGTTTGGCAAACTTAGGTAAGTTAGCCATCTTTGGCCTAAGCGAACATGATAAGTTTGCTTTATTTGGCTTAAGCGAACATGATAAGTTCGCTATACTGAACTAGGCGAATGTATGATAAGTTCGATATACTGAACTACGCGAAGATGTGATAAGTTCGCAATATTTGTACTAAGCGAACATGATAAGTTCGCTATCTTGGCATCAGCAAACATACATAAGCGAAGATGTTAAGTTCGCTTAAAAACGGTTCACAAGTTCGCCTGTGAGATCATCTTCCCCACCCAGAAACCCTAGAACTGGCCAATTTTTCTAATCGTTCAAAACATTCTATTTTCATTCATGAGCCTAGATCTGTGTTTATTTCCTTATTTCATATGTAAAAATCCATACTTTATTCATTTCTTTACCAAAACCCAAAAGTGATAAAAACGCAGACTTGAGCTAGAGGTTTACCTCTTGGGGTCCGATTTCTGTTGATTCTTGTTGCTGTGATGGTGTACGACAATTCCTGAGCTTCTGAGCCGATTTCCAAGCTTTCTCTCTCTAACTCGATTACTCTCTCTCTTTCTAGCCTTCTTGCGCAAAAGTGTATATCAAGGGAGGAGTTTGGAGGCTATAGGATTATGAAGGATTCTCCCTTGTTGTTTTGCCCATGGGCCAGCCCATGCCCAAGCCCCTTTCTTCCCTTCTTGTTTCTTGCATTTGTACACGCATTACAACCCCGATTTTGTTCCTTTTATTCGGTTTCCTCTTTGGTGCTTTTGGAGCCGGGTCCTTATTAGCATAATCTTCATAGATGATTCCAGTCAGATTTACTACCGACTCAAAGGTCTAGGGTAGATTAGCTTTCACATGGACTCAGACCCTTTGAGGCAGGCCCTTTACGTAGTACTTGATTAGCTTCTCCTCAGTTTCCACCAAATGAGGTACCGGTTGGTGTAACATCCCAAAAATAAAACGACAGTTTTAATAACGGAATAAACGAACGAGGCATGACGAGTCGGGTCGGATGGGTCAGCGGGCTATAAATAGCCTATGCCACCCCTTTTCTCTCATTTGCAACTTTTAGAGAGAGAAACCGTAGAGAGAGAAAGTTGGCGGATCGACCCGAGACTTCAGCAAAGTGTTACTCCATAACTCGTGAGAAGAACCTCCGGATCAGAAACTCGATTCAGGTAACGATCCGACCTAAATCTGAGTTTTAGTTCGTTTTTGGGTTTTTCTGGTTTTGGATGAAAATGTAAGGTTTGAACGGATGAAACTGAAAGATAATCATGGATTTGAGTTCCTTAATAGAAAACGAACGTTTTGAATGCAACAGGTTCGGGATCCTGACATGATCAGACCCGAATGCGAAAGTTAGGGTTTTTCGTGAAGAACAGGTCATGCGCACTTGCTAAGTGCGCACGGAGCAGGTCCTGCGCACTTGCTAAGTGCGCAAGAGGAGGGACCTGCGCACTTGCTAAGTGCGCAGGAGGAGGGACCTGCGCACTTGATAAGTGCGCAGGCAGCAGGGTCTGCGCACTTGATAAGTGCGCAGGCAGCAGGGTCTGCGCACTTGCCAAGTGTGCAGACATCAGAACTGGTTAAGTGAAGTCAGTATGTTAGAATGGTTAAACCGTTAGAGTCGGGATTGGTCTGATGTGTATTTAACTAATCAATTCAGATCGGAAGTGACGTTGTTGGACCTTCGTTTAGGACAACCCATAATAGCGTATCAGGTGAGTTCTAGAGCCCTCTTTTAAATGTTTTGTTAAATGTTTTGGGCTGGTGTGCATACTCACTAATTGATGTTTTAACGAAATGATGTTTTAACGAAACGATGTTTACGAAAGGAAAGGTTATGAAGTGTTTTTGCCAAAAAGGTTTACGAATGTTTATGAACGGTTTAAATGAGGAAATGTTTAATGAAAAGGGAAAGAGGTAAAGGTTTAAAGAAGTCATTACAAATCTAATCTGTCGAATGAATGGAATTGACGAATGAAGTCTGGGAATGTGATTCCCAGCCTTGTGGTAGATTATGGACAGCGAGCCATAGTTACCATAAGAACAACAGGGCAGTGTCTTGGTGGCCTGTCGATGATTTTGATGTTGTACAACTGGTAAGGGAGTAACGACGGTTACTCGCATGATGACGATCATCCTAAGTGAAAAGGGTAAAGGAAATCAATGACGGCGATACGTAACGGTTGATTTCCAAAGGAAAGATGCGTGTTGGGCAATGACGGCGATACGTAACGGTTGACCCCACGTAATGAATGGTTGGGCAATGACGGCGATACGTAACGGTTGACCCCACGTAGTGTACGGTTGTGGCAATGACGGCGATACGTAACGGTTGCCCACAACACCAAAGGTTCCTTCGGGGACACTGTGACGCGTAAAGTAAGATACATAATTAGATAACGATAATGTATGACTTAAATGAATGTTAAAAGTTTTAATGAACGATCCGTTTAAACGGTGTTTATGATTATGATGTTGATGATGATATGGGTACGAAACCTTTTTAAAGATGTTAGATTATTACATGCTTTTGTGAAAGGTTTTACTAAACGAATGAATGATATGTTTTTGGCAAATGTTGATGTTAAAGTTTTTATGAAATGCTAGAACTCACCAGCGTAGCTGACTTTTTAGTGTGCACATTCAGGTTAAGGCAGGTTATGAGGATGGACGGTGATGCTTGGCTAGAGATAAAGAGTTACCCGGCTGCTTTTGAAGACTGGCATCCCGTTATGTTTAGTTATGATGTATTTATGTATTAAACAATGTTTACGCTTCCGCATGTATGAACAATGATGACGTTATGTTTGAATGAAATTTTCCGCTGCGTTATTTGATATTCATGTTTAAGAACTGTTTGTGAATGAGTAAATCCAACAAGTGAGGCCTCCCGGGTTTGGGGCCTTACAAGTTGGTATCAGAGCAATAGTTTGAGAGATTCGAACACTACCAGTGTCTGAAACTTTGAATGGGACCGAAAGCGGATGCCAGTACGGGTAACTCGAGCCAAAGCATCAGGTATGAAAAGTAGAATATGTGTATGTATTATGCCTTAGAAAGGGTTAGGTAAGGACTTGTGTTCTGATGGAATCACAAAGGTGGTCAAATAGAAATTGAAAGGTAGTGTAATGGTTAATTGCAGATGGCCAGTGTATATTAACATCTTACAGTACTTGTTGAATTTTATTTGTTAACTAGCGTGATGACATTGGATTTCTTGTCTTATAGAACAAAATGGTGAGGAGAGGGAACGGAAGGCGTGGTGGCCGTACCGGTGGTCGTACCGGCGGTCGAAATGGTGGGCGTGGCAGGATTCCTGCGCGCCAAGAGCACAGCGAAGAAGGAAGTGTTCACATTGAACCGAAGGTTAGTGTGCATGGAACCGAACAGACACAAGTTGCAGAACAACCTTTCACTTTTGAACCAGAAGTGAGAGCAGCCATAGCTCGAGAGTTCTCCGAGTTGATGAAGAATTCTCTGCCGAGTCTGTTGGCTGAAGCATTAAAGAAAGTTAGTGGGGAAGGCGGATCTAGTGCGGCAACTGGTGCCCAGAACAACGAGACCGACAACGCACCGCCTGCTCGCGGATGCGACTATAAGTCCTTTAAGGCATGTGACCCGCCGGTCCTGACTGGGAAGAAGGACGCGATGGCTACTTTTGATTGGGTAATACGTATGGAAGCCGCCATCCGTCTGAGCGAGTGTCGAGCTAATCAAGTAGTGAAGTTTGCTGCTAACTCCTTGAGGGAGGAAGCATCCCACTGGTGGGAAGGTGTACGACAGGCTAAGGGGGATGAGGTTGTTGACTCGATGATGTGGGCTGACTTGAAAACTTTGGTGATCAAGAATTTCTGCCCGAGGAACGAAATTGAGAAGGTAGAGAGGGAATTTCTGGGTTTGAAGGCCGGGAGCATGACGCACCGGCAGTACACAACCCGATTCAATGAACTGGCACGTCTGGTGCCACATCTTGTTACGACGGAGGAAAGAAAAATTTCCAGCTACATTCAAGGGTTGCCGGACCAGGTCCGCACCTATGTTAAGGCAAACGCCCCTACGACCTATGATTCGGTAGTATAACTGAGCGGCGTGGTATTTGATGATCTGGCGCTGAATGTCGCCGCCGTTGAGGAACCAAAGAAGAGACCGAGCTTCTCGAACAAGCGAACTGGTGGAAGGATGTTTGGGACTCGTGATAAGAGGGATCGGGTGAACGAGCCGACTGTTTGTAAGAAGTGTGAAAGAGAGCATGTAGGTGAATGCAGACTGGGATCTAACTTGTGCTTTAAGTGTGGCAAGACCGGGCACTACTCCCGTGAATGCCCACAACACTTCAAGTGCTATAATTGTGGGGGTGCCGGTCATCTGAGTAGGGAATGCCCGAAACTGAGAATGGGTGAAGCCGGGAAGGGAAAGGCCCGGAAAGGAAAGAAGAGAGGCCCCGAGCAAAGACTCGTGCGTACGCACTGACGCAAGACCAGGCCAGAATGGACCCCGACGTGGCGTCAGGTACGTTCGTCCTTCACAACACTCTTGTTTCTGTGTTATTTGATTCGGGTGCCAGTAAGAGTTTTATATCTGTGACTTTCTGTAAACGAGTGAAGTACACTGTTAGTAAGCTAGAAAGGGCCTTTAGCGTAGAAACCGCTGAGGGTAGGACTGCGAGAATGACCGATGTAGTTGACAACTCCACAATAAAAATAGAAAGTCATAGGTTCCCTGTCAGATTGTTTGTTATGGTTTTGGGAGGGTTTGATGTCATGCTGGGTATGGATTGGTTAACTGCCAATGAAGCACAAATCATATGTAAACGAAAGATAATCCGACTCACGGCTCCGGATGGTAGCAAAGTCGAGGTTTTTGGAGATCGTGACGTCCCGATGCCAAACGTCATCTCGATGATTAAGGCAACAGATTACTTGAGGCGCGGATGCGAGGCTTATCTGGTGTACGTGATTGACAAGTGTAAAGAAGTGAAGGAACTAGACGATGTACCCGTGGTACGCGAGTACCCGGAGGTGTTTCCAGAGGATTTGCCTGGGATACCACCCGACATAGAGATTGAGTTTCGAATCGAATTAGTACCAGATGCCCAGCCCGTGGCTAAGGCTCCATATCGACTAGCACCAGTGGAAATGAAAGAACTTATGGTACAACTAGACGAGTTACTTGAGAAAGGATTTATCCAACCAAGCATCTCACCTTGGGGTGCTCCGGTGTTGTTCGTAAAGAAGAAAGAAGGTTCGATGAGAATGTGTATTGATTATCGCGAGTTGAACAAACGTACCGTGAAGAACAAGTACCCGTTACCAAGGATCGACGACATGTTCGATCAATTACAAGGCGCAAGTTGGTTCTCAAAGATCGACCTTCGATCCGGGTACCATCAGTTGAAGGTGAGGGAAGAAGACATACCGAAAACGGCATTTCGCACACGTTATGGACACTTTGAGTTCCGCGTAATGTCTTTTGGATTGACGAACGCCCCTGCAGCGTTCATGGATTTGATGAATAGAGTTTGTCGACCAATGCTAGATCGGTCGGTAATCATGTTTATCGATGATATCCTCATCTATTCCAAGAATGAAGGTGATCACGCATGTCACTTAAAGGAGGTGTTGGAGGCTCTGAAGAAAGAAAAGTTGTATGCTAAGTTCTCCAAATGCGCGTTCTGGCTTAGGGAAGTCCAATTCCTAGGTCATGTCATTAACCCGAACGGCATTATGGTTGACCCAGCAAAGATAGTAACGGTAAGGGAATGGAATGTTCCTAAGACGGCAACTGAAATCCGTAGTTTCTTGGGATTGGCGGGCTACTATCGGAGATTCATCCAGGATTTCTCGAAAATAGCTTCGCCGTTGACGAAGTTGACTCGGAAGGAGGTAAAGTACGAATGGGGTTCGACCCAGGATGAGGCATTTAAGGAATTGAAGAAGAGGCTAACCCAAGCACCAGTCTTGGCCCTCCCCGAGGGCAATGAAGACTTAGTGGTATACTCTGACGCTTCGGGTCAGGGATTGGGATGCGTATTGATGCAACGCGGAAGAGTGATCGCGTACGCGTCACGGCAGTTGAAGATTCATGAAGCTAATTATCCGACTCACGATTTGGAGCTTGATGCTGTCGTGTTCGCATTGAAAATCTGGAGGCACTACCTTTACGGGGTGAAGTTTACTATTTACTCAGACCACAAAAGTTTGAAGTACTTCTTCGAACAAAGAGAGCTTAATATGAGGCAGAGACGATGGTTAGAACTCCTAAAAGATTATGACTGTGAAATCATATACCATCCTGGAAAGGCAAACGTGGTGGCTGACGCTCTAAGCCGAAAGGATGTGCCTACTCCTATTAGAGTGAAAGTTTGCCAGTTGGTGGTAACATCGGACGTGATGAGAGAAATTGAAAAGGGTCAAGATAAGGCACTTAAGGAGGAAAACATAAAGAAGGAAATGATGGTTGGCCAACAGGACAAGTTGGAATATAACACCCTTGGTGTTAGGACACGTTTTGGACGGGTATGGATACCTATGGGTGGCGAGCTTAGAACCAAGATCTTGGATGAGGCTCATAAGTCTCGTTACTTTATCCATCCCGGTACCAATAAAATGTATCAAGATCTGAGGAAGGAATACTGGTGGCCTGGAATAAAACGTGATGTGACGAAGTATGTAAGAAAGTGCTTGACTTGCTCGCAAGTAAAGGCCGAGCACAAGAAACCGTATGGAAAGATTCAACCACTTGATATACCGGAATGGAAGTGGGAACACATTACCATGGACTTCATAACTAAGCTACCTCGCACAGCTAAAGGTCATGACACCATTTCGGTAATTGTGGACCGTTTAACGAAGAGTGCTCATTTCCTACCTATTCGCGAGACGTTCTCGTCGGAAAGGTTAGCGGAAGTATTTATTAACGAAGTAGTAGCACGGCATGGGATGCCTTTGACGATTGTATCTGACCGGGACACACGATTCACATCGAGGTTCTGGAAAAGATTTCACGAGGCGATAGGCACGAGGCTTAATATCAGCACAGCATACCACCCGCAAACGGATGGTCAATCCGAAAGGACCATTCAGACATTGGAGGATATGCTCCGTGCTTGTATTATCGACTTCGGTGGCAGTTGGGACAGCCATTTGCCGTTAGCTGAATTCTCCTACAACAATAGTCATCACACGACGATAGGCATGCCGCCTTACGAAATGTTGTATGGGAGAAGATGTAGGACCCCAGTTTGTTGGGGTGAGATTGGACAGAAGGAATTAGGAAGTCTCGAAGTCGTAAGAGAGACGTCGGAAAGGTTTGATCAGATCAAAGCGCGAATGAAGGCCGCACAAGATCGTCAGAAATCCTATGCGGATAAAAGACGAAGGCTTATTGAGTTTGATATTGGTGACAGAGTAATGCTGAAAGTGTCACCATGGAAGGGAATCATACGATTCAGAAAGAGAGGAAAGTTAAGTCTGAGGTTTGTCGGACCATTCAAGATAATGGCCCGGGTTGGGGAAGTCGCTTATCGGTTGGAGTTGCCTGATGAGTTAAGTGGGATTCATCCTACTTTCCATGTATCACACTTGCGAAAGTGTTTGGCGGATGAATCGGCTCACGTACCACTTACTGACATCGAGGTTGACAACAGCCTTAATTACATCGAAGAACCCGTGGCCATCCTTGATCGGAAGGAGAAACGTTTACATAATAAAGTTATCCAATTGGTTAAAGTCCAATGGAAGCATCGAAAGGGATCGGAAGCCACTTGGGAAACGGAGAAGGAAATGAGGGAGTCGTACCCTCACCTATTTGACTTATGATGAGGTTTCGGGGACGAAACCTATTGTAAGGGGTGTAGACTTGTAACATCCCAAAAATAAAACGATAGTTATAATAATGGAATAAACGAACGAGGCATGACGAGTCGGGTCGAATGGGTCAGCGGGCTATAAATAGCCTATGCCATCCCTTTTCTCTCATTTGCAACTTTTAGAGAGAGAAACCGTAGAGAGAGAAAGTTGGCGGATCGACCCGAGACTTCAGCAAAGTGTTACTCCATAACTCGTGAGAAGAACCTCCGGATCAGAAACTCGATTCAGGTAACGATCCGACCTAAATCTGAGTTTTAGTTCGTTTTTGGGTTTTTCGGGTTTTGGGTGAAAAGGTAAGGTTTGAACGGATGAAACTGAAAGATAATCATGGATTTGAGTTCCTTAATGGAAAACGAACGTTTTGAATGCAACAGGTTCGGGATCCTGACATGATCAGACCCGAATGCGAAAGTTAGGGTTTTTCGCAAAGAACAGGTCGTGCGCACTTGCTAAGTGCGCACGGAGCAGGTCCTGCGCACTTGCTAAGTGCGCAGGAGGAGGGACCTGCGCACTTGCTAAGTGCGCAGGAGGAGGGACCTGCGCACTTGATAAGTGCGCAGGCAGCAGGGTCTGCGCACTTGATAAGTGCGCAGGCAGCAGGGTCTGCGCACTTGCCAAGTGCGCAGACATCAGAACTGGTTAAGTGAAGTCAGTATGTTAGAATGGTTAAACCGTTAGAGTCGGGATTGGTCTGATGTGTATTTAACTAATCAATTCAGATCGGAAGTGACGTTGTTGGACCTTCGTTTAGGACAACCCATAATAGCGTATCAGGTGAGTTCTAGAGCCCTCTTTTAAATGTTTTGTTAAATGTTTTGGGCTAGTGTGCATACTTACTAATTGATGTTTTAACGAAATGATGTTTTAACGAAATGATGTTTTAACGAAACGCTGTTTACGAAAGGAAAGGTTATGAAGTGTTTTTGCCAAAAAGGTTTACGAATGTTTATGAACGGTTTCAATGAGGAAATGTTTAATGAAAAGGGAAAGAGGTAAAGGTTTAAAGAAGTCATTACAAATCTAATCTGTCGAATGAATGGAATTGACGAATGAAGTCTGGGAATGTGATTCCCAGCCTTGTGGTAGATTATGGACAGCGAGCCATAGTTACCATAAGAACAACAGGGCAGTGTCTTGGTGGCCTGTCGATGATTTTGATGATGTACAACTGGTAAGGGAGTAACGACGGTTACTCGGATGATGACGATCATCCTAAGTGAAAAGGGTAAAGGAAATCAATGACGGCGATACGTAACGGTTGATTTCCAAAGGAAAGATGCGTGTTGGGAAATGACGGCGATACGTAACGATTGACCCCACGTAATGAATGGTTGGGCAATGACGGCGATACGTAACGGTTGACCCCACGTAGTGTATGGTTGTGGCAATGACGGCGATACGTAACGGTTGCCCACAACACCAAAGGTTCCTTCGGGGACACTGTGACGCGTAAAGTAAGATACATAATTAGATTACGATAATGTATGACTTAAATGAATGTTAAAAGTTTTAATGAACGATCCGTTTAAACGGTGTTTATGATTATGATGTTGATGATGATATGGGTACGAAACCTTTTTAAAGATGTTAGATTATTACATGCTTTTGTGAAAGGTTTTACTAAACGAATGAATGATATGTTTTTGGCAAATGTTGAAGTTAAAGTTTTTATGAAATGCTAGAACTCACCAGCGTAGCTGACTTTTTAGTGTGCACATTCAGGTTAAGGCAGGTTATGAGGATGGACGGTGATGCTTGGCTAGAGATGAAGAGTTACCCAACTGCTTTTGAAGACTGGCATCCCGTTATGTTTAGTTATGATGTATTTATGTATTAAACAATGTTTACGCTTCCGCATGTATGAACAATGATGACGTTATGTTTGAATGAAATTTTCCGCTGCGTTATTTGATATTCATGTTTAAGAACTGTTTGTGAATGAGTAAATCCAACAAGTGAGGCCTCCCGGGTTTGGGGCCTTACAGTTGGGCTATTTCATTGTATCTAGAAGTGTACTGGCGATGGGTCATGTTGCCAGCCTTGAAGTTCAGAAACTCATTCTCCATCATATCAATTTCGTTCTGAGGACAGAACTTCTGGATCATTAGTACCTTCAGTTCCTCCCAAGTTATCCTCTTGAGGGCATTTGGTGACTTAGATCTTTGGATATTCCTCCACCAACTCAGTGCCTCGTTGGTGAAAGAGTGAGCAACAAACTTAACGGCCTAGTCGGCTCAACACTCACTAATGCTGATTACCCCGTTCATCCTCTCAATCCATTCAAACGTATCCACATAATCCTTATTCCTGTCAAACTTGGGCGGGTCACAGTCTTTATAGCCTTTATAGGTGCATCCTCGAGTGGTCAGTCCCACATTCACCTCCTCTCCATCGCTGTCATAAACTTTCTCTTCAGGTTTTCCTTCTTGTTCCTCTTTGCTTTTCTTTAGTGCCTTAGTCAACAAGTCAAGCAGTATGTCTTTCAGAGTTAGTACGACTTCACGGGCTATGGCATCCCTAACTTCAGGTTCCAGTTGTAGTGTTCCTTTGTTGCCATCACCTGGCGGAGTCACATTTGTCTCGTGCGCACTTTCCTCACATTCCACGTGTACACTTTCCTCATCGTTACGTCTTTGGTTCAATGGTGGCCTACCATGTCGTCCGGTACGACCTCCACGACGTCCAGTTCCTCCTCTACCAGCCATACTTTTCTAACTTCACGATAAGTAAAAGGTAATACACCAATGTCATTCCTTCGGATCATAGTTTAGAATAGTACGAGTAAGGTAAGTTGTTAATTACAGTGACCAGTTTGTGATTAATAATTTGCTTTGCTTTTCGAGTTCAAAACTCTTCACATCATGGCTGGCATTAGAATCTATGCATTCTAAGTTAAGGCATCTATCCTAGGCTATAGGCATTAGCCTTACTACTTGCTTACCGTGTTGGCGTTGGCTACCCGTACTTACATCCTTGTGTTGGTCCCATTATCAGCTTGAGTCTAGACATTTAGGGATGTTTGAATCTCTCAAACTATTGCTCTAATGCCAACTTGTAAGGCCTCAACCCGGGAGACCTCACTTGTTGGATTTACTCATAAACATAGTCATCAAAATGCTGAACTTAAATTAAAAACATACAATCATAGCAAAAGCATACATCATTCAAATACATAACAGCGGAAGTCTTATCATAAAAAGGAACATTGTTTTAACATAAATTCATATAAACTGGGATGTCAGTCTCGTGCTAGCTAGCCATCACGTCTTTGCATGCCCTTTCTTCTTGTTAACTGAAGTACATACTAAAAGTCAGCTAACGCTGGTGAGTTCTAGTTTAAAGGAAGTAGACATAAACATTATTCTTATCATATTCTTGTGAGTGTAAATATATATGAATATTTGTACACCTTTGCATTTACTGCTTTCGTATATCATTCATGTGTGAGTATGTGTATAAATACATACACCGTTGCATTCTGCTAAACATTCATTGGTCTTACACATATGGGTGATCAACCCGTCATTGATTACGTAAGTCACAAAGACAAACGTTCTCTAACTACCTTCGTAGCCCATTTCATAAACCGCCTGGCACTAGAAACCGTCTGTCATATCATAAACCGTCTGGAAAACCTTCGCTCGTCTTTCTAAAACCGTCCTACCGTCGTAGTCCGTCATATTCGCCCCGTTTCCCACCCGAATTATTTATGCAGTCGTGCATCGATTTAGGGTCTGCTTCTACCGTAGTAGTGTGTGTTTAGTCTACCTTTCTAGACTTTTAGTTCTGGCTGCATAATAGTCGTGTGGTCGTCCGTCTACCGAAGTAGCTGTTATCATCGTTCTGTCCATAACGTTTATTCATACTTGGCATGCAATATTTATATATATACGTATATAAAACAAGATTTCATTCTTATACGTTATGTCATACTTTTATTTCATTATTCATAAACATACTTGTCATTCTTATATTCATCATGTATTGTCATATAACACGTATGGCTATATATGTCATTAATAACATTCATTCATATAACATATACAATTCACCCCCAAAACATTTAAAATTTTGTTTGCACATAACACATAAGGGGCACATAGAACTCACCTGTTACGCGAGTTCCTGAAGTATACTAGCTTGTCAGTGAACGTCGCTAAGGTCACACACAATCTGTATAATCAAGTCATACAAGATAAGATAATGAACCTAAACGACAGTAAACGCTTTCTACATTTAGGGTTTGGCAAACTTAGGTAAGTTCGCCATCTTTGGCTTAAGCGAACATGATAAGTTCATTTTATTTGGCTTAAGCGAACATGATAAGTTCGCTATACTGAACTAGGCAAAGGTGTGATAAGTTCGCTATACTGGACTACGCGAAGATGTGATAAGTTCACCATATTTGTACTAAGCGAACATGATAAGTTCGCTATCTTGGCATCAGCGAACATACTTAAGCGAAGATGTTAAGTTCGCTTAAAAACGGTTCCAGGCGAACTGCGCGATCATCTTCCCCACCCAGAAACCCTAGATCTGGCCAACTGTTTCTAATCGTTCAAACTTTGAACTTTTTACGTTCAAAACGTTCCATTTTCATTCATGAGCCTAGATCTATGTTTATTTCCTTATTTCATACGTAAAAATCCATACTTTATTCATTTCTTTACCAAAACCCAAAAGTGATAAAAACTCAGATTTAAGCTAGAGGTTTACCTCTTGGGGTCCAATTTATGTTGATTCTTGTTGCTGTGATGGTGTACGACACTTCCCGAGCTTTCTCTCTCTAACCCGATTACTCTTTATCTCTCTAGCCTTCTTGCGCAAAAGTGTAGAATAAGGGAGGAGTTTGGAGGCTGCTGGATTATGAGGGATTCTCCCTTGTTGTTCGGCCCTTGGGCCGGCCCATGGCCAAGCCCCTTTCTTCCCTTCTTGTTTCTTGCATTTGTACACGCATTACAACCCCGATTTTGTTCCTTTTATTCGGTTTCCATTTGTTTGGGATGTTACAGGTAAATAGAAGATAGATTATCTAAATATGGTTATGTATATAATCCTATCTTGTAAACCTAATTACCACAATCAATAGACAAATCACAATTACACACAAAGGTGTTTTGATTACCAGTGATAAAAATTTCTAGATCCTTGCTAGAGATATGGTTATTGATTTTTTGAAATTATTTTCCTGAAATGGTTTTCCACAAATATTTTTTTATCTAACTATTCTGATCTAACGTTTTTCCAAGGCGCTACTAACTTGATTATCATAACTTCATGTAGTAATATTTAGTTTTCATAACATTCAAAGTTCTCTTAATTAGTTTTTTCAAATAAAAAAACATCTCCTAATTAAGAAATAAATTGAGTTCATTAGTAAAGCGTGCTAATTATATTAGGGACGTAATTTGTTATAAATAGGTTGTAGAAATTGAAATTTGAAAGCGACTTAGACTTGAAAAGGAAAGAAAAATGATGATTGGGGCATAAGTCTCAAATGGTTGCCAACATTCCAAAAAACACTCATAATGAAAACCCTATCATTTCAAATCCCACTCATTCATAACATCCCTTTTTACTTTTTCTAGAAGCCCGTCAAATGTTAAAAAGAGGGTTATATTAAAGTATAATTTTATCATTTTCTCTTTTAAATATTTCAATTCGTTCGATAAATTTACAAATCAAACACCTTATGAATTATCAAAAAACTCCATTCAAATTTCAATTCTTCTACAAATTATTCCACAAACCAAATGCTCCATGTTTCTTTCAAGTCATTTTTTAATATATAAATTAGGGGTGTTCATGGCAATTTAAACCGTAAAACCATCTAAATTGGTTATCGATTTGGTTGTGTAGTCGCTCTTCTTAATCAGGATAATCTTGAATCATCTAACACGTCCATGAATAGCCTCAACGACCTGAGCCCAAAGATGAGTTGGGTTCATTCTAAACCGCCACCACCACTTCGTTAGAAGACCAATATTAACTTCCTTAATCCTGCCGACTCCCAACCCACCGAATTGTTTGGCAACTATTATTTCTCTCATGCTACCCATCTAATTTTGCCTCTCGATCCCGACCCACCCCACAAGAATCTTCTTCGAATTCCTTCCAACTTCTTAATCATACCATCCAGGGCTTTGTACAAAGATCAGTAATAATTCGAAAGACTTCTCAAAACCGATTTCACAAGTGTAATTCTCTCCGCTAAAGATAAAATTTTAGCTTTCCAATTTGAAAATATAGAATTAAATTTATTAATATTCGGTTTCCAATTACCAACCTAATTCATATTAGCCCCCACCATCAACCCCAAATATGAAAAAGGGAAATTATCCATTTGGCAACAATGAAGCCAGCTGGTTTATCTCAGAATCTTTCATCCCAGCCTCATAAATTTGCTTTTATTTAAGTTTACTTTGAGACCCGATGCGATAAAAGCACCTTAAAGTTCTGTTCAGGTTCTTCAAATTTGACTCTGACCATTGGCCAATAAATATGGCATGTTCGGCAAAGAATCACCTCCTAATTTAGGGCAGCCCTTTTATTCCCTTTTCTTTTGCTTTAATGGGTCGCCCTAAGTCCAAATCACCTTTTTTTTAAAGGTGTCTTTCTTAAAACAATGCTTCATTCGGGAGCAGCGCGGGTGTTCCTATGAGTCATGCATGTATTTCTCAATGGGTTGTAATCACAGCGAAATCGAACCCGGGACCCACCTACACTACAAGAAAACTAGGCATTAGCGGCGACACCCAGAAATGTCGCCGCTATTGATGGTGATCCGTGTCTCCAAGATCTGACAGTTACCAAGAATTTAATCGGACGGCCAATGTTGTTTTAGCAATAGCGGCGACGTTATTAGCGGCGACCGTCGCCGCTATTGCTCTAAAGCGGGAATAACTCGATTAGTCCCTGCTTTCCCTCCATTCTCACCCTCTCTCTCACTTATCCCAAGCCGACGATCTCCTATTCTCCGGCGACCAACCCTCCCGGCTCCGACCGCCCCTCCCTGCTCCGACACCCCTCCCAGCTCCGACGACTGCTCAGACCACAGCCTCGAACAATTTGCCGGCGACCAGCCTCGAACGATTTGCCGACGAAGATTGCTCCGACCTATCTGCCGCTGCTGTCAACCGTCGCAAGACTGCCGCCGATTCCGATAGTTTCAATCAATATCAACTTGGTACTTTAGGTAACATTACCAACTTAAAATCTCATTATATATATGACCGATTATTAATAGGAACCCAGATTTGTCAATTGTTTTATGAGAAATTACCAAACTCAAAATAAGCTATTCGAATCGAAATTGGAACCGGACATAATTCAATAACCATTTGCATAAAACATATTAGTTCTCTTATTCTAGACATGGATGCTAGGTTTGACATATGTGGTTTTAATTTATTTTAAATTAAATGTATTTTGTATGTATGTATATATGTTTATGTATTATGTGTGTATTTGTATGTGTGTATGTATGCATATATCTTGAATATGGTTATGTTTGTATATATAGGGTTGTATAAAAATTAATATATATATATAGGTTGTTTTAATTTAAATGTATTTTGTATGTATGCATGTATGTATGTTATTTTTTGTGTGTGTGTGTATATGTGTGTATATATGTTTATGTATTATGTATCTATTGGTATGCGTGTATGTATGTATGTGTGTGTATATGTATGTATATATGTTTATGTACTATGTATCTATTGGTACGCGTGTATGTATGTATGTGTGTATATGTATGTATATATGTTTATGTATTATGTATCTATTGGTATGTGTGTATGTATGTATGTGTGTGTATATGTATGTATATTAGTAATATGAACAGACACTGTTTGACCTGAAATGTGTATACATGTATATGTATGTATTGGTTTGTATAAATATAATTTTAAAGTTAAGCATAGGAAAAAGCATTGCATTATTACAGAATTCTTTACATTAAACTATAATTTCTTAATTAGGTCTTATCCCCAACACCACTACTGTTATTATTAATTAATTAACTTTATCTAATACCCCCACCCCACTCTACCCACCCCTTGTATATAAGATGCAAAGTTCACATCATTTTGATTTCCTTAAATTATGTTTCAGCTTCGTCGTGGTTGTCGATAAAAGTTGGCTTAAAAATTTAAATCGTAGCTCAGAGGAGTATGAAAAAGGACTCAAGTCTTTTATCGAGATGTGCAAAGATCATGTCGACAAAAGAGGCTTTGTGTTTTGTCCGTGTACCAAATGTCAGAATTCGGTAATGCTATCCTGGGTAAAAGTGAAGTTTCATTTGTATGCGTGGGGTTTCTGTCGGACGTACACAGATTGGATCTATCACGGTGAAAGTTTAATTCCTCAAGTTGTAGTTGTAGATGATGTTGTGCCAGGAAACGATATGGCCGGCGTTATTGAAGATATTATGGAGGAGGATACCAACCTCGACGAAGGGAACTCGGGTACAGAGAGTAGCGGTGTCTGTGATGATTTTGAAGACCTGTTAAAGGAAGTCCAATCAGAATTATATCCCAGATGTACTAATTTTTCTTCCCTTGACTTTTTAGCAAAGCTTATGCATATCAAGGTGAAGAATAAATGGACTAATAGTTCATTTGATAAGCTACTCGAGTTGTTGCGATCTTAACATCCAGAAGGCAATAAGATCCCCGCTTCGCATTACGTACCCAAAAAGACACTAAAGAAGATTGGTTTGGGATATGAGTCGATACACGTGTGCAAAAATGATTGTGCTCTCTTCTGGAAAGAACACCACTCATTGCATAATTGTCCTGTTTGTAATGAGAGTCGGTGGGTCGATACAAACACAAAGTGCAAGAAGGTAGCTCACAAGGTTTTACGATACTTTCCTTTGACCCCTAGACTACGGCGTTTGTATTGTTCAAGGCACACGGCAAAAGATATGATCTGGCACAGTACTGGGCGATCAGAAGAAGGTACGATGCGTCATCCTATTGATGGATTTTCATGGAAAGAATTTGACATAAAGTTCCCTTACTTCTCGAGGGAACCTCGAAATGTTCGCCTAGCGGTTGCAGCTGACGGTTTTAATCCATTTGGTAACATGAGTTCGGCTCATAGCACGAGGCCGGTTGTACTCACCACATACAACCTGCCTCCATGGCTATGTATGAAAGAGTCCTCATTCATGTTGTCTTTGTTGATTCCAGGCCCTAAATCACCTGGGAAGGACATGGACGTTTTCCTTAGACCGTTAGTGGATGAGCTTAAAAACTTGTGGCATTTGGGCGTACGTACTAAAGACATAGCGACAAACACATTCTTTACAATGAAGGCGGCGTTGTTATGGACCATAAACGACTTTCCAGCTCGTAGTAGTCTATCGGGTTGGAGCGGACAGGGCTACAAAGCATGCCCAACTTGCAATGAAGACACTCCTTTAATATGTGTAACAAATAAAGTCGTATACGTCGGTCATCGCCGGTTTTTAGATGCTAACCATCCGTGGAGAACAAGTTTGGACTTTAACGGGGAACCCGAGACAAGAGCCCCTCCAAAACAATTTAGTTCTGCTGACATAGAAACTCAACTCGATCGTCTACTACATCGTCTACCGGGCAAGCATCGAGATTTTGGAGGTGTTATGAGAAAGCGGGAGGAGTTCGAGTTGAACTGGTCCAAACGAAGCATATTTTTTGAACTTGAGTATTGGTCCTCTCTACAACTGAAGCACAACTTAGATGTAATGCATATTGAGAGCAATGTGTGCGACAGTTTGTTGGGTACTCTTCTAATGAACGATAAGACCAAAGACACGACAAACGCATGAATCGACTTGGAAAAGCTAAAAATTCGGAAGACGTTGTGGTTGAAAAAAAATGCGAGTGGCAAGTTATGTAAGCCGCACCCAAAGTACTCATTCCAGGTCACTGATCGAAAGCTTTTCTGCAAGTTTATAAAAGATGTTAAACTGTCGGATGGGTTCGGATCTAATATCAGCAAGAGAGTGACAGATAACAATACAAACATTACTGGGTTGAAATCTCATGACTGTCATATTCTCATGCAACGTTTGATACCGATTCGGGTTAGAGGGTTTTAGAAAAAGATACTTATACACCAATAGTAGACCTTTGTACTTTCTTTAAGCAACTTTGCTCTAGGACACTATTGGTGGAGGATATGAATAAAGCGAAAGATGTCATTTTTACAATCTTGTGCCAGTTAGAGTTGATCTATCCTCCAGCATTTTTTGACATTATGGTTCATTTAGTTTTGCATTTACCTGATGAAACGATTCGTGGAGGTCCAGTATGTATGAGATGGATGTATCCGTTTGAAAGGTATATGAAAAAACTAAAAAATTATGTGAGAAACAAGGCTAGGCCGGAAGGATGTATAGCCGAAGGCTATGTTGCGGAAGAAGCTCTATTATTTTGTTCGAGGTACCTTCGAGATGTTCAGACTCAGTTCAATCGCCCCGACAGAAACGAAGATGTCGTTGTCGAAAAAAGAAAGTTATGGGTGTTTGAGTCTAAATGTCGTCCGTCTAGCGCAACGAAGATCAAACATCTTTCTGTAAGCGAAAAACTCAACATACAATGGTTTGTCTTTGATAACTGTGAAGAAGTCAGGAACTACATGAAGTAAGTGTTCCTATCTTTAAGTTTTCTTTTTAGTTTAAGTATTTTTCCCTTCCTTACATCTTTTATATTTTTGTCATCAATTTAGTGAATTCAAAATTGAACACCCCCAAGATGATGTTAAAACCAAATTTCTGAGGTGGTTTCTCGAGAAGGTAATACACATATTACACACATTACTAGATATTTGTTAGGTAATACACATATAACACACATTTCTATATTTGTTAGGTCTATTCAATGAAAAAACAAAATTCTCCAGAATTTCACTCAGAGTTGTATGCTCTTTCAATGGGTGCGGATATAAACGCCTCTACTTACACTAGTTGTATAGTCAATGGTGTTAGGTTTATGGTAGTTAACCGTGACGCACGGCGCATGACGCAAAACTCTGGGGGTTTCAATGGATGGACAGGACGGTGAGAAATATTACGGCCAATTAGAAGAGATTATTGAGATGCATTATCCAAATGGGTATTCAACTGTCCTATTTCGGTGTAAGTGGTTTGATACTCGAAGGGGTGTTAGATATGAAAATAATATCACCAGTATCAACACAGAACAAGAATGGGACAAAGAAGACCAACTCATATTTGCTTCGCAAGCAAAACAAGTGTTCTACATCAAAGAACCTTCTCGAGGAAACCAAAACAATAACCATCGCTGGGTCGTCGAGCATGTTAATCATCGAAGAATTTGGGATCTACCATTACATGATGGGCGCGTAGAGAATGTACAAGATGTTGACCCGGATGTTCAAAATGTTAACGATGACTTAACCGAAGATCTTGACGTCGTTCACAACAACTCTTCATCGGGTATAAATTGTTTGTTGACTTTAGGCAATTCTTTCCAAACAATTCTGCTACTCAGGTCGAGCCCGATGAAGTTTCTGAGAATGATACTGATGAAGCTACTCAAGTCGAGCCCGATGAAGTTTCTGAGAACGAATCAGAGTATTACACTGAGGGGTCTGACAGTGATACTGAAGTATCTGAGGGAGAGCTGTCTGAGGGGTAGGGGCCAACTTAGGGGTTTGATTAAAAGAAAAGTTGTAATTTGTATTTGTATTTTCATGTTGTAATAGAAAACTTTATTCATTATGTATTTTTGTATTTTATATCTTATAAATTTTCAGCTTAATTTCTGTTTGGTATTTGCTACTGTACGTCATGGCCGATGTGATGGGCCATGGAGGAGATGGCGCAGGCCAGGATCCACCGTCTCCCGGCGGCTTTGGTGCCGGGCATGGCCATTATGAGGAGGACGGTAAGTATTATTATAACTTATTTATTTACAAAATTCATTCATTTATTATAAAAATCGTGACTAATAATTTTTTAATTATAATTGCAGCGGCAGCGAGCCCACGACGGAATACTCGAGGGATGGCCAAAAACCTTCGCCTTCAAGCCGAAGTAGAAAAGAACAAGGGGCCTTTATCTATGACCTTTGATACGCAAGCTACATTTACCCCAGTTGGTATTGTTAATGATTTATTCACTCGTGAAGTGGGATTGTATATGTGGCGGAACATCGCGTTTGATCGATTTTCTTGGAATGAAGTTTCAGACGCCGAGAAGAATGCGATGTACCAACATCTTTCGGTAAATGATTTATTTAAGTTCTTTTATATTTTATTTTATTATTTTACTTGACTAACTTCTCTTGTTTAATTTATAGAAATCATTCGATCTTAATCGGATTCATGAGAGCACCGACCGTACAAAGTTAAAGTTGGGCATTCATTCAATCTATCAAAAGCGATACAGAGATCGCAAATCCAATGCATCAAATCAATTTAAAAAGGTTGGAGGGTTTGATGATGTCCCGAGAGCGTTGGTCAACGTCCCAAAGGGGATGCACCCGGATAATTGGCAGAGAGCTATTGAACATTTTTTTTCGGATAAACATAAAAAACGTTCAAAAGTTAACCAAGCCAATCGTAAACAGCAAGTATGCGTAAACCGTGGAGGAACGTCGACATATAGTAGTTCTTGTTATAAAAAGGTAATGTTATATTATATATATATATATATATATATATATATATGTATGTATGTATATATATCTATATACATGTATTATTTGTATTATATATAGTAGTTATTGTTATAAAATAATTAATATTTAAGGTAAAACAGGCTCAGAGTCGACTAGATACGTACCGCGCTGCTCATACACGTAAAGATGGGACGGTTGACAGCGAAGCAGAGCAACTAATTGTAAGTATTTATTTAAAGTATAATTTTCAATATGTATTTGTATGTGTATTAAATCATCTTTGTGAAATTAAAAACAGTCACAATTAAAGATGGAGATAGAGTCCCAAACTCAAACAAATCAAGGGACTTCTTCATCTGGACTGAACGAAGTCGATGCATTTGAAAAGGTCCTAGGTACTCGGCGCGGATGGATTAAAGGGATTGGGTTTAAACCTTCATCATCTCAAGCGCCAGATTCTTTTGAGCAGTCGCAGGTGTAGCCTACACTCCCCTACACACAGGTAAAATGAATCATTTGACCCGTTTAGACTCGAAACTTGTATGTATGTAGACATATATGTGTAAAATGAATCATTTGACCCATTTAGCTTATAAAGTTCTATGTATGTAGACATATGTATGTAAAATGAATCATTTGACCCGTTTAGACTTGAAAGTTCTATGTATGTAGACATATATGTGTAAAATGAATCATTTGACCCGTTTAGACTTGAAAGTTCTATGTATGTAGACATATATATGTAAAATGAATCATTTGACCCGTTTAGACTCGAAACCTGTATGTATGTAGACATATATGTGTAAAATGAATCATTTGACCCGTTTAGCTTTTAAAGTTCTATGTATGTAAACATATATATGTAAAATGAATCATTTGACCCGTTTAGACTCGAAACTTGTATGTATGTAGACATTTATATGTAAAATGAATCATTTGACCCGTTTAGCCTTTAAAGTCCTATGTATGTAGACATATATATGTAAAAGGAATCATTTGACCCGTTTAGACTTGAAAGTTCTATGTATGTAGACATATATATGTAAAAGGAATCATTTGACCCGTTTAGACTCGAAACTTGTATGTATGTAGACATTTATATGTAAAATGAATCATTTGACCCGTTTAGCCTTTAAAGTCATATGTATGTAGACATATATATGTAAAAGGAATCATTTGACCCATTTAGACTTGAAAGTTCTATGTTCGTAGACATATATATGTAAAATGAATCATTTGACCCGTTTTGACCGGAAAACTTGTATGCATGTATATATATATTTAAAATGAATTGTTTTGACTTGAAACTTTTATATAGACATATATATGTAATAACTAAATTTGTATGTAATTGTAGGAACTAACTAACATGTTGTTCGACGACCCGACTTTTAGAGATAAACTTAACAAGTTTAAATTTTCACAAATGGGACAAAGTAGCAGGGGCAACGACGAGGGCGACGACAATATGGATGAAGATTAATTGTTTAGTTTTTATGTTGTATTAACATTCGGAATAACTTAAATGGGTCAAAAATCTTTACATTATGTTTTAACTTTATATATTAGTAATTTTATGGTTATGTTTCTGTTATATTCGGCAAAAAAATGCAGGTTTTGTAATTATGTTTGTTTTAGAAAAACTGGAAATAATGAAAATGCAGAAAAAACTGCAAAAACGGACAGGTCGCCGCTAATAAACAACCATTAGCGGCGACGACAGTCAACCATTAGCGGCGACTACAGGTAATAGCGGCGACATGCAGAGTATTAGCGGCGAAGTATTAGCGGCGACGTATTAGCGGCGACTGTCGCCGCTATTAGTATTAGCAGCGACATTTTGGGGCATTAGCGGCGACATTTGTCGCCACTATTGGCCCAATTCTTTGTAGTGCTAGGAGGAAACCTATAACTGCGAAAACCCCTGGCTCAACCTGGAACAATTTGTTCCAAGCGAGACTTGAACTCATAACCTTCCATTTGAAAAGTCATGGGTTACCACTTCACCAGAACGCTTTAAGGTTAAAGTCCAAATCACCTAATGAATTGAAGCATTAATTCAACCCAACAAAGTTCATTTAATTTCAGCCCATATCCTTCTATATCTTAATTTGCAAAGCACGGTAAATTTGAGATTGAAAGATGAAACCCACGTACTTTTCCTTTGCCTTGTCCCATGTTTAATATTTTTGTTGTTTAGCTCATCATTAGTTCAAATATCTCCATTTAGCTCAATTTCTTAATAAACCTACAAAATAATAAAATACATTAAAATAGTATATATAGAAAACATAAAAAAATATATAATTAATCAAATGAACAACATTAAGACGTACTAAAATTAAATAGATCAAAATCAATATAAAAAACTTGTATCATATATACACACAAGGAACACCAAGTGGATCAACGACGTATATATGCCCCGCGTCAGACATGTGACTTAATGATTTGCAATGAGTAAAACATAAATTCACAGATTTCAAACATACAACACACCACAAGTAAAACTTGTAAATTAAACGTTTTAGCATTTTAACAGTCCCAAAGTATTTAAAAAGGGAATTTTGTCACCAGACTCACATTGACTGTCTTACAGGTATACATGTGGCAATGTTGCGAGCAATCCTACAGTATGCGAGTAATCACCATTGTAACCCTAATTGCAAACATGTCATTAACCTCTAATACTTTGGTTAAGCTATCACACGTACGGTTGAGCTCTATTGATTCGTTAAGGCATTACACCGGTTCGGTATACGTTGTCGGTTTAATGGTTGTTGATTGGATATAGGTTACTCAAATCGGGTTAGGATTCCTATATAGTATAGTAATCATACTTTAAAAGTATGAGTTTGTCTTTATGTAAACATATATGCATAAATTTTCATACTTTGAGTATATATACATATATATTTATATTTGAATAGGTACGCTATTACTTAAGATAACTGCATTCGAGGAGTGGAGTTACACATATTCGGTTAAAACTTATACATATATTTTATGTATATACACGAAGTACTCTTGAATACATGTATTATAAGTATGTGTGTGTATATACCCACACACACATTTATAGCACTTGTATTTGATGTCCTAGTGTCTTAAGATTTGTAAATGTTCGTATCATAATATATTCAAAACCCTGTTAACCCTTGCATTATTTGTTATATAAATTGACTAGAATTCATGTAAATTTCAATATGTTTAAGGTTTGATTTTAAAAAATATGGTATTTTAGTCGTTTGTCTAAATGCATATATGCACATACACTATATGTACAAATATATGCATATTTTTATACTTTTAAAAAAATTAACTAGTGATGAGATAAAATCAAATTAAGAGTACAGAGAGATAAATAAAACATTGTTTTTCAATTTTACGGATTTCATTGAACCGATATGTATACGCTTTATGTGGTTCTCTCGGTTCTCAACATATGGTTGGTTTTCAAAAAAACGCATCCCTATATTATATATATATATATATATATATATATATATATATATATATATATATATATATATATATATTTGGGGAAAGTATAAAATGAAGACCCACTTGAGTTGAGAAAACAAAAATAAACCCCTATGTAATTTTTTGGATTATTGGATTTTAATAATTTCATTTTTTACCAATTGACCAATAATAATCTCAACTGATAATATTCTTACCACCAGTCCCTACTTTCAAACTATTTTCTTACATTGGACCCCTCGTTAAAAAAATTTAACGCTGTTAGATTTTATATGACGTGGATATCTGCAAAAACGCCGGAAAGTCGAGTCAAGCTAGCAGTGGTCTTGTGGTCGGTTTTGAAATTGGCTCTGGTGGTGTTTAGCTGGTCTCGTTAAACACCACTGTTGTCTCTGCTTGGACTTGCCGGAAAAAACGAGACCAGTTAAACACCACCAGAGCCAATTTCAAAACCGGCCACAAGACCACTGCTAGCTTGGCTCGACTTTCCGGCGGTTTGCAGATGTCCACGTCATAAAAAAACTAACGGCGTTAAGTTTTTTTAACGGGGGGTCCAATGTAAGAAAATAGTTTGAAAGTACGAACTAGTGGTAGGATTATTCTCAGTTGGGATTATTATTGGTCAACTGATAAAAGGTGGGATTATTAAAATCCAATAATCCTAATTTTTTAGGGAAGGTTTTATATATATATATATTCGTCACTTTAAAAAAATGAAATAAACGCCGACTGGTTTTTTTTTAAGTCATGAAAAATTAACGAAAAACTCCGTTTTTTGGTCATGTTACATACGTAACATAGGATGATACATATGTAAAATTTTGGTAAAAAAAATTAAAAAAAACGCTTGGCGCTTTTATGAATTTTCTTTTTAAAAAGTGATGAAATTATATATAGAAACTATCCTAAAAAACATTTTGATTTTTTATAAGGTTTTTACGAGTTTTCTTAACTCAAATAAGTTTTCAAAGTAACCTTCCCCTGTATATTTGAATCCAAATATTGTATTTCATAAATATTGGTTTGGTTCCGTATAATGTGTGTATATCAGTGTTGTAAAACTAGGCCGAGTACTCGGTCTTCGGGTGGGTCCCACGAGAATTTTTTTTTATGCTTCTTGGATTATTTATGTCATTTACTAATTAGCCCCTTTTAGTCTTTAGTTGCATGTCATTTACTAAGTATGATTTTGTATCAACTATCCTTAATTGTCAAATCCTCGTTTAGTCGGTATAATTATACATTTATTTATATAAGTTTATAAAAGATCCAAATGTGTATATCCAATATATATTTACACAAAATATATTTGTCGTCAAAATCGTCTTAAAATTATATATTTAAAATTATAAATATTCTTAAATTGATGGTTTTTATGTAACAATCACAATGCAAATATTTAAACTTAATGAGTAACATCTAATATTTTTTACGTATCGAATATTAGTCATAGTTAAAGTTCCCGTTTAACCGATTACGCATCAAGTTAATATTTCGCATCTAATAATTATATTGTTAGTTGAAGAACTCTCTCGTCGACAACTCATTTTTATTTGAGGTCACGTGTATATTTAGTTTGTTGTTATCGAATCGCTTAGAGCTAAACGTATTTACCCGCACATGCGTTTAACTTTTGTAAATAGTTTTAGCGTGCGTTTATACCTTTCCGCTCAATCGGTTCGCGTACGAGAACCCATTCGCACCCAACTTGTCAAGACAACCGAATGAACTATTTGACACATTTTCGCATCACGATCAGTTCTTAACTCACGGTTTCTATCTTCACCACGTTGAACGTGGTTGCCCAAGGTTGACCGCAACTCGAAGTTGTTGAAACGTCTTGAACAGTCCCGGGATTGCTTGAAACTGTTTTGTCCAGCTCGTACTGCCGCCGTCCAGGCCCGGCCCGGCCCAAAGGGAGGGGCAAAGTGGGTCACGGCTCCAGACCCGGTCTTTCGAGAGGCCCGAAGTTTTTAAAAATTTTGTATATGTTTTAAATAATATATTTAGTTTATACATCCTTTTATGTACATCAAAGTTTCCTTAGTGCAATTGGAAAAACCATTGCAAGAAAATGTAAAGGGCACAGGTTCAAGTCTTGGCAACAACATTTTTTATTTTTCATGTGTGCTATTTCTTCTTTTCTCTTTTTTTTCCTCTCTTTAACAGGTTGTCCCACAAAAACCCATAATTATTTAAACTATTAAACCAAAACCAAAAAAAGACACAAAAATGTAAATATTTAAACCCATTACAAATAAAAAATATTATTGAGGCCCGCTTTTTTATTACTTGTCTTGGGCCCAAAACGTTTCGAGATTTTTCGGGGCCGGCCCTGTCGCCGTCCCACAGCCGTGGTCACTTTCTGTCACCAAAACCGTCGATGAACTAGCCGGAAGTCGGCACCGCCATTAATAACACCTAAATCGCCATAATAACGACATGAAGCCACATATTAATTGTTATGGAGTGTTTTCTCACCGAAAAATGAGATGGGACTCAATTTCTTACCTCATACCGCCGGAAATCAAAAGAGATGGCGGAAATGCATCATCGGTAGGGATGGCCATTGGACGGGGTTGGGTAATCCCAACCCTATACCATCGTCGATAGGGATGGCAATTAGACAGGTTTGGGTAATCCCAACCCTATACCCGGCCCAAAACCCGTCGGGTATCGGGCATACCCGCGGATAATCGGGTATACCTATTAGTTTCATAAAAATACCCGTCGGGTATCTATCGGTTACAAAAGCCTATTACCAACACTAATTGTTATGAATCATATCAAAATGAAAACAAAGTTAATGTGAAACTCATATTTCTTATTAATCATATAAAAAAGAAAACAAAATACAAATATATATTATAATTAAAATAAACAAAAAGAGAAATTATTTCGAGTATATAATCGGGTAAATGGGTATGCTTTATTGGGTAATCGAATCGGGTAAACGGGTATCCCATACCCGTGAAAAAAATTAAAAAGTAATATCATACCTGGTCTCATACACGATTACCCAACCCCATACTCGTTTCGGGTTTAACTGTCATCCTTAATCGTCGGAGGGCTTTTGTTAGCCAGAGATGCCACACATTTTGCAACAACTATAACCAATTTTTACTCGGTTAAAAAACCGGTTCATGAATACCCGGTTTTTAACCGGTTCAACTCACTGAATCCCCAAACCGATCCCTAACAGGCAGGTTGGATCGGTTCTAAAATAGCCGGGTTCAAAAAGAGTTGGATTAAAAACCGGTTATTTTGTTCACCTGTGCTTCAAACCCCCCACCCCCACCGCTAAATATAAACATTCCTTAGAAGTTGGATATACAATATTTATTGTTAGTATAGTCCAGATCCAATCGAGCGAAAACCCAACAACCCACAGGCACACACACGAGCCCAGGCCCAACTTACACAATCAAACCCACCGCCACCGGAGTTTACCAAAATTGCAACTCCAATAACAGAAATTGAATAATCATGACGTCACGTTTCCCGATTGAATCAACCTCTACGTCTATGATTGAATTTTTTTGAGGAAGATAAACCCCAATCTCCATCACACTTCCCGATGTTGAAGCCACCTCTTTGTCATCATCATCATCGTTTTAATTCACACAACTGAAAACACTTCTCTCAATTTCTCTCTCTGCGAAAATCATCTGTTACTGATTTCTATTGCGTAATAAAGATCCCGAGAATATGCAGCATCAGCATTATGGAGGAGGAGATGCTACTCAACGCATCGCTAGAATCGCATCTCATCTAAATCCTCATAAACTGCAGGTTTTCTTCCGATTCAATTCTCTGTTTTCGTATTTCCTGTTCCTACGATCAATTTCAGGTGCTCATCAGATCGATTGTATCGTTTATGATCTGCGGTGTGAATTGTGATTCTGTAGCTTGTTGCTTTAGTTTCTAGGTCAAACTTAGTGACGGTTAATTTTGAAATCGATATGTATCCTTTAGAAATTAGATTCTGAAAGAAGGTTTGATTAATACACAAACTTCCCTAAAACTCTTACATGATGGAAAATTGTTGCTGTTCTTAACTGAATCAGTGAATTTGGATTTCAAAAACTTCAGGTTTTGACTTCAAAAGTCAAAATGTACAAACTAGGGAATATTTGTTTGCTATTAAGGACTTCAATAGCATGTAGGACTATAAACGAACTGCCATTCAACGAACTGTTCGGCGGGAAGTTCATTTGTTTAATAAATGAATGAACACGAACAAAAATTTCCGTTTGATTAACTAGATGAACGAATACGAACAAAGGCCGCATTCGTTCAATAGTGTTCGTGAAAGTTCGGTAATTTATTTGTTACAAGTTATTAGTATTTTATAAATTTTTTACCACAAAATAAAATTATCATATGTTCGTTTATGTTCGTTTGTGCTCGTTTATGTTCGTTTGTGCTCGTTTATAATGTTAACAAACGAACACGAACACAAAATTCCATTCGGTTGTGTGTTCGTTTGTCCGATAAAAGCTTAACGAACGAACAACGTCTCGTTCGGTTCGGTTGGTTTGAACATGCTAATTATTAGCATCAACAACTCAAATTTAGGTTAAATATATCATGACAAACAAAAATCGAGATATTGAAGATGCTATCTCGATTTTTGTCTATCATGATATATGTAACCTAAATTTGAGTTCTGAATTAGTAATTTTTCAAATTGTGTATATGTATGTGATGATTGGGTCTGAAGATGGAAGGAAACACTGATTTGGAACTGGCAAATTGCCGCGCGAAAGGTGGATCGTCTGGATTCAAAGTAGCAATATTGGGTGCATCAGGGGGCATTGGTCAACCACTTTCCATGTTGATGAAGATGAACCCCTTGGTATCAGTTCTTCATCTTTATGATGTTGCCAATACTCCTGGTGTCACTTCTGATATCAGTCACATGGACACCGGTACTGTGGTAATTTAATAAACTTCTGATTCTTTTAATCTTAGTTAGATTGTGATTGGTGTATCTAATGATAAGATTGTTTTGGAATATAGGTGCGCGGTTTTCTTGGGTCACAACAGTTAGAGAATGCGCTTACTGGCATGGATCTTGTCATCATTCCGGCTGGTGTTCCAAGAAAACCAGGAATGACAAGGGATGATCTGTTTAATATTAATGCGGGAATTGTTAAGGCTCTTTGTGAAGGGATTGCTAAGTGCTGCCCGAATGCTATTGTTAACATAATTAGCAATCCTGTAAACTCTACAGTTCCTATTGCTGCAGAGGTTTTCAAGAAAGCGGGCACATATGATCCTAAGAGACTTTTAGGAGTTACAATGCTCGATGTCGTCCGAGCTAATACTTTTGTGGTATGATGAATACTGATATGCATAAGTAGTGATATTAGAACATTATATTCTCTTAATGTATCATTGGCATTAAGTTTATCCATCATTAATTTAAAGGCTGAAGTTTTGGGACTTGATCCAAGGGAAGTTGATATCCCAGTAGTAGGTGGTCATGCTGGTATTACCATTTTGCCCCTTCTGTCTCAGGTATTGGAATTATATTTTTTTCTCTAGTTATTTGTAGAATACGAAATAAGGGTGTCAATTATGTCAGGTTGACGGTTTGAATCGTGTAACCCGAACACAACCCATTTAACCCGTTTATGTAATTGAGTCAAATGGGTTGACGTGTTGGCGGGCAGTAATCAAGTTATAAACGTTGTAAACAGTTTGGAGGGTTGAAATAAATGGGTAAATCGGGTTGGTGAATCGTCCTGTCTAATAAAACGGGTTAAATGTCAACCTAACACGGCCTGTTTATTAGACGGGCTGCCTAGAATACGACAACAAAAAACGTGACTACTTTCGTGTTATGTCAAAAATTGACAACCCAACTATGAATGCTAGTCCTTCAAGTATCAATATCGTAATGTTTTTTCTCTCTTAAAAACAAAAAAAAAATGCAGATTAAGCCTCCATGTTCTTTTACATCAGAAGAAGCTGCATACCTAACATCGCGTATCCAGAATGGTGGAACTGAAGTTGTTGAGGTAAAACATTAGTTTTAATTTGCATTTATCAAACCATCTTTTATCTTTAGAATATTAATTTTCTGAATTATGGCTCATTTTGCAGGCAAAAGCTGGTGCAGGGTCTGCAACTCTTTCCATGGTCAGATGCTATAATATGTTTCTAATCTTCTTGATGTGTTCCAAATGTACAATATCTTTCTTAAATTATCTGAATCATCCAATTCGGAATCTTAGGCATATGCTGCTGTTAAGTTTGCTGATGCATGCTTGCGAGGTTTGCGAGGAGATGCAGATGTTATTAAATGCGCGTTCGTGCCTTCTGTGGTGTGTTTTTACTTTTCACGTTCAAATTTTATGCAACGGTTTTCAATTTAGGTTCTTTTTAGATAAAAATAAAAAAAATGGATCATGTTATTATATTGCAGGTTACAGAACTACCATTCTTTGCATCAAAGGTGAGGTTGGGTCGCAATGGCATAGAGGAAATTTACACACTTGGCCCCATGAACGAGTTTGAAAGGTAAATGTCGGTTAATGCCTTTATCGTTTTGTTTATAAAGAAATTCTTTTATCATTTAGATCATATAATTTTCATTTATCATATTTTTGATGCATAAAACTACGTTCAAAGAAATGGGCAAAAAAGTATCAGCGGGTCAGCCCAAGCCAACCCGTATTGGTCCTCACATGAAAAGTATTCATTTTGGTTTTTGACCCGTTTTACCGCCCCTACTTGCAACATTATACAAACTATTAAAGTACGTCTTATAAACAGTTTTCTTCTCTTATTGGCCCACGTTTCTCTGCCTCTTCAATTGCCACGTTACTCCACCGCTTTCGTTCTCATGAATACCTTCTGCCAAATGCAGCTTCTCTCTCATTCTAACTTCCTTTCTCTCTCATAACAAACGGGGACGATTTTTTTTCTATGTAACAAATCCATTGATCGGCAATATTCAGCGACAGTGGTGGATTGGAGTTGTTGATCGGAAGAAGATCTAAACGGAGATGTGAAGCCCAGAAATCACTATTCGAACCAGGAGACTTGCCAAAAACAGAAAAGAAAAGATGAAACAAAACTTGTTTGTTGATCACCACAAGATCGACACTTTTAATTACGTGAACTCCATAATTTTGCTCTGCTGATTACAAGACTAGCGACCCTTCTTAAATAGACTTTAGGACCCAACCTTAACTTAACCTGCAAGCTAAATAACCTTCTAAAATAAACATACCAAATATTAGACCATACCATAAACCAAAACACAGCAAATAAAATAATCAACTATTTTCTTTTCACATGTGAACTAACAAAGAATTAGGTCCAACAAGATGAATAGCAGCTTTGTGGTCGCACTTATTTCTTGTTAATTCGATTTAAAGTTGAATGACCCAAACACATCTTGCAGGGCGGGTTTGGAGATGGCAAAGAAAGAGTTGGCGGGAAGCATCGAGAAAGGCATTTCGTTTGCTACAAAATGATGAACTCCTTCGACGGTAGAATAAGAAAGCATAGTGTTGGTTTGGGCTTAGAATTTGTATCTAGCCATTAGAGAGAGAAGACATTAATGCTACTATTATATGAAATAAATCATCTTTCTTTGAAGTTAGGTTATTTTGTTATTAAACCTAGATGTTTTTTGGCCCAAGTGTTTTGTTTCTGTATAAGTGGTAAGTTAACTCCTAATTTAGAATAAAAATAGTATTAAAACCCGTGCGTTAGGTTAACTGTGTAAAGAGAAGTGTATAAAGTTGTTAAATAATTAAAAACTAAAGAAAGTTAAAAAAATCTTTAAAATGAAATAGAAAATTAGGGAGTGGCTAACGTCATCATCGGACCGGCCAATGGGTAGGGGGGCGTATCGAGTCAGCAAGGGAGTGGCTAACGTCATCATCGGACCGGCCAAGGGGTAGGGGGCGTTTCGAGTCAGTATGAGAGTGGCTAACGTCATCATCGGACGAGCCAAGGGGTAGGGGCGCTTCCGCTCGAAACCGCACGGTTGAGTAGGGTATTTTTTGTTTCCATTTAGATATGATATATAACTAGGGGGAACCCGCGCTACGCGGAGGTGTTGTAAATCGCGGCGCTTCGCGGAGGGCACATATGTATCCTAAAAAAACAAAAAAGAAAGATGGGAAAAAAGTATAAACATAAAAAATAACGTACCCCGGGGTTCGAACCCGGGTGGTGGGAGAAAGAAAGGAAGAAGTTGCATGTTTGGACCACTTAGGCTAGACCCCTGTAGTGTTAATATTCAAACCTAAAATGTTAAAACACAAAAAAGGTGGAGAAAAAAACCCACTAGGATTCAAACCCGGGTGGGAGGGAGGATGGAAGGAAAAGTGTCGCGCGCTTGACCAGTTCGGCTAGCCCTTAAGAGTGGTAAACTTCAAACCTGAAATCTTAAAACATAAATAAAATTCTGATAAAAGTAAGATAAAATATTATCGTATATTAAAAAAACATATAAACAAATATATATAAAAAAAATGGAAAATGTAGGGAAAAGGAAATTAAAAAATAAAAAGAAACAAAAAAGAATCTGAAAAAAAAAATGAAAACGGAAATTTAAAAAGAAATAGACGAAAAACAGAAAAAACTTGGGGGCATGGGGTCTTGAACCCTGGTCAAGAAGTGTGCATATTTTTTTTATTGGAATATATATATATATATATATATATATAATGAAATAGAGTGTCGTTAAATACAAAATACGTACGTCATGTTTTAACTATAACAAATAAAGCAGTTATGAAATAATATAAACGTCTTTCTCTCTATTTTCGATTATATTTATATTTAGTGAGGACTACGTACAAGTGTGTATGTTCTTCTTTAGCGTACTGCTTGGGCACATATCAGAGGACTAGGAGAGTAGCAACTTGCCCAACCGACATATGGTATACTGGGCTCTGTGTATTTTTGGTCTACCACTTGATTAACAACCCTTTTGACATGTTACCTTTATACGCTTCAAGTCTACTCGTATAATTTCAACCTAAACATATATAACTTATTGAACACATATTTAAGCATAAACTCCTTGATTTACAAACTCCTTTTTGAGGTATAAAACCTCATTTAATTGAATTATCTTCTTTGTGAGGTCTAGAACCTCAAACTCTCCTTACCTCCTTGGCGAGACTTAAAGTCTCATTATACAAAACTCCTTTGAGGCGCATAGTCTCATTATGATAAATTATTTCCTTATTGAGGCACATGACCTCATATGAACTTCTTATATCTTTTTATTTAAGTCATACTCCTTATTGTCATGCAATACAATTCTCCTTTATATGTTTTAGAACAACATCATTCACAATCTTACATACTTTATAAGAACTTATAAGGCAGAATATTATCCATAGAAGTTATAAAATGAGACACTTACCTTTGCTTGTTGAAGTTCCAACTTGTTGATCTTCAACTTTGGTTACTTGATTTCCTAAAGTCAACTTCCATTCTTAATGTTTATCCAAATATATACCACTTTAGTCTATTATCATATTAATGTTTTACCTACTAAATCTTTACAAGATTATACTTCTTAACACATGGGGGGGAGGGTTAATTGATAATAAAAACATAATACTTATATCAGCAACTAGGACATTAAGTTCATTGTTTTCACATTTCATCCTTAAAGAACAGTGTCACGTGACAGTGACAGTGACCCTGTTCACTCATGTCACAAAACTCACGCCTTATACTATATATAATGTCGACAAACTCATAGATGCACTAATGCATCTGACATTCATCTATATATGGATATTGATATTTCTTCTATAAAAAATGTTATAAAACACTTTAGTAAAGAATTCTAATTGTAAACTAAGTGAACTTGTCGACTTAAGTAATCTGAATTTAAAATTTTAATTGGATTTTAAAGTTTTTAAAAAGCAGTTAAGGCTCTATATATATAAACTAATTTTATGAAAACTAGGATTATGTGGACCAAGTTTATGAGTCATGCTTATTGGGCCTTCAAGGATTGCTTTGCATACATCTTGGATCAATCCGTTGAGTGTATTTTTGAAACTAATCTCGTGATTGGGCATATGGGCTTGAATGGACCTTTTACTATACAAAAACATTTTCATAATATTTTTGTATAATTTATGTGTTAAGATACTCACATTTTTATTAATCTAATGATCTACCATGGTTAGTGATTGTATGATATTTCAATGTATTGTTTTGTACTATAAATGTGGTTTTTAAAAACGTCATATATGAAAATGGTTATTTTAACCAAGTTTTTTATACATAAATAATAATTTTTTGAACATTTAAAAACATGAGATTGGATGGAGATTAGATGGTCACATTTGAAGTGACAAAATTATTTTTAGGGCTTAACGGTCAAAATCTCATTAATTAAACAAGATGGTCGCGCTATTTTTGCTAATTTGGCCTAAAAGGTTTAAGGTTGATGTGTCTTACTTTGTTTGTTTGATGGGTCATACCATTTTTCTACTTTTTAGGTCAAAACCAAGCGGATGTTGATTTTTAAGGCTAAAATCATGCCATTTAAGACACTTAAGTCCATGGTGTGTTGTTTAAGTAGTTATATTTTTATGTATTCATTTGTAATGATAAAAGGTGTATCCGGTGCTTGACTTAGTTCCCGTATTTGCGCATGGTTCGGGATGGGCAGGATCGCTTCGCGGTCTGATGTACACAGTGTAGAAGGATGTTTCCACGGCTCGATCCCATGATTTCAAGGTCACAAAAACAACAAATTTACCAGTTGCTTCATGACCCACCTCTTAAGTAAAAAATGTTATATAAAGTTATTAGGTAAGTAAAATAAGTAAAGTAAAAATGTTATTTTGATTTTCATTTTAAAATAATCTGAAATAAATAAATAAATAAAAACTTAATAGTGTGGCTCAATTTGAGGTGTAGAATGTATCTTACTATCTTCTAAAAGTCATTAGCCAGTAGACCCAACCACATGACAGACAGACAGAACAAGAGTTAGAAAATGGGTACAAAGGTGGAGCCAAAATTTACATTTTAAACCCTCCAAGTTTCTTCTGATTGTACTTTGTACCTACCTTTTTTTGACAATGTATTATTAAAAGATAAAAGTTAAAAGAGAGAGGGGCAAATATTATCTGCATTCAGAATCAAGTCCAAGTTACGTGTTCCTTTCAACATTATTAGGTTTTTACTGTTATGCAATCACAAAAAGTGATCTCTTCCTAAAAGTTGACTCCCCTTGTATTATTTTAAGGATTGTTTTTAAATTATTTTTTTACCTAAGTTAACAACCCGGTCCCGGTGACGAAGCTAGCAATTTTTTCCGGTTGTATCGTTTTTTTCGATGCTCAAATTTCTAAGTTCCCAACTACGATTTTTTGGGCCGGTTTGACTCGGTTCGGGTGATCGGGTCGGGTTAGTCACATAATAAGACACGATACGATAATGAAAATACATTGTTATTAAAAAAATGTTAAAATACAATGTCATTAGAAATAAATTAAAAACATTACATCTTATAGTTGTAATCTATGGGTTTTCATTTGTAAACTCTTTTTTTATAATTAGTTTTAGAGTAAACTCCAGTTTTAGTCCCTGTGGTTTACACCAATTCCCTATTTTAGTCCAATAGTTTAAATTTCTCTTTTTTAATCACCGTGCTTTCATTTTTGTTCCAGTTAAAGCCAGATAGCTAATACCGTTTGATTTTCTTTTAAGTTTTTTATGAAAAGTCAAAAGTACCCTTATGCCCACCACCACTATCCTACATCTTTATAAAGCCCTAAAATAACAATAACCTCCACCTACACCTTCATCTTCACCACCACCACCCACCACCACACCCCCACTACCGCCACCCCCACACCACCAACGCCACTGCCACCACCACACCCTCACCACCGCAACCGCCACTGCCACCCTCCACCACCACCGTTAATCAGATCTAAAAACCCCCACCCTCTTCAGGTCTAGTCGGTCCTTTATCATAGGTCAAACCCACCATCGAACATCATATCCCTGAAGTTGCGAGATCTCTCCACCACCGTCGTGTCACCTGAAGTTGCGCTTTCACGTGATTTGGCAACATCTGTTACTTCTCGATCTCGATTTTGATTTCGTGACTTCTCAATTGGCGCCCGTTCATGGGTTTTTGCCAGAGATTGGTGTTGATGTTTAGGTGGTGTTGATGGCAGGCGGTTTCGATTTTGTGTTGGTGGTGTTCAGGGGATTGATTTCGATTTCATGAGTTTTTGGATTTTGGCTGGAGATTAGTGTTGTTCAGATGGTAGTTGTTGGCCGAGGGTTTCTACTACTCCCTCATTTTTTCAACGAGTGACCGGCGCTACGGTGGGGTGGGATGAGACGAGGAAGAAAGACCAAAGTGAGGCGGCGATGCTCTTTTTACTGGTCGCAACTTCCAGCAAGGCAGGGGTGGTGGGGATAGCCGGCGATAGGACGATGGCACGATCTCCCTCCGTTAACAGAATGTGGCCGGTTTTGGAAGAAGTTGAAGATGGCGGGGAGAAGATGACCGGTTTTGGAAGAAAGGAAAACGAACCACCGGTTTTGGAGGAGAAGATGACCGGTTTTTATGTCAGCAACCCCAAAACACATAAAGCAGGTCTCACATGGTGGCTTGAGGTGGGTATTTTAGGGTTTTTTTAGAAGAAGAAAGTGGAGGTGGGTATTTTTAAATAGAGGAGTATTTTGTTTATTATTAATAGGGGTATTTTGGTCTTTTCAGTTAAAACTTAATAGAAAATTAGACGTAAGTTAGTGGATTGACTAAAAATGAGACAAATGATGAAACTATTGGATGTAAATCAGGATTTTTGAACTATTAAAATAAAATAGGGAATTACCTTAAACCACAAGGACTAAAACCGAAGTTTACTCTTAGTTTTAATACTAAATTAATTAAATAACCTAGTTGGGTTAATAGATTATAAACCAATCACCGATGGGCAATAGGTATAAGTTTACAAATGAGCCTATTAACTCATGAGCTTAGAGATTAAATAAATTTAATTTATTGGTTTAATTAATAGAGTTAAATAAATTAAAAAAATTATAATTTTTTTCAAGGTTAAGATTCAAATATTTTTTTTTCTAAAAATTAATGGGTCAACCTTTAAAAAGAACTGGGGTCGCTTGACATTCACGTAATATAACGCTACTAAATTGAAATCGAGTGGACTCGGTAGGCCTTGTCTCCCATACTAAACCTCTAAGTGTGTATATTCATAAATACATAAAAAAATACAGGAAAATATTTAAGAGAAAAGAAATAAATAAAATAAAAGTTATTATTTGATTTGTTTTATTAAATAAAAAATGAAGGAAAGAAAAACAATATTATTATTATAAATGATTATTGCTTTTTCCTCACATCCCTTCTTCCTATCCAAAATGGGAGAAATAGCTTTTCTAAAAGAAAAGTAGAAAACTCATTACACCTTCCTTTTTTTTCTTTTCTTACAAAAACTCAAGAACACTGGTTTGTTATCTTTTTCTTTCTCTAAAAGTAAAATTCCTAAAAAAAGAAAAATGACATCTAAAATTATTTTATAATGTTGTAATGTAATAATTAATAGACGTACATTTATGCGTTTTTGAATTTGACAGAGAAAGGATAGTGGATGGATAATAATTTTATAATACTAATATAAAATAGCAATGAAACTAATATTTATAATACTAATATTAATAATAAAAAATTAAAAAAAAAGTAAATAGCAATAAAAATAATAATAAAATAAAAGAATATAATAGTAATTAACGAATGGAGTTGTGGGGTAATGAGTAGGGAGAGTATTGAATATTGAATTCAAGTGAGACTGTGAGGTCAATGAGTGGTGTCAGATGCCTTTAATAGTTTAATCTCTCATATTTAATATACATATTCTACGTCTGCGTCTATAATATTAAATCCACCTAAAGTACAACTATTAATGCACTTCTTACATATTTCAAGGAGCCAATCTTCTTATTCCGTCCCAACAGAATCAACCCATAAATAGGACAATTGTTTATAAATTTATTAATATTCAATGTATAATCTATTAGAGTAAACTACGATTTATAATTCGGTCCAAATATCACTTTTAGTATATTAATTCTAACTTCACCTTTTTAGCCCTTATGGTTTGGTTCAAATATCATTTTTAATCTATTAGAGTGAACAAGATAGGGTTTATTGTCTTGATGAATCTGTTGAATCATCGATTTGCAGGTCAGATGAAACCATCGATTTAAAGAGATAAAGGGTGGAGAAGAGGCGGGAGAGAGAGAGAGAGAGATAGATGATTCCCTGCAAATAGAGAAGGGTGGGGTGGTTTGGAAGGTGACGATAGCGGTGATGAAGTGTAGTGGCCGGAGGTGGCTGCCGCCAGCCGGTGGTGCTCTTGATGTCGGCGGATAGAGAAAGGTGAGAGTGGGATGGGTTAGGTTACAGAGAGAGACGGTGTTTAGTTTTATATATATTTTATGTTTTTATTTTCTTTAATATGTGATTTTGTTATTTTTTATTTTTTATTATCAGGTTTTTTTTTTATCTTTTCACCAAAACTTATCAAGAAAATTTGGATGGAGTTAAGGTGCGTAGCTAATTGGGACAAATTAAAAATCACATGGACTAAAAAGATGAAATTAAAACTAATGAACTAAAAACGATATTTGTACCAAACCCAGAGACTAAAACCGTAGTTTACTCAATCTATTATATCATGAATGGTGCTATTTGTTTTATGGGTTATATTTTCTGATATAAAAATAATTTTAATAATATACATCTTCTTTTTTAAAAGGGAATAATTTTTTTTAAAAAGAGGGAAATTCATATATACCGCTACAAATATAGGTAAATATCATATATAATCAACCAAAACTAAAAATATCATATATACCAAATTTAAATAACTTTTTACTTTATGACCTACCCTTATCCATTATATGATTTTTTATAACATAATTCTTTAGTTTTATCCTATATGTAAAAAATCATCCGTTCTTCTATTCTTGATGGCGACTTTCGCTATTCTCCAAATCATTCAGAAGGCATCGTTTCAAAAGGAACGGTTGTAAGAAAGTTATAATTGTTATAGTGATTTATAAATGATATAAAATAAAATTAGTAAATATATATAATAACAAGAAAGTTAAATATAATATTTTAAGAAAACTATTGTTTATGGGTAAATATAAATTTCCAAATTTAAAATGAGTAAATATGAAATTTCAAAGTTAAAAATGGGTAAATATTATATTTTAAAGTTTTAGAGAAATAAAGGTAAAATATTAATCTTTTAAATTGTTTTTAATAAAATTAGTATATATGATATTATTAAATGTTTGTAAGGGTGTATATATAATATTTTTAGTTTTGATTGAATATATATGATATTTTCTAAGTTTGTAGTAGTATATATATAATTGCATTTACTCGTGACATTATACTCTTAAACAAGAAATAAAGTGATTAACTGGTTGAACAGTAGTGTTATTAATGTCCTAAGTCAACTATATACATATTTTGGTGGTTCTAATGAAAATCAATAAATATGTAATAACAATTAAAATTATTTTATTCATCGGAATACCTGATACACTATAAGGCTATGTGTAGTAGATTCATTAAATATGAAAAACGTCCGGTCACATCAATAAAAGGGCAATCACTAAACCGAATCACTAAATTATGTAATGGTTTCCCTATCCACGCGCGCACACACACACATTTGCGCGCCCCACGCCCGTGGTACAAACCACGCTTGCATCCATCATGCTTGATTAACGCCTCACAGGGGTTGTTTCACGCCCAGAAGTGCTGGTGTGGATGGGGACGTGAGCCCATTACAGAGAGTCTAATAATTTAATTACTACATACAAGTAATTTTATTGGTAAATTAATGTATTCATCAATAAATATACTATAATTGTTAATGATTCATGTATTCCTCGGTAAATACATATATTTACTAGTGAATAAAATGATTTCTAAATATTAATGGTTCTAATTTGAAAAGCACAATATATATATATATATATATATATATATATATATATAGGGAAGGGTTATTGTACAAAGTCAAAAAAATGTAAAAAGTGTAAAAAGTCGTTTAAAAACCCTACCACCACCCCCCAAAACCTAACCCCCACCCCACCCCGAAAAACCTAAAACCCCCACCCCCACCCCCAAAAACCTAAATCCTAACAAAAAAAACCTTAAAAACCCGAAAAAGTCTTCTAAAAACAACACCACCACCCCCCAAAAGCCTAAACCTCCAACCCAACCCCAACCCCAACCCCACCCCCAAAACACCTAACCCCCACCCCACCCCCCAAAAGCCTAAATACTAAAAGCTAAACCCTAAGACAAAAACTAAACCCTATTATCTAAACCCTAAAAGCTAAGATTATAGAGTTCGACGAGACGGTTCCAACGCCGCCAAAATAAGTGAAATCGGAGTTCGTATAAGCCGGTTATAAGCGTTTTAAACCACTTTTTATACTTTTTTTGACTTTGTAGTGAAACCTCACAATATATATATATATATATGAGGCGTTGCAAATATAAAGTGGATTTAGCGTGAGAAGTATGCTAAGTCGATCTTTACCCTTGATCAAGTCAATAATGTCTAAGATGAACAATGACAATTTCGTAATTACCCGGACGTGTGTTATTAATGAAATGACAAAAAAGTAAAAATTACAATTGTTAACTTCTTATTTAGTTCCACCACTTTTGTAAGTGCGGGTAACTTTT
This sequence comes from Smallanthus sonchifolius, assembly GCA_023525975.1. Classification (NCBI taxonomy): domain Eukaryota; kingdom Viridiplantae; phylum Streptophyta; class Magnoliopsida; order Asterales; family Asteraceae; genus Smallanthus; species Smallanthus sonchifolius. The sequence goes on from CM042023.1 coordinate 25,044,536, forward strand.
ATATTATTTTTTTATAACGACGAATTTCTTTACACCTGTGGGACTTGAACCCAAGACCTCTAAACCTAGGTATTCCAATAGACTTTGTCTCTGTTACCCGGCCACCAACCCCACTGTCCATGGAGTTGTATTGTTTTTGGAACTCACCCTGTATACGGAAAGGGCATGACCGTGTCCGTTAAGTGGTTTTGGCCTATGAGCTCATCCCTTTACATAAGGAGGTATAGGGCCGGACCTCATGGAGCTAAGTTAGTCAAGGAGCTCACCCTCTAATAGGATAACAGATGTAATTTTGACAAAATGTTTCATTTTCATTCGAAAATTTGAAACAAAGTACAGGAGCAATCAAGTTTGCATACATTTGAGCAATTTTTAGACAAAGAAGCGTTTGAGGTGCTTGGTATTCCAATGCCTAGGAACCTTCTTTCCTTCCATTTTCGTAAGCTTGTAAGAACCTCCTTTGTGAGCTTCACTGATGCGACAAGGTCCTTCCCATTTGGGACCTAACTTGCCGGTGTTTTTTGCTTAGTAGATTCATTGTTCCTTAGAACAAGGTCTCTAGGTTTGAATGTATCCTGACGAACCCTGGAGTTGTAGTATGATTCCAGCTTTCTTTTGTATTTCGTTTCTCTTATCAATGCAGGGTCATGAGCTTCTTAGAGAAGGTCAAGGTTTGTCATGATTTCAGAGTTGTTTTGCTGCTCATCTCGATTGTTGCTTCGTTGAGAGCCCACTCTGATTTTAGAGGGGATTACAACTTCGGAGTCATTGTGACTGTTTTTCAGTTGTACTTATGGTCCATAGGACGCTTGGAAGCTCCTCTAACTAGTCTTTTCCATACCTTCCAAGTCTTGAATTAATTCCTTCAACGATGCTTCAATTCATGCGCTCTACTTGGCTATTGGATTTGGGGTATGCTACTGAGTTGAACACTTGTATGATTAGGAGCTCTAAACACCATGTGCTGAAAGGCTTCTTTACAAACTATCTTCAATTATTTGTGACTATCTCTCCGGGTAATCCATATCGGTAAACGAGGTTTTCCTAGACAAAATTGATCACCTGCTTTCATGTTATTGATGCTAAAGCTTTGACTTCAAGCCATTTTGTGAAGTAATCAAAAATTACTAGCAAAAACTTGATCCCTTCTCGACTTTCTGGGAAAGGGCCAACAATATCTATCCCCTGTTTGTAGAAGAGCCATGCAGCAATGACAGTCACCAGATCGTGCTTTGGGTTTGTTTGCACTGGGGCGTGAAGCTGACAACCTTCACACCTGTATATCTCTTCTGAAGTGTCTTCATGCATGGCAGACCAGTAGTACCCCAAGTTCATTAACCTCGTGACCACTGACCTTGGGCCTGAGTGTGTTCCACATATACCCTCGTATACATCTCTGATTAAATAGTGGCTCTGCTCAGGGCCCACACCCCTTAGTAGGGGAGATAAGTAGGACCTCTTGTACAAAATGCCTTTGTCAAGGACATATTGTTTTGCCTTTGTCTTAAGCCAGGAAGCTTCTGCCTTGTCTTCTGGTAACCTTTCATCTTTCAGAAAATCTACGAGGGGAGTCATCCAAGTATCCCCTTCTTCCATAACTATGTCTTGAATCTCCCGTGCTTCAATTGATGGTGCTTTTAGTACTTCTACCAGGACTTCTTTTGTTAGGTGGGCAAAGGTGTGATAAGCTAATTTGCTCAGAGCATCAGCTTGCTTGTTTTTTGAACTTGGAACCTATGTAACAGAGCAACTACTAAACTTCTGCATAATTTCTCTGGCCTTTTGACGTAGTGCGAAGCACACATCTTTATTACTATTTGTTTTAGTTAGTTTTTGATTAGTTTTATCTTTGTTTTGAGTCATTTTTGTATACTATTGAGTCGTTGATGTGTTTACAGGTGCTCGTGATGAATACAAGTGAAAACCAGAAGAAACCGAGTATGGGAGTGAAGCCCGAGAGATTAAAGAAGAAAATGTTGAAAATAGAGCTCTCGCGGTACGTGAAGGAGGAAGACAAAAGTCTCGCGGTACGCGAGGGAAGCAGAATACACGCCCGACTACTTTGTTTCTCGCGGTACGCGAGGAACCCAGCTCAGTCTCTCGCGGTACGCGGGAGACCCGTATTCCGTGAAAAAAAATCCTAAATTGAATTATATTATATTTACAATGCCATTATTCAAGAAGTTCGATTGTTTGCCGTGTAGAGAGGGTTCAGAGGCAATTTTGGGCGATTGAAAGAGGAATCGAGTGAAAAGGTGAAATCTTTGGAGTCCGGGTTCGTTTGATTTACGTTTTCGGTTTCAAGTTCGAATCTTTCTTCTTGAATTCTATGTTTGAACTCATGTTTATTACTCTTACTGTTGTTTTGTTGGTTTTGAGTATGATTCTTGGCTTAAACTCTAATACTGCCTGGGTCATTAGATGAATACTTTGTTAAAGCTTTGATTTTTATTCGGTTTTGGAATAGTTTGAATGGATTAATGATTTTGTAACAAATCTTGAGTTAATAATTATGATGAATTTATGTGTTTGAATCTGATGTAGGTTTGATTATAATTCCGTACGTTGATTGTGGATGTCTTCCAGTTTGATTAGCATATCTACGTCATAAATCTTAGGGTTTGTGATTGGTTGTGTGGTTTGCTAGAAGTAGTAGCCATAGGAGTTGTGATTGAGTATAGGTTAGATCTGAATGTGTATCCTGTCTCAATACCCGAGAAGTGAGAGATAGTCGTTTTGTCTTCTTCATTAGGAATCCGAGTGTCAACTTTCTGAGAGGAAGTTAGTTTAGGTGTCTAGTGATTGTTGCTATTCTGAGTCATAGTTGTTATCTTGAGATTACCCCGTGCATTCTTCGGATGTATTATGGACAGTGAGACTGAAAGGTGATCTGTCTATTTGGGTACTCTATCATTGTTGGAGAGACCAAAAAGTAATCCACTATCTGGTAAGTTATTACATCTTTAGGTTCCTTAGTTGGTGACACCCTGAGAGTGATTAGGGATCCACTAGGTAGTTTAGAGTTGTTTCCTTAGAAACCCAGATCCATCTTAGTTTCCAGAACCGGTAGAAGTTGTGCTTTGCAAGTAGGATTTCGACCTTGGTGGTATTCTCTCCATCTCTAATATTTTCCTTAGTTCTTCATCTTGATAGTTTGAGACGACCTTGTTTGCTGCATTAGTAGTTAATCTTTAGTGCAGTCAACCCCCCCCCCCATTAATCAATCTTTATTCCGAGTCAGAGTCTAGTATAGTTATAGTAGTGTCTCTAGGGTTCGATAACTTGGTTTATCATTAAGCTGTGCTACACTCGATAGGTCCACTTTCCTGTCAGTGCGGTTTAGTCGAATGTACTCCATTTACTACTTAGGAGTCTAGGTTAGGTTTTGTTACCTTTTATATAGACCGTCTTGGCGACATCAAGTTTTTGACGCCGTTGCCGGGGACACTTGGCAATAACAATATTAACTTTGACTAGTTCTTTGTTTGATTTTTGGTTTATTTTATTTCTTTTCTTTTGAGTCTTGTTTGTGTGCTTGTCCTACGTGCTATTTGTGTGTCTAATTTAGAATCGAGCCTTTCTGTCTTTGCGTCTTTGTCTCTTTCCTTCTTGTGTCTTTCTGTTTATGCACAATACTCGTTCACAGGGATCACTATTATTTTTAGCTTTTCTAGAGCCCGAACGAGAGCTGCATGAGCGCACCTGCGACTTCCGGGAGCATTTGAAAGAGCTGTGCAAAACCCAGGTACGTTCTACTAGCCCAATTCCATTTCCTATCATGGGCGACACTGACCCACCAGCGAGGCGTACCGTGCACCAGAGGGCCAGTGACGGGGTCACCGGGGCGAGATCTTCTATCACACGCCCCGCTATTCCGAACACCAATACATGGCAGATCCCGTCACATGTCATGAGCACGATCACTCATGCCATTCAGTTTCATGGCCTCGAGGATGAGGATGCACCCGGACACCTGTCCCGCTTCGTGCGCATATGTGATACCTTCAGTATCACGGGTGTGTCTAAGGACGCTATCTACTTGCGTCTCTTTCCATTCTTGCTCTCTGGGCGTGCATCTACTTGGCTTGACACCATCAGACAACTCTATCACTACATGGGAAGATCGTCAAGCCAAGTTCTTTAAGAAATACTATCCACCTTCCAGGGTCGCTCGCCTTAGGGACCAGATCCACTCCTTCCGGATGGACCCTGACGAGCCTTATCACATGGCCTGGGAGAGGTTCAAGACGTTGTTGAGCCGATGTCCCCAGCATGGTCTTTCCGACTAGGTGATTGTGGAAAAGTTCTATAATGGCCTCACCTTCGAGAAGCAACATATGTTCAACATAGCTACGGGAGGCCATATCATGGACAAACTCGAGCCTGCTGAGTGCGAGGAGATGTTCGAGAGTTTCGCTCTCGCAGAACAGTAGTAGCCATCTACTAGGACTTCCATTCCTATTCTAGAGCATCCACTTCTTCTCCTAGAGGTGTGCATTAGGTCACTCCTGATACTAGCGTGGCTGCTGCACTCACAGCTATGGCTAATGAGATCAAAGAGCTGAAGCTCAGTGCTCAACGGTGTGAGGTGTGTAGGGGAGGCCACGACACCAGAGATTGCCCCATCAATCATCAGGAGTAGGTGAGTTTTGCTGGCAACCAGAACCGAGGGTACAACAACTACAATAATTCTTATGGCTCGGGATGGAGATATAGAAACAACCCACCTGGGTTTAATGGTCGCCAAAATCAGCAAGGAGGAGGAGAAGCTAGAGCAAGTTCGGGAAGCAGTGTCAGCACGAGAAGGATCGAAGAGATAATTGAGAATCAGACACATATGCTTGCCCATTTAGTCTAGTTGGACAGGGACACTAGGCAGAGACTGGATGCCCATGACACATTATTAAAGAATCAGCAGTCGACATTTCAGGATTTGCAACGCACGGTAGGAGACATCGCTCAGAGCCTGAAGGATAGAAAGGGAGGTCCGTCTTCAGGCCCCAATGCTTCGGTGATGGCCGTCTCAATCGGGAGTCACAGAGAGGAGAAGAAAGCCTCCCACCGCGCTAACTATCACATTCCATCGCCTGAAGAGGTGAAGAAGATAGATTAGAGGGCTCGCTTTGCTAAAATCGATGCTAGGATGTTAGAGGAGCCTGAATCAGCTGAGGTGACAGAACCAGGGACTTCAGTGAATGCTTTATTGACTAGGAGTAGAAGAGTAGAAGAGAAGGAGAGCCCACCGGTAGAAGAAGAAGAGCAGGTGGATGAGGAGATAGTTTTGGAGAAGCCTACCGAGAAGGCAGATGAGAAGAAGAAAGGGGTGGAGACGAAGACCCCCGAGATTGACCTGATTCATGTTCCCTATCTGGCGCGCTTGCTACCACACAAACACATGAGGGAATACGATCACTTCCTTGATATGTTTAAATACTCAAGGTTAATCTCCCATTTATAGAGGTCCTCCAACACATGCCGAAATATGGAAAATTCCTAAAAGATCTTCTTTCCAACAAGAAGAAGTTAGAAGGGATCTCAGAAGTCTCACTTAGTGAGCAATGTTCTACGGTGGTTCAGAACAAACTGCCAGAGAAACTGGCAGATTCGGGTCGTTTCACGATCCCGTGTCTTCTTGGCGGTTTGCCCTTAAACCACGCGTTGGCTGACCTGGGTGCTAGCGTCAATCTGATGCCTTATTCCATTTATAAGTAGCTAAACCTAAGTGAACTGCAGCCGACACGCATGAGCATATCTTTGGCTGACCGTTCAGTCAAGTATCCACGGGAAATTATGGAGAATCTGTTAGTGGAAGTCGGCAAATTTGTCTTCCCCATGGATTTTGTCATCCTGGATATGGAGGTGGATGACAGAGTCCCACTCATTCTAGGGCGCCCGTTCCTGCGCACCGCCAAGGCATTGATCGATGTCTTTGATGGAAAGCTCACACTCCATGTAGGGAATGAGTCGGTCACCTATGATGCTACAAAGTCCATGATGGGGGTTGGTGAGTAGAGCCACTCAGTGTGCATGATTGATACATCTATGGACTATCATCGGGGCTCTAATCCAGAGATAGAAGTTGGTGAACCTGCCCCTAATTTAGGAGAACCATCTGAGCCGGATGAGTACGGTGACGAAGATGTGCCTGATGATCTGCTGGAGATAATGGCAGAGTTAAATGAGATCATAGGCAAAACCCCAAGTGTGGGGAAGTTGGTGGAGAATGTAGAGGATCCTGATGATCCTTGTGAAGGTTCAGATGTCACATCCATAGAAAATCCTATTCCTGAACCTCCACCTATTCGTTGTTCTGAGGGGAGAATTGCTGAGCCAGCCCCTAGTTCCAGTTGCCTTAGGTCTAGTCGACCCTGTAAGAGAACCCGTACTTTGACAGATTCATCTGATTTTAGGGTAGTGCTAACCCCAAGTGTGGGGAAGTTTAAGGGTGATGAACTGCTTGGTTATTTGAACAGTTTCATTTTCGGATCAAATAGGTACGAGTTGTGGTGGAAGGACTTGTGTGTTAGTTACAAGAGATATGTGGTGTGTGTTTGGTTGTTAGGTTTGTGGAGGACCGGGAGACCGCGTAGGATGAAGGCGGTACCGGTTAGGATCAAGGAGGCGCCTCCTAATAGGCTTGTTTGAGTCTCGGGAAAGTGCCCGAGATGTAGAGTTTGTATGCATTCCTTGGTTTGAGTCCGTGTCATTTTTGTGTTTTTTGGTATGTGTGTTTTGTTTATGTCATGTTTTGCAGGGATTCACGCTTGATTCGGTGAGGAAAATCATCAGGAATGAAGTTCCAGGTATTTTTACATTTGTTTTTATGCTTGGAACAGGTTTTTATTGAATTTGGGTGAAAAGAAGTTAAGGGGTGAAAAATGTTCTAAGTATAAAAACCCCCTTTACTTTCTATCACCCGGGGTCCTCCGTAGTACGCGAGGGTTTGTTTGTGGTTTCTCGCGGTACGCGAGAGACAAAGGATAAGGCCGGCTTAAATGCCACTTCCTTGCGGTACGCGAGGAGTGGCCGCCTGTTCTTCGCAGCACGCGGGGCACTCCTGGATTTGCCTTTCTTTCTTGTTTTCCCATGGTATCCCTCACCCGCATCGACCACCACATTCCACCACTATCATTATTGCATCATATTCCCATCATCCATCATCCATTCATATCATTCAATCCATTACCACTATCATCACTGAAACCGTTCGTGACCGATGATCTACCTTGCTGTGGCTTTCATGTCTATATGTTTCCCACTCATCGAGTACGTTTCTCTGTTATCTATCCAGAGTCGTAGTGAGTCAGTTTAGTCTTTTATTTTTAATTTGAGTCAGTATTTTGTGTCAGTTTGATGCTGCGGGTATTGTGTGAGTTTGTTTTGCAGGTATACATCATTCCATCCGTACTCAATCTCCATTCGGACGGAGTTGATCTTGATATTATTGAGCAGCCCGACAGAGATGTGCAACCACGACCGAAGAGTTTGTTTTGCAGGTATACATCATTCCATCTCTACTTAATCTCCATTCGGACGGAGTTGATCCTGATATTATTGAGCAGCCCGACAGAGATGTGCAACTGCGACCGAAATGCTATACGGTGCACACAAGGATGAACGAAGCTGGATATATTCCATTACCAGCTAAGTCGATTCCTGTTTTATTTTTACATTTTTATTCTTGAGTTGTGTCTTGCTTCACATTGAGGGTAATATGTCTTTCAAATGTGGGGATGTGAGTATTTAGTTTGTCTTTTTTATAAAAATTCAAAAAAATATAAAAAAATACAAAAAAATTAAAAACATTTTGAAAAAATGTCCTTTGAAAGTATAAGTTTTGTAAATCAAAAATGGAAAATGATAGTACAACTAGATCTGCTTATTGAGTTTAAATGAATAAATAATAGAAAACGCGTCTAATTAGTGATGTTTTGGTAGACCCAACCAATTTGAATAGCTTAAATAGCCTGTGAGTGTTACTTAGGATTAATCACTTAATTAAATCATGAAATCGTGTGGGTACTCATCTTAGGGTGTCGGTAATACTGAAACTGTAAACATAGGGTGATAGGTACCACGTTAAGATAATATCTATTTGTTTTTGAAATTTTTGGCACACCTTTCTCTTTTTATGAGAATAAATTTGAGTTTGGTGGCGCCCGCATTCATATATCTATAATTCATGAGTAATTGATTAGAATTATAAGTTTTCTTATGTGTTACCCTCCGGGATGGCCACTTGGAGAAAACCCCCCTAAGTGATTCTTATGTGCTTATTGAATATGACTTAGTCTATGTGTTACCTTCCGGTATAGTGACTTGGTTGAAACGCCTCTAGACGAAAGTTCATCTGCTTTGATTAATGCTCATTTTCATACCATTCATTCCATATTTCATCTAATTTCTTAAACAAATAAATCTTAGTTTAACGTGGTGGGTAAATCTATATGGTTTAATCTGTGCCTAGACATGACCGTGAGACGGGATTATGTAGAGCTATAACGTCTAAGTGTGAGTCACATAGGTTGATTTATAATTGTATAAAATGGAATTAGAACACATTACGGGGGCTAGATGGTTGGTGCTTGGGTTTAATCGGGCAGAAATACTATTGAGTCGTTGATGTGTTCAGATGGGCTAGCTCCCTTAACCTCACAGCATCCTCAATTCTCTTTTTCAGCTGATAACAATCGTTGTATGGTGATCGGTCTCATCGTGGAATGCACAAAACTTGTTGAAGTCCTGACGGTCAACAAGTTTTGAAATAGGACTAGGGGGTCGAAAGTTGTACTTTACCTCTTCCGTTACCAGGATTTCCTGAGGTGTTTTGGTGAGAGCTGTGAAGGACGCGTATTTTTATTTGTCATCATACTTTCCTCGTGGGGGTGACCGTCGTCAGTCATCTGACCTTCTATGTTCGTAAAGGCGGCTTGTGCACTTTTCCACAAAAGGCTGTAAGCGTTGTTTTCTTTTTGGGGAGTGGTTGTTTCTCCAACTTCCTGACTCTCTCTTTCTTGTTTCTCTCATATCAAGGGCCTCCTTACATCGCAGGTAAGCTTCGGCCCTCTCGAAATATTCTTCCATTGTTTGTGGAATATTCTTGTGGAGGTCTCGAATAAGTTGTTTAGGTTTTATAGCGTTCATGAATCCGGAAACCCGCATCTTTTTTGTAGCTCCGCTATAACTTAGCCCCTCTATCTTGTACCTCTCCATGAAACTTTTTAGAGTTTCATTATCTCTTTGCCTGACTTGGTAAAGGCAACATCCTTTGTGTATCTTTTCTGCTGAGTGAAGTTTCCTAAGAATCTCTTGGTCAAGCCGTCGAATGATTCTATGCTACCTTCCGGTAAGCTGTTGAACCACATACGTGCTGGGCCTACCAGGGTTTGCATGAACATGTGGCAACATTCAGCGTTGGTCCAACGCTCAACAGTTGCTGCACCGGTGAAAACTTGGAGATGATCTTCAGGATCATCTTTGTCGTCGTATGTCTTAACGTTTGTTAGCATCTTGTGCTAGGAATCCATGTACTATTTTTAACTTTTAAAACTATTTTAATTAATCTTATTAATAAAGAAAAATCGGATTTGCAAGGCGGAAGCGTTTGTACATGTAACGGTTCTAAACCGGAATCCCGTCAGTGATCCGATTACACGCGTATAAACAATAAAATTAAATCCAACCATAGCAGGTTAGGGATTATACTTTGACGGTAACCGAAAGATCTACACTTTGGTTCAACAAGCGTCTCGCTAGTCACTATTCACAAAACCCGTAATAAACCGAATAACAGTCTCACGGCTTACACACGAGGCCGGCGATGGCGGCGTAGGAGGCAGCGGCGGGGCCGGCAGCAACCTGGAGGCGATCGAAGACGACGGTGGTGGCCTACGGTGGTGGACGACGACGTAAAGGGGGGGGTCTCCTTCTTTGGGCAAGTTTTAGGGTGGAGGCAACAAGTGGGGATTAGGGTTTCAATTAAGTATGTATTTATAGATACCATAATTACAAACTGCACCCCAGGGTATTAACTGTTAATTCCCTATCAATTAACTGTTAATTACTTTTAATCCCTCGACTTTACTAATTACAATTAATTAGTAAATATTAACCAATCAACGTTTAACTCTTAAACGTCCAAACCTTTTGCGCTTTAATTATTTCTCTAAATAATTAATCACCGAATTAACCGTATAAATATTTTTCTAAATATTTATCTACAGAATTATAAATCCGTGTTTCGTGAACTATAATGTTTATGACTAAACATTATTAATTGTTTGTTGTCCAAAATGTAACTCTTTGGATCGTACCTCGATAGCAACGTTGATATAATCGACGATCAGACATCCTATATCCAACATCTTGAGCTTTGTTTGAAACTTAAAGTCTGCAATCTGTCGAGAAAAGCAAGATAAGGAGCCTGGCTTGTAGGGCTTTGGCCACATACAACTCCCAGTTATTGAGGGCGCCAGAATGTCCAACTCCTAATTAAAGGACAACATAATTCCTTTGGCCACATACAACTCCCACTTAACTTCAGATTTATTCTCAATCATACCCTTATTACTGCCTTTCATGGAACACGTGCCTCGGGTCGAAGGACCGACATATCTTACCATATTCAAAACTTCTTAAGACATTGATCCATGAAGATAGTTTTGAAACGAGTTACGTCCAATATTCATTCTCCAATCAATATCTATGAATATGGTCTCCAACTCTTTGGATTTTCATTCCAAATGAACCAACCATCTGATTCACAATAGTCTTACATTCAGATTGATTTCCATGAATCTGATCGACTGCGGACATTTAGAATACAATATTCAAGGATTCTAAAACGTATAAAATATCGAACATAGAAACATCTATTTATAATGAATTTAACCATTAAATCAAAATAAAATATCAATATATTTATATTGTTCAAAAGCACCAAACACTAAATTACAGATCAAACCCACTGTCTAGCAAATCTAAGACATATCATATCAACATGCTCCTCGTGCTTAGCTTGAGGCATAGGCTTAGTCAACGGGTCCGCTAGATTATGATCTGTGTGAACTTTGTTTAACACAGTGTCTCCTCGTTCCAATATATATCTAATATAATGAAATCTCCTGAGTATGTGCTTCGTGCTGTGGTATGACCTTGGTTCCTTTGCTTGAGCTGTGGCACCAGTATTGTCACATAGTATCTCGATCGGTTTCTGAATGTTAAGCATTACCCCGAGATCAACAATAAACTTTTCATCCAAGCAGCCTAGTTTGCAGCTTCTGAAGAGGCAATGTATTCTGACTCGGTTGTGGATTGAGCAATGACGCTCTGCTTGGTACGCTTCTAAGTAATTGCACCACCGTTCAGAACAAACACATATCCCGACTGAGATCGAGAATCATCTCGATCTATTTGGAAGCTAGTATTAGTGTAACATTTTATAGCTAGTTCTTCTTCCAGTCCTCCATGTATCAAGAACATATCCTTAGTCATTCTCAAGTACTTAAGGATGTTCTTCACAGCTATCCAGTAATTCTCACCACGATTCTGTTGATATCTACTAGTCATGCTTAACGCGTACGATGCGTTGGGTCTAGTACATAACATGGCATACATGATGGACCCAATAGCAAAAGCATATGGAACCCTTTCCATTTTCTTCTTTTCCTCGTCAGACTGAGGGCGGTGCTTTTTGTTCAGTATGGTTCCATGTGCCATAGGCAACGATCCTCTCTCAGAATCTTGCATTGAAAAGTGTCGAATGACCTTGTCAACATATGTACTTTGACTTAAACCTATACCGCTAGCCGAAAACGGAGTAGGACTTAGGCTCGTGATGTTTCCTACCGTCTTAGAAGGAATGTCAAAGTTCCAGGGATGAGGTTTCCTTTTGAACGCTCCTTTCATACATATCCGTTCAGGAGATCCCTGAGTTGAAGAAAATTCATCTTTACTCCCTTTGGTGTGACGTCCATTCGTTCAACCGGGAGCAGGACGCTAGTTTGCAGTGAACTGCTTACCTTGTGAGGTGAAGGATTCTGGTACTGAGAGTTGTCTTGTAGGGACAGTTAGATAGTGTGTTCGTCCGTCCCCGGGGAATCATTGGCCATTTTTTTGGTGAGGTGCGGCTTGACACAGGCCGTATGGTGGAAGCGACGAGGGCACTAGTTATCCCAGGAGGAACGTCCTTCCCAACAATAAAAAAAAGGAAAAAACTTAGGAACAGGAGTTGAACTACCTGAGTTTCTGTTCTAAGTAACGCGGCCCCACGGTGGGCGTCGTCAACTTGTTGCTACAACAATAATAGAGCTGGATGATGGTATAGACGTCTCATGTGCTCAACCGCTTGTGTGGACTTGCAAAGAATCAAAGCACCGTTAGTCTCACCGCATGAGATGGTCTCCTGTGATCAGCCTCCGCCATGAGAATAAGTAGTGTGTTCTCGAGAGGTGATAATAGAGAAAGAGATCGTTTAAAAGTGAGTATTAGACCGAATGTGTATTAAATTGTTTGCAGATTGGCTAACACCCTCTTTTATAGAGGGAGGTTCCCTCTTGGACTGGGCTTGGCGCCAAGCGTCTCGTTTAGGATAGCTTCTCTCCTACTTTCTTAGGGTGTAGTTTGACCTTGTCTCTTTGGTGCAAGTGATCATAGTGTCTTTTCCAAGGGCTGCGTTACCCTTTCCCAGACAACGTCTAGGATTTGATGTATTCTCTTGGAGTATTGACATTCTGATCGTTACAGTGTTTGATTACTGTAGCGAGATGCTTTTGTCCATCTCGCCTTTTAAACTGTGTACCTACTGTGCTTCTTTGCTCCGTGATTGATAGGTTTGACTACCCATATCATCAATATATATTACAAATGTAAAATATTCTTCTTTGATCTCGATGTCGGGACTTTGGATGTCTCTTTCAATGGTGTATGGAGGAACATTATTCCACATAAAAAAAGAAGAAAATAATTCAATCTTACAAAATTTTAATTTAATATTTTGTTTACAATTTTAATTTAAAAAATTGTTTACATTGACTTACAAAATAACTCATACCATACCAGTTAATTCAACCGAAAATCTATAATATATAATAAATAAAAGTTTTTCATGTCATCTGTCGCCTCCATATTTATTTTCATCATTTTTTTTTCATCTCTTTCTCATATTAAATACACCTCTATCTTTTAATAATAATATATTTTAAAAGAAAATACTAATCTTTATATTAATAAATCTCCTTATATATTTTGACGAGTGTATGTGTTAACATATTATATTGTATTCCAATGGTTTATTCAACCCGTGTAAAACACGAGTTTTTAAAAAATAAATTTTTTATTACTTAATATATAATATTATATTTATTTAACTCATGTAATACACGTAATTTTAACCTAGTACCTAATATACTTTCATTTACAACTGGCATAAAATGTTTTAAGTATTTTCGTGGTTAATTCTTTCCTTAAAGTTTAAAAATAAGTTTCTTTACAACAATTAACTGACATACTTTTTAAACCTACTTCTAAATTTACACTAATGTTTATTATGAGACTAAAACCCTTAACCACGTGTACTGCTAAACTACAAGCACAACGATGTTTAAAAATAAGGTATTCCTAAAATTTTGAATAAAACATGGCGGTTTTATAAATTGTTTCTTATCACGTAAGTTTTTGAAGTAACAAGATGTATACATTCTAACAAACACAAAATAATAACCTAAATTATACGTTATAAGAACATATGTAATAGGTTCAAGCTGAAAGACCGGTCCGAGACAGGAACAAGCCTCAAGGACGAGTTCTCTCTTCTCTGTCCACGTCACGTCAACAAAGTCCGTCAACACCTTTCCATCTCTCTTCCACCTGTGTGTCGACCCTACTAGCGTACATTACAAAAGCTCTAATAATATATTGAATGTTGTCCTAATAATATATTGAATGTTGTCCTAAACATTAAAAATTCTTTATCATATATAATATTAATTACTAAAAGCTTAACAAAGTAGAACTGGTTCGGTTGGTTAAGAACCCTTTCAAACATGCACAATTCATTTAAGATCATTCACCTGGGTTCGATCACAGGGATGCTTTTTTTTTAAACATTTTTTTTTATTTTTTCGTTTGTCAGTTTTTTTCCCGTTCATTTGAACGTTTTGTTTTACTACACCGACGCGCTACGCGTAACACTCTCTGAGTGGTCGACGTATTATTTATTTATTTTTTTAGTAAACTACAGTTTTCGTCCCTGTGTTTTGAACAAAATATCAGGTGTACGTCCCTGGTCCTTCACTGCTTTAAAATTTCTGTTAGTTTTTATGTAAAGTTACTAATATACCCTTAGGCTAACTTCATCTTCTTCAATAAATCTCCATGAAACCTGATGTGGTGGTGTCCAACCTCCATCATCACCACATAACACACTTTAGAGAGAGAGACACCCTCCATCTTCTCTAGCCGTATTTCGGCCATGGCAGGTGGTGGTGGCGCTCCTACGGCTCAGATGTGACCAACTCCATCCCCACCTTCTACTCTTTTCCGATCCCAACCACAATCGAGGTGAAGCAGCCGTCCTTTTCAACCGACGAAGCACAGACGAGATCTCTGATAACCAGGGGCGGTGGTGTAACTTCCGTGATTTTTTTCATTTCATTTTGTACTTTAATAACATTTATGACCGCCATATTATTTCAATTTCGTTATCTCGTGTGTGTACGTATTGTCGTGCCAATTATTATTGCAAACGTGTAAACGATCCATATTTTTGAGATTTTATTTTTTTTACATTCACATGTTATATATATATATATAGCAATGAAAGAAATAAACAAATATATATATATATATATATATATATATATATATATATATATATATCTTGTGTTCTTTTATAAAATTTCTAAATTAAATGTGGGTTATTAAAAGAAATTGGAACATGAACCCCCCCCCCCCCCTCTTTAACCCCCTCATTATCATTGAACCCCTCAAAATGTTTGAACCCCTTCCCTTCTTTTTTTGAACCCTGGAACCAATTTAAGAACAAGTTTGACTCAAAAAAAAGTCAAAATCGTGCAAATCACCCTTTAATTTGCGTAAATCCGCATCCAAACCTTCTTTTTTTGAATCCTAAACCTTCATGACTGATTAATGATCCTGTATCAAACTCCAATTTGAAGGATTTTGGACCGAAATAGAAGATTTGAAAACCATTAAAGAGAATCACGTAAATGGGTGCAAGATTTGCGAAATCACTGAAACCAAGCCCGAAATCTCGTCGATTTAAAGTTGTAAACGCGTTATAAACGTCCTATAAATCCCCTTAACACCTTGCAAATCGAATACATCACCAAACCCGTCTTTCTCCCCACTGCTCTTCCGATCGGCTCTAGGATCCGCCAACGGATTTCATATCGTGCGAATTCCAGTCCAGGTATTCTCCTTCTTGTTAATCGCAATCGTCCTCACTCTCTTTTCCCTCTGGTAATCGTTGGTCTAGGGTTTTGGAAACCTCTGGTTTGCGCCTGATGGGTTTAGGGGGGAGAAGCAAAGCTGACAGATCTCACTTTACATTTTTCTGGTTCTGATATTTTAAACAACTGGGACAGTTGTCTAGTTGTTAAACATCTTGTGCAATGAGGGCCGAAGGCCAGGTCGCCGGTTCTAGACCCGGCACCTATATTTTTTTTTCCTTTTGATGTTTTAACCCATTTCACACACACACCAATACTTTTTTTTATAGTTAATAACCTGATGTTTTTGTCCAAATAAATAAATCATAAATATTTTTCTTAAACTTCAAGATGTTATGTATAATGTTTATTATGATTAAAAATAAAATGTTTCTTTTTTTTTAAAGTTATTGAAACCATGTATTTTACCATAGCAAAGACGACTTATGTTTTATGAGAGGTTTTAGACCGTTAAATGAATAGAAGTATATATGTAGGCTTTAAAAAGTATAAATATAAGCGTTACTTATTTTTAAAATTCAGAGTTTTATTAAATAAAAAGTGCTATAAATATATATTTTCCTGTAAATAAACATATGGGAATTATGAATCACTTCTAAGAATGTTTTATCTAAAACGACATGATCATATTCCTTAGGATCGTTCATACATTTTGTTTTCATACAAATATAAATTTTTAAACGTGATTATTACGTATTAACAAATTAATTTTGATCGTTAATGGCTCTGTCCTGTTAGTAGATTTACAAATAATAAGGTTTAACACTGTTAGTTACTTAATTTAACAACCTAAATGTTAATCACCTTTTGACATGATCTTAATAATGCAAATATAGTATTAAGATATTTAATATATTTTATATATTTACAAATAATAATAATTGTTGACACCGAATTATCTTTTATAAATAAAATTTATAAAACTTTATTTCTATGTAAATTGATTTATATATTAACACTTTAGTTATCGTCAAAATTCATATCCTTAATATTCTTTCATTCATTCATTCGTTTCAAACCCTATCTTCCCAAATCGTTCCGTTCTGTCTTTATTCATGTTAATCGTTCCTATGTATTAAATAACATATCATATTTATTTAGGGCATCGTTAAACTGGTTCACTTGTCCTACCGGTCTAGTTCAAGTTTGAGACTTCATATCAAGGTGAGAACATAGCCCCTTTTTCTTTTTAACTTTTGGGATGAAACATGTATCTTTTTATGGCTTGATAACTTAAACCTTTCCAAAACAAATTCTCAAACAAGTAATTTCAATTATGTGCTTGATATTCAAACACTTATAACAACTTTGCAATCATTAACTTGATCATAAGCCTAAGGAAGTACTAGTATGGCCATATGGGGGAAACCGATATAACAACGGCACAATCTTTGGGATTGTGGATGCATATAACATTTTAACGGCACAATCGTGGATTGTGGATGCTTATAACATATAACATTTAGGGTTGATTGCAAAACGTTTGTGTTAATATGTTTGTACATTTGTTTGAATTTGTTTTTATAACTTATAAAACCCATGTCTCTCACCAACTTATTGTTGACCCATTTACTTTACATATTTCAGGAACTAATAACTACAAGATGAAGATTCACATAGGATTACTTTTGAGACTTAGCTAAAAAATTTAAACACTATATTTATTTTATTTTTGGATGTTGTTTGACTTTGTTATCAATTATGAAATTAATAATTTATGTGATATCTTAGTAAATGTCTTTATACCTTGTTCTATGTTCTAAATGTGTGACACCTCGCGTTTTCCGCCTTGGCGGGGTGTGACAGGTGGTTATGGTGGATTAGGGGTCCATCAGCCTGAGGGAACGATCCAGCGCACCAAATCCGTGTTCATGTTCAAATCCAAGATCCAACAAGCCTCCATGTTCAAATCCGTTAACCCAAATCAAAACCTAAAAATCCCAAATCGTGATTCAAAACTTCAAGATCTTTTTCGGGTTTGATTACATGTAGGTTTTTTTAATTAGGTTTGTTTGAATTATTGCAGATCTGGTTTAATTTTGACAAAAAGTGAAAACCCCATCAATAAAGATGAATCTTTGATAGTTTGATATGTCTACTGGGTTGCCAAAACCCGATTCTAATTCGGTTCATATCAGAGAGGTTTGGAATGATAATCTTATGGAAGAGTTTACTTTATTTAGGCAATATGTGGATGATTACCTTTATATAGCAATGGATACTGAGTTCCCAGGTGTTGATCTTTGATTTGATTAAGGTTTTTTTTTCGATTGTTTATGATATCAGACATTTAATGAGGTTCTGTAACCATCTTCATAGTGGACTTAACAAGCTTGTGGAGATCTTGGAAGTTGAACGGATTGGTGTTTGTCATAAGCAGGATAGGATAGTTTGCTTTGATGGGTACTTTAATGGGAATCGAAGGCAGTGGTGGTTGCCGGCGATGGTTGGAAATAGAGGTGGTATGGGTTGGTGGCGGGTGGTCTAATGAAGAAGTAGATGGAGTTAAGGGTATATCAGTAAATTTACACAAAAACTAACAGAAAATTTAACGGAGTTAAGGACTAGGGACGCAAAGTGTTAAAACATCAAACGTCGGGGATAAAATTGTTACAGAGGGACGAAATCTGATATTTTTTTCAAACCTCAAGGACGAAAACTGTAGTTTACTCTTTATTTTTTTCCTGTTTTCTGCTTTCAACCCTTCTATTATGTATAATTTGCGCTTTTAGCCCGCTTGCTTTTCTATTAATAATGTTTTCCTACAATAGCCTTCGTTCGTTAACTTTAAAAAAATGGAACGTGCGACTTATTTTAGTTTTATTTTTTTAATTTTCAGGTATAATTTTTTTTTAAATGGAGTCGTATTTAAAATCGAGGATGTTTTTTATCCTACGTTGTGGCGACCGACGTTAACGTTGAGTAGCCATGACAAAACTAAATGCTTATGAACGAACAACATCGTTGACATTGATTTTGTATCATCGTAACCGATATCCGTTGTGGCTTTTCAGGTTTTCGACGATCGGAACCGACAACGAACAAACTCATGCCGTGTGATGCGGGGAAAAACAACCACACACTCGCCGCGAATCGCAGGTATTATTTCGTTTTCAGCCCTTATAATATATATAATTTACGCTTTTAACACGTTTTATTTTATGATAATTTTGTTTTTTCTGTTATAACACTTTCGTTTGTTACATTTTAAAAAAATTGGAGTGCTCGGCTTTTTTTTCCGTGTTTGTATTCAAAATCGCGTGTATTTTATTTGTGTCGTACGCTATATCGAGCGCCCTAACCGTTTAGGTGTCGTGACAAACCCACCCGCTTATGAGCGAACAACATCGTAAACGGTGTTGTTTTTCATCTTATTTTGTATCGGTGTTCGCTTTTATGGTTTTTTACCAGTCGAAGTGATGACGACCAAACTCCTGCCGCGATATACAGAGAAAAACCGACTGTTCTGCGAAGCACGAGGTAAAAAGACTAGTTAAAAATAAAGTAGAATATATGTGAAATTTGTTTGTGTGTGATATTATTATAAAAATAAGATTTATCACAAATGGACACTAGTTAAATTTTAAGATAGAATAAGGAACATTAAAATGAATTCAATTCAAATATAAAATATAGGAAAGTTAAATATTGAATATAAAATGAAAACAGAAAATGTCGAATTAAATAAAATATGTAATCT
This sequence comes from Smallanthus sonchifolius, assembly GCA_023525975.1. Classification (NCBI taxonomy): domain Eukaryota; kingdom Viridiplantae; phylum Streptophyta; class Magnoliopsida; order Asterales; family Asteraceae; genus Smallanthus; species Smallanthus sonchifolius. Next base: position 25,063,706 of record CM042023.1, read on the forward strand.
ACAATTACATTTATGACCTTTTTTATTTGAATTTAACAAGTTTTCTAACGTGATTGATATCAATTATTCATGCATTATTTCCCGCTTATATAATAAATTCCATTATCTTGGATGTTCTTTTACCCTTTTTTGTCGACCTATCAAATTAAAAGACAAGAAGATATTATTTAGTGGAAAACGGTGTAATCCATTATCATCATTAATTCAATAAAGACAAGCCAACTTTAATCACTTGAGTTAATAGGAGGAAGGGTTATACCCGTGTGATTGTGGTGTGCTGTGATAATAAAGTGTACGTCACGTGGCGCCACGTTACCACCCTTATTATCACACCATCCATCACTTGGCAAGGGGTATAGCCGTGTGATTGTGGTGGCCTGATAATTAAATGCTTATTTTTTTAATTTTCATTTAAATAAAATAAAAACATAATATTTTATTAATAAAAATAAAATAAAACATAATAAATAATATTTCATTAATAATTAAAAAAATTTACATTACTAAAAAAAAATTACATTACTAATTATTTGATTTTTCGTAAACATACTCAATCAAGTTCGCCTTTAGTGCGTTATGAATTTCTCGATTGCGAATTTCTTGTCGGTTTACTCGCTTTTGATCTTCATCAATTTCTTCGTGCGTAACCTCCTCCTCATTTGGGTTGTATTGACAAATTACCACTCCTTGATCCTCTAAAATCATATTATGCAAAATCACACAAGCATACATAATGTTTCGAATTTTGGTTTGAGACCAAGATCGAGCCAGCCGTTCGATTATATACCATTTATTCTTCAATAGACAGAACGCTCGTTCGATATCTTTTCTTGCTGCCTCATGAGCCTTTTTATAATTATTACGTTTAATACCTTCCGGACACGTAAGAGACTTAACAATTGTTGCATATTTCGGATATATTCCATCGGCTAGATAATACCCACGCTTGTAATGTGATCCTCTAAGTTCAAACGATGAGTCTGGTGCGGTTCTGTTGATCATATCGTCGAATATAGGCGATTGATTAAGAACATTAATGTCATTGTTCGCACCGGCAACGCCAAATAATGCATGCCAAAACCATAGATAATTTGAAGCCACAACTTCAAGCATAATACTTGGTCGAGGATGATCGCCGCGTGCAAACTGACCTCGCCACGCATTGGGGCAATTTTTCCAATCCCAATGCGTGCAATCGATGCTACCGAGCATCCCGACAAATCCATGTTTAGCTTCATGAAAACATATAACTGTTGAATGTCGCTAGCCGATGGTTTACGTAAATATCTCTTACCGTACAATAAAATTATAGCGTTATAAAACTTGTAAATACAAGACCTGATCATTCGTTCTGACATCTTCAAGTAATCGCCGAACGAATCACTAGCGGTACCATACGCCATTTGACGAATCGCGGTCGTACACTTTTGAATGGAGGTGAAGCCAACCCGACCTCTCACGTCAACATGTTGACGGAACCAATACACTTCTCTCTCAAGATCAGTATTAATTCTTAAAAATAATTTCCAACTCATTCGAAACTAGGTATTAAATTGCTTCTCCCCGTACAAACAACCTTCGTCAAAGTAATCTTTGAGCAAAAGTGTGTTAGCAGCCGTCCGGTCACGGTTGAGACGTGCGCTTCGTTTTAATGGTCTTGAGCAGTATTCCGCCTCTTGCCACCACCTAACCGCCGCCGATGCCATATTTCCAAACGCCATTACCGAGGCTTTCTAGCTTGACGATGAAGACATTTTATATTTTTTTTGTAGTATAGAGAAGATGAAATAAATTGTTATTGGTTTTGTGTTATATAGGAGGTGTTTATATAGGTTTAGAGAATGGAATTTAAAAAATATTATTATTAAATACAAATATATCCGTTGTACAACGGATATATTTCATTGAAATTGTGGGATGATTGGCGTGAAAAAAATCACGGGAGAGTGACCACGGCGTGATTTTGAATCAAGGGGGCGGTGTTCCACTGAAATCACGACGTGATTTCAGTGACCATGTAGGAGCATGGCGTGGTTTCAACGAGTATACCGGATGGCCTAAGGTAACTTTATGAATATTTTTTTTAACGGTAAATCTAACCTACTCATACTTCTAAATTACACCAAATAATTCATCACATATCTGAATCGATATATAAAATATGTGAAATGATTTATCTTTTTATAATAATAAAAATGAGTTGAAAACTTGAAATTCAATTATATTCATTTAGAGTTTTATGTATGGTTGTAAATATAGCGTTTTCTAACTATAATGAAAATAGTAAGATTATAATAATCATAACAGGTAGATATTGAATTTAATACTTATAACACATAGTTATAACTTATAACAAAATGTATTATTATAACTAGTTTTAATAATAATAATAATAATAATAATAATAATAATAATAATAATAATAATAATAATAATAATAATAATAATAATAATAAACAACGTTATTGAGAATTTGTTTTGTCCATCAATTCACATAATTCACTAATTCGTAATTGATCATTTGATTTAATAATAATAATAATAGTAATAATGGAAGTAAATAAATAATATTTATGCTAATAAATAATTAATAATAAACGTTATTGAGAATTTGTTTTATCCATCAATTAAGAACTCTATTTAAAAAGGAACTTCAGCAAACAGTAGCTTCCCAGTAGGTGTGTGTCACGTGTCGTTTTCTATTTTTTGCTTTTACACCTCATATTTTATATAATATACATTTTTAACTTATTTAATTTCCTAATAATTTTATTTTTTAATAACTTTCGTTCATTTATTTTTTTTTAAAATGGATCGCTCGCCTTTGTTTAATTTTTTTTGTCAACGTTCCGGTATAATTTTTTTTAAAACGGAGTTATATTTAAATTCAAGTATTTTTTTGCTATCGTACGCTACAGGGAGCGTACGTAAGTTTTAGCCCCGCAAACAAGCCGAACCGGTTACGACCGTGCTGAAAGGACCCAAATCAGGTACCTTTCATAGTTGGCAAATATAGCATAATCATAGCTCTTAAACTTTGAATTAAACATAAAATATTAACAACGGAAGTCTTGTACGAAATTCAGAGTTAACAAAAAATTTAAACATAGCATTGTTCAACTTTCACAATCTAATAATGGGGATGTCAGTCTTCATGTCAGCAGCAGCCATCCAGCTATCTTCTCTCTAAGCCATCGCGGCTTCATATCTTTTTCTTTCCTTTGCTACCTGATGTACATACTAAAATAGTCGGCTAACGCTGGTGAGTTCAAGTGTTTCTTTTTCTTTAACTTTATATCAACGGCTTTCTCTTAAAAACATTCTTTAAACATACATATTATATTACATACATAATACAATAAAATATTTCTTTATTATTTTACATATATACGTATTTACTTTGTGCTATTTTCTTTAAGTCATACATTAACATCTATAATCTGTTTACACCCGTAAGTGTCTCTGTGTTCCCGGAGGAACCTTTGGTATTGTGGACAGCCGTTACGTATCACAGTCATTGCCACAATCTATCAATGTGTGGGGTTAACCGTTACGTATCGCCGTCATTGCCAGACACGTATCTATCTTTTGGGAATCAACCGTTACGTATCGCCGTCATTGATTTCCCCTTACCTCTTTCTCTTAGGATGATCGTCATCACCCGAGTAACCGTCGTTAATCCTCTTAACCAGTTGTACAACATCCTCGTTGCAGTGCCCTGCCGAGCACTGTCCCGATTTTTCATATGGTAATGTCATGGTCTCAGCCCATGACGTAACCATAGGCTTCGGGTAGCACTAGCTATCAAGACTATACTACTACCTCAAGACTTTCTTCGAATAAGCATACTCTTATATATTAGACAATGTATTTGACTTTCTTTTCTTTCTTTCTCTTTGTTTATAAAACATATAGTTAAATAAACCATTCTTCTTTCTTTTGTTTATAAAACATATAGTTGAATAAACTATTATTCTTTCTTTCTTTCCTTCTTTCAATGCGTTCGGTTAAACAACCGTTACCTTTCTTATCTTTCTTTCTTATAAAACGTTTGGTTAAACAACTGTTATCTTTTTTTCTTACAAAACGTTCGGTTATATATAAACCGTATCTTTCTTATCTTTCTTTCTTACAAAACGTTCGATTATATAAACTGTATCTTTCTTATCTTTCTTTCTTACAAAACGTTCGGTTATATAAACCGTATCTTTCTTATCTTACACAACGTTCGGTTATATAAACCATGTCTTTCTTATCTTTCTTTCTTACAAAACGTTCGATTATATAAACCGTATCTTTCTTATCTTTATTTCTTACAAAACGTTTCAGTTATATAAACCGTATCTTTCTTATATTTTTTTCTTACAAAACATTCGGCTATATAAACCATATCTTTCTTATTTTTCTTTCTTACAAAACGTTCAGTTATATACATCGTATCTTTCTTTTTAACAAATCGTTCGATTATATAAACCGTATCTTTCTTATCTTTCTTTGCAAATGTTTAAGTAATAAAAATACATTTATTATAAACGTCTAATTATTGAGTATGCACACCACCCTAAAACAGTAAAATAGGGATCTTGAACTCACCTGATTATCACACGGATTAACTCTTCTTAAGATAAGACTCAACTGGGTGCTAGACGACCTGTTCGAGCGGTCATAAACGACATGTGTAAATTTCTAGGTATAGCATAGCGATTTGTCCAAAAACTTTTTTTGTCCAAAATCTCTTGCCCAAAAAATTTTTCGACCAAAAATTTTTTGCCCGAAATCTCTTGTACAAAAACTTTTCCGACCAAAAACTTTTTGCCCAAAATCTCTTGTTCAAATACTTTTTCGACCAAAAATTCTCTGCCCAAAATCTCTTGTCTAAAAACTTTTTCAACCAAAAACTATCTGCTCAAAATCTCTTTTCCAAAAATTTTCTGCCCAAAAACTTTTTCGACCATAATCCTTTTTGGTCCATTCAAAGAGTTTTCGGACGATTCATATGTTTTTGGCCAAATTTGTCGTTTTTTATCCAAGTTTGGATCATTTTACGTCCAAAACTTTAGTATGACATTTATGAAACTAAATAACACAATTTTTAGCCAATTCATACGTAAATTCTTGACTTTTGATTAAAACCCACTTTTTGAACAAAAACTCATATTCTGAAGCGTTTGTTACCTGGTTTTTCGCGTGATTTATCCTTCTTCGATCTATAACAAACTTCAGGAACGATCTTAGGCCAAAGGGACAATGTCGAGTTTGGGTCTTGGAGCTTTGTCTCTCTACTTTCTCTCTCTAGATGTTGAAGATGAAGGTGGTAATGGTGGAGTAGGGAAGATGAGGTGGGTTTTTACTCCCATTCTTGCGCCCCACCTTTCCGACCCAAAATCAAACCCGCGAGACCGTCATGTTCTATTCGTTTTCCATTTTATTCTTTCCTTCATTATTTTCGGGATGTTACACATGCCCCCGCCGCGTAGCGAGGGGCAATCGTTTTAGCCACCCATACTACATATAATACACGCTTTCAACACGTTTAGTTTTCAGTTAATTTAGTTCTTCTGTTATAACTTTCGTTCGTTATATTTTTTTTACAAAAAGAATGCGCGTTTTATTTAGTTTTTGATTATTTTTCTATTGTTTTTTATTATTTACCTTCTAACATATTTAACTTGAAAAATAATAATGTTTTTTACTTTCGGTTTTTTTCGTAATGTTTGAACGTTAATTTTTCCGTTGAGTCACTAACATTACATGAGTCGTAAAAACATAGCATTACAAATTTAACCCTCCCGCCGCAACGCGCGAGTTTAAAAACCTAGTTCACATAATTCACCAATTCATGATTGATCATTTGATTTAACAATTTAGATCAGAAATAATAATAATAATAATAATAATAATAATGGAAGTAAATAAATAATATTTATGCTAATAAATAATTAAGATAATATGATCTAGTATAATACAAACAGACAAACGTACTTAGTAAAATCTTACTCATAACAAACGCTATTAGTAGGGTCTGGGAAGGGTAGGATGGGGAAAAACTTTTCCCCTATCTCGAGGGACAGAGATGCCACTCCCAACGATACCTCCGACTCCAAAGAAAACCAAAGGCAAACAGTAAACTAGCGATAGGGTAAAAAAGTAAGAGAAGTAAATTAGAAAGTAGCAAAAAGTAATGAACAATGTGTAACGGAACAAGGATATGAAAAAAAGTAATCCACTGGAAAGTATGAATAGAGTCCCCTAATGAAAGTATATACCAAAACTAAGTCACGCTAAGTCCCCATGTTGACAACATATACACTCTTCTAATAGTCCCTAACCTTTGTTTAATGTCTCCAAGAACTATTATCCTCGATCATGTCCATAAATAGGTGCAATTCTAGCAAATCCTGCTTAATTCGTTCATCCCATGCCATTTTGTGTCTACCTTTGCTTCTCATCCCCTCAATTGTAATGGTTTCCATGGTCCTAACTGGCGCCGACAACTATCTTCTCTTCATATGCCCAAACCATCTCAATCTCCCCTCCCTTATCTTATCTGAGATACAATCCACCCCAATCTCTCCCGAAAAACTTCATTTCTTATCCGATCTAACCCCGTGTTCCCACACATCCACCTCAGTGTCCTCATCTCCGCTACCTCCAACTTTCGCGCTTGTATCTTCTTGATGGCCAAGTAATCGGTTCTGTATAACATAGCCTGTCAAACTGCAACTCTATTAAATTTCCCCTTTAATCTTGTTCGAAACTTCCCGTCGCACAAAACCCCTGTGGTTGTTCTCCACTTGCACCATGATGTCTGAATGTAATGGCCCACATCTCTGTCTATGTCCTTGTCACTCTGTACAAACGACCCTAAGTATTTGAACTTGGTTGCCTGCGGGACAAGTTGGCCTTCAGTGTTGATTTGGGTGCCCTCTCGTTAATTAAACCACTGGAGTTAAAGTAAAGGTACTCAGTTTTATCGCGACTAACCCTTAAGCCTTTGTGCTCCAAGATAGCTCGTCACTCCTTCAGGCTTAGTTTAGGCTCCGCTATCAACACGATATCATCTGCAAATAGCATGCACGATAGGATTGACTCCTGAATGAACTTTGACAATTCATCCAACACTACTGGAAAACGAAACGGACTCAACGCGGATCCTTGGTGGACGTTCACCTCCATAGGGAAGAAGTATGTATCCCTCACAGGCGCATGAACGTTTGTCCTAGCTCCGTCACACATATCCCTAATTATTTTATATACCTCACCAGGACCCATCTATCCTCAAGGCTATCCCAAATCACTGTACGTGGCACACTGTCATAAGTTTTTTCGAGGTCAAGGAACACCATATGCAGATCCCGCTTCTTGTATATGTACTATATAATACAAGATTGTATCAAATGTTTCTGAATTATTTTTATCTACGTTATAAATTACGACCTAGGATGTGTTTTGTTCACATATTTTGAAGAATCGCATGAAACTGAAATTAAATTCCATTAATGACAAGTTTGATTGTTAAAAGTTTACGGAATTGGATTTAGTTGAAGTATAAACATAAATCAAGTATCTTTTTTTTCATATACTATTTTATATAGTTATGTTAGAGAAACAACCCCTTCATTAAATACGAGAAATATTTTTTTATCATACATCTACTTTCGTTCACGTATAAGACTTTAATCTTCTCAATTTAGAATAAAAAAGCATGTCATACGTGAACGGGAACTCGCACATTAACTTTAATTTCATTCGCGTTTCATCGACAAATATATAGTCTACATAGGGTTGTAAACAAGCCAAGCCGAGCCAGGTTGGGCTCGGGCTCGGCTCATTTACAAATCGAGTCAAGCTAGCTCGACTTGTTTATCTTAACAAACTGAAATATTAAGCTCGGGTTCGGTTCATGTCAAAAACTATCAGATCTAAACGAATAATACCAAAAACTCGAATAATCACTAAAACGTACCAAATCTCTCAAAACAAATATACAGACTCCAAAATGATAAGATCTCCATACAATACCAAAGATTATTAATATGATCATCTAAGAAGACTGAAACAACAAGAATACAGGCAGATCTAGACTCTCGCCAAAAGACAGATCTAGACTCTTGCCAAAGGGCAAGAAGAAACCCTAATCGCAAGATAAGAGAGAATATGGAGTGAAAGTGTGTGATGTGTAACTTTGCGTGACCTCACTCTCTCTCTTCTTTATATACGCTCCAAACGATAGATGGATAGTCCAAAGAGACCCATGACCCGCTTGTGTGTTTTAGAGAACAAACGGGTCATGGGGTCTTGAATCTTTCACCCGGACGCTCCAACTGCTCATGACTCAGACTCTCCAGCTTCAATGGCCCAATATGACTGATATGTCCTAAATTATACATGTTTTGCATTCATAATGCTCATATTATGGTACTAATTGAATAAAAACCTTGCAACTACCGCTTAAATCTTTTATATTTTGTAGTTGCAGGTAAAACAGCATCCCAAGAGAAACAGAGCAAAAACAGCCCAAAAACATCAAGAAATCAAGCTTTAAGAAGAAGCACACCTGAGCTTTGACCCCCCAAGAAGTCAAAATTGGTCAACAATCAGCAAAAGACAAAAGGAGGGAGAAAAGGAGGATGCACGGTCGTGCATCCCATTGCACGGTCGTGCAATCTCTTCCGTGTTCCCCAAGATGCCTTCGTACCCTACCATCTGTACCTGTGATTCACTAGGTGTTCGCATGACCGTGCAAACCAATGCATGGCCGTGCATTGCCCATTTTGGGCCCTATAAATAGGAGGCATGGGCTACTCATTCCCCATACCCAATCCAAAGAGAAACAACACTCCTATAGTCTGTTTTATGTATTTTAGAGTAGAGAGGCTTTTCCACTTTGTTTGCAATAGGGGAGCCTACGAAACTTAGCTTTATGCTTGTTCGTATGGCCATTCGTGGCTAAACCCTTTGTATTGCTTGGGTAAAGATGAAGTTTGGTGCATGTTAATATTTAACTTATTAGTCTAATGGTATGTTTATGTTCTTTAATCATTCTCTCTTAAAACCATCTTTATGATGGACTTTTTATCTTTATCTAATTTAGTCTTTAAACTTCTGAGTGTTCTTGATTTTAAATTGTAAGACCGTAAAACATTTTTAATCAAACTTTTCTTGAAACTTGTACGTCTTTATACAAGTGGATTTTGATAAGCCGACATTTGGTTAATATTGATAGAGATTAAAGAGTTGATGGTAATGATGTCCCTGACTAGGAGTCTTACTATTTTATTTCCAAAGAACATAAAATGTTATCACATATTTATATTAGTCATACCATCGGTCTAGTTAACATAACATTATCACATACCAAGCGGATTCAAAGCCCGAAGAAATACTCGTTGTCATCTGATTATTCTCGAGCTATTTACTTTCCTGTTATTATTTTTCTGTTATTTACATTTCTGTTACACACTTCACGCACATTTTACATTCTCTGTTTTTTACTTTACCATCATTTACATTTCCGTCATTTACTTACATGTCATTTACTTTTCTGTCATTTACATTTCCCCTTCACAAGCACACAAACCCCATTCACTAATTAAACCGGCTAAACGAGAACAAACGTTGAGTATTGGAACTCGACCGTGTCCATTGGTTCGATACTTGGTTCTTACCTAAACTATATTACGCTGCGATAGGTGCGCTTGCCTATTGTGTGTGTTTTTAAGTTTGAGTATTTATCATTTTATAAATTTAAAAGCTGATCTCGTGAAACCTTTGCAATATATAATAAAGTATTTATTATACTAAACACACGTCGTCAATGACCAAGCCACAATGCAGCTGCTCTAGCCCAATATGTCCAAACCTACTCCAAACTCATGAATTACACACAAAAATGAAAGAAGAAAAATAAGATAAATATATAACAAATTGAATTGCAAGAAAATTATTATTTCAACAGTTCGTAAAAAAATCGAGTCAACTCGCTTAGTTTTAAAACTTTTTAAATTTGATAATTTGATTTTTTTTTACAAATATTGATATATATTAACATACACATAATTAGGGGTGTTCAAAAAAATTCGAATCCGAAACCGAACCCGAATTATCCGAAAATCCGAATCCGAATTATCCGAAAATTCGGATATCCAAAATTTCGGATATCCGAAATTCGGATATCCGAATTTTCGGATTCGGATAGTGATTTTCGGATAGTTCGGATATCTGAATATCCGAAATATTATATTTGTATATTTTTTTAATTGTTTTTATTATTTAAAAATAAGAAAAATTGAATCAAAACACGATATATTATATTTATATTTTTTTATATGTATATTTTCTAATGTTTTTTAAGGTTTTTAATTGTTTTTGTAATTTAAAAATATTATTTTTATATATTTTTTATTTTTTTTATATTTTCGGATATCCGTTTCACTATCCGAATCCGTATCCGAAATTTCGGATATTCGAATATCCGAAAATTCGGATAGTGAAATCCACTATCCGAAAATTTCAGATATCCGATATTCGGATATCCGAATTTTCGGATATCCGAATTTTCGGATATTCGACTTTGAACACCCCTACACATAATGCATAATTTATTGAATTCTTCCATTAATTCTTGATTTTTTTCTATATCTTTATATTTATTTTTTTCATTTTAAATATGTTAAAATGGTCTATTTGAATATTGGACCAATAGAGAAATTTAATTTTAAAAAATATGTTATAATTTTGGCTTATAATTATGGATTAATAACATAGAAACTAAAATACTTTTTTTTTTCCGAAAAAGTCTCTCAATCCTGACAAATTTAATGGGCCGAAAGAAAGAAAGAATGAAAAGAAAGTGACGGTGGGCTAGTGAGAGTTGGGCTTGGTCCTTGCAAGGAATAGAGGGTATTAATCCTAGGAGGAGCATCCACCGGTCTCCATTCCCACCATCTTCACCATTTTCGTCTAGAGGGAAGAGCTTCTAGACAGAGAATGTCACACCCCGACCGATGGCGGAATCATCGAGGCGGACAATGTGATGATTGTTCATAAGCACATGATCTACTAAGGTTGCATAATTCATTAATAAGATTTAAATATCAAATATCCAAATACAAATCAAGTTACAACACCCTATTCTAGAATATTACACATAATTATTTTACTAGGTCCAAAAGCCTTATGTGTAGCACCTTCAACACATAGTCACACAATCACACATCTTCACCTGAAACGTAATCCAAAACAAGTGTCAACTACGAGAGTTGGTGAGTTTACATATGTTTAAATAAAGTAAAAGTTTCGTTTAAAACGTTTATACAATTCATAGTTTGACATGGTATGATATGGCATAATGTGGAGAACTCACTATATGTATACCAATTGTAAGCATGTAATTATGTATATAAGCATAAAGGTTTAACGTGATAGGCATAGCATACAGCTACCCTAAAAGTGATAGGCATGGAATCAAGACTATGTGGGTTACACATAATTTAAACCATCCTAAAAGTATTCATAGCATAACAAGTGATCAAGCACAAAAGCACAATAATCTACGCATGTAAACACAAGTTGAATTGTATGTAAGTAAGCACAGATTACGTTTCACCCCAAAATGTATAAAAATGTAAATAGGGGATATGTAACTCACCTTGCAGCGAGGGTTTTACTTCACGCGCGTTGGTGATATTTGTATTGTTGTTATGCACGATGTAATCCTATGTAAATAAATATGTATCAAGTATGTATTCGCGTACGTGTACATTTGTTTAAATATATATGGGTTTGCAAACGTAACAACCTCTGTGAAAATGGTATGTTTTCAAATCGTTGTAGGAACAAATATTAATATTTGTAAGACTTTGTATTTTTATAAAAATTTCAAATTAAATATTTAAACTTCTTGAAAATATACTTTTTATAAAATTTATATTTTTATAAGTCATAATTTGCATACTTTAAGTTTCTAAGAAATATTATATTTTTAGTAAATAGTTTCGTGTATTTATTTTATTTATAAAATATTAGTCCATTATTTTTTATGTGTCAAGAAGGGTATTTATTTTATAAAACATTGGGTTTATTATTTTATAAAAGTTTAATGGATTTGAATATGTTCAAAAGTTGGGTTAAAAATAAATGGGTCGAGTTAATGGGCTTGAAACAATTTTTAGTGGGTTAAAATATTTAGAAATAATTAAATGGATTTTAAAACAATTAATTTAAATAAGTATTAATAAGTGGGTTTTAAATTAATTATTTTAATACATATATAATAAATAAAATAGGATTAAATGGTCAAATGGGTCGGACCGGGTCGACCCAGACCCGAAACAGGAAGAGTTCGCGGGTCAAACGGGTAACCGGGTCGGACAGAGGGGATCCATGGGTTCAAAAACAGAAAAAGGTGTAAAAATGGTTTGAACCGGATTCGAACTCGGGTCTCGGTTGTCATCGGGAACGAGTGTGACCAGCCGGGCTATAAGCCCATCGCTGATCAAGACTCGTTTGGGTTGTACATAACACATATGTGCTTTGGTCGCTGGTTCTCGGCAACAAGGTTCCGGTGTTGCCGAGGACCTGGTTTGGTCAGATTCACATCGGCTATGGACATGCATTCAAGTCGATTAGCTTGTAAACGACGTGTACAACTTACTGGAATGCAAAGAAGTCGGAATTTTTACCTGGAAAACGGTTGTCGAGAAGGCGGCTTAGCCCGAAAATACCAGAAATCGATTGGGGAGCTTCGAGTCGGTTGAAAGCCTAAGACAGAGGGTATAGTCTCGTTTCGAAGAGACGAATCCAACGGTAAGGTAAATTGATAGTGAGAGTGTACAGAGAGGGAGAGGGGGTTCGAATTACAGCCGGTTAGAGGCTTAAATGGTCGCACGAGATTTCGATAATAAAAGGTGAAATTGGTGGCTTGGTTACACGCATATGGACACGTCGAATCGAAAGGGACAGCCCTTAGCTGTCGAGGTACGATACCGCGTGCGAATTCGTAGGTTGACCCTACGAGCATTAATTGAGTCGGGGGAATCCGATGATAGAAAGGAAAATTAGATGGGGGCTTTTGTTCGCAGGACACAGACGAGTTCATAGGTGCCAGCAAAAGGCATTGAGGTCGCGTGGTTGTGGAGCTCGAGGTCCCGCCGGAAAAAGGACGAGCTACCGGCGTGGCCAGGTTGTCCGGGGAAGACTGCCGGAATTACGAATTAGGGTTTAACAATTTTGGTCCCTGTGGTTTCTCTTTCGATTAAAAACACCCCTGAGATAATTATAAATCGAGTCCCTATAGTTTGGTTTAATTTAAAACAGACCCTGGACTTATTTTAAAAACAAAACCCTATGGTTTGAATAATTCTATTTTAAACCCTGAACTTGTAATAAAATGAATTAATTTAATTTCTCTTAAAATTAATTTAATTTAAATTATATTTAAATGATTTTATAAACTTATTTTTTTTTAAAAACCATTATTTTAAATACTAAATTTATTAAAATAACTCAATAACTCTTTTATATTATTTATCTAATTTAAATTTCTTCTTCTTTTAAATTAAATAAATTATAAGTTTATAAAACTTAGATGGTTAATAAACTCTTAAATAAATTATTAAGATGATTATAAGTTTATTAAAGAAACTCTTAAATGATTAATTTAATAAAATTAGAAACCATAAATCTATTTATATAAATTATCAAATTCATTAAAATAGTTCATTTATATCTCATATGTTTTTTTTTTTTAAACTTAATTTAAAAATACATAAATTGAAATTTGTAAACACGCTAACTTGTATAAATGTGATATAATATATGTGTGTATGTTTTGAAATGAAATGTCAAAATTTACCCGTTAAATTATATAAATGCTAAATTTTGAAATGTCACAGAGAAAGTCCAAGAAATTCTCTTTTGAACTTCAAGTTTGCTTTCAACCTGTTTCTCCATCCCTCTAGAAAGAATCCATGAAGAACTGCAGCTTCTTAGGTAAAAATCCAACATAAAGCCTCTATTTTCAGTTTAAATGGGTTTGTGGGGGTAAAACTAGGGTTTTGACCTTAAAGGCAAGGTTTTTACATGTTAATGGCCGAACAAAGGCTAGATCTCTTCATGGAAGTAAAATAAATGTTTAGGATGTAAAAGTTACAAACTTGGATTGAAAACGGGCATGTTATGGTTTGATGTTCATGTGGCGACACTAGCGACACTGCCTCTAGTGGTGACACTAATCGGGGAAGAAGATGTGAGGATCCTGAGGTTTACCAATGATTGGTGACACGCGTCATAGGCGACACTAAGAGGATCGCCAAAGCCACCTGGTGACGCTAAGTGAACGACACTAAACCAACAACACTAGCATTCAACGACACGAAGTCCGGAACGCAAGTTCTGGCGACACTGATAGTGTGTCTGGCAACACTGATGATGTGCCTGGCGACACTACCCAGGCGACAGTGATCACTGTCAGGCAACACTGTCTAGGCGACACTAGTAAGATTGATAGAATTCGCGTGTTGACTTATATGCAGATTGTTTAGCACGCTACCCTTAATCATCGATTCAGATTGAAAGTGACGCCTCTTAAATCGGTTGGTAATACGTATTGGATAGCTTAACATGTGAGTCAAAAATCCATATTTACTTGTTTCTAGGGTGATGTGCATACTCACACGAAATGTTTACGAAATGAGGAATTTATGAAATAAGAACATTTATGAAATGAACGTTTATGAAAGGAATGTTTTACGAAATAAGAATGTTTATGAAATGAACGGTTTATGAAAGGAATGTTTAGGAAACAAGAATGTTTATGATGAAATGTTTATAAAGTAATGGTTTATAAATGAAGGAAATGGTTTACAAATGAATGAAATGTTTTACGAAAAGAAAAAGGGCAAATGTTTTAAAGAAGTTATTACATGTCTAATATGTTGAATGAACGAATTGACGAAAGAAGTCTGTGGATATACATCCCCAGTCTTATGGTAGTTTATGGGTAAGCCGTAGTGCCATAAGTACAACATGGGTAGTGCCTATATGGCCTACCAATGGTATTACGGTTGTACAACTGGCGATGGGAGTGACGACGGTCACTCGGGGTTAACGTGACCCGTGAAGGTTAAAGTATGATCTGACGGTGTTATGGGCGTGAGAGCCATAGATGTCGACGTAAATTGTCGGTCTATGGACGTATGAGCCATAGGGGCAATTGAGGGAATAAAAAGATATTGTCGGCCTTCGTGTAGTTAAGCCTTAGGGACAATATGAAAGGAAATGACAGAATGAATGGTAACGCAGACTTAGACACTAAATGTATGACTTAAATGAATGATAAATGTTAAAAGAATGTCCCGTTAAACTATGTTTTGACGATGATTGAACGAATGAATAATGAATGATAAGCCATGTTTTCTTATAAATGATTTAAACCTTAATGAATGAATGTACGATGAAACAATTTTCCTAAAATGAATGAAAGACTTGAACTCACAAGCGTTAGCTGACTTTTAGTATGCATGTCTGGTTACAGTTAAAAGACCGATGAGTGGATGATTACTTGGCTATTCTGAAGAGTTACCCGACGATCAAGATCTCGTATCCATTATGAATTGTTATGAAATTTTTATGTTAATGAACAATGTTTTATTGGGTTGTTAACCTGACACAATTTAGTGTCGTTTATTCCACTGCTATGTTTGCACTTAAAAGTTTAAGAATTGTTTGTGAATAATTAAATCCAACAAGTGAGGTCTCCCGGGTTTGGGGCCTTATATATTTTTTGCGTATAAAAGTTTCCGCAAATGTAAAAAAATCATAAAAAAGTCCCTTAACTTATTTTTGTTATATTAAAGTCCCCACATGTATATATACTTTCTCTTTTGTATATATTGTATGTACTTGTGAAAAAAAAGTATTTAATATAATGAATCGTTACCTCTTAAATTTTTCAAAATTTGATAAAGTGACATTTAAAATTAAAAAAAAAATTATATAATCTTCTTTTGACGGGGTGGTGAGTTATTATTTTAAATATGTTTTTGAAAAACATGCATTATAGACAAGTATAGGGACTTCTATATAGCAAAATTGAATCTAATAAAACCTTTAAATCAAATCAACAAGGATATTGAAGGATCGAGTCCGGAAGCTGGTTTGGGTCAGTTATCAAACTACAAGTTCAGTGTGGAAGTGTTAGTATTCGTGAAATCTGATAAATGTTTCAAAAACACTTAGAAGATTTTAACGAAGTATGATTTGAATTTGAATAAACGATCTTTAAGTGGGGGACGCTTCATCTTCGCTAAAACGTTTCACCATGTCGAGTATGTAAAGTGTACCATTAATCTTTGTTTGCTCTAGGTCATTAGGGTATGGGGTATACCCTCACGGGTACCCCTATGAAAGCCCCCTCACATCGTGATCCCCATGGAAACACCGCCCCCTATGGCGTGAGGGGGGGGGGGGGTGAGCACATTCCCGTGAAGCGCTTCACGCGTATGAGAAACGGGTGTTGGGTGGGTCCCCCATTGTGGGTGTGGGTGGATCCCCCATTGTCAAATATGTGATATTTCACTCACTTGGGTATTTCACTTGCCAAGTGAGGAACTTATCACGCTGATGTGGCACCCACGTGACATAAAATGTATTCTCACTTGGCTCTCCCAAGTAAGAGTATACCACATACTCTTAGATTAACGATTAGAGTGCGTTGATTATCAATTTGTCATTCAAATTTTTATTTGATTAAGAAAAAACTGTAATCATTTGCTCCATCAATAAAAGAAAATTATACATTAAAAAATTACTATTTTGTGAAGTATTGTATTCAACCACCTATCTACACACTAGGGAGTTAAATGAATCGAGCCGAACCCGAGCTTCGTCTAAGCTTGAGTTTGAGTTTGGATCGTTTAACTTATGAGAATTATGCTCGAACTTGACATGTTTCATGCTCCATTTCTAAAGTTCGAGTTTGGCGCATGGTAGGTTTTCAATCTCAAGCTCGGCTCGGGGTCAAATCGTTTAATATTTATTTATTTTAATTATATATGTTTATATTTTTTTGTGTATATATATTTATAGTTGTAACTTCTATAATATATTTAGTTATTATAATTTTTATATAATAATTATTATTGTGTAAATATATACTTAAATAATGTATAAAAGTTATACAAGTAACAGGGTCGTTTAGGCTTACGAGCCTAGTCAACCTCGATATGTGAAGTTTGGATTCGAGCTCACTTATTAAATGAGTTACAATAAAGGTTTAAGATTGTTTAAGTTCGGCTCGATTCAAGTTTTTAGATAGCCGATCTCGAGTGGCTAACAAGTGCTCTCAACTGCAGACCGCTGCATCAAAATGATTTTAACTAAGGAGAGAGAATAATAAGAATTTTCTGATACAAACAGATAAAAATGTTAAAATCTATCTAATGTTATAAATATATATTATTATGGTTATCAACGCCTAAAATAGATCAGGCTTGTTGAACAAGTTTTTTTCTCCTATATATATATCATATTGTATCTCATTGTATTATATATTTGATCAATTAATAAAGGATTATTGGATTTTAATAATCCCACCTTTTACCAATTGGCCGATAATAATCCCAACTGAGAATATTCTTACCACTGGTCCCTACTTTCAAACTATTTTTTTACATTGGACCCCCCGTTAAAAAAACTTAACGCCGTTAGAGTTTATATGACGTGGACATCTGCAAACCGCCGGAAAGTCGAGCCAAGCTAGCAGTGGTCTCGTGGTGGCTTTTGAAATTGGCTCTGGTGGTGTTTAACTGGTCTCGTGGGTCCGGAAAGTCCAAACAGAGAAAACGGTGGTGTTTAACGAAACCAGTTAAACACCACCAAAGCCAATTTCAAAAGCCAACACGAGACCATTGCTAGCTTGGCTCGACTTTCCGGCGGTTTGCAGATGTCCATGTCATATAAACTCTAACGGCGTTAAGTTTTTTTAACGAGGAGTCCAATGTAAAAAAATAGTTTGAAAGTAGGGACCGGTGGTAAGAATATTCTCAGTTGGGATTATTATCGGCCAATTGGTAAAAGGTGGGATTATTAAAATACAATAATCCATTAATAAAAGATCTTTTTCTCCCTGTATCTCTTCTAATATTGTTTTGCTTTTAGGCTAGTTTTACAACACGTTATCAACACGAGTTCGCTCGTTGCTCTTTATTTTTCGTTTCACTTTGAATCCACCATCACCGCCTCGACGGAGATATGCGGTTACTGCTTCTTTCCTGATTGACAGTCGTTGGTCCAAACCACCGCGACCATTTGAACGCTGGCCCCGTCATTGTTTGCTACCGATTTAACCACTCCGCAATTTTGGATCTGATCTCCAATTGCAAACAGACCTTTTACTTAATGAGTAGCAAAATCTGAGATTTAATTCCACCTATTTTTAATTCAAATTTAAAATTTTGGAGCTTTTGGTTTCCACTGTAATTCATCCTAAAACTATCATGATAAGAAAATTTTAGGGTATTGGTTAGATGAACATGAATTCAGATTCAAAACTTTTAAGGTAGCGCATTTTATCTAGTTTACATGATGACATTTCATATTCATGTCAATCATGTGTAATACTTAGATTTTAAACCCTATTTGCAAATTGATAGCTTGTAGATTATGGAGTCATACAGAAAAACATTATATTTGTTCATTAGTTTCAAGTAATGTTTAACAAATATGATAGGTTAAGAAGCACATTGATGAACAAAAGTATATGATTTCCGACAATTAATATCCCTTGATCCATGTGTCGCATCAAATTGTCTTTTAATATCCTTACAAATATTTTGCTACCAATCCATCTAAAAGATTATTTTCATGATCCTCGGCTAGGATGCTCCATAATATGCTTATCGTATTGGATTTTGTAAACGGTTAAGTTTTGAGTCTGTATGTCAAATCACACGATTCAACAAACATATATACACAAAACGATATATAGATTGGTTATACTGTGATAGGTTAATACATAAATTATATATATTTGCTTGTAATTGATGAAAAAAATTTATTCATAAAGTTTTATTATAACTTGTTTATACGATGATATAATATAATGTCTTGTATTGTATAATTTGCCTTTATAATACACATGGTCTTTGAGATGCTATAATTTATTATATTGAATAGAACATTTAAAAGAACAAAGTTATGGTTATCACTCTTTTGAAATATCATAAACATGTTTAGATCATAGTCCAAGATCTACTTATTTATTTATGATGATCTGACACCTGAAATGTTATACTCCCTAAATCTTATTATCAATTTACAAAAAAAGGTCATAAGATTTAAGACCGATAAAGTTTACATGACTCGGATATTTAGCTACTTCTCATTTATATTACATCAAGAGAAGATTATTTATAAGGAAAAATAAGATAAAACGATTTCCATTTGTCACACATCAAATATGCTCCTGAACTAGCATTATTATTAAAAGAAATATGAAAGCTGTGAAATGATTTCATATCCGTGTGTCCGAGAAAATAATAAAAGCCATGACACCTTTTGGTTCTAATCCATAGCCCGAAGCGAATGTGATTATATAACTATTGTTGTAAAGGTCGTGATCATGGACATAATTGAGAAAATTATAATGACGGCCATGTAAATAATGAGATTGACCACTAGAAGTGACAAATTAAGTGAGTGATTATATGAGAATAAAGTTTGAAAAGCATAAAAAATGATTGACAAGATCGTTTGAAATAATAATACATTATTCTCTCGTATATTGCATTATGTATTAAACAAACACGAGTGTAGCTAAAGCATATATGATCATAACCGGAAGTTTATGGATCATGGTTATTTAATTAATTGGCATGACCGGTTAGACCATCCCGAGTCAATGATGATGTGAAACATGTTGAAGAACCTGAATTGAGAATTAAACATGTAATGTTGGCTCTCAAGGAAAGTTAATTATTTACTAACTAAAGTAGGGTGTAAATCCATATAGATATATTCTGGAAGTGATAAAGATATACGCATACATCACTACATAGTGTTTTGGGTATGAATAGAGCCACTAATGAATGATTCATTTATGACTCAATATATTGGTTTTCACTTAATGAATTAACATCCCATCATTAGGAGGAGATTAAAAGCAGCTGGAAAAAGAAAGAGTTGGAATGAATTATCACTGATCCTCAAACTAAACAATGTGAACCAGAAGTTCAAAATAATTCATTTACCAAAATTAAATAATCATTTACCAGACACATTCACTGACCTTAAAAAAGTGACTAAGTCACATATGTCGGCTGCTAATGCTCCAATTAATTTTAGTGTCGAAGAAGGATAATCACATATTGATAATGAGTCTATGGCACGTCTGCAGCATGATAGACTAGCCGATTCCAAGAATAAAAATCCTCGAAAAGGAGCATGTAATTAAGATGGTCAAGTCGAGGTACATTAGAATGGTCTCCTGAAGAGACACTAGACATGATGGTTCCAGAAGAACCTCAGGTACCTGAAAATAAAGAGATCTCGATAAATTATTTTATGTCTAGAAATTTATGGAATCATAACAAAATCGACGTCGTTATACTTTCGAATATAATGTAGTGCTTGAAACGATGAGGATCAATAATTAAGATCTGCCTATGAATGAAAAGTAGAAATGATCGGCCAAAATGGAAAGACACAAATGAGGCAGAATTGTATTCTCTCACGAAACATAAATGGTTTGGACTAGCAGTCCAGATACATGAAGTTGTAAACATGTTATATATAAGTGAGGTCTTTTATGTGAAGAAATTATGTGAAATAATGAAAGAAAGATTAAGGCAGAATTGGTGTCACAAATATTTTCGCAAAGACCTATAATTGATTATTATGAGATACATTCTCCAGTGATGGACGCATTGACTTCCAACATCTCATTAGTCTGGTAATACAAAGATAGAATTGATATGCATCTTAAAATGTTATGACTCATATGATATCAAAATTTACAAGAAAATCCCTGAAGGATTTATAATGCTAAAATCATGTAGAGTAGGTTCTCGAGAACATTATGATTGTCGAATACAAGTTCGGATCCATATACATTATGTGTGTTGTATGCGTTATTGAATTGAATATAACTGGAACTCCTGATGAGTATCCTAAAGCAGTTAAGTGCTTTAAAGTTATTTGAAACATCTTAAATATACAACCCTTGTGCATCAATAAACGTTAAGGGAAGAAATTGTACATAGAGATTATGATATCTCAGTATATAAGAATGGTACAAAATGGATTAGAATTGAATTAGATGTTATCAACATTTGCAATTGATTTGCTAAATGATAAAGTTTATATACCAAACTCCTAAAGAGAGAATGCACATGCATAATTAGTCAAGTTGGAAAGAAGTCCATGATGGATTGTAAATGTCTCAAGCATATATATACAATCTTGAGAATTATATTATAACAAGTTATGTGTATGGATTGAAATAGCCGGGTCGAGTGTGGTATAATCGACTCACTGATTATCTTGAAATATAAAGATATAAATATGCAATAAATGATCTATATGCTTTATTGAAAGAACAATCACAAGTTTGTTGTATCTCTTGAAGAGATTAAACATTTGTATAACGGTATTTTTATCCATCAATCGAGTGACATCAAGAAGATGTTGAAACATTTAATATAGACAAAGATTATCATCTAAGTACGTTAAGGTTGTCAAGTTACGTGATACGTAGAATGACCATTTTCAAACAATGAGAAAATCTAGGTTTGGACGTACCATTGTGCATTTATGTTTCTTGCTAGCAATGCAAGATTAGATAGATAATTTATTCAACAAGATATACCTCGTGTTCAGGGGGAGACACTGGAATGTGGTAAACAAATATTTTGACACCCATAAGGTAAGACAGATTTGGGTTTATATTTTGCTAACCCATCGAAACAAGTTTAGTTAGTCAACACAATCGTGAGTCTTGTGGTATATGTTTACGAGAGAGGCAACGGAACTTTTATATGAAGATCACACATCGTTGGTCAACTTAAGGAATTGCACTTTAAGGAATCAAGCAGCAAATTATTGACTACAGAAGTTTTGAGGAAATTTTACAAAAGATCAACAACATCACGTAAAGGATATATAAATGAGGGGAAGTATTATACACGCTGCACTCTTTTTTCCTTCACTAAGTTTTTTTTACATTGGGTTTTCTTAGTAAGGTTTTTAGTGAGGCAACATAACTGATCTAGTAGCATCAGTTTATCTTACGGTCCTGAAGTACCGATTTAACATCATCCTGAAGTATGTTGTTAATTGTGTATAATGCGAGCTACACTCTTTTTCCCTTAGCTATGGTTTTATCCCACTGGGTTTTCCTAGCAAAGTTTTTAACGAGATATCATATCCAAGCATATAAAGTTGATAACCAGGGGGTGTTATAAATATATATTATTATGGTTATCAACGCTTAAAATAGATCAGACTTGTTGAGCAAGTTTTCCTCTTCTATATATATCCTATTGTATCTCATTGTATTATATATTTGATCAATGAATAAAAGATCTTTTTCTCCTTATATCTCTTCTCATATTTTGTTGCTTTTAGGCTAGTTTTACAACATCTAAGACCATTCTTAATATCCCATTTTTAGGCATTTTTAGTGTTACCATTGGGTGGACATGGTTTTGGAGGAGATGTTTCTCCTGATGAACGCTATGAATGGGTAGATGCGGGACCGGGGGTTGTTATAAATAAAAAAAGAAATAATAATTTTATCATTTTATAAAATTATAGATTTATTACGTAAAAATTAGAAAAATAAATATTATAATTAAAGATTTATTAATATCTAAAATTTATAAAATTTATTAATTCAAGACGGTTATATTTTAGATAATTACTTCTAAATTTTGCATCAGTTACTTTAGATAATTTTTATTATGTTTTTTTAGTTTTGTAACTTTAAATAATTAAGGAATAATCATTTTATATTTATACTATTATTACGTTGGTTAATTTTTATTATATTTTTTAAAAAGAAATATTTTATTTAAATAAAAAGATTGGAAATTAAAAGTAAATATAAAAGTTGTAATAATGAGGTGTTGGGATAGATACTAGCTCATTATCAGTAGTAAACAACGATTCACAAAACATTCATCACATATTTCTTTTTACTAAGAATCGATTACATTGTACACACTTGTTCATGCACACCCGATTACAAATAATTAGACATTGAGAAAGATAATTAATTGGAAACGGTTAGATCCTCCTGGGGTCATTAGAAACGACACACTGGGAAAGATAATTACAAATATATATATTTTGATGGTTTTCGATGGGCTTTTCTCTATAGTCACGCTGGACATTTGCAATCTCGGAGACGCCTCTAGCTTCAAATGATGTTATTATGGTAAATCATTATGCATGTTTATTTTTAATATTTTCGGGTTTCCTTATTATCGATGCTCTAAATAAGAGGCTTTTTCGGCTTAAAGCATGAGCAAATAATTGTTGTTTTCATAAAATTCCAATGAACTCCTACCATCAAAAGCACCCAATTTCACATGATTTGCATCAACGAGTGAGCCTCCTAGGATTCCATCCTAAATCTCTTTAGCACCGGATGTTATGTATCAACTAATATCAGTTGGTTCCTCAAAAGGTGATTATTTAACCTTTAATAATTGAAAAACAGTATAAATCTAACAAAGATGAAAGGGAACACATGGCCCGCATGGAGCTTGTCTTGATTTTGCACAAAAAGCAAAATATAATTTGGATATTTTTGGCTTTCATTTTCAAACTTTTAAAAACTTAAACCAATCCAAGGAGAAACCAGCTATAGAACCGGTTTAGTTGAGTGTATTAAATCATCCTTATTTAAACCGACCAATTATCAGTAAGCGGTGAACATGACCGCGTGGTTGAACCAAATTTCAATTTTTTATTATTTTTTTAAAATCTCATTTAATTATTCATTTAATACCTTAGGCTTTATATTTTATTTATCAAGCCTTCATACTTTATTAAAATTATAAACCTACACCAAACAATATATTTTGTTTTTAATCAGTCATATATATATATATATAGTTATTTTTAATTTTATTTTCGTTACTACTTTTTTAAATTGATCCGACCAGTAGCCTAATAAGACATAGGGTTCGATAATCGGTACAATAACATTTTTTTCTTTTTAACAATAGTCGTTGAAAAAAATGACGTGGAAGTACAAGAATAATATAAAGGGGAACTAAAAGTGAATAGGGAATCCATCAATGATGGTACTAGGATTTTGGTGTGGTGGGGGGGGAGTGGGAGTCCACGGGGTCATCCTCTAATATTCGATCTTAAGCTCAACTCAATTCCTTTCATATCAAACTTCTATGAACTCGAGCTCAACTCTGAGTGCAAAAGGATACACTTAATCTATATACATTATATTTTAGAAATTAAAAAGAAAGAGTAAACTACACTTTTAGTTCTTGAGGTTTGAGCCAATTTAGTATTTTAGTCTATTTGTTTCTGTTTCATTTTTTTAGTTATTGCGGTATCCTTAATACCATCTAACTTTTCTGTTAAATTTTTATGATAAGACAAAAATACCCCTATTAGTAAAAAACAAAATAAAAATAAAATAAATGTGTATATATTTAAATTTAAAAAGATTAAAAAAATATATAAATTAAAAAAACATAAACTCTCTACCCTTTCTCTACTCTTGCTCTAGTCTCTCTCTCTACTCCACTCTCTGGTTTTTTGGTGTCAGGATCGGATCTGATAAGAACGCGGCTGTTCTAGCGAATCGAGTGGCGGAAACACAAGATTCACTTCAATAAGATTGCGTAGATTTGGAATGATCAAACAAGAACACGAACAATGTAAATATAATTTTGAGTGTTTATTTCATATGCTCTTGATTGTAGAAAGATGAATACATGGGAAGCTCTACAAATTCAAGACTCTAAAACATTTATTTATAGCTTTAAACAAACTCTCAAGACTTTTGATAAGGGGAAGGGGTATACCCATGTGATTATGGTGTGATGTGGTAATAAAGTGCACGCCACGTGGCGCCACGTCAGATTCTGGAAAAATCACACCATAATCATATGGCAAGGGGTATACCCATGTGATTGTGGTGGTGTGATAATTTAATGTTTATTTTTGAATTTTTATTTAAATAAAATAAAACATAATATTTAAATAAAATAAAACATAATATTCATTAATAATAAAAAAAATTACATTAATAATAAAATAAATTAAAAAGGTACTCTTAAAAGGGTCGAGAGTTTATTACCACCTCCCATAGGGTTTCTTCTTTCCCCCAATAACAACAACGACAATGGATTAACAGAGGCAGACTCCGGTGTTGCGTGTGTTCATGATGTATCGTACCCGGAGAACTACGTCGCTGTTCCTCGCCGGTCAAATTCCGATGAAGATTCAAAGCCCGCCAAGGAATTTCCATTCACTCTGTTATGGTACTCTTTTTCTTGGTTATTTGCTTAAAAGGTCATTTGTTCAACGGTACAATATCAAAAAACTCATCCGTTCCTCGCGTGAAAAATCTCACGCCGAATCATCACGCCGTGAAAACCATTTTGAGGGGGCGGTGGTTGATGATGGTCACGCCGTGATGTTGGTGGCCACATAGGATCACGCCATTTGATTATGGTGTATACCGGATGCTCTAAGCATACATGGTCAACTCATTAAACACAAAGTCAAACAATTTCATGTTACCTCGGATGGTCAATTTATTCATCCGAATTAACCAGACTTACTATTCTCTTCACAACATGTTTCTAGGTCATAGGTAATAACTAGGAGTGTGCATTCTAATAATCAGAAGATAGATACAAGATTAAGGGGTTGTTTGATAGCCTTTTAATGATTCCATTAAAATGCTACCTCTGAATCATTCAGACGTAGGGGGTGTTTGTTTCAGATTTTGCCAGCCTCTTAATAGTTCATCCAATCTCTTAATGGTTCAGCACAGAAACCATGTTGAACCATTCATAGCTCTTAATTGTTCAGCTTTTAATGAACCAAACATCCCTTAAGTTATTAATTTGAATTCATTGAATACTATTTATTAACTTTTTAATACGAGTTAAATACAATTTTAGTCCCTGTGATTTAACCCAAATAACCATTTTAGTCCAAAAGTTTAAATTTGACTTTTTTAGTCTAATACTTTTATTTTTGTATCAATTTAAGTCAAACCATTTAACATCATCTATATTCTCAGTTAGATTTTTATATAAAGACTAAAATTCCCCTATTATCAAAACACTAAAAAAATAAAATAAATCAAAAGTCCCTTTTTGCATAACCAAGCAGACTTCAAAGTTAATGTTCTTGATCCACAACCTCTAAACCACACCATGTTCAACAATTTTCCAGGTAGTTTGTTTATGCAAATCTAACTTAAATACACATTAAAGTGCCCCCCAACCGGCACACCCCACCCACATATTCTTCTCGTCAAGCATTCAAGTCGCTCCGACGACCTCTACCATTACCACCGTCGAGCTCCACCTCCACCAACACCGCCACTACCGTCCCTTCTTCGTCGACAGTGCACTATCCCTTCTTCTTTGGCAGTCCCTTCTTCATAATAACCAAATCAAAACCCTCAAGTTAAACCCCACCCGTCGGAAAGCCCTCAAATTAAACCGCCGGCCAACCTCCACCACCTGAAATCGCCGGTAGTTTGTAAAAACCCTACATCCTCTTCATCTGTAAAACCACCTATCGGAATTCTAACCGTCGGAATACCAAATTAAACCCCACCCATCGCCAACCAATTTCTTGGTGTTATTGTCAAGATCTTAGTGGATAGGGATGGCATGGAGGGTGGGTAACGAATCGTGGAATTCTTACCGGCTTCGATGTAGCAATGTTGAGGGAGAGAGAGAGAGAGAGAGGGCATGTTTGGGATTAGTTTTATTTTAAGCTTCTTATTGACTTTTGTAAAAAGTTATAAGGAGTTTTGAGAAGTAAGTTTCCCCTTACTTCTCAAAAACTTCTTTCTCCCTTTTAAAAAGTTAAAAGAAGTAGTAAAAGTCATATTCTCCAAACATCTTTTTTAACTTATAAAAGTTAATAAGTAGTTTCAATAATTAATCCCAAACACCCCATAATTAAGGTTTTGTCGTAATTATTTTAGTGCAGGGGTATTTTTATCTTTTCATTTTAACTTAACGGAATAACTATATGGATGTTAGTGGGTTGGATACAAATGAGACAAATGGTAAAACTTTTGGAGGTAAATCGATGTTTTAAAACTTTTGGAATAAAATAATTATTTTTGTCAAACCACATGGACTAAAACCGTATTTAACTCTTTTAATATTTACTCTTGAAATTTTATTTATTTTAAGTTCAAGTTACAATAAACACCATCAAAATAATTATACTTGAGTTAATTATTCAAAACAAAATATTGGTGTTTCTATTTTCAACGAACATAAGTAGAAATGTTTTACAAATCTATTTATCAATCTATTTTTGAATAAATATGTATTCATTAATAATGCATTGCCTACCCATTGTTTTCCGACGAAGTTTCATCGATATATTATTGCCAACAGGACCCCTTTTAACGTCAGATTTCCGACAGTTCTATCCTTTCTATGAAAGCCTGCATAAGTTTTCATCGTAAAACAAACCATTTACATCAATAACATAACCCAAAGTTAAGTAAACTGGTTTATGACCATATAATCATCATACAATACATCCTTAAGCATTCATACATAGACGTATACCATGGTTCTTTCCATTTTCATCACGTGTAACCTAACATCCATCGTATCATTGCTTCATAAACCATGTGGGGGGAGGCCCACTACCATTGTTTGTAGTTTCTTCTTGATTTTATTTGTCACCTTTTTTGTAATAGAGTGAAGACATAATTAAGTTCGACTAAACAATCTATGAGTTATAAACACGTGGAGTTGGTAAATCTATCTTAAGAAAATTGTGATCTTCAAGCCCCAACACTTTCCTCCATTTCTCATTTCTAGGTTTGAAGATGAACAAAGTATTTGATGTCAATTTCTACATTGTTTTTGTGCTGTGTATTCCTACGTGTAGTGACGGAGCCAGAACTTTTTTGTCAGAGACGTCATAAGATTCTACTCTCTATTAACTACAATTAAAGGGTTAAACACATTTTTCTAAAAAGAAAACTTCACTAAATCTGGTCACTGGAGGGTCAGTGAACCATGTTGACCCTTCCTTGGTTATGCCAACAAAGGCAGTTTTAAAAATGTATAGTTAGTATATTATAATGGAAAACTATATAAGTTATCCTACTTTTGTACCTAATCTTTCTTACGAAAAATAATAGTTGTGGCACATAAAAAATAAAAAAGAAGACCAAAGGAAAAGGACGCGTGAACATATATGTTATCGTCTCTTTATTAGACCTTCTCCAATTTTGTGAGGTGGAAGATGACTGTGGCCAACGTGAGGTCTGACGTGGTGAGGCGAGAGTGCAAGTGAAATCCATCTGGAAGGACGTGTAAGAGCGAGGAATTGGGGTATTAAAATGGATAAAATCATAAAACAATAGCCAAGTTTTAACATTTTTCTAATAAAGTCATTCATACTTTTGAACTATAAAACCACTTAAATTTCTTTTATTGTTTCATTGTTGTGAAACTGTTTTTATAAATGTTCAAGTTTTTTTTAAATAAGTGGCTTAAATAAAAGATATAGAAGCTTGAATACTATTCAATTTCTTTTTCTTTTCGGATTGACTTGAATAGAACAATTATAAACTTATTATTTAGTAGATTTTTTTCTTCACATTTATCTCATAATGAGGTCAAACTTGAAAAAAAAAAAACACAAACTAAATAGTAAATATTAACCAAATTTCATATATACTTTATTTAGGTAAATTAATTTTTACAAATTTTAATGTTAATAACAAACTTTCACCACAATGAAACAATATTAAAATTTAAATGTTTTTATTGTTAGAAAAATATATCTAATTTTAGTCGAAGACTAAAATAAGAATTTGACCAGCGTGTTGCGGCGGAGGTTGTACAGTGATATTAACGTGTTTAACTGCATAACTAAAGCTTACGCGATGCGGCGGGTTTGCGAACCTCGTTATGGGCGTTGCGGTGACGACAATAACTGCATGATTTTATTTGAAATTATGTGTTATGTGATTTTATGCTTAATTTGTGAACTTTCGTGAAATCGCGTACGTTTACGCGTAACTGCATGATTTTATTTGCATTAGTAATTTTTATAAAAAGGTTTTTATAAAAATAATTAGTAGAAACTATTTTTAATTAGTTAGAATTAATTAAATTAATTAAATCCTTTTAAATGAATAAACGGACCTTCTAACTTGTTTTAAACCCATCCTAATCCCATGGTATAAAGTATTTAAGGAACTTTTTAAACCCTAAACCCCATTCCACTAATTTTTTTCGAAAATCCCAGCCCCCACACCCCCTTTGAATCGTCGACTTTATCACACACCAAAACCATTCTCAAATCGACTTCCATCTTGCAATCGTTGGTGTTTTTGATCAATCCTAGCACCAATCATCGTTGTTAGCGCATCAAGTAAGAGTTTAATTTGTTTTATATTCATATTTTTGAAAATCAGGTTTAAGTAAAACCTGAGTTCATCCAAACAATGTTCTTTGATCAATAAAGATGCAAATTTTAACGTTAATCGAGTCCTGTTATGGTATCTGATAGATTTGATGTGTTTGTAAAACCCTAGATGCATAAAATTGAGGGTTACTATATATGGAAACTTGCTAATTATGAAAACTTTCTAAATGTGGTAACTGTGCTAGCATACTAGAACAATAAGGATTTGTTGTTAAGTGTTACATGCATGATCTTATGTGTATAATATGTTAGTATTATGCTAATCAAACACTAATTTATACATTGAGTCACCAACGGGTCGTCGGGTCAAACTTGGTCAAACATGAGTCAAACTTGTAAACTCTTTTCAAAACACATGAACAATGGGATTGTTTGGATGCAAAGGGTCTTACGAACCAACACGAACACACACTCATAAACTTATGAAATATAGGTAGCCGTTAGCGGGTCACCTGTCTTTCACTTGTCATTCTAGCACATACTCTGAGGTGAGTTTCACGGAACCCTCTCTTTTACTTACTTCCTCTTTGGGGGAGAAAACATGCACACAAACATTTTGGATATTGTATTATTGTATTATCACTTGCGTACTATAGTGCAAAGACACCATGAAAGTCCTTACATCTCAAACCGTTAGTATTGGAACATAGCAAGGTAATCTTGAGTAGTTCTACTGGGTTTGACAAACCTCACCCGCGTTAGTCACGCTAACACGACTGGAGGTCGAACGGGTGTAATATAGACCTAAACACATTACCATTGTTTTGGTGGACATGGCGGAAGGCAAACAAACAAACAAACCGAACAGTCAGCTTCGATTGCGAAACACTATATAGTAGCATGAACATAGACTAGCTATCTATTGATATACTTTAGTTACATTATCTGGCAAACATCGAACATTTATTTACTTACAAACCTGTGAACTCACCAACCATTGTGTTGACACTTTAAGCATGTCTTTCTCAGGTCGCTAAGGTACACATCAGGAATATGATGCATCCGAGTTTGCATGACTTGCATTGAACATGTTTTCTTACATTAACTACTTTGGTTTTGGGCGCCTTGTTTTACGCATTTGGTCATTTTTAACTTGGTTTTTATTTACGCTTCCGCAATATTTTTAAACTTAATGGTATTGTCTCGTGACTATGAGCAATACTGGTATTTTCAAACTCATATAGTGGTCGTTCAGCATAACTAATGACAATGATCCTAGTTCGCAGGTGGAATTTGAGGGTGTGACAGATTAGTATCAGAGCCAGGTTGTAGCGAACTAGGTTTGCATTAGTAGTAGACTTAGACAATAACCACACACATTGCATTAGTTACACAACACAGAAAGTCATACATGGCACTTACACATTACATTACAAGAAATGTCTACATCACCTACATCCCCAGCTAGTCAGGAACCCGCAGTTCCTACCGTATCATCACCCGAGCCTAAGAAGCGCCGACTTAACCCTGTTGATAACACCATAGTCTATGGTGAGCCTTTCACCGTTCGTACCATGGATAGCACCCAGGACTGGCACTGGTACCCCAACATGATCAGGAGTTGGATTCTTCAGGTGCAAATCCCACCCCCACCTACTGCTGACACTACCTCTACCTCGCAGACTCTACCACCCGTGTAGTATCCTTTAAATCATGCCTTTGCTGCCTTCATGGAAAAGATGGACTGAGAGATCGGGAACATGCGTGATGCAGGTGGAGAGATCACTGGATTGTTGCAGCAAGGGAATCAAGCCGACCGTAAGCTAAAGGAGCTGACTTTAGGTTTAGGCGAGATTGATGTTGTGTACGACAATTTGGTCGCGGCATTCAAGGACTTTGAAGACCACGTGCATGGTCTTGTAGTAACTCAAACGAGGATTGAGGAGTTAGAGGCACAACTTGAGGTTGCCAATGCGGTAGGGAACGAACAGGAAGGAGAACCATGTATCCTTAAACCGTATCTATGTTTTCAATCCAGGTCAACATGTCAACCCCCAGACTTGCACACTCAATACCTTTATGGAATGTAAGCCACATACATTCAATGGTGCTGAAGGAGCAATTGGTTTGCTCCTTTGGATGGAAAAGGCTGAATTGGTTTTTGCGATGTGCAACTGTCCCGAGGCCAACCAAGTCAAGTATACATCTGGCACACTTGAGGGTCCGGCCCTTACTTGGTGGAACTCCCAAGTGCAGATGTTGGGTCTGGACATGGCGAATGCATTACCCTGGGAGGAGTTCAAAACCATGCTTAGGAAAGAATACTGTCCCCGTGACAAGGTACAGAAACTGGAGGGTGAATTCTGGAACCTAAAGATGGAGGGTTCAGATATTAAGGCTTACACTACTCGTTCGCACGAGTTGGCAATTATATGTCCTCAAATGTTGACACCAGCTTATAAAAGAATCGAGAAGTACATCGAGGGTCTAGTCCCTCAAATCCAGAGTATGGTGACTTCTTCAAACCCTACTACTATCCAGCAGACTCTCAGGCTAGCCCATAAGTTGATCGATCAAGCTGTAGCTCAGGGAACCTTACCTCCGAAAGGTGCGGTCACTAAAACTGCTGATAACAAGCGCAAGTTTGATAACACCAACTCTAAAGCTTTCTCAGCTAACCCACCGCCCCCTCAGCAGCAGCAGCAGCAGCGTAGGTATGAACCTACTAAGACCTTCAATCAGTCTACCTCTTCCAACCACAATCAGGGTACCTATGCTGGAAAGTACCCGAAGTGAAACAAGTGCGGCTTTCACCACAACGGGCCATGCGATAAATATCGCTGCCAGCGGTGTGGTAAGATGGGCCATACTGAGGTACCCAAAGGTTATTTTGAGTGAGGGAAGGAGGGGCATTTCAAGAAGAACTGCCCACAGTTGAAGAAGAATGGTAATGGTAATGGTAACGGTAACAACAACCAGGGAAATAACGGTAACAGCAATGGAAATGGTGCGAATTCGTGATTGGTTCAGGAGAGGCAAGGAATGAGCACAACATGGTTACCGGTAATTTTCCTCTAAACGATTTTTTTGCTTCTATTCTTTTCGATACTGGTGCTGATAGGAGCTTTATATCTAACAACTTTAGTAAACAGTTAGAAACAACCCAAACCCTATTAGAAACCAAGTACACCGTTGACATAGCAGGTGGTAAGATAATCGAGGCAACTCACAACCTCAAGGGATGTAAGCTAGGACTGTCTGGTCATAAACTTGATATCGATCTCATGCCAGTTACACTTGGCAGCTTCGACATAATTTTCGGTATGGATTGGTTATCTAAAAACCAAGCCGAGATCATCTGCCATGATAAAATCGTTTGTCATCCTTTCCTTAGTAGAGAAATCCTTTTCGTTCAAGACGAAAAGAGTGGTGCAAAAGTGTTTGCGTAAAGGTCATACCGCTATTCTAGCCCTTGTCACCGAGAAACCTTCTAAAGAGAAGAAGATTGATGACATCCCTATCGTTCATGACTTTCCAGAAGTATTTACTGAAGACTTGCCTGGTTTTCCACCTCACCGTCGGGTCGAATTTCAGATTGATCTAACACCCAGAGTAGCGCCTATTACTCGAGCACCATATAGACTTGCACCGAA
The DNA here is from genome assembly GCA_023525975.1 of Smallanthus sonchifolius. Taxonomy (NCBI): domain Eukaryota; kingdom Viridiplantae; phylum Streptophyta; class Magnoliopsida; order Asterales; family Asteraceae; genus Smallanthus; species Smallanthus sonchifolius. Next base: position 25,096,981 of record CM042023.1, read on the forward strand.
TGAGTTACAAGAATTATCCACACAGCTGCAAGAGTTGTTGGATAAGGGTTTTATCCGACCTAGCTCATCGCCATGGGGAGCCCCAGTCCTATTCGTCAAGAAGAAAGATGGGACTTTCCGTATGTGTATCGATTACCATGTGCTGAATAAAGTGACTGTCAAGAACCGTTATCTACTTCCCTGTATTGACGATTTGTTCGATCAACTTCAAAGGTCAAGCTTCTATTCAAAAATCGATCTTAGATCAGGTTATCATCAGCTGAGAGTTCGAGATGAAGATATCTCTAAAACTACATTCAAAACCCAGTACGGCCATTACGAGTTTTTGGTCATACCATTCGGATTAACCAACGCACCCGCGGTATTCATGGACCTCATGAACCGAGTGTGTAAACCTTACCTCGATCAGTTCGTCATTGTTTTCATTGAAGACATTCTCATCTATTCCAAGAGTAAAGAAGACCATTAAGAGCATCTGCATTTGATTCTTGAACTGCTGAAGCAAGAGCATTTACATGCCAACTTTTCCAAGTGCGATTTCTGGATTCGCGAGGTTCAATTCTTAGGACATGTAGTCAACGAGAAAGGAATACATGTCGATCCAGCTAAAGTGGAAGCCATCAAGAATTGGGCAGCACCAATGACACCAACGGAGGTGCGACAATTTCTAGGTTTGGCTGGCTATTACCGTCGATTCATCGAGGGATTCTTGAATATCGCTCAACCTCTTACCACCCTAACCCACAAAGGTATTGTGTATAAATGGGGTGACACCCAAGAATCCGCATTCCAGCTATTGAAGCAGAAACTTTGTAACGCACCCATCTTATTCCTTCTAGAGGGAACATATGATTTCGTAGTGTATTGCGATGCTTCCATTCAGGGTCTCGGTTGTGTGTTAATGCAACGCGAGAAGGTCATCGCATACGCTTCCCGCCAGTTGAAAATCCATGAGAAGAACTACATGACTCACGATTTGGAGTTGGGAGCCGTGGTATTTGCACTTAAAATCTGGAGACATTGCTTGTACGGTACCAGAAGCACTATTTTCACCAATCACAAGAGTCTTCAGCACACCTTCGAACAGAAAAAGCTGAACATGCGACAGCGTCGCTGGGTCGAACTTTTGAACGATTATGATTGTGCTATCAAGTATCATCCGGGCAAACCTAACGTGGTAGCTGATGCCCTAAGCCCAAAAAACCCAAACCCAGTCGAGTTTGAGCACTACAACTCACTATTCATACCGGATTACCCGACCAAATCCGTAATGATCAACTCGAAGCAATGAAAGACAAAAATTTTCGTTAGAATCCTTGCGTGGCATGGAGAAACAACTCGAGACTAGATCGGACGGTATTCGCTATTTCTCAGAGCGAGTATGAGTCCCACGGTACGTAAATTTAAGGGAACTTGTGATAGACGAAGCACACAAGTCTCGAAATTCTATTCTTCCCGGTTCCGAAAAGACGTATCATGATCTGAAAGTTTTGTACCGGTGGCCGAACATGAAAGCTGATATAGCTACCTACGTGAGCAAGTGTCTGACTTGTTCCAAAGTCAAGGTTGAATATCAAAAGCCGCCTGGTTTGCTCCAGCAACCGGAAATTCCGATGTGGAAATGGGAGCAGATTTCCATGGACTTAATTATCAAATTACCCCGAACCCCTAGCGGATGCGACACCATCTGGGTGATCGTGGATCGCTTAACCAAATCCGCACATTTTCTAGCAATAAAATAGACTGATAGAATGGAGAAGTTGGCTCGTATCTATCTGAAAGAAGTCGTCTCTTGGCATGGAGTGCCAATTTCTATCATTTCTGATCGAGACGCTCGATTCACCTCAAACTTTTGGCAATCATTACAAAAATCTCTAGGCACGCGCCTGGATATGAGCACAGCGTACCATCCTCAAATAGATGGACAGAGTGAGCGTACCATTCAAACCCTGGAAGACATGTTACGTGCTTGCGTGATTGATTTCGGTAACAGTTGGGAGACTCATCTGCCTTTATTGGAGTTCTCCTACAATAACAACTATCATACTAGCATTAAGGCAGCACCGTTCGAGGCCCTGTACGAACGAAAATGCTAAACTTGTGCACGAGACTTCTGATAAAATTGTGTGAATCCGAAATCGTATGGCGACAGCCCGTGACCGTCAAAACAGTTATGCCGACAAGCGTCGGAAACCGTTGGAATTTTAAGTGGGTGACAAAGTTTTGTTAAAAGTTTCACCTTGGAAAGGTGTATTTCGTTTTGGGAAACGGGGCAAGTTAAACCTGTGTTACGTTGGGCCGTTCGATATAGTGAAGATGATTGGTCCAGTAGCGTATCAACTGAATCTACCTGAGGAACTCAATGGAGTACACAATGTCTTTCATGTCTCGAATTTGAAGAAATGTTTATCAGATGAGACACTCGTGGTTCCACTTGAAGAGTTAGAAATCGATGAACAGTTGCATTTCATCGAAGAACCGGTTGAAATCATGGACCGAGATGTCAAAACGCTCAAACATAGTAAAATCCCTATTGTTAGAAGCGTGGACCGGAGTTCACATGGGAGCGCGAGGATCAAATGATGCGCAAGTATCCTCAGCTTTTCAAACAGTCAACGGCAAACACAGAAGGTACTAGTTAAATTTCAGGGTGAAACTTCTTTCAACAAGGGGATGATGTGACAACTCAAATTTTTTTCAGACAATTAACGACTTTATTTAATTTTCGGTACAAAAATTCTTTCAAAAAGGGGATGATGTGACACCCGGCATTTTCAGGTTAACTCTGTTATCTAAAACATTCATTCATGCATTACACTTGATTAGATTTAATTAAGTGTGTCGTTTACTGCACAAACACTCACGTAACGGTAATTTGGAGAATTACCGAATCACGAGTCTGTCCCCGAACATTGGTGGTTAATCAAAAATAATATTTCAAACAATTATTAATTTATATTTAATATAAATTATATGAAAATACGTGTTATGTGATTTTATTCTTAATTTGTGAACTTTCGTGAAATCGCGTATGTTTACGTATAACTGCATGATTTTATTTGCATTAGTAAATTTTTATAAAAAGGTTTTTATAAAAATAATTACTAGAAACTATTTTTAATTAGTTAGAATTAATTAAATCCTTTTAAATGAATAAACGGGTCTCCTAACTTGTTTTAAACCCATCCTAACCCATGGGATAAAGTATTTAAGAAACTTCTTAAACCCTTAACCCCATTCCACTCATTTTTTTCAAAATTCCAGCACCCCACCCCCTTTGAATCGTCGACTTCATCACACACCAAAACCATTCTCAAATCGACTTCTATCTTGCAATCGTTAGTGTTTTTGATCAATCCAAGCACCAATCATTGTTGTTAACGCATCAAGTAAGAGTTTTATTTTTTTTATATTCATATTTTCGAAAATCAGGTTTAAGTAAAACCTGAGTTCATCCAAACAATGTTCTTTAATCAATAAAGATGCAAACTTTAACGTTAATCGAGTCCTGTTATGATATCTGTTAGATTTGATGTGTTTGTAAAACCCTAGATGCATAAAACGAGGGTTACTATATATGGAAACTTGTTAATTATGGAAACTTACTAATTATGAAAACTTTCTAAATATGGAAACTTTCTAAATGTGGTAACTGTGCTAGCATACTAGAACAATAAGGATTTGTTATTAAGTGTTACCTGCATGATCTTATGTGTATAATATGTTAGTGTTATGCTAATCGAACACTAACTTATACATTGAGTCACAAACGGGTCGTCGGGTCAAACTTGGCCAAACATGAATTAAACTTGTAAACTATTTTCAAAACACATGAACAATGGGATTGTTTAGATGCAAAGGGTCTTACGAACCAACACGGACACACACTCATAAACTTATGAAATATAGGCAGCCGTTAGTGGGTCACCTGTCTTTCACTTGTCATTCTAGCACATACTCTGAGGTGAGTTTCACGGCCCTCTCTCTTTTACTTACTTCCTTTTTGGGGGAGAAAGCATGCACACAAACATTTTGGATCTTGTATTATTGTATTATCACTTACGTACTATATTGCAAACACACCCTGAAAGTCCTTATATCTCGAACCGTTAGTATTGGAACATAGCGAGGTAATCTTGAGTAGTATCACTGGGTTTGACAAACCCCACCCGTGTTAGTTGCGCTAACACGATTGGAGGTCGAACGGGTGTAATATTGACCTAAACACATTACCATTGTTTTGGTGGACATGGCGGAAGGCAAACAAACAAACAAACCAAACAGTCAGCTTCGGTTTCAAAACAATATATAGTAGCATGAACATATACTAGCTATCTATTATTATACTTTAGTTACATTATCTGGCAAATATCGAACATTTATTTGCTTACAAACCTGTGAACTCACCAACCATTGTGTTGACACTTTAAGCATGTCTTTCTCAGGTCGATAAGGTACACATCAGGAATAGAATGCATCCGAGTTTGCATGACTTGCATTGAACATGTTTTCTTACATTAACTACTTTGGTTTTGGGCGCCTTGTTTTGCGTATTTAGTCATTTTTTAACTTGGTTTTTATTTACGCTTCCGCAATATTTTCAAATTTAACGGTATTGTCTTGTGACTATGAGCAATACTGGTATTTTCAAACTCATATAGTGGTCGTTCAATATAATTAATGACAATGATCCTGGTTTGTCACGCGTCTCGCGGTAGAACCCGCAGGTGGAATTTGAGGGTGTGACAGAAAAATAGATAAATTGCGGCGCGAATAGGAGTTAACATTGAAACGACAAATTCGTTAAAAAAGATAGTAACAAATTAAAAATAGAAAAAAGTATTTTTTATAAACGAAGATAAAAAAAATTAAAAAAAATAGAAATTTATGTTGTATAGTTGAGAATTTGGTGAATGAGTAAACTTGAAACTTTATGTACAGTTAAAAGCGTATATTAAAAATATATATTACAGGAGTAAATTTGAAACTTTAGAAATTTAAGAAAGGGGTAGATCTGAAATTTGAGAAAACTAAAGGTTTAAATTGTAAACTTTGTCAAAGTAGGAGGTTGGGGTGGAAAATGGTCGGTGGCCTATCAATGGGCGCCAACCTTACGGATTAAGGTTTCTTAGAGCATTCGCAGCAGGTTTCATATACTTATTTTTATAATTACATTAAAATCACTAGCTTTTCTCTCTAATTTTTAATTAAATAATACTTTTTTATACATTTATTAATACATTTTATCTTTTCTTCACTGACAAACACTTTTAAAAAATATTAAAAAATTTATACAGGTGAACAGTGTTTCCACAAATATACAAAAAATTTGTACTTTTTCTCACTCCTCCAGTTACAACCACTTTAAATCATTCTTTAAAATATACAAAACTCACTCACAAACATATACCAAACCGGCTATGAATGCTCTTAGAATACATTTTTGAATATGGATCATTACGGTCTTGATTAAAGTAAAAGGGATTTGAATAGTAACTTTGTCATTCCAAATATGACACGTGTGGTTTATTTGTTTATTTAGTTAATTTTTTTTATTTTCACCCCTCATACTATATATAAAATACGTTTTTAACCCTTTTAGTTATCTAATAATTTTGCTTTTCTTTAATAACTTTCGTTCGTTAACGTTTTTCAAAAAGGGGAGTGCTCGACAGTTTTTAGTTTTTTTTCAACGTTCCGATATAATTTTTTTGAAAACGGAGTTTTATTCAAAATCGAGTTTTTTTTTTGCTAACAAGGCCTATAGCGCGTGCCGTTAATGTTGTGGTACCGTGCCGAAACGAATCTGTTATGAGCAAACAACATAATTGTTGTTATTAGTATTATCGAAACCGGTGTTGGTCTTCGTTTTTTTGGTTTTCTACGCCCCGGACTTTTTCCCCTTTTTAAGTACTTAGTTTTAGGTTTATTTTTTATTAACATTATTTTGAACCTTGCGTGTATGTTTTTGTTTAAATTTTATTAACGATCAACCTTACGCTCGTGACGGAACCCCAATGTCTAAACTTAAACTGATGATTGGACCAAATCAAGGATTTTTTTTAAACGTTTTGATATAATCTTAATTGAAAACGGATTCAAAATGGGTTTTTTTTTATTAGAGCGTATATCGAGTGCCATTAGCATTGTAGTATTATGATAAACCGAACCTATTATAAACAAATTAGACGACCTGACATCCGCCACAAAGCACGGATATTCAAGTAGTTTATATGATTTTAAGCCCAGATAAATATCATACTTTTGTTTTTTTTACAATCATGACAGTGGAATTTACTTCATAAGTGCAATTATGGTAAATAAAAAGATAAAAGTTAGATGTTATCTCTTCTTTTTCTAAAGCCAAAGTATGTTATTATCTGGAATGATTTTCTAAACAAAAATAATAATAATAATAATAATAATAATAATTATTATTATTATTATTATTATTATTATTATTATTATTGTTATTATTATTCAAAATATAAATTATTTTATTATTTATTTAAATATAAAGTAAAATAAAATACGTTTATTAAAAAAATTGTCATTTAATATGATAAAGATACTCTTTAAAACAATCATAAAAAGTGAAAAACACCTTTAAATCATTTATAAGTATAAAAATATTAGAACAGAAGTATAAGAAATCACGATGTAAATAATAAATAATTGGTAATACTATACTCTATTAAGGAAAACATCATGATTTTTAACAAAGTTAAAAAATTTATCCTACACCGAAGACCGGGAGAAATTTACGTAAATAGTTATTTTGACTAAAGATCTTACCTAAATAGCATGTCACTATTTGACTTTTTTTTTCTAACGGTCTAGCGATTGGAGAAATTTTTTACTTTAATGGGGCTCAAAGTCCTCATCCCGGTTCGAATCTCACCCCACGTCACCCAGGAGAAAACCCACAACTGAGAAAACCCACTGGCTCAACCTGAAACATTTTTTGTTCAAAGCGAGACTTGAACCATGACCTCCCATTGGAATGTCATTATTTAACTTACAATACATTACACTGTGACACGTTGTCACCCTTTAGACACTTCTTTAGCTTTTCACGATGAAAGTTAGGACATTGGGTATACTCCCGTGAGTGTGAATGTGGTGAGATGACATCTAAGCTCTTCCTTATCACTCATGTAACATGCCCAGAAGGTTATTATGGAAAAAAAATTTCAAAGGAGCACAAGCATCTGCTAGAAAGGATATTGAACGGACATTTAGTGTCCTCAAACAAAGATGACATATAATGAAAAACCGGCACGTGCATTGAAGCTCCATAGAATACAACATGTTATATAAGTGTGCCTCATCCTACATAACATGATCTTAAATGATGAAGGCCATGTGATTTGTGAGTTCAAAGAAGACAAATTTGAAGCGACAATCAGATTAGAAGAAGTTAGTGATACCCAAAAAGTGAAAATGAATGGCAAATACGCAACCGCGACTCGCACAACAATCTTCGACATGATTTGGTGAAACATATCGCCACACTTCACCCTAGAGTTGGACAAAAAAATTGGTTTAAGCGCGGTAAGCTAGTCCAAAACTCGAACCGACTCGGCAGCAAAACCGGTTTGGGTCAACCCGACTCAAGCAGGTTTAGGATAGGTTCCTTGAATTTTTTTGGTGGCCGGTTCGAAACCCGACCCGATTCAGTTCTAGTGTGCATATCGGTTTGGAACCCATCCCGGTCTTGTTCGACAGCTCGAAACCAGTTTCGAACCGGTTTATAGCTGTTGAAAAAATTTGATAGTTAAACGACTAGTTGGAACTTGTTGTTGACCTTTTTTATATTTTTTTGCCGTTTTACCCCTTCTATGTTAGCATAAATAGGTATTGATTAAATCACATCATTCTCTACTCTCTCAAATCTCAAAAACGCCTAATATTTTCAAAAACGTTCAAGAAAGATTCTCAAAAAATCAAATTGGCTTCTGAAAGTTGGCAATCTTCCATCGGTGTTGGTTCATCTATTTGTCTCAAGGTTGTGAGAGTTATTCCCATAAATAGGAACCCAAATATTTGGCAACATTATGATTTGTATGAGATGTCAAGCGGATTGAATATGGCTCGTTGCAAGTTGTGTGGGCATTTTTTCCAAAAAGATTTAAACATGACTTTGAAAAACCATATACAAATTAACTATTGTAGTTTGTTGAAGGCTCAAGCGGCGAGAGGTCAAGCAACTATAACAAACGAAGGTAATATTCAGGTTTATAACGTTGATGCGGTTCAGGAGAGGATGACACATTTTGTGATTCAAGAGAGTTTGTCATTCAACAAATTCGACAACAAGCGTTTGACTCGGCTTATTCAAGAAACGATCTAATCGTGCTACAACGACGTAAGTCGTGCTACCCTTAGACGTGATTGTTTAAAAATGTGAGAAAAAAAAGCTAAAAATGAATTAATCAATGATTTTGAAAGCATACAAACTGGTGTTAACTTAACTTATGATGTTTGGTCGGCTCCCCACGGTTCACCGGATTCGTACATTTGTGTTACCGCTCATTGGGTATTTGAATTGTTTGGATATCCACAAACCGGTGACAATTTGTTTTATATTCTAGACAAGGTAATTAGAAATTTTAAATTAGAAAACAAACTTTTTTTTCAATATCGTTTGATAACGCCTTGAATAATCGAGTTGCGGTAAGCCAACTTATTTTAAAATATAACCCAATTTGTGACGGAATTTTTTTTCATAGTCGATGTGTTGCACACATATCAACTTGACTGTGCAAGATGGTCTTAGTCAAATGTACATATAAAAGATGTTTTTAAACAAATGTTGCGTGATATTTTTAGTGTGAGTAAAATATGTAAGATATATACAGTTTTGTAAAGACGGTAATACTTAATGCTTAGGTCCGAATTAGTATGTACCTACAAGGTGGAATTCGACATGTAGCATGTTTGAAAAAGCTATTTCACAAAAACAAAGTTTGCAAATGTTTCATGACCAACTTTAACCCATTTCCGTCATCGAGTTGGGCTATTATTGAATAAGTAGCCCATATGCTACATGTGGTCAAAACTGTAACAACTTTTTTTATCGGCAGATTATTATCTCACGGGTGCTTTGATACTAAACCAAATATATTTAATGTGTACAAAATTAAATGAATATTTAATGCGAAGTGGAGTATTTCACAACATGATGTCACCGATGAAAGAAAAATTTTAAAAATATTTTCAAAAAATGTCTCCAATTATTAATTGTGCTGACGCATTAAACCCTTGCCTAAACGTACCGGATGTTGAAACATTACTTGAAAAAATAAATTACGATTTGGATTTAAACGATGATGACCCATTTTATCAAGACAATTTAAAAACTAAATATAATAAAGATTTATCAACTATTTTTTATATTTATTTAGCAAAATATGGTACAACATCTACAATACACGAGTCAATGAGAAATGTATTATCTTCGAGTGCAAGTAGTAGTCAGAATACAATGTTTGGATTATATAATACTATAATGAATGAAAATTGTAACACCCAAAATTTTTTCAACTTATTTTAACTTTCAAAAATCACGCGAAAGTAGGTCCATTAAACTCTCTTGACAAAACCACGCATGTTAATTACATCACAACGACATCAACTTAGTTTGTTTTAAAATAATGTACCGACATCTCAAAAACGACAACATGTTTCAACATCAACAAGTTAACTACAACATATTTCTTTAACCCATAATTAATTAATGTCAAACTAAAACATAATCATTACCACTTTAGTTACGACCATATAAACTTCTATGAGATTTAGGAACTCATATAGAAGTTTAAACAACTAAATACATCAATAGGTCTTCCAATGAGAATCTAAGGCTTGAAACTCGACCCGAGGCTAGACCAGAGCTTTCCCTACATAAAAACATCCAAACGAATAACCATTAGTAATTATAATCAACCCTTAGGGCCCCCACCAAGTTAACACCTTAGACTTGGCTCAAAACAACATTTCCACTTTTTACCAGCGCAAATCAGTGGGTTTTCAGCACAAATTGCGCCGGTTGCGGACCTGCCAGCGCAATATGCGTTGGATCCAGCACAACATGCGCTGGTACCAGCGCAACATGCACTGCCTACAGGTCTGCAATGCCCATTTTCAAATTCCTCACGTCGAGACACCCCAAATTCATGTATTATGGGTTCTGTAGTTCATTTTCTAGCCCGAGATATGCTCAAAAGAAGTTTGGGCTTTTACAGACAACTTGTATCAACACTTAAACATGTGTAATCCCAACTCGAACACCTATTAACGCCCAAATAACTTCTAGTGACATATAAAACACCTTACATACATTACCACTTCTGTATGCACACACTTGTTAGTTAATCTATAACCAACCCGACCATACACCTTGTGAGGTTCTTAAGACCCCAAAACACCACAAACGTCCTCGTGAAGCTCATGACCTCAATTCACACCATGTGAGGTTTTTAGGCTTCAAACTCCTCTTTATGAGGTTCTAAAGACCTCAACGCCACAACGTCACAAGTGAAGTTCATTGACTTCAAAAGACAACGACATAAGTGAGGTTTCTGACCTCAATTCCACTAATTGCATTTTATTTGACTCTTAGAAAATAATAGTCAAATTACACTAAATCACCACACCTTACATATTATTTTGACTCATAACATACTAAGTCAAATTACACCAATAAATCACATCTAGTTTGACTATACACCATATAGTTAGTTACACCAATTTCAAACTACAATAAGCATATACGTTTGACTTTTACCTCACAAGTTAATTTTATACCAATACACCATATAAGTTTATTAGTTTAATTCATCAATCAATAAGGCGAGGTTCCTAGACTTCGAACACCGACTATTTAACATACAAACAAGTATACACAACTACACACACGACACCAAACAACCTTTATAACCCATCCGTTATTTACCGACACGTGGGATTCAAAAGATCCTAATTTCACCCTTTCCATTTGTGAAGTTCAAGGACTTCAAACCGCTATTTCACCTTATCTTATATTCAACATAGACATACAATAACTCTATAAAATTCATAAGTAATTCTATAACTCTAAGCACCATACGACATTGTGAGTTTCATAGACCTCAAGCACCCACCCTTTGCATACATACACCATATGCAAATTTTACCAAATCAACATACACACATTTGCACATATAATAATTAACAATATCAACAAGTATATCAAGTACGTACAGTTACTACCACTTATCATTACTAAGTAAGTGCAATGCACTTACCTTTTGCTAAAGATGATCCCGATTGATCCTCCAAGCTAGCTTCCTTCATACTTGATCACCTATACGACCCATTTATAATTAGTAATCCATTGATCACCAATTGACACCTTTATGATCCAAATGACCCGTTTAACGTATAATAGTCAAACTTTCAATTCATTAATTCGCCATCTATGTTCACCATAAGCTTATGTCCAGTAATTTAAAGTTGACTTATAATTCTTTATATTAAACAAGTAAACGTTGTAATCACTCAAGTTTTCTGCTAAACATTTTGGTTTAGGCATTTAATCAAACACCTTATGGGCATAAACTTTAAATCACCATTTACCATTCAAATTACGAGGATTTTACCAAATGTTGTTTCTATTAACACCATAGACACTTACCAACCTTTAATTTAATATTTTAAAATCCCTAAATCAAAACCCCCAATTTATAATTCAAGAACCCTAATTTCTCATAAATGAAATTAGATGATTCTAGGATGTTAAACACACTCCAACACCCTTAGACAAGTTAGATAACAAGTTATCTATCATCAATTTCACTTAATTCAGCCCCAAACTTGATTTATACCAAAACCCACCAAGAACACCATTGAAGAAGATTCATGGATGGAAGAATGCTTACGATTGATGTTTGAAAGAAGAGGATTGCATCAAAACCCACTGATTTCACATGTAAACTTCAATTTTCGGATTTTGCTTCTTCTCCTTGTCTCCTCTTGATGGAAATCGCAAGAACAGACACACAATGTGTGTGTTCTGCGCATAACACCCCCATAAAACATCAAAAATCCAAATTTACACAAACCACCTCTCATCTTTCATAATTGATCCCTTTTTACTTAAAACCAAGATTTGCTCAATTGCAACTAAACCCTCCATCTTTATTTTGGTTTAATTTCATCATTATAATATAAATAATATATTATAATATAAACCCGAAAGTTGGTTTGTTACAAAAATACTAAACATTAATGTGGTAATAATCCAAGTAGCGAGTTGTGGTGATATACTAAAAGTCTGAAACAGATTATTTATCCGGTATGACTCCCTAAGAATTTAAAATTTTTGATATCTTGGTTTAGTGGAAAGGAAGGAAGATCAATTTCCGATCATATCCGCTATGGCCCGTGATTACTAATCGTCCAAGATTTCTACAATAGCTTCGGAATCTGCCTTTTCTGTTAGTTGTTGGGTTATTTCTTTACGAAAAACAAGGCTCACTCCACAATTAATGGAAATGTGTATTTGTTTAAAGTATCACTTGGATGCGCGGGAACGAATACAACATATATCATCAGTTTAAGGAGAAAACTTTGTAGAATGTGAGATATACGAGAACGAGCTACAAAGAGTATTGACGAACCCACTTACCGACAAGGAAGCCTCTCTCGAAGATTACATACGAGCCGGCTGGGGTTCCGGCGAAGACTAAAAATAACATCTCGACTATCGAATAATCTTTTTTTATAAATGTATTACGAGTCAATACCACTTATGTTATGTAATTTTTAAAATACATAATAGAAACTCAATCTTTGTTTTGTTTTATTTGTATTTTATTAATCTTTATTTTCTTTATGTTATGTAATTTTTAAAAAACAATAATAAAAACTCAAAGTTTATATTTTTTATTTGTATTTTATGAAATAAGTTTAAAAGCATAAAAAAAGTTTTTTTATTCAATTTATGTTATGTAACTTTTAAAATAAATAATAAAAACTGAAAGTTTATATTGTTTGATTTGTATTTTATTAAATAAGTTTAAAAGCATAAAAAAAGTTTTTTTTTATTCAATTTTTTTTAATACTTAATAAAAACTCAAAGTCTATTTTGTTTTATTTGTATTTTATTAAATAAATCTTAAAAAAATAAAAAAGAAGTTTTTTAATGAAAACCAGTTTGGGTCTCGGCCCGGTTCGAACCCGATCAGAACCGGTTCATATAGGGTCGGGCTATGCTGTTGTGGAAACTAGTTTCAACCCGAACCGGTTTGTGGCTCAACCCAGTATTGACCAGCTTTGACCGAACCGGTTCGGTTTACGACTCGGATTGATTTAAGAAAAAAAATGTTTTGTCCATCTCTACTTCACCCCAATGATCAAGACTAGTTTTTTTAGTTTTATTTTATTTTTAATTATTAATAGATTTTTAATATTTAATGTGTTTTTAATATTTAATATATTTTTTATTATTAATTATTAATGTTTTTTAGTTTATAAATTATTAAAATAATTTTTTTAATGTAAATAAAAAACAAATATGACTTAAATGTGAAAACAGTGTAGAAATATGAAATCACTCCTCCAAAAGAGAGATGTGAAAAATCTATAGAAACTAATGTTACGAAGGAATCTCAAAAGGGATTAAGACCTTACCACTAATGGCAGACGGGAGGCCTTGGCAAGAGGTAAGGAGAAGGAAGGCCGGAGAAGCCTCCGGCGCTAGCAAGGGAAAGAAAAGGAGAGAAGACCCACGGGAAACCACCTTCTATGTTTCAAACCTACCAAATGGAACCAAGGTCAAAGAGTTGGAGATCTGTTTTGAACCATTCGGGAGGGTGGTGGATACATATATTGCAGCAAAAAGAGACAAGTCAGGAGGTTTATTCGGATTTGTAAGGTTCTCTGATGTAACAAACAAATGGGAAATGAAACGATCGATGGCAACGTTAAATTTGAACAACGCCAGGCTTTCAGTCAACTTGGCTAAGTTCGACAGGGATGGAAAACCTAGTTCTAGGGTCATGGCCAACATCCCTCAAAACTATGCCAGACATCCACAGAATGTTTAGGAACCTAACGCGTCGGTTTGAGGTAAGGGAAGCAAATCCTACAGGGAGGTCCTCCTTCGGAGCCATGATCCGGCTTTGGAGGTAGCGGTTTCGGACGATGCGGATTACGATGTAATCCAGTGGTATGACAAATCTGTGTTTGGAAAGCTGATAGACTTTAACCAGTTGTGTTGTCTGCATCAATCTGTTAACAAGTACAGAGAGGGTATCTTAAAAATGAGGTACCTAGGGGGCTACAGGTTATAATTACATTAAAAAAGGAAACAGAGGCAAAAGAATTCGTAATGGATAGACAATATTGAGGAAGATGGTTCTCATCACTTGAGATATGGACGGGGCAATCAATGGTATACGAAAGGATTGTTTGGCTTCGTATATTCGGAGTGCCTGCCCATCTCTGGGAAACTCACGTTTTTTACTCCATTGTAGACAAGGTGGGTAAGGTAGTGGCTCCATCTCATACCTCATTCTCCGACGGAGTATTAACCTATGACACTATTGGCATCCTTGTTAGGGAAAGCTGGACGCTACCAAGTGAAGTTGTACTAAAAGGGCGAAACAAATCATACAGGTGCTAGTTCCAGGAGGAAGACATGGAATGGTGCCCGGGGTGGATCAATAAACCGAAAAAAAAACCTTGTCCCCGTTAACCAACAAGGGCCCTCCGACGTAGAATACAATGAGTCTCCGGGATATGATGGGGAATACAAGGAGTCTCCGGCGGAAGAGGAACGGCTAGACACGAGGTTTAATGAGCATTCATGTATGCATGGGCCGATTTCTAGGAAAAGGCCGAGAACTGATTCCATGGAAGGGGACCCTTTTGACTTAGACAGATTTATTGGTGGGCCACCTATACCTAATATCCCCAATTCTAATCGCACTCAACAAATCATTCCTAATGAACCAGTCAGACCTTCCTCTCTGCCTGGCCTAAACTCACAGCTGCAAGGTATGCACTAGGATGAAGGAGTGGAATCAAATAGCGGAGACTATATTCATGACTCTTATGAGCAGATGGAAGAGAAGAGGAGAAATCAGGAGGATCAAGCTGACTCTAATGAAGTGGAAGCTACACTAAAGATGGGGTAAGAACTTGGGGTTAATTTCGATAACTTTAAAAAAAATGGTTCGGAAGGTTATTGAAGGGGAATTGGTGACAGAAGTTACTCCATGAATTGCTTATCACTGGACTGCAGGGGGATAGGCGGATCCGAGAAAGTTGAATGGATACGGAAAATCAAGAGGAAGTGTGGCACCCAATTCATAGGACTACAGGAGACGCAACTCGAAAACAGGGAAAAGATCCCAAACGACAGATTATGGGGTGACGGGGATTACTAATCCTTTGGTGTCAAATCGACTGGAAGGTCTGGGGTTTATGTTGTATATGGAACAAGACTCTCCTTAAGGTAAACTATACTAAATCATATTCAAACTATATATTTATTAATGGGGTGTGGAAAGGGATAGAGAAAGAGGTCAACATAGTAAATGTATATGGTCCGCAAGAGAATAGTGGTAAAAAAACTGTGGAAGAAATTACTCGGTCTAAAACAGGATTCGGGGGATCGGGGGGTCTATGGATTTTGATGGGAGATTTTAATGCCATTAGAAGAAACAGTGAGAGATCATTTGTAACACAAAATGAGTCTAGTATGGCGGATTTTAATGAACTCATTTTGAAAACCAATCTAGCAGAATACTGTCACACCCCGGCCGGCGACGGATTATACGTCGGGGCTGACGCGGTTGTTCATAAGCATATGATCATCTATTAATAAGTGATAATATTATTTCATCATAATTAAAACATCCGTTACAAATAGAAATGAAAAACAAGGAGTTCAAACATAACACATGTTAAATTAAATCTTTATTAAAGCAAGGTCCATAGTCCTATGTGATCATGTAGTGTCCTCAACTGGTGCACCCGAAACATGTGAGTAAATGTCAACTATAAGTAGTTTGTAAGAAACATAGGTTTTGCACCAAACAAAGTTAAGTATAGTTTACAATTCAATATGTTCAAAGCATGTCTAAAGCATATATGTGAAAACATACAAGGTTCCAAGCGTACAATCAAGCCGTGTAAATGGAAAACTAGTTACGCAATCCCACTGATTGCCATTTTGAAAAAGTAGTAAAATATATACACAAAAACCCGCCAAGGTTCTGTGTTATGTATGAATCGGATTCCCCTGTAAATGATCATGTTAGGTACTACCTTAGGCCTGAGTAGCAGGTTAATGATTGCACTGACATGAACACGTGTAATGGTCACCATGCAGTTTAAGACATAAAGCATCAAGACCATAGCATAAGAACAAATGTATTGAATTGTGTAAGTAGAGTATTTGTAGACATGTTTCACCCCAATAGTAAAAATGGGCTATGTAAACTCATCTGTATTGAAGCTAGAAGTGATAAGTTTTCGTAAGATTAATAGGTCTTGTGAGGATTTCTCACAACACACCTACATAGATAATGGTACTCTAGGTTTAAAGTATGTTGAATAAGATAAGGATATTATAAGGTTTTAGGGTTTGTGTTGAAGATGGACTTGCTTGGTTGCTTTGTAGGGAATATAAGTTCTTGGCTTATTATAGAAATGATGGTAATAAAAATAGTTGATAAAATTAATTTAATTAATCACTTAGTAATTTAATTCATGAAATTATTCAAAAGATAATAAATAAATTCATGAAATGTAGTAAGTTAAAAAAAAGTGCATAAGGATTTTATGGATCTTTGAATAATCATTTAAAATAATTATTTTAATATTTATAAGTTTAAAAGTATTTTTAAATAATTATTCTTATAAAAATAATTATTTATGAGATTGAAAGTATTTTAAAATGCCTAAACATTTTAATTAGGGTTTGTGTAGTAACACTACTAATGTATAAACAAATATAACCTCGTTATTTTGTCCACAAATTATTCATTTAATAATTTATAAAGCTTTACATTGGCTTTTAATGAAATTAAATAGTTTAAAAACATTAATTTGTATTTTTAGTGTTTATAAAGTTTAAAGCATTTATTTATGTAATTTATAAAAATAAATTTAAAATTGTATACATGAGATAAGGTGTTTTTAATTAAAATAAAATAAATAAACATTATTTTATAAGTTTAGTTTCTAAAAAATTTTCAGAATTTAAATTGGAAATAATGCATTTAAAATACTAAAAAGGAAACAAATTAACATTGAAAATGGTGGCCGGGACTCGAACCCGCATCCCTGCCGGTTCACACGCACACACAACACACTAACCATTAGACCAAGGCTTATGCCTTGGTCTAAACCCGGATCGTCTATGTTTTAACAAGCAAGTCCCAAGCCATCTTCTCCCCCAATATCGCCCGTAAACCCTAGCCCCTCGATTCGCCTGATCGAGCTAATGATCGAAGCCTAAACCATGGAGCTTTTGATCTCTGCATTAAGACGAATCCAACTACCCTAAATTTACATGAAACGAATATGTAAATGTCGAGAACGAGTCGTCGGAGCAGGTTCGTGTTCTTTGGCTGAAATTCGCGATTCAGAGGTGGAATTGAACACGGTTTAGAGTGTAGGAAGTTTGTAGTGGTGTTGATGATGGTTGCAAGTCCCTATTTATAGTCAATTTCGTACGGCACTGATCGATCGAGTAAAAGCTTATGAGTGGGGTCGTCGGTTACAAGTTTGTCCATAATTAGCTAATGAAAACTCAATTAACTTCACATAATAGGTCGATTAATGGGTTTAATTATATAGCCATTTTCAGTTTCGAGTGAAAATATCACGTTTGCGAGGTCAGGGTTAATCGGGTGAGAACCGGTGGAGAGGAGTCTCGAACCTGTGATAGTTTCAGATTTAATATTTTATGCACAAGACTATGTTTTAATTAGAAATCAAAGTTTCAGAAATTGCAACTTGAACCCTGGACTTTATAAAACATAAACTCATTAAGGTTTTTATAGATTTTTTTTATAAATCTGATAATTTCTATATTATAACTTAATGTTATAAATACAAAACAATAATTTTGTAAAAACAAGAATGGTTTTATTTATTTAAATCTTACTTATTTTATAATTTTTATAAATTAAATCCTTATAGTTCTCTAAATTTATTTATAGAGTTTATAACTTTTGTAGTTGTATAATTGTGTGTGTGTGTGTGTGTGTATATATATATATATAGGTTTAGAAAGTAACTTAATATATACACATGTTTTTGTTTAATAGGATTAAAACATTTATAACTCCAATTAAATATGTATTGAATTTGAAATGAATGTACCCTAATTTCTATTTGGAGAATTTAATATGGGTGAATCTATTAAGACACGGAATATTGCTAATTGGACATGCCGCCGCCCTATACGCACTCGTATAGGCCAATACGAGGCGTATAGGGTTCAGTCTCTGCCAACAGAATGCCACGTCGCATTCCCGGTCTGGCGGCTGGGTCCAATACGGGCCGTATTGATCTATACGCAGCGTATGGGCCACGGGTTTTAATTTTGCTTCAAAAGTTGGCAGAAGTCGATTTAAAAACCTCTATACGTGGCGTATTGCCCTATACGCCACGTATAGGGTATTTTATTAATTTAAGTTTGTTGTTTTTTTTAATTTAATTTATATAACTTTGTTAATATAAGTTTGTTATATTTTTTAATTTAAATTATATAACTTTGTTAACATTTATTATATTTTTGCATTTATAATTTATCATTACAAACAAACAAAAAATTAAACATTACAACCAAAGAAATAAGTAAAAGACTATATACATTACATCACAAAATTAAATATATACATCAAAATGTTTTTACATACATAACCGAAGAAACAAACTAAATACAAATAAAAACAACTAAGTCTGACCCGCCCCGCCGTCATCCTGAACGGGGTCGTCTGGATAATGACGTGGCAGTGGTAGTGGTGGTAGCTCGATGCCGGCGGCTCGTGATAGATCCACGAGGCTACCAACCGCCCACATCATAAGGTCCTCCATGCGGTCGCTCTGACGAGCCTGTCGCCGTGACTCGGCAACAAGTCGCCGTGAGTCGGCAGCAAGGGTCTCAAGCAATGCCTGGGTGGCCCTGTCCAGCCTAACAGACCGACGCGCGTGTCGGGGATGCTGTGGCGGATGGTCGTGGATGGGCTCCACGTGCGGCTGATGCGGCGCCGGCAACGGCACACCTAGTGGCGGGTCAGGCATCTGCGGGCCCCCCTGTCCAGGCATCGGCGGCAACGGCACCGGGACCCAAACCTGGTCCTGGACGGCCCCTATAAACCGTAGGCCGAGCCCCAGGAAACGGTGCGTGATGCGCATGCCGCTAGCCGTGCGGCGGTCTAATCTGATAGGGGGAATGGGCGGTAACAACTCAGGCTCATGCGCATGCCATGGTGTAATACTACGCATGACCTGAGTGATAAAAGCGCCGCCATACAAAAGCCCGCGCCTCTGCCGCATATAGGCAGACGCGAAATAACTAGCGAGGCATGTGGATAGGGCGCACCCCGTGCCTGTAAGCAGGCAGTAGAGAAAGAAGAGGTCTCTATCGGTGCACCACTCACGGCTTTTCTGACGCGGTGCGATCGACGTCGAGATAAGCCGGTGCAAATATCTATAGAGGGGGTCTCTAATCCCCGAAACCCTCGCCTTGGTACCTAACCAAGGGCTATCGGAAATCAAACCCCAAAAAACAAGGAGTACCTCCTTGTCCACCTCCGTCACCGCCGCGGTGTAAACCGGCAAAATCGTCTCGGGCTCAAAGTACAAGCCCGTCGCGACGGCCCACTGACGGAGGGTCAGACGGTACTGGTGGCCAAAAATACGGAAGGAGACCTGATCCGGCTCCTCTGCCGGCGCCTCCTCGGGAACGGGCGCTAGCCCCTCCTCTGAGTAGATGAACGTCGAAAGAAACTCGACGACCACCTCTCGGTAGGTCTCGGTGAATGATAGATCAAAAAGCCGATCCCATGGCGTGTCCTCGCCTATGATGACCCTGGCCCGCTCCGCCTCCTGGACCTCCTGGAGAAGCTCCCAGTCCACCGCCGTCCCCGGCCCCAAACGCACCTCCCGTAGCTTTTGGCACCGGCCATACCACTCCGAGTCTGCCGGAAAATCCAAATAGGGGTAGTGCGCAAGATCCTGTAACTCGTCCATCTGAACATCGTCGTCGTGATCCGCCATATCTGAAAATAATATTATATTTAAAATAATAATAAATTGTTTATTTAATATAAATAAATGATTTAAAATAATAATAAATTGTTTTTATTATTTAAATAAATTATTTAAAATAATAAATAAATTGTTTATTTAATATAAATAAATGATTTAAAATAATTTTTTTAAAAACCTATACGCCACGTATAGCTTTATACGTGGCGTATAGGGTGTTACCGGGTAAGCAAGCCATACGCAGGCCAACCAAGCCATACGCAGGCCAGTTACCGGGCAAAACGAGCCATACGCGGCCAACCAAGTCATACGCAGGCCAGTTACCGGGTAACTTAAACCATACGCAGCGTATAGCCCCATACGTTGCGTATTGTTTCATCTTCTTCCTCTGATGAACTATACGCCACGTATAATTCTATACGCTGCGTATAGTTCATCGAATTCAACTTATAAATCTCTATTTCTACGCAATTTTAATGACTAATAATCAAAATTAAACCTATATTATATATCACGAGTCTAGAATACGTACCTTTACGAGTAAAAGAGGAAATTTTTGACCCGACAATCTCAATCTAGCGTCTCCTCGTATGTGTGTGTGTGTTAAAAATGGGGGGCGTTTGGTGCTGTATGCTGGCTCTTCTGAGTCGTTCGTAAAGCTATATTATATACCACCCCTACGATTCTCGACAACAGACTTTTTTTGGCTGCATACAGTCGTTCGTAAAGCCGGTTGAAGTTGTACTGGTATACTTCTGGCGTAGGAGACTCACACAATACCGACCAAAAATACTTGAAATTTTCCCAATCTTCGTCTGTAAACGATGCCTTGCAATGTTTTGAGATATTCTCGTGTATGTGCCACCGGCATAGGTTCTTGGAACTTTCCTGGAATATTTTGTCACACGCGTTCATAAGAGCTTTGTCCCTGTCTGTTACTATCACGCGCGGCTCCATACACTTTTGCAACATACCTTTGATTTGCAATAGCAACCAGACGAAGTTTTCCTCCCGTTCTTTAGATATAAATGCATGAGCGACGCAGAACGACTGGTGTGTAGAGGTCACACCGACCACTTGGACAAATGGAAGTCTATACATGTTTGTTTTGTACGTTGCGTCGATCATCAAAACATTCGGGAACGCACGCCACATCTCGTAGGATTTCGGATGAACAAAGAATATCTCCTCCACGACATTTGTGACGGGATCCTCCAGGGTATAGTAGACGTAATGTTTAGAAGAAAGCAGGTGCTCCAGAACCTGCATTGGAGTTTCACCGACTCTCGTTTCGTTTTTTATCTTTTGTATTGCATTATAAATGTCCTTTTTAATGCAACTACTATCGGGGTTTTGCTCCCTTATGGTTGCCAGAATGTTTCGTGGCATCATGTTTTGCGAATACAATTTCGCCACCAAAAGTTGTTCCGACTCAGACAGTCTCCTGGCAAACGAGTGCGCCTCAAGATGTTGACTAGGATCGTGGTTATGACTGTCATCCTTCACCGTTAATTTCCAATCACCAGTATTTACTTGGTACTCTCCTTCCAATTTAAAAGGACAACCTGTTTTCTTGCTACCGACACGTCGAACCGTGGCAGTAGATTTACGTTCGCCGTGACGGTCACACACAAGCCACACCTTGATAACCGGCTCCGACGGGTCGTCGCCTTTTCTCCTCGATCGTCGGGTGACAATGACGTAACCATTCTCACGTCCTCTGCGGACAGCCCAATCCACCAACTGATCACGAGTCTGAAAATTCTACAACAACGGTACGGTAAAAGTTAAGAAACAACAAACTAAATGTATGCATATATATAGGAATGTTATACCTGGTCAGTTTTATACGTCACGAAGCTGTCTGTTTGTTGTGTCGGGTAAGAGTCTTCACCGTACACGAAGTCGTCCGTGGGTTGTGTAAGGTAAGAGTGTTCACCGTATACGAAATCGGGATTGCTTAGTGGCTCGTTCAAATCGGGAAGCCTTACCCGTTGATTAGAATAAACGTCGGACGAGACCTCCTCCAGGTTCATAACTTGAAATCCAGAACTTTGCGGGTTGTTTTCCAGCGACTCGTTAGAATATACCTGAAAACCGTAGTTACCATCCCACCACCAAGACATTGCTATAACTTTTTAAAAACCGTAAATTGTTTGAAAATTTTTGAACGATACGTTCAAATGAGAATTGTGCATGGTAAAATACACAAAATTTGGCCCCTATACGCATCGTATAGCTCTATACGATGCGTATAGACTCCTGGTCAAACCGACAACATCGTATAGGTCAATACGGTGCGATTTAGGGTACGAGGTGACTTCTGCAACTAGTCATCCATCACATCTCTATACGCCACGTATAGACCTATACGTGGCGTATAGCGATGTGATGGATGACTAGTTGCAGAAGTCACCTCGTACCCTAAACCGCACCGTATTGACCTATACGATGCGTATAGGGGTTGGAATGTCTAGGAGTACGATGTTGTCGGGTTTGGGAAATTGTGAAGGCTATACGCATCGTATTGCCCTATACGATGCGTATAGAGCCCGGTCCAGATAGCAATTCCCGTGTCCCATTAGTAGTCCCCTTTAATATATATGTATGTAGACTTTTGAAATAACCCTATATATAAATATTTAATAATAACAATTATATAATCTCTTATATAAATATTTATTATTTTTGAATTTGAATAATTGTACCCAATGTATGTATGTGTGCATACTCATGAGATGTAATGGATAGGTAGGATAAATGCAAAACATAAAATGATGAAATTTCAAGTGTTGAAAAAAAAATATAGGTCGGAATTTCCTGGGGATTACAAATACAATATGGGCGGTGCTAGATACACATGGATGAGAGTGGATGGGTCAGTCTCTAGTAAACTAGATAGGTTCTTGGTATGTGATTCGTTCCAATGCTTATGGCCGTTGGCTTAGGTTACGCCCCTTGATGGCATTTGGTCGGACCATAGGCCAATTACTTTATCTTGTCAAAACTAGAACTTTGGCCCTATTCCGTTCCGAATATTTAATTCTTGGTTGGGTCATGTGGAACTACCAATGTTAGTCTATAACTCCTGGACGTCGAAAGTGGTCCGTGGAAGGCCGGATTTTGTATTATCAAAAAAGCTTTCTATACTAAAGAATGATATTAGAGCTTGGTGTAACAGAAAGAAGAGGGAAAATGAAAGTGAATTAGTGGCTATGGATAAAGAAATAGGGATGTTGGAAAAAAGAGCTGAGGAAGTTGGAATATCATATTTAGAGAAGGAATGGAGGATCTCAATGAAAAATAAAAGGGTAGAGCTAGAATATAAAAATAAACAAGACTTAAAACAAAAATCAAGGCTAAAATGGCTAGCGGATGGGGATGAAAACACGGTTTTTTTCCATGGGGTTATAAATAGGAGGAAAAAACGCAACCAAATTAATGGGTTGTTGATTAAAAACTCTTGGGAGACTGAACCGTATATGATAAAGATAGAGATTTTCAAGTATTTTAAGGAAAAGTTTTCTGAGATTACCCCTAACCGGCCTACTCTTGAAAATGAAAACTTGGCGTGTCTCTCGGATGCGGATAGGTTGATCCTTGATGCTGACTTTTCAAAAGTTGAAATAAAGCAGGCAATTTGGAAGTGTGCGGGTGGAAAGGCACCTGGCCTAGATGGGCTAACCTTTGATTTCATTAGGAAATTCTAAAATGTGTTAAAGTCTAAAATCTTGGGGTTCTTTAAATGTTTTGAATCAAGAAAGTCCATTGCCAAAGAGTGCAATTCCTCCTTCATTACATTGGCCCCTAAAGAGAACAACCTGGAGTCCATAAATGACTTCAGACCTATCTCCCTAATTGGTATCATGGCTAAAGCTCTGGGTAAACTGTTGGCTCTAAGAATCCAGAAAGTGGTGTCGACGCTGGTGGGCAATGAACAAACAGCTTTCATTAAAGGAGAAACATCTTCGATAGACATATCCTGGTTAATGCCATTCGGTGCTAGGCAAAAAAATCGAAGGCTAAACTTATGCTATTCAAGGTGGACTTCGCTAAAGCCTTCGACTCGTTAAACTGGAACTTCATATGTTCCATCATGGAACAAATGGGGTTCGGACCTAGGTGGCGAGCTTGGATTAAAGGATACCTTCGTTCGGGTAGGACTTCTGTCCAGGTAAACGGATGCCGAACGGAGGAATTCCCAATAGAAAGGGGGTGAGCCAAGGAGACCCAATCTCTCCCTTTCTATTCATTGTAGCTATGGAGCGTTTATCGGCAATGACAAAATCTGCCTCACAAAAAGGGATATTCAATGGATGTTGTTTTCCTAACGGGGACCTTACTATCACCCACTCGATGTATGTAGACGACGTATTTTTTATTAGGGAATGGAGTAAGGAAAACATCAATAATCTAAAGCGTATCCTAAGATGTTTTCACATGGTATCGGGTCTCAAGATAAACTACCACAAAAGTAAATTGATTGGTGTTGGGGTTTCTAATCAAGAGTGTAATGAATTCGCTAAGATATGGGCTGCAGGAAAGAATCCCTCCCTATAACCCACCTTGGGATGCTGATTGGTACAAATATGCGATTGTCTAAGAATTGGGGGCCGGTAGTGAATAAAATCAAAGAGAGACTCAATTCATGGAAAGCTAAGACGTTATCTTTTGGCGGAAGACTTACATTAGTTAAAGCGGTTTTAGGAAGCCTCTCGTTATACTTTTTATCGATGTTCAAAGCTCCTAGCAAGATTATAAAAGAATTAGAATCATTAAGAAGGAGGTTCTTTTGGGGTGGCAGTAACTGTGACAACCGTGACTTTTATGGTCAACACCCGTGTTCGACGAGTTCGTATAATAATAATAATAATAGTATTATTATTATGTGAAATATACTTTCAAACGAAAGGAACTCGTTAGTGAACGAAAAATAATAGAAGATTTATTTGGGTGTTATAATGTCAAAAATTTGATCAAGTTCTAGTTTATACGCGTTAACACCCGATTCGAACGATTTCGTAAATTTTAATTTAAATCCGAAAGGATATATATTTACGAGACGCAAGGACTCGAGGGAAAATAATAAATTATAATAGGTTATTTTTGGATAAAATAACGCCTCCATTTTTTTTATCGGGTTCGTTTAAGCGAAAAACCGGCACGCAATCGGAGACCACGAGGTATATAAATACCCCACTACTCTCTTTTTCTCTCATTTGATCATTTCTTTGAGAAAAGTTAGAGAGAGAGAGGAGAGGGCTGGAGAGAATTCAGGTGGTGGTGGTGGTGGTGGTCCGGTGGCGGCCGACGGCGGTCCGCGGTGGTCCGGCGGTGGCCGAAGGTGGTCGGAGATGCGGTTTTTCACCTGGAACCATTTCTCGACGCTACGAACGCAATGGTAAGCTCAGATTTCTCTAAATCCTTGCTTAAATTCGTTAAAAAGAGTTTTTAAATTCTGTCCAGAAAGTTTATGCATGCGCAGTCTTAAAGATCGGACGATCCCCGGAAATCCGACCGTTAGAAATGTATGAATTTTGGATATGATCTTTTAAACACATAGACGCAAAACCCTACCGGAGGAATTTTTGATCAGAGCTCTCTAGGTATGCTTTTCATACCCTCGAATGTGACTGATCGGATTTTCGGATTTGAAAAACTGGGTCTCAAAGAATCGTCGATCCCCGGAGATCCGACCGTTGGATCGTTACGATTTTTGGACAGTAGTTTCTTGGAATAAATATGAATGTTTTCACCGTAGGAAATTCCGATCAGATGTTGGGAAGTATATTTTTGAATCGAAAACAGGAAATTGATCGGGTTGCATGGCCATCGAAACGGCATTGCATGTCAATTTTGAGCATGTCGGAATGCTCGGGAGATAAAAACGATCCTAATGGTGTTTTTGGTTCGTATTGCATGTGATACGGGAGGTTCCGCGTACGCAAACCATTTATACGGAAGGTATAAACTTTACTCGTTAAGCTTTGATTTTATGTTAGAATAGTTTTATAAGTCATTGTTTGAGAATTGAACCTGAAAATATTTAGTATTGAGATATTTGGTATTTTTAGTGGTTATTAGGTTATACACCCAACCCTGTTTCACGTGAAACAAATAATGAAACAAATATATTTATTTTTATACGACAATTGTTTTGATGAATTTTTAAAAATTGTTGATCTAGCACCCAAAAGTGATTTTAATCAGTAGAATATGTTTTTAAATTAGTATCTGAAAAATTTGGTTATCTAACTCTTTATAGATTATTTATTAAAAGTCACACAAGTTTAATACATGGAAATTAGGAAAAATACTTATGTGTATTGAAAAATTCTGGAAATTGGACAGTGATAGTTATATGATGAACTAAGACTCCTGTCCAAATTTTATGAAAATTAGAGTTGTTTAAGTATACGTTTAGTATTTATAAAATTTAAACGGACGATTTAGGGTTTGTATACTTCTGGATAAAATCAGGACTTGAAACTTGGTATGGGATCTTATATTGACTTAAAACTAATATGATAAAAATTTGGTAAAGTTTTGATGTGTTTAGCTATTTTTCCCGAATTTGTAAAATTTTAACAATATTAAATTCATATTAAATAATCTGGATATTAAAAAAATGTAAAATTTGTCAGAAATTTTTATTTATATACATGATCAATTTGTATAAATTTTAAGCAGTAAATTTATGTCTAAGTATGGTTTTGGAATTAGGGTCCATTTAAATTTTATAAAAAGTTATTAATTTTGGAAAATTTTTATATAAAATTAATTTTATAAAAATTCTAAGGGATTTTGGGCAGAAGTATAACCCCATTTAAAACATAAAATTTGACTTTTAAATTGGGTGCTAATATCACACTAAAACCCTAATTTCGGACGAATCTGTTTTTCAAACTGTAAACCAGACTTTACGCGCGTAATCGTGTTTTTGATCAAACGAAACCGTGACTTGAGATTTTATTGTATATGAATTTATAACTACTGATGTTCTTTACTAAAATCTAAAACTTTAGGTTTTAAGGTCACGAATTTATATAAAAGTCGATTTTACAATTTTTAACAGTCCGTACGCGTATGCACGGGTTTGGGTATGCAACCGATTACATAGCCACTTTTTGTTTTGTCGACTTGGTCACAACCTTTAGGAGTCCTGAATGCATCGTTTGTGTCCACTTGACTAGTAGGACCCTGTTAGGACTCGGATTTTATCGGTTTTTGTCGACTGTGTCGCATCACTCGCCCGCATTGTCCAGGTGAGTTTCGCGGCCCCCTTTTTACTTACTGTTTTACTATTTTTGGGGGAAAGCTGTTTCATTTTTTTTTGTCACATGTTACATGATATATTGATTACATGAGTTATTTTTTTTTTATAATGCCTTAAAGTCCCCAAATTTTTAGGCAATCAATTAGCTGAGCGTAGCCGTTGGGAATTTTGAGTAGTACTACTTGGGTTGACACCCCCGCTCATGGTTTGGTCGCGCCAACCAGACTTGTAGGGTCACTTGGGCGCAAAGTTAGCCAATTTTTTTTAGGCGGTTGTTTGCATTAGACTTCCGTATGGGGTACTTTATTTTTTTGTCGAGACTTTGATTGCGGCTCATGGTAATATGTTGTCTAATACATGTGTACTCGATCAATGGATTTTTGATCACTTTGGATTTTATCCTAAACTTTTTATAGAGTCGTAAAACCTGCGAACTCACCAACTATTTATATAGTTGACCCGTTTTCGAAACATGCTTTCAGGTAAACAGAATTGAAGAAAAGATTTTTATGAGGGCACGCTTTTGGATTAGAACTATTGTTTCTAGTTATGATTATATACTTTGGTTGTAGTCAGGCATTTAGACACTTTGTACTGTTTTAGAGATTTTACTTGTATTTGTACTTTTGTTAGAAGCATGTAGTATGGTTCAATGTAATGTACAATTTTCCTTTAAGTTTCTCTTGTACTTGTGTGTCAATGCGATATACCGATTACATCCCATACTTCCGCCTTGTTGGGGTGTGACAGTAACACACAAAAGAAAATCCACTGGGTGGCGTGGGATAACATTATCAAACCAAGGAGGATGGGGGGCTTGGTGTGGGAGGTCTTAAAACATTGAATCTGGCACTGCTGTCGAAATGGAAGTGGAAAGCATTAAAAGATCTGAATAGTCTTTAGGCAAGCTGTATAAAGCAATTCACAAGTCAACTTTAGAAGGTCCCAATGAACTACATCACAAAACAAGAGCTGATAATTGGTTAGCCATTACTTCGGCTGGTAATGAATTGGGAAAACTGGGGGAATCTCTTAACAATCTATTCCGAAAGCACATTGGGGAGGGAAACAAATTTTCCTTCTGGAAGCTGGCTTGGTTTGGAAATTTTCCCTTCAAACGGTTGTTCCCCGCACTATATGCTTTTGATAGAAACCAAAAATGTCTTACAGATGACAGAATATGTTGTCCACCATCTGGGGAAATTGTATTCAAATGGGACTGGAAAAAAGGAGCTGAAATAATAAATCGATGAGATGAAATAAAAGATTTAGAAGGAATGATCAAGGAATACCGTTTCATTGATGGCCCGGATAAGTGGGTATGGGAAGGGGACTCCTCGGGTGATTTCACTACGGAATCATGCAGAAGTGGCTAGATGATAAACTACTGCCGGTGTCGGAAGTGGAAGTTAAGTGGCTAAGATAGATTCCTCTCACGGTACGTTGCTTTATCTGGCGTCTTCTCCAACACCGATTGCCGATGGCAACAGCTCTAAGGGCCCGCGGTGTAGATATCCCTTCTGGTAGATGCCCACTTTGCCCACTAGAGGAAGAGAATGAAGACCACACCTTTGTCAAATGCCCGGTTGCAAAAGGTGCGTGGAGCAAAATCTCCAAATGGATGAACCTTAATGTTACGAATCAGCCATCTATCAAGGAGCTGGCTGTACGTATCAATAACGCACAAGGTTCGCGCAAGGCCAAAATGATTCGAGTTTTGATTAGTTACAGCACGTGCTGGACGATTTGGTTAACAAGGAATCGGTGGCTTTTTTGCTAATACTAGATCATCGGTGGAAAAAATGGTGGATGAGATAAAAATACTAGCCTTTACTTGGATGGAATCAAGAAGGAAGAGAATTCATTATACCTAGGAGGAGTGGGTAATTAACCTTACTACGGGTGTAGGCTAAAAAAACTCTTATAGTATAAGTGTGTATTTTTGATATATTGTTAATTTTGACCGACAATTTTGGTGTACATGCCCTATGGACGGGTGCAATGGCGTACCTAGCATGTGCTAGGTGGGTCGGCCGACCCCGATAGAATTTTTTTTATGTTTGTTATATATGCGACATAATCTCAACCGACCCCAATGAAATTTTGATACCGACCCCCATAAAATTTTGACCGAGCCCCCAAACGAATTATTTTTTAACACCGACCCCAAGAAAATTTAATTTTTAAACCGACCCTCATTTAAACTAATAACTTAATTGGACATTTGGAATAAACGGGACTAAAAACTTAGTCATTTAAACAATTAAACTCACATTTAATTAACTCATTACTCATTTAGACAATTAAGCCCACGTTTAGTTAACCAACTACCCATTTAAAATTTTAAAAGATTTAACCTGATAAAAAAGTAGTGGCAATCCTAATCCATCAACGTCTTGACATTTCATATTCACGCTTCACACGATCTAAAGAACGACAATTTGCTAATTGCCTCATCACGATTTCAGACCTCTTCGCTAATCACGAATTTCGATTCTATACCTACAAGTCGATTCACTATTCACAGCCTTGCTCCTACAAGTCGATTCTATACCCGACTCGACCCGGTTTGAACCGAACTGAAAAAATTAATATTTAACGATGGACAACTGACCGCTAAAATTTCCGACCCCCATGGAAAAAATTTCTGGGTCCGCCACTGGGTGGGTGTTGTATTTGAGGTAGTGCTAGTTTCCTGATAGCTTTTTTATGAAAACTTCTCATTGTTGATATTAAAAAAAACTAATATTACGCTGATATGACAATGTAAAGGTGTGTGAAACGTGAAACCATACCCGATGAGTTGATGACCTAATAACAACAAAGAATGATATATATTTTTAAATTTCATCAAAGGTTATTTACATGATTTTCCGGAGGATCTATCATTTTCATAAATAAGTAAATAGAAAATTCCATGCAACCGTATGTGGTGCAACGTATTGTACCCTCAGCTGTAAAAGTAGTAACAGCTGCTCCATGACATATGATGAAAGTCAACATCAGGCAGTCACTGAGCCCGTAGACAAGGGGAATATAAATGAATAATTTATACATACTCTATTCAAAATTGTGTCTTTTTCTTATACGGTCGTATGATAGAAATCTATATGGGTTGTATAACTTTCTGACAGACACATAAACGACTAATACGATGTCAAACACCACCGACAGAGGTTATATGTGCCGTGAACCGTTTTACGCCAGTTATACCACTCATATGATATCGTATTTTTAGCACCATACGACTAAACCGCTAGGTCACGAGTTCACATGATAATGTCGACCGGTGTATTTATAGTAGCCCATAACTAATAAATTAACAGGGTAGGGTTAACAAGCATTTATTAATATATTTGTTTATTGGCTTTTTCTTTGACTCCTCCTCCTTGGTAAGTGAAACCCCTCTGGCCACTGCTCTTCCATTTTCTCATTCATTCGGGCTTTTTTGAATAAAACTAGATGGTTATACCCGTGTTTCACGACGGGTGTCGGATCAATCGTTAATAAAATATAAATGAAAACGTAAGCGTAACGGTAAAAATAATGTTAATAAAAAAGAAACATAAAACTAAATAATAATAAAAAAATTACCGGTTCAGGTAGTCGAAAACCATAAAAGTGAATACCGATACGGGTTCTGATAATACGAATACCGACAATGATGGTGTTCGCTCAGAATAGCTTCGGCTCGTCACGGTACCACAACGGTAACGGCACTCGCTACAGGCAACGATATAAAAAAAACTCGATTTTAAATACAACTCCGTTTTCAAAAAAAATTATATCAGAATGTTGACAAAAAAACTAAAAACAGCCGCGCCCTGTGTATTTTGGAAAAGGTTAACAAACGAAAGTTATTAAAGAAAAAAGAAATTAATAGAAAATAAAACGGGCTAAAAGTGTATATTATATATTATATAATATAATATAAGGGTTTAAACTGAAAATATAAAATTAAAAAAAAAGGTACGCGTGTCAATCAACAAATGGAAGTAGCACTATTCATTACGGTTGTCTTTTAATCCTATTTATAATTTATAATATTATATTAATTTAGAAAAATCATTTGTTCAGCAAATACGTGAATAAACCATAAAGTCTTCTGGTGAAGTGGTAGCCTCATGACTTTTCAAATGAAAGGTCATGAGTTCGAGTCTCTCTTGGAACAAACTGTTCTAGGTTGAGCCATGGGGTTTTCCCAATTGTGGGTTTCCTCCTAGGTGGGTCCCGGGTTCGAGTCCACTGTGGTTACAACCCATTGGTAAAGACATGCATG
This sequence comes from Smallanthus sonchifolius, assembly GCA_023525975.1. NCBI lineage: Eukaryota > Viridiplantae > Streptophyta > Magnoliopsida > Asterales > Asteraceae > Smallanthus > Smallanthus sonchifolius. The sequence goes on from CM042023.1 coordinate 25,128,810, forward strand.
ACTCACAGGAACACACGGGCTGCTCCCGAAAAGAGTAGGAATTTAAGAAAGTCGTCTTTAAAAAAATATAAAAAAAACAAATAGGTGAATAAAAACATCAATAAAGACAAAAAAAAGTTAAAATAATAATATATAATTAATTGTGCATTGAAGAAAGAAACCAAAGCCGCAACAATGGTCAAATAATAAGCCACTGGTTGAGACATTTATTAAGCACCGCACGTAAAATTGCCTTTGCCGTAAGTAAAACTGATGGCTACTGCACACCAATATTGTCTTCCGATGGCTACCATTCCAAAGCACCCATGTTATGCATAATGTACTAAGTTATGATATCTTATTTATGTTTATTTAAAAAAATATAACTTACAAATTACTTGATTGTAAAAAAATAGAAAAAATAACACTTGTGTTATTTAACTCGTAACGTAATTCAAATACGCATAAAATAGGAAAAGACCTGTATTTTTATCTACACTGGCTCGCTCAAACTAACCATGCCTTGGCTGACGAGTACCTCTAGTTGACGAAAGTTAAACCTGACTTAGTGTGAACGTCCAACGCTAACTAGTGTCTGGACTGACCTTGTGTCGTAAGTTGGCTCATCTAAGAGGTTGAATCAATATAACCCTCTTACAATACTTCTAACAACAATGAATGAGAAATATCTCCAAATACAAATAATCATGTACTAGTCACCTAATGAGATTCAGGATCTATCTTGGTCAACTTATTAACAAAGAAAGATAATGTTCTTTTAGAGGTTGGAAATATGAAGGACGGTACTTCCGGTAGATAACTTCAATTTTATATTTCCGATATAAATTGATGTGTGGTAGCTTTATATGGTTAATTGGGGTCATCTCAACCTCGACTCGTTTAATTTTTAATTTTATGTATTTATATAATTATTATTTTGTATATATTAATATATACTATTTTACATAATTATATATCATACTCGGGATATAGTCAAACTTGATGTATAAAACTCGAACTCATACTCATTTATTGAATTTAAAACTCGAGCTTATGCTCATTCAATAATAGAATGAGCTTTAATTTGTAGTTGAGCTAAACTTAAGTTCGCTTAAACTTGATCAATTCAAAATTTAATTGAGTTATCTTATCATGTACCTCATAAGTGCTTAATTTGTAGTTGAGCTAAACATAAGTTGCTCAATTCAAAAATTAAACTTGATCAATTCAAAATTTAATTGAGGAAAGTAGGGTGACTCGACTGTATAAAAAAAGAAGCTGTCGCTTATGGCACCCAATTTTTTAGTTTTAACTTTTATTTAATTTTCAGGTTTGACAAAAAAAGCAAAAAATCAATATATTTGGAAGAGTTTTCTTTTCATTAAAACGCACTCCAACTCTAATGTGTGTTTTATGCCTTTTAAAAACCGTAGACAAATTTTGTGTCATTATATTCACACATCAACGGGTATTCATTCTCCACATTAACATATGTTCAACCTACTCAATATTTCTAGGATCATAACTTCGAGTAATTTAACAAATTTATAAACATAAACATCTACAAACCCCTGATAGGATCTTCCTCTCCATTAATTTTTTCAATATTAAGACTTTGTGACTCAAAAGAGATTTTTTCAATTTTAACCAATTTATAATCATATATTCTGGTTGTATGATAATAGCATATTCAAAATACAATTATTAACGAGATTGTTTTAATTCAAAATACATTCAATATCTAGACTTTTTTGTTTATTATTGACTTATTGTTGATGTCAAGCTCGGATAAATGAGGAGCGTTTTGTAACAATGAAGGTTGGAAAAGGTCCTCGTTTTTACTCGCTTTGAGCCCCTAAAATGGTTGAGCCACCCCCAACAAACTCTCCGCTAAACATAACTTGTTAAACTTATAGAAACAGTGGGCTTAGTAAATAAGTAAAATGTGAAAATGTCTTTTTTTTTTTCAATTTCAAGAGTTTGAGAGGATGCCTAACAATTCTTGATAAAATAAAATAAAATAAAAATAAATTTGTTACAAAAGACGATTAATTAAAAATGAAAACCACCATATATATACAAGATTAGAGTAGTTCCCCCATGGCATTTGCATGCTTCCATAATTTCATAGAAAGAAAAACATAAACAGGAGTTACCATGCACATATTACATACCAAAACAACCTTAATAGTTAGAAAATTCAACATTAAAAACTAAAAAAAGAAACTTAAACCTAACCCCACCCCAAATAACCAATCCATACACCATTTAGAACCAACACTCTTGCTTTTCAGATGCTTAGAAGATCATGTGGCTGGCTTTGTTCTTGGTCTTCTTTACCAGCATCCATGGCGGGTGATGATGGAGGAATATCACTGGTGGCGGTGGCGGTGGAATCTCCATCGGCCAGTTTGGAACTTGGAGGCTTTGGAAGCTCTGTTAACATCTGAACAACTTCCCTCATGGTAGGGCGTTCGACCGCCTGTTCTTCAACACACAACATTCCTACATAGAACAAGTGCATCACCTCATGGATCGGAACCGATGACAGCCTAGGATCCAGGATATGAACAACACCTTCTTTGTTCCCATCTGTCATCTTTCTAACCCATTGCACAATATCCACCCCATCCCCAAATTCCCCAACTGGTTTCCGCCCTGTCACTAGTTCTAACATAACCACACCGAAACTGTACACGTCACTCTTCTCATCAACCTTAAGTGTGTAAGCATATTCTGCACACATAATAAACACACATTCATCATCAAGAAAATGAAAGATGCAGTCTATACAGACACCACTGACACACTATATATAGACACCAGGGGTCATACAGCCCGAATGATATGGCAAAAATGGTCATACGCCCATATGACATTGAATGACTACTAACAAGGTCATACGGCCCGTATGACCATTTTTCACCCTATCATACGGCCTGTGAGGCTGTGATGGTGTCTTTTTAGCGGCACCCAAAAGAAAATCTTAAATTAAACCAATAATAAGAGAAACCCATGAGAGATTTGATGATTATTCATACCTGGGGCTATGTAGCCATAAGAACCAGCAATGGCAGACATGCATTCTGAGGTGCCTGAATCCTGCAAGAACTTAGCAAGTCCAAAATCTGCAACATGGGCTTCAAAATCAAAATCCAAAAGTATGTTATTTGATTTCACATCGCGGTGCAGAATCAACGGCGAGCAATCATGATGTAGATAGCAAAGCCCCTTTGCGGCTTCAACAGCAATCTTATACCTTGTATCCCAATGCAAATGACCTCCTTTCTTTCCATGAAGCATTTCCCCTAAACTCCCATTAGGCATATACTCATAAACCAACAAATTGGTCTCATGGTTTGAACAAAACCCTAATAACCTCACAATATGCCTATGTCTAATCCTCCCCAAAGTCTGAATCTCAGCATTGAACCCATGGTCATGCGACGAACCACGGCTCATTGCTGGGAGTCTTTTAACCGCCACAATCTCATTGTTTGGCATTACTCCTTTGTAAACAATCCCCGCCCCACCTTTACCGATTATATTGTCTTCTTTTAAACTATCAAGAACATCATCACAAGTGAAGTCTAACCGCTGGAAAGCAGTAAGCTTCCACGCTCGTGCTTTGCTTGCTTTCTTTATCGATCGGGCTTTGATGATCGCTGCAACAGCAAATGCAATGGAGCAAAGAAGCAGACCAATAACAAGAAGCAGCTTCACAGAGGCCGATAGTCCTTTCGAATGTGGTTGATGAGTACCATCTGCAACCCCTTCTTTGCAGGGTCCTAAATACGGTCCACAGAGACCCGAATTCCCCAAAAATGAAGTGTAATTGAAGAAACTGAACTGGCCAGTACCAGGGACTAAACCGGAAAGCTTATTATATGAAAAGTCAACAGATGTTAAGCTTTGCATTGATGCTATGGATGTCGGAATACTGCCTACCAAATCGTTACGAGATAGATTCAAGTAATTTAAAATGTGCATGTCTGTGATTTCGGTAGGGATCTCACCGGAAAGCTGATTCCTGCTGAGATCAACATAGGTTAACAGCTTACATTGACTGATCTCCGGGGCGATTTCGCCGGATAGATTGTTGTGACTGAAATCAATTTTCGATAGCTGCTGTAACTTTCCGATTTCTCCCGGAATGTTGCCGGAGAACATGTTACCATCAAGTAAAAGCTTCTGCACGCCGGAGAATTTGCTAATGCTAGCCGGCAATGGACCGGTTAACCGATTGTTTGACAAACTGAGCTGACCGAGATTGACAGAAACGGATTCCGTCACGGGAAGTTCGCCGGAGAGGAAGTTGTTCTGCAGCTCAACCTGTGAGAGATGTGGCAAACTGAAAAGCCCCTTCGGAATCGAACCGTTGAGGAAATTCTCGCCCATTCGGATTCGAGTCAACGATTGGCATTGACCAAGGGTTTCAGGAATAGGACCGAATAAAAAGTTCCCTAAAGTGATTATTGTTTCGAGTTTGTTACCGGTGCAGAGATTAGGCGGAAGTGAGCCGGTGAGTTTGTTAGAAGACAGATCTAGGATCTGTAGGTTTCCGTTTTTGCCAAGACTTTGAGGAATGCTGCCGGTGAAGTTGTTTTCCCAAAGCTGCAATACTTCTAACTTTGGCAGTTCACCGATGAAATCCGGTATAGAGCCGTGAAGTTTGTTACGAAACAGGTTAAGTAAAGTGAGGTTGTTGAGGTTTTGGAACGAGTCCGGAATCTCTCCGGTGAATATATTGTTTGACAGGTCCATTGATTTCAAACTCTTCAATGTTCCGAGTTCCTTCGTTAGAGATCCAAAGAGTCCGTTTACTTGTAAGAATAACGTGTCTAGCTTTTGAAGCTTTCCGATTTCCGGCGGAACTTCACCAGAGAGACCGCAGTTCGCGGCGTCGAAGCGGACTAAGTTAGATAAGTTACCGATTTCCGGTGGAATACCGCCGGTGTAACTGTTGTAATAACCTAGGTAGATTTGTTGTAGGCTATTTAGGTTTCCGATTTCCGGAGGTATAGGTCCGGTGAGTTCGTTGCCGGAGACGGCAAGGTATTCCAGGAGAGGAAACCGGCCGTACTCCGCCGGAATAACTCCGGAGAAGTAGTTTCCGCCGAGGTGCAAGTGACGAAGGCCGGTCATTTCGGTGATGGCGACCGGAAGGTCGCCGGTCATATTGTTGTTATACAGGTCCAGCACTTGCAGAGATTTCAGGCTAGAAAGTTCCGGCGGGAACGCTTCATTGAAAATGTTATTAGACAGATTGAGAAGTCTGAGGCCGGAAATGTAAGAGATCTCCGGCGGAATAATACCGGCGATGTTGTTAACGGCAATGGTGAAATTAACGAGGTTACGGAGATGACCGATGTCGGAAGAGAGTGTACCGGTGAGATTAAGGCCGGAAATGTCGAGATCTGTAACATGCCGTCTGGAGTCGCAAGTGACGCCGGACCAGGAACAGTGCGTGTTTGAAATGTTCCATGTGGAAAGAGCTGACTGTGGATCGCCGGTGATTTTGGATTTCAGCGACAATAGCGCTTTGTATTCCGGCAAGCGTCCGGATTTGGCGGCCAACGTGATGGAGATGAGTTGCAACAGCAGGATAAGGTAGATGAACCTCATCTTCCGGCAATCTGTGTGGGTTTCTCTCTCACACAGTAACAGAGGAAGAAGAAAAAGAAGGGGGTGGGTGAAGTAGGAATAGTAGAGAGAGAGTGTGTGTGAAAGATGTTTGGTGTGATATGGATGAAAATGATTTTATACTCCTTGTTTTTTTAATTTTAACTATTCACCTTTTTATTATTTAAATTCTTATAAAATTTTAAACATTTTATCTTTATGGCAAGCGACAAAAACATGATTAGGTGTTTAACTGTTGACAAAATGTTTGCTAGTAAATTAAATAAATTGATTATTCTATAAACATAATATTTAATGTGATATATATGTGATTTAATAAACAAGTATAGCTTATAAATTATTTTATTTTGTTATAAAAATTTACTTTTAATAAAATGTTTTATTATATTTTAGTCAGGTTTACTTTATATTTTTTTTATAAATTGGTAAAATACTAAAAGTTTTAATTTTAGCAAGGAACTAATAAGATTATTGAAAACACATAAATCAATAGTCAAATTATTAACTAACAATAATTTGACAAAGGATGTACAGTACTAACTCACCATTGGTTTAGTTTTTTTGTATTGCCACGTGGCATGGAATTATTGGGCAAAATATATATTTTTTAGCAAGCTTCTTTTTTTCTTTTTTCTTTTTTCTTTTTTAGTTGTGTGGTAAAATCAGGGATCCATCTGATCTTTAACTCTGGTTCCTCAAAAAAGGTTTTCTTGAACTGAAATTTCTTCCCTGATCTCTGGGTCAATCCAACCCTACCCCTGTCTTGTGCTTATTGCCGGTGACGGAGACGAATCAGATAGTTTCGGTGGTACGCCGACGCCTCTCTCATCCCCTTCCCCTCTCCCTCTCCCTCTCCCTCTCCCTCTCCACTTCTCTTCTTTTGAAAACCCCACCACCATTTTACGGATATGATAAAACCATTATATGATGACCTGAGACGGAGACCAAACCTGCAACTCAATTGGTGATGGCGATGAAGAACAGACACCGGATTTGCATCTTCTTTCATCAAACGTGGATTTAATCGGTGCACCCTAGGAGAACGAGAAAGGAGTATCTAATCTATATGGTTCTTGTGGTTGAAGATGATGGTGGCGGCGGCGGCCGGACAAAGGTGGCGCCAGATTGTTTTTGACGGAAAATGAGAGCGACGATGGACTAAATATCTTCTACAGATACACCCTCATATTGTTTTAAAATAAACTATTAATTGATAATCAATAACTTCAATTGGTTTTAAAATTTATAAATATAAAATAATATTGCATTTTATTTAAAGAATGATGATCCATAGGGGTCTAACCATCTATTTGAAATTCAAAACTGATATTTGATTTTGATTATTTTTTATATCTACGTTTTTTTAGGTTATTCTATAAGAGCATTACCAGCTCGTTGTTTATATTTCATATACTTATTTTTATAATTACACTAAAAAATATTATTTTTTTTATCTTTTATCTTTACTTTTCTCTCTCCTTATCTTTATCTTTATAATTATACTAAAAACCACTACTTTTATTATTATATTTATAAAAACTTTATATCTTTTCTCTTTACTCCACTCACAACTACTTTAAACCACTTTATAAAATATATAAACTCACTCGTATAATTATAAATAACAGGATGAGAATGCTCTGATATAACTATGCAAAAGAAGAAGAGGTAAACGGTAACAAAATCCTATTGGTTAAAATGTGGGCTAGGTTAAGTGGCGCAACTCGATTGGTTTCTTTATTTTGGGTTTATTTTTTTTCGATTAATTATTTTTTAGTTGGGACTTAATCACAAAGTCTTATTTGGCTTAGTGATCCTACCACTCCTCACATCCGCATCAACTATCCAGGTTCAAACTTTGAGGATGAGATTTTTTGTGTTTTTAAATGGGTTTTTACCTAAGCTTTTATTAACCTTATAATTTGGATATTTTTACGTAATTTTACTTTTACATTGCAAACTTTAACACTCCCGTTCTGTAATCATTATCACGAGTAAATGCACTGTCGTGAAGCGCGGGTTTCCCTAGTTTTTATCAAACTAGCAAATGCTTACCTTATTGGAAGATAGCTGGCCAAGAGATTGGATATTTGTTGTTTTGTGACTAATGTGGCTATCACATTGGACTGAGAAGGATTTTTTAAAGGGAAAATTACCAAAATGGATATTTGAACAGTCAAACTTATCAAAATGGATTAACTTTTTCAGCCGTCTAATTCGTGGTCATTTAGGCCAATAGTCGGCTAGAGCCGTCTAGTTCAGCCGGCTCCAAATTCCGTGCCCAACAACTTTTTGTCAAAGTTTTAACCAACCAGAAAACGACACGTTGTGGCACTAACTTTAAAACCGGATAAATCCCACTAAATAGTAGGCTCAGCCGGCGCGTTTTTTTTAACGTGGCTTAGCCGACTTGGCTATTACAACACGGCTTGGCTTGTTTCAGCCGACGCCGAAGGGGTTAATACACATGTTAGCCGGCTAGAGTGGTATAACTAGCCGTCTTCGAATTTTTATAACACTTATTTAAGTTAGTTTACCATTTTTCACTTAGAATTTTGCTAGTTTATTTGCCATTACAATGTCTATGAACATTGTAATATACAGCGGTGACAGATGGGAATATGTTGACGGTGATGTTGAATACGTTCCGTTCGATTGTGCAAAGCGCGGTATAAGGTTATCTACAAATGTTACTTACAATGGTTTGTTATCTATTATTTCGAATGTTTGTGGCGAGAATATTACTAGGTTATCTTATAAAATGTCAACATTTACCGATCCAATCGACATATACGTTGATAGTGATATTTCCTTTTTTGGTATATTTGAAAAAAAAATCCCTTTGAAATATATAAGTTGTATGATATCAAAGAAGATGGTGTTGGTTCGTCTACCGAAAAACCTGTTACTACTGGTTCGTCTAACCGATTACGTGTGTCATCTGGTTCTAGCAGATTACTTGTTTCTTTACCGAGCTCTAGCTCTCAACCAATGGCAAAAGAAGATGAATTTAAGTTCTCGTTTGATTTAAATGTTCCTACAGATAACTATAAAACAGATACTTATTATCACTGTCATTCTGAGCCAAATAATTACACGTTTTATTCAAATCCTAGTGAGACAACTTTTCCAGGAAGTAATCTGTTTCCTATTAGTGAGGCACCAGAGCCATCACCGGAGCGCAATGTGCAGCCAAAACCCGAGCCTTTACCATATTTGATTCCATACCCAACATCGAATAATTATGGTTGTAAAGGTGGTAAATCAATTAATAATGTTTTTGAAGGTATGTGTTTTATAGATAAAGAACATTTAAAGTTGGAACTTGAGAATATATGTGTTAGAGAGTGTTTCAAATTCAAGGTTAAGCTAATGTGATTTTATGCTAACAAAGACCATTTCACTTGTCTGATTGCATACAATGGTCCAGACATACTTCACAATGATAACAGTTTCATGTATGACTAGCCACTATCACTATCTAGCACACATATACAAGGCTAAAATTAATTTGAAAGCAAGCTAAGATATCACATTTAGCAGGCTAAGATATCATATCTACAAGGCTAAAATTAATTTCTTCTCCTCATTATGTAACCTAAAACCACTAACCAATTGTGATTAATGTGACATTCTATAACCTAAAATAACTCCCTAACACATGATAATGCTAATTAAGAGAATGTAAATTATCATATACAAGGCAAGAATTAATTTGAAAGCAGGCTAAGATATCAAATTTAGAAGGCTTGGTCATCACATCTAGCACATAAATAAGGATAAAATAACTTTATTTAGCAGGCTTAGATGTCACATTTAGCAGGCTTGATCATCAAATCTAGCAGCCTAAGATAACACATCAACAAAATCGATTACCGTCATGTAATCACTGTCCTCCAAGTCAGACATGATCGTATGTTTGAAACCTTAACCGAAACCTTGAAATCTTGACTAAAATCTTGAAAAATTTCGTTGGTTACAGTATCACTCTATTTATAGAACAAAGACGTTGGTTACTAATAGGAATTGATATGAAGAAGATGGAAATAGAACAATACTTGACTGAAAATTTTTCTTCAGTGATATATCACCACTTAATTTTTCCATTCGTGACAAAATTTACGGTACACTTTGGAGCTTTGTTGGTCAATATTCATTATTGGAGGAAATCTAGGCAAAGTGAGAAACAATTTACATTTTTTAGTTCAGAAAAGTACATCCAAAGCCACCACCGTTACCTAGTTGAAAATTCAGGAGTTTTAGCTTGTATGCTAATGGAACATTTAACTCTGAAAAAGCCTTTAAATTTGGATGGAGATTTCTGGGAGAATGTTACGAAATATTGACGATTCATGGCAGATAAAATTTATATTTGTCGTTGTTTACCGACACCTACTGACAGGTAGAGTGCTATTGTAACTTTTTAATTATATTGTTTTGTTTTAATGAAATATTATTTTCTTAATTGTTATTTTGTTATAATCTTATTTATTATAATGTTACTTACAATATTTCATATTATTTAAAATATGTTACGAAAATAAAATAAAACTACATTACGTAACAATTAAAATACCATAACATAAAAATAAAAAATTTCATAAACTAAAAATAAAAACTTACATAACCTAAAAATAAAAAATTGCATCAACTATAAATAAAAACTTACATAACCTAAAAATAAAAAAATTACATCACCTAAAAATTTAAAATTACATAATCCCACGAATTAAAGATGTTCGATAGAATCAAAGGAGTTACCCGAATGCCACGAGCGCTCACCTTTCCATGGATAAAAAAACGGGGACGCTCGTCCTCAGTGAGGTATTCCTTCTCGTCTTCGGACTTAGGCCCGTATTCCTCTCCAAGGTCAGTGAGATAACCCTCCTCTGAGTTGGGGAGATGCCCCTCATCTGAATCAGGGACATATTCTCTCCAGGGTCAGTGACGTACCCTTCTTTTGAATCGGGGACGTCTCCATCATCTGAATCGAGGACATGGTTGTCCCCAATTTGTAGTTAGCCAAAAACCTGATCGAATACCCAATTCCACTCTTCATCCATCCAGGCCAATGGTTCATCAGGTTCATCAGCTGGTCGAGAAGGGTTGGCAGGCTGTACACATTGAACAGGTTCATCAGCCGGTCGAGAAGGGTTTGCTGGAAATGGATACCCTACACCCATATTTGAGAAGTTAAACTTTGGAGTGAAAATTGAAATTTGAAAAGTGAAAATGAGGGTTGAAATGAATTGGTTTATATTTATAAAAGTTGAAGACCGCTAATTAAACCACTCCAGCCGGCTAACAAGTGTAAAAACCTCTTCGGCGCCGGCTATAAGAAGCCAAGCGGGCTACAGCTCGAGCCAAGCCGGCTAAGCCACGTTAAAAAAAAACACGCCGGCTGAGCCTACTATTTAGTGGGCTTTAACCGGCTTTAAAGTCAGTGCCGCCACGTGTCGTTTTCTAGTTGGTTAAAACTCTGACAAAAAGTTGTTGGGCACGGAATTTGGAGCCGGCTGAACTAGCCGGCTCTAGCCGACTATTGGCACAAATGACCACGAATTAGACGGCTGAAAAAGTTTGTCCATTTTGGTAAGTTTGACTGTTCAAATGTCCATTTTGGTAATTTTCCCTTTTTAAATAAGTAACATAAATCTTTTAAAATTAAAAAATATAACTTTGAGTTGCTTTAACTTTTTTAACCATAAAACTAGATTCGTTAATACATTACTAACCAACGGGATCATATAAATTACAGTTTGCTAAAGAAAAACAATGAAAACAAGATTCATCTGCTAAAGAAGAATCATATGTTTACTTTTTCTTTTAGAACGACTAACTCACAGTTCTAGTAATCCTACTTTTAATATCATGTGGTATACTCAAGTGATGAGGGTGCTATGTGATAATAAAGTGCACGTCACACCCTTCATTATCACATCATTCATCACTTGGCAAAGAAAATACCCAAGTGATTGAGATTGTGTGATAATTAAATGTTTTTTATAATTTTCATTTAAATAAAATAAAACATAATATTTCATTAATAAAAATAAAAATATATTAATTCAAACAACTAAAAAAATACATTAATCAAATTACTAAAATAAAAATACATTAATCAAATTACTAAAAAAATACATTACTAAAAAACTACGGTATACCATGACGTTCTTTGATCTTCTTTTGTTTTTTCGATCAAAAATCGTTGCGCGGCGGAGAGTGAATCAAGATCGATGCCAAGAATTTCGATCTCCTCTTTTGTTCGTTTCCAATACATCATCTCTTGTTGGGCCTTGTTAAATATTGTCACTTGTTCGACAATTTTCTCGCCGATTTCAATGTGACTTGGAACCGAACCCGATCCTGAGCCCGTGGCCGTTGCTTGGGCTTTTGGTATTTTCTTCCCTATCGGGCGGGGTATTTCTTCAACGTCATTCGATGCATCTACGTTGAGATTGTAGAAAGATCTACCATTGGACGCGCCCGAACTAGCGTCAATGTCGGTTGATGTTCGTTTTTGTGATGAGCCAGTTCAGGTGGGGGCAACGTAAAGTGATTGCCACTTTGGCGATTTCCTCAAAAGTTCCCAAAACATTATTGGTGCGTCGCCTCTAACGTCGTCTTGAAACCGGCCGGTTGCTCTCACAAAAACATCGGTTTCGGTCTCACCGCTTCTTCGATCCCACAAACATTCTTGGTAGATCCCGTTGAACTTTACGACCTTCCCATTTATATGAGTCAATTTTGAACTCAATTGGTCCAAAGTTCGGTGACCAGGCGGTACACCCATGAAAGCTTCAAATTTTTTGTTTACACGAGCCCTTAACGCCCTTTTGTTTTGGGCGTTGCCTACAAAAGTTAAAGTAAATATAATTAGAATTATTAAACACAAATACTAAATACATATAATTAAAATTAATAAACACAAATACAAAAAAAATAATTATATTACCGTTTATTGGATCCTCCGAGACGTCTATATACGCATTAACCAATTCTAGCGGTTTGTCTTTGTCTCACTTCTTTTTGGCATTCGGTTTGCTTGATGTCTCTTGTGACACCTTCTTTTTTCCTTTTTTTTGGGCGACGGTTTGAGTATCGCCAACGATTTCTTGTTGCATTTCTTGAGTTTTCGGTACAAAGTTTAGTGGTGTACTCGGTTGGGACATGGGTGATTGGTAGTTGTACATTTGAAAGTTTGGGTTGGGTTGGGTTGGGTTGGATTGAAAGTTTGGTTTGGGTTGAAAGTTTTGGTTCATTTGGTTGGTCATGAACGCGTTATCACGAGACGCGTATTGAGCTCAAAAGTTTAGGTTCGGATCGTTACTCATTTTTTGTTGTGGGTTGGAAAAACCGAAAGAATTAAGTTGAGTAGAAGAGAAGAAATGAGTTTAAAAGAGTAGAAATGAGTGTAGAGATGATGGAGTAAAAATAGGTATTTATAGTGAGTAAAAATAAATATTATTAATTATTATTATTTATTATAAATTTACCTTCAACGGTCAAAAATCGAACTGTTGAACAGTAATATTGAGTCCAATGCTCTCGTGAAAAAATAACGCAAATAGGACCACAACATGAAAAAAAAATCAAGGAGGCGATGTGCGATGAACATCACGGTGTGATGGGGTTGCCAACTAGGACCACGGCATGGAAAAACTCTTATATACCGGATGATCTAAATCTCTTACAGTTGTCCATCATCAAATTAGAACTCTAAACGAATATTTATCTGCACCAACCCTCTAATAAATAATTATAGAGTCTCTTTCTCAATATAAATTTTTGTGTCATGTTTTTGGAATTATTGAAAAGAATGTTTAAATTAAATGAAGTTAATATAATGGGTGTATTATTTGGACTAACTGACAGGATACATTGAATGTTATTATTTTTGAAGGTGCCGTTTGTTAAAATCAAAATTGTATCATTCATGTCCCATTAATTTGGCATATACCGGTTTTACATGAATATTTTTATAAATAATCATTTGTTATTTAAAACGTAATAATGTAGACATATATATATAAAATATATATATATATATATATATATATATATATATATATATAACTTCTAAAATAATATTTAAATAATTTCAAAACTATGATAAAGTAGGAAATTTTTTTTATTAAAAGATTAAATATTTTAATTTAAAAGTAGATATAAATAAAAAAAACATTAATTGTTTTATATTATTGAAAATACATAAATAGAGTTGACATATACATCCTTATTATGATAAATAAATAACTTTATCTGTTACGTGCCAACTTCTGATTATGTCTATATTTTTGTTTTCCTCATCTGTCTCATATTAAATAACTCAATTTCTCTTATTAAATAATAATAATTTAAAAAAAATATTAAATCTATATCTATACTACATAATAAATAAAAATAATTTATTCCATGTGTCACGTCCACATCTCTTCTCACAATTTTTTTCCCACCTCTCTTTCTTACTAAATACACCTCTTTTTTAATAATGATTTATATTTAAAGAAAAATATTAATTATACTAATAAAACACATTTATTTTAAATTATCTCTTATTTTAAGAAACTTTAAAATTTAATTATTTAACTTTTGTTTTTAACTAAATAGTGATGTAAGTCAAATTATATTAAATAGAAATTAATGTATTCAAACCGTGTAATATACAAGTTTTTAAAGATATAAATTTTTTATTACTAAGTATATAACATTATATTTTATCAACCCTAAATACACGGTTTTTAAAATATAATTTTTTTATTACTAGATATATAATATTACATTTTATCAGCTCACGTAATACACGATATTTTAACCTAGTATATAAAATGTATTATAATATTTTATTAAAATTTAGTAAATCATAAGAACATTTTCAGTTATACCTTATCTTAAAACATTATTTTATAATTCTTAAATTTTTATTATTTATTATTTATAATTCTTAAATCTTCATTATTTGTTATTTATATTCTTAAATCTTCATTTTTTTTTCTTATTTCACCAATTATTAATGACATACAACATACAAATATTTACAGAAACTGTTGGTTTACAACAAGTTGAATTTATTCAATCCGTGTAATAAATGAGTTTCTAACCTAATTTAAAATAAAATAATGAAACGACATTAATATTTACATTTGAGTCATTTAAAAGATTTGGAGTAAATCTTTAGCACTATGTAATACTTTTTTTTAAGAACAATCTTTTACACCCGAATACTATCTAATCTTAAGCTAGTAAAGATTTGAACTCACATTATTTTTTGTACGGGAAAATACCATATTATTAATATTTAATTAGGTTTACTTCATGTAAATTACATCTGTGATTTAATTCTTTTCATTGATTGGTATTAAGGACACCTATTAATTTATTAATTTTTTTTTATAAAATAACCATTTTACAGTTGAAAAAAAATTATACAAACACCCAACTCATTTTCCCCCTCCCTGGTAACATTTCTTGAAGCCACTTGTGCCACTACCGAGGGACGTATCAGTTGTAAACTCTGAGTTGTTGTAAAACCTTTAAACCCATTCTTGTCCACTCATTTATTTTCTTTTATTTCTGGTTTTTTTAATCCAAAAGGGGCATATGTGTCTTTTAGCCCTCTTAAAAACCCTAGATCTTTCACTACTCCATCAAAACAAGCGGCTTTCCTTTCTCTCTCTCTACATCTACGCTCAAAAGAATCATATCTGGAAGAACAATGTCTTGCTTCAAAACGCCACTGTGGGTTACACAGATTCTTCCGAGCAGTCGTCGAAGACGCAACCTTCAAGTCGGCCACACCTAAAATATCCACAACAAATTTCAACAGTAAAAGCCATGTATCGTTCATAATAGTCATCTTCTGATTCTGATTCTAGAGGAGATGGTGGGAAGCGAAGGGGGTGACCGATTTTGAATGAGGAGTTAGGGGAATCGAAGGCAGGTCTGCCATCTTCATTTTGAATGAGGAGTTGGGGGAATTGAAGGCAGATCTGCCTTTTCGGAGGTGGTGCAATCCACAAACATCACACTCATCTTTCCGCTGATGTTAACCTCTATTGTATTTCATGTTTAACAGATATATATGCATATATACATACACACACACACACACATATATATATATATACTAGTTTAGATCCCGTGTTTACATACGAGGTTAAATATATCAATACATAAATTTTTTAAATCTTTATGTATATATATTTTACATGTGTAAAAATATATTATATATAGTAAGGATAAAAAACAAATTCAAAATATGTAAAAATTAATATATAAATGGGTTTCGAAAATACGTTAATTACTATTTTGTAATATAATTTAACTTTTATTTACTATTTGATTGAAAATAAAAATTATATAATCAAATTTTAAAATTTCTTATGATAAGAGATAATTTAAAATAAATGTGTTTTATTAGTATAACTAGTTTAGGTCCCGTGTCTACACACGGGGTGACAAATATTAATATTTAAATTTTTTAAATCTTTATGTATATATATTTCACAGGTGTAAAAATATATTACATATACTACGGATATAAACAAACTCAAAATATGTAAAAATTAATATATAATTAGGTTTCGAAAATACGTTAATTACTATTTAATGTAATTTCACTTTCAATTACTATTTGATTGAAATAAAAGTTACATAATTAAATTTTAAAGTTTTCTTATAATAAGAGATAATTTAAAATAAATGTGTTGTATTAGTCCAATTAATACTTTCTTTAAATATATATTATTATTTAAATATAGAAGTGTATTAAATAAGAGAGAGAGACGAGAAAAAAATGGTGAGATTGAATGTGGAGATGACACGTTGCACTAAAAAATCTTTATTTATTAGTATGTATATATTAATATTTTTTTTCTTTAAATATATATTATTAATAAAAGATAGAAGAGCATTAAATAGGAGAGAGAGACGGAAAAAAAATGATAAAAATAAATATGGAAGTGACACGTGGCATGCAAAAACCTTTATTTATTATATAGTATAGAGGTAGATAACTAGGAAAACTATTCTCAACCAATCAAAAAAATTTCAATTCGATTTTTTTTAATTAAAAGATTAATTATGTAATTTGGACAAGCCTTTAATTTTGGTAGTTTTCAATTTTTGATTCCATCCCTAATTATTTGGTATTTAAATATTTCCCTCTCTCTCTAAAAATCATGAATTCACGATCAATTCTTTTTAACCTACATTTACTCTTCATTTTCTAGGTCAGGTCCCCATTGAAACTATCGCCGCCATTCTTTTCTGTAATTGATCATTGATTGATCGAACTTTCATGATGATTCTGGAAACGTGGATTTCGTTGTCGAGTTTTAATCGTCGTGTTTGTCCATCGATTCTTGAATCAGGGTTTGTTTTCTTTGGGTTCGCATGTTTTATTGAATCGAATGAGAGTTGCTTTTGTTGGAGGTATTGTTAACGCGTCTATTAAATTGATTAAAAGTTTCTTTGGGTGTCGCTGGTTCTATTGAACCGACTGAGAATTTCTTTAGGTGCTGCTATGTGGAATTTTTTGTCGGCACATTTGGGTGAATCGAATGATTGATACTAGTGGTGCCGTTGTGTGGAATTTTTTTAATTGATGGGGGCTAGAAAAAGAAGTGTAGCATCTTCTTTTATTTTTTGTCTACATTAACACCGTCTCTTTTCTTCTCTTATTTCTGGCCAAAGAAGATAAGTTACATATATGTAACTTGAGTGTTAATCTGTTTTTCGTGAGTCACTAAACAGTTTACATATACGTAAACATGTATGCAAACCTCTTTGATGTACATTAAATGCTAATAGAGATAATTATATAAGTCAAATATCTTGTAATATTCTTGTGATTATTTGTGATTGCCCGATTGTAATTATATATAAGAGAAGGCAATGATTTGAACCATTCTATTATGGTATTAGAGCCTTCTCTCTGATTGCCTTTTCTCTCGTTCTTCATCCTCTATCGGAACCCTAATCAGCCGCCATATTCATCTTGTTTCTTCATCCTTGTTTCTTCTACCAGACTTCACATTCTTCATCCTTGTTTCTTCATCGTTGTCATAATGGAAAGACTACATCCCGCCATCACAGTCACCAATATCACAACTTCATCCCGGTTAAACTCGAGATGGAGACAAGCCAATACACCTCTTGGTCTGAATTGTTTAAAATCCACTGCAAAGCCTTCGAAGTCCTCGAACATATCATCCCACCTGCTGCAGACTCATCCTCTGATGAAGATGAACCAGAAAACCAAGAAAAATTATGGACTCGTATTGACGCGATCGCAATTATTTAAAAATTATATATTAATCACAATTAATCACAAGAATATTAATCACAATAATATTACAAGATATTTGACTTATATATTATCTCTATTAAATGCATACGCAATTATTTAAAAATTGCAAACACAAGAGTTGATTTTTAAAATAAATGAATTAAGAGAGAGAGAAGAAAGAGTGTGTGAGAATTTTTAATCTACTTGATTTGCCCTCTATCTTTTTAAATAACATCCTTATTTATATTATCTTTAGGGTAAGGGGTATTACCTTCACTTGGCCCTCAAGTGAGGCCCCTCATACAAGGGAAGGGGGGGGGGGGGGTGTTCACCCAAGTGAGCCACTCACACTCCTTCTCAGCCAAACGCAACCCGTTTCCCTCTCACGCCACCATCTTCCCCGTGAAGCCCCTCACGCCATACGGGGTGGTGTTCGTGAACCCCTTTACGCCGTGAAGCCCCTCACGGTTCTCACCCATGAAGGTATACCGGATACTCTTATGATTTATCTACTTCACACCTACGCATTTAATGTTGATTAATTTCAAAAATTTTCACGACAATTAATCAAACACAAGAAAAGATGTTTCCGTCTATTAAATACAAAATTATAAGATTTAAAGTGGTGAACATATCAAGATTTGGGCGAACGAGAGATTCTCCTAATCCCTTTTATTTTACTAGTAATAATAATTATAGGTTGACAGGGATATTTATTCAAACTTCAAACCCACTTTCACTTTCACTTTCACTTTCAATAAGGAATCACATTGGGTTTCACTAATTTGCTAATTAAATACTAAAAATATATACATAAATAATTTATAATATTTTAGATATAAGCTTATATTGATCACTAAAATAAAACTAGAAAGAGGTCCCGCGTATTGTGGCAGCATCAGAGTGAAAGTGCTAGCTTATACCTACGCGCGTTGCGGTGTGTTAAAGCACGGAAGAAACTAACGTCCTTGAAAGGATATAAATTAAAGCCAAAGGTAAACTCATCATACGCGAGAAGAGCGTATAAGAATTATGATTATAAATAAAAACGTAAGAAAAAAAAACTGGCATGAAAGCCTTTAATACCGACTAGAAAAAACGCAAGAAAAAAAGGGTTAGGGTTGTGGGTTTCAGTCCCGCGTCACTTCCTTTAGCCTAGACCACTGTGACCAATGCGTCAAAACAACCTTTTGGTTTCCATTTTCCTCAACAACTTTTTAAACCAAACCTGAATATGAGAAAAAAAAACATTAATAACAAAAGCGTGCATAAACATGCTTGTATCATATGAAAACCCACTTAGTAACCCTTTTTATAGTAAAATCCACTCATATTCCAAACTTGACTTTTAATATGTATTAATAATAAGAGAGAGTGAAATAATAAAACAATTACTGTAAACTTTCACGTAAAGTTTATATTTGAAATATTACTAATCTATATCTATACAATAAATAAAGATTTTTATATGTCACGTGTCGTCTCCATATATATTCTTATCAATTTTTTTCCGTCTCCCTCTCTTATTAAATACATCTCTATCTTTTAATAATAAAATATTTTTAAATAAAATACTAATTATACTAATAAAACATATTTATTTTAAATTATTACTTATTATAAGAAACTTTAAAAATCTAATTATGTAACTTTTATTTTCAATCAAATAGTAAATAAAAGTCAAATTAAATTAAATAGTTATAATTAACGTATTTTCGAAACCCAATTATATATTATTTTTTACATATTTTGAACTTTGTTTTCTATCCTTAGTATGTAATACTGATGTGTCGTTTTTAATATATAAAAATATAATATATTTTTATGATGGTTTTAAGAGATCAGATTTTAAATTTATAAAATGATAATTACTTTAACTTAAAAACACACATAATAGGCAAGTGTACCTATCGCAGCGTAATATAGTTTAGGTAAGAACCAAGTATCGAAACAACGGACACGGTCGAGTTCCAGTACTCAACTTTTGTTATCGGTTAACCGGATCAGTTAGTGAGTGGGTTTTGTGTGCTTGTGAAGCAGAATAGTAAATGAAAGAAAAGTAAATAACGATAAAGTAAATAACATAAAAGTAAAAACGTGCGTGATGTGTGTAACAGAAATGTAATGAACAGAATAGTGAATAACAAGAAAGTAAATATATTGGAAATGATTAGGTCACGAAGAGTATTGCTTCGGGCTTCGAATCAGCTTGGTACGTGATAATATTAAGTTGACTAATCCAGTGATATGACTACTACAAACTTGTGACCCGGGTCACCGCTAGAGCCTCGTCCTCACGACATTTGATTCATGAATTAAAATCTTAAATTAAAATAGTAGTGCCTCCCGTTAGGGACACGAGTTACCCTCAACCCTTCGAATGGTCATCTCTGGGTTGGTTTAAGACATCGAACGTAAATGCTTTGTATTAAAGTTAAATAGGTGATTATACTTTGTTCACCGGGAGACGGTGTAACAATGGGATCGAGTATAAAGACGTATCGTTCCCAACACGAGTTCACATTGGTCGCATAATAAGTTCGTATAAAGACGTATAACCTTACTAATGTTGACCAATCCTTGGGTTATCAATCTCTGCTTGTATAAAGACGTACAAGCTTCAAAGGAAGTTTGATTAAAAATGTTTTACGATCTTACACTTTAAAATCAAGAACACTCACAAATATAAAGACGGATTTATACAATAATAAAGGCCCACCAAATGGTGGTTTTAAGAACGAATAATTAAAGACATAAACATACCACTAGATTAATACGTCAAACATTAACATGCACCAAACATCATCTTCACCCTAGCAATACAAAGAGTTTAGCCATGAATGGCCATACTAACTAGCGTAACGCTGAGTTTCGTAGGCTCCCTATTGCGGAAAAAGAGGAGGAGCCTCTCTACTCTCTACTCTAGACTACAGAAATGGACTTTCTTTAGCTCTAGTTAGGTGTCTTGAGGTGTGTGGAATGAAGAAAGCCATCTATTTATAGGCCTCAAAATGAGCAATTCACGACCGTGCATTGGATTGCACGGGCGTGCAAACACCTCGGGAATCAAACAGGGTACAAAGGACAGTGTATTGGAGCCTTGGGAAGCAAGACAAGCAATGCACAGCCGTGCATCTGTCTGCTTCCTAGGCTTGTCTTTTAGCTGCTTGTTGACTTCCTTTGACCTGGTTTGACTTCTTGGGGGTCAAAGTTCGGGTTTGGTCCTCCAAAAGCTTGATTTCTTCATGTTTTAAGCTGGTTTTTACTTTGTTTATCTTAGGACACCGAATAACATGCAATTATGAAATATTAACGCATTAAGTATCAATTGCAAGGCTTTTGTTTGATTAGTACAATAATATGGGGATTATTATGCGTGCAAAACATGTATAATTTAGGGCATATCAAATACATTTTTACACCTGTAAAATATATACATAAAGATTTAAGAATTTTTGTATTGATATTTTTCACCCCGTGTGTAGTACACGGGTTCTAAGCTAGTTTTTTATAAACCAAACATTTCTTCAGGAACCATCCATTAATAGCACGTGGATTTTGCGTCATGGCTTTTTAAATAATTATTTTTAAGTATTGTTGTTAACAGGACATGATTTTCATTGTTAATAAAGTAAATTACACTTCTCGCCATTTAACTATATAACAAATTTTAGATATCGTTCTTAAACTAACGAAATAACAGAAATCATCTTTTATGTTCATAGTTTGTAACAATTTACATCATTTTCACTAACGGACGTTAACTTTTTTCCGTTAAGCCTGGTCATGTGCTTTGCACATAAGGGTATTTTGGTCTTTTTGTACTTATAAGGACTATTCTTGTAATTAACTGAAACCTTAATAAATTTTAAAAACACATAGAATATATATATATATATACATATATATATATATTAACTATGACGGATTTGTTTTAATTATTTTATAAAAAGATGGTACTCAAATCTTCAAGTTAATTACACAAATGGTCCATGAAAGGGTATAATGACTAAATTACCCTCATGTGCAAGACACATGACCAGACTTAACGGAAAAAGTTAACGCCCGTTAGTGGAAAGAATGTAAACTGTTACAAACTATGAACATAAAGAATTATTTATGTTATTTCACTAGTTTAAGAACGATATCTGAAATTTGGTATATAGTTAAAGGACGAAAAATGTAATTTACTCAAATATTAAACAGTTGTATATTTCTTAATGAAGATAAGTCGTGTAATCTTTCTAACGAACAAGATACTAATATCAATAGAAAGAAATAAAAATCTAATTAGAATAAAGTTAAATATAAAATATATAAAAAAGAAAAAAAATATATCTAGGTATTAGAGGGTGGTGTCGATCCTAACTGTTATCTGCTATGTACATTTATAATAATTTGTTTGAGCAATTTCATCATCTCTACGTATTGTGTCATCACCTTTGCGTTTTGTGCCATCACATGTGCATTTTGTGTTTTTACGGCTTCCAATTCCTTTGTGTTTTTACTAACAATTGAGATGTAACTAGTAATTGGACAACACCCAACCCTTGGTTCGGCCGAAAGTGGGTGGAGCCACCCACATCACCACCAAATCCTCTTTCACCATTCTCATTGTCATGAGAACACCATGCCCATTCAAGTATAAAACAAGTTAAGATCAAATCCATCTTATATAGCCATGATTGTGATGATTATGGAAGGTTGAACACTTAACCTCTCTTTCTCTTCTTTTTACGACAACAACAAGCAACCATGCATCACCGTCATTTTGGGTTATCCAACACTCCACTCCATTACCCACTCTCAAATGATGATGATGATTATGGCAAAGATTACACTCCATCTTTTTAGTATATATAGGAGTGTATGGCAACAAGCAAGAACTCTTGCCTTGCTCTCTCTCATTCTTGGCTCCAACAACACACACAAACACACACTTAAAACTCAAGATCAAGATCCACTAGGGAGAATTAGCTAAAAGTCTTGGGGATTCAAGAGATCTTGGAGTTTTAGGAAGCTTTTACTAAGAGAATTCAAGCATTATCATCTTCCACTTGTGGTTCTTCCCTAGCTAGTCTAGCGGTACGAAAAACCGACCCTAAATCTCTAGTTTCATCTATATTTCTTGTTTTAAGCTAGGTGTTCACCCTAAAAACGAAACCATCTCTAAAGGACTTATGATTTTATAAAGTTTAACTTTAATTGGTTAAAAGTTCAAGCTTTGTATATATACATATATATATATAGCCGAAATATACATGATGTATATATATGTTTGGAGTTTTTGAGCTAGTTACAAGATGATAAGTGTAAAATAGATACAAAAGCATGAATTATTGTTAATAGGAAATAATACATGATCATGATGTGTATGCATATGTATGATAATGGTGATGTTAAGTTAAAAATTGTGGATATGCATATATATATATATATATAAATGGGCCGAGATTTTGTATAAAACTTTGTGGATAAGGTTATTTGATTCACGTAAAAATCATTAAGTGTATGCATGAACATATATCATGAACATATATATATAAGTCTTAACATATATATGTGTGTGATTATAAGGGTTAACTTAGAAAGATTTGTATATATATATATATATATATATATATATATATATATATATATATATATATATATATATATATATATGTTGGTGTACGGTTTTAGTGCATCATGGAATTGATTGGGAAATAATGGTTTTATAAACCTGGAGATATGTGTCACACCCCCAAAATCCACTAATGGAGTTTTATCGTTAGGAGTGTGACAAACCAGGATCTTAGTCATTAGTTACGTCAAACGACACTATATGAGTTTAAACAAAATCCATTAATGTTCAGAGTTAAATGTGGAAGCGGTTTATGTCAAATAGTTACTGCGCAAAACAAACGCGCATAAGTTTAGTTTAATAAAAGCAAGTGAATTGTTTTAAATGTTTGCATAAGAATGCAATGACAGTAGGACTCCATGCATGTCCTAGGTGTGCAACATGTGCCTTAGCGACCTGAGAAACATGTAAGAAAAAGTGTCAACACGAGGTTGGTGAGTTCACAGGTTTGTAAGTAAATAAACTGTTTGTGTGTTTGTAGGATCCACATACTTAAGTCACACCTATTGCTAGCTACACAATGTACAAGTTACTCTAAGCGCTCTCAACCGAAGCTGATTGTTTGTGTTTGAATGCCTCCCGCCTGTTCTATCAACCCTGGCAATGTGTTTAGGCCAATATTACACCCTTCGACCTCCAATCGAGTTAGTGCGACTAACGCGGGTGGGGTTTGTCAAACCCAGTAGTACTACCAAACATTACCTAGGTAAATCCATATTAATGGTCCGATGTGTGTGAGGACTTTCAATGATAGTGTGTTACGCTTAAGTAAACAAGTGGTAGTGAAATACTATGTGGTCCATGTTTGTTTGTATGTATGCATGTTTCTCCCCAACGGGAAAACAAGTAAAATGATGTTCGTTTGTATGAATGTTTCTCCCCAACGGGAAAACAAGTAGAATGATGTCCATTTGTATGCATGTTTCTCCCCAACGGGAAAACAAGTAAAATAATGTTCGTTTGTATGCATGTTTCTTCCCAACGGGAAAACAAGTAAAATGATGTTCGTTTGTGTGCATGTTTCTCCCCCAACAGGAAAACAACTAAAAAGGGGTTGTGAAACTCACCTGAGTTGTGTACGAGTAGTAGGTAGCACCACACAAGGTTGCAAGTAGAAAACACGAGAGTTTGCCTGTGAACTGCTTACGTATGTCCTAGAATTATAAGCACAATAGTTAGGGGCACATGGTATTTCGTGACGACTACACGGAAGACTTGAACGCCTAGAACATACTTAGAATTAACGAGTAGATAAACGTGTCGTCGGGAATAAGGAATTTCTTAATATAATAATTAAGATAGACGCGTTTCGAATCGAGAGTTTTCTAGTTACGAATAATATTATAATAATAAATATTCATGTGTTTGTACTATTAAATAATGGCCTAGGAAAATAATATAACTCTTTACATTATTTTTAAGTTTGTAGAATTACACAATAATTAATTACGTGACAAAAATAATAAATATATTATTTTTATTCAAAAATGTCAACATGTGTAATAATATAAATAATTATGTTATTTTTAAGTTTGGTGAATGACACGATAATAAATAATGCAGTGAAAATAATATATATATTATTATTATTATTTATTCGGAGACTCGAACCCGGGTCTCCTCCCCACCAGCACACACACTTAACCATCACAGCCCGCTAGGGAATCGCATACAAACCTGGATCAGAAAGCTTTTAACACAAAACTCCCCTAAGTTCTTCCCCCATACCCAACAATGATCAAATCAGTCCCAATTCCAACAAATCTGGTCGTGATCTGTCGAAAAATCGGGTGTTGGCGAACATGTGTATGTGTTTAATTGCAAAAACAATGGGTTTAAGATCATTTAATTACTGAAAGAAGGGCCGAAAACCCTTGATATGAACATAGACACAAATTGATCTATTTCGATAATAAATTATATTGAAATCATAGGGCTTTTATTGATTAGGTTATTGCAAATCTAGCCATGTATATTAATTGGATTTATAAGGCTGTTAAGATCGAAACCCCTAAATTATTATATGAACAAACCCTAGTTACTGGATCAGGGTCGATTCGATGATAAATGATCAAATTAGCATAGGGCTTTCATCAAGTAGAGGATTGCGAAGCTAATGATGTAATTTAATTGAATTTAAACATAGTCAAGCGTAGAGTTCGATTAAACCGATAGTACATGAACCCTAGATATCGAATCGTGTTAAATTCGATAATGGAAGCCACGATTATGATAGGGCTTTTGATTAACAGGTTAAAACGAATCTAAACATATACACAATTAACATAATAGTGCTCGATTTGACTGTGTTCGACCAAATGGGGTTCCGACTTCGTATGGTTTGATCTCTATCTTCTCCGGCGAGTTTGGTGTGTGAATAAGTTTCAGGAGAGTGCGAATGAGATAGGCAGTGTGCTCAATTGTGGAATTAACATAAAACTTAAACGAATTTGATGGTTGTTGATGATAGTGTTGACGGTTATGAGTTTAATGCCCATAATTGGGTTTAATTCGATTAATGTCGCTGTTTAAAGCCTCAATGATGGTCGTTAATAGCTTAATCGTGCATATCAGTTACTAAATCAAACAGAAATCGATTATGGAGTTTGAATGGGATCAAAGGCTACTAGTTTGACTTTCAAAAGTCAACAAAACCAGATTTCATTCATATTTGACTTTATAGAGTCAACATAATGGTTTTAGGGTTGTTACATAATTAGTCCCTGACGTTTAAGTTCAATTATTGATAGAATTAGTCACTGAGGTTTGTGGTAGAGTTAAATAGGTTAGGATTTAACAAAATTTGGTTAACGGGGTTAACCCTAATTAGCCGGATGTCACATCATCCCCTAGTTAAAAGAATTTTCGTGCCGAAAATTAAAATAATTTTTTTTTTCTGAGGTGTCATATCATTCCCTAGTTGAAAGATGAGGATACCTGCGCGTCATCTGATCCTCACGCTCCCATGTGAATTTCGGTCCGCGTTTCGAGTTCCAACGAACTCTGATAATAGGAATTTTACTGTGTTTGAGCGTTTTGACCTCCCTATCCAAGATTTCTACCGGTTCTTCAATGAAGCGTAATTGTTCATCGATTTGTAGTTCCTCAAGAGGAACCACGAGTGTCTCGTATGCTAGACATTTCTTTAAGTTCGAGACATGAAAGACGTCGTGTACACCACTCAGTCCTTCAGGTAGGTCCAGTTGGTACGATGCCGGGCCAATTCTCTTCACTATCTTGAATGGTCCAACATAACGAGGGTTTAGTTTGCCTCGTTTCCCAAAATAAATTACACCTTTTCACGGTGAGACTTTCAATAGGATCATGTCGCCTACTTGAAATTCTAACGGCTTACGACGCTAATCGGCATAGCTCTTTTGATGATCACGAGTTGCCGCCATATGGTTTCGAATTTGAACGATCTTTTCAGAGGTTTCAAATACAAGTTCAGGACCCGTAAGTTGGCTATCCCCAATTTCAGCCCAACAGATTAGAGATCGGCATTTCCGTCAGTATAATGCCTTGAATGATGCTGCCTTGATGCTAGTGTGATAACTGTTATTGTAGGAGAACTCTACTAATGGTAAGTGAGTTTCCCAACTGTTACCGAAATCAATCACACAAGCTCGTGGCATATCCTCTAAGGTTTGAATGGTACTTTCCGTTTGGCCATCTGTTTGAGGATGGTATGTCGTGCTCATATCTAGACGCATGCCTAAAGCTTTTTGTAACGATTGCCAGAAATGTGAGGTGAATCGGGCGTCACGATCTGAAATGATAGAAATTGGCACTCCGTGCCGAGAGACTACTTCCTTTAAGTAAATACTAGTAAGTTTTTCCATCTTGTCGATCTCTTTGATTGCTAAGAAGTGAGCGGATTTTGACAAACGATCGACGATCACCCAGATGGTGTCGCATCCGCTAGGAGTTCGGGGCAATTTGGTGATAATGTCCATAGAAATCTGCTCCCATTTCCACATTGGAATCTCTGGTTGTTGAAGTAAACCAGAAGGCTTTTGGTATTCCACCTTGACCTTTGCGCAAGTTAGGCACTTGCTCACATAGGTGGCTATATCAGCTTTCATCTTTGGCCACCAATATAGAACCTTAAGGTCATGGTACATCTTGTCAGAACCAGGATGAATAGAGTATCGGGATTTGTGAGCTTCATCCATAACCAGTTCCCTTAAGTTTCCGTACACTGGAACCCATATTCGCTCCGCGAAGTAGCGAATGCCATCTGATTTAACCTGGAGTTGTTCTTCCATACCATGAATGGCTTCCAACGATAGGTTTTCTTCTTTCGGGACTTCGAGTTGAGCACTACGGATTTTGTCAGGTAATCCGGTGTGGATAGTAAGCTGTGCTCGAACTCGTTTGGGCTTGATTTCCTTTCGACTTAGGGCATCGGCTACTACATTAGCCTTGCTCGGATGGTACCTGATCGCACAGTCATATTCATTTAAGAGTTTGACCCAACGCTGTCACATGTTCAACTCTTTCTGTTCAAAGATGTGCTGAAGACTCTTGTGATCGGTGTAGATGGTGCACTTGGTACCGTACAAGTAATGTCTCCAGATCTTTAGTGCAAATACCACGGCTCCCAACTCTAAGTCATGAGTCGTGTAGTTCTTCTCATGAATTTTCAACTGACGAGAAGCGTATGCAATAACCTTCTCGCGTTGCATCAGTACACAACCAAGACCTTGAATGGAGGCATCGCAATACACTACAAAATCATCTGTTCCCTCCGGAAGAGAGAGGATGGGTGCACTGCAGAGTTTTTATTTAAGTAGCTGAAATGATGACTCCTGGGTGTCACACCAGTTATAGGGTTTACTCTTTTGAGTTAGGACAGTGAGGGGTAGGGCAATCTTGGAGAATCCCTCGATGAAACGACGCTAATAGCCAGCCAATCCTAGAAATTGTCGCACCTCAGTCGGAGTTGTCGGTGCCGCCCAATCCTTGATGGCTTATATTTTAGATGGATCGTCATGTATTCCTTTCTTATTGACTACATTCCCTAAGAATTGCACTTCACGAATCCAAAATTCGCACTTGGAAAATTTTGCGTACAACCGTTCTTGTTTCAGCAATTCCAGAATCAAACGCAGGTGCTCTTCATATTCTTCGTTATTCTTGGAATAGATGAGGATATCTTCAATGAAAACGATGACGAACTGATCAAGGTAGGGTTTACACACACGGTTCATAAGGTCCATGAACACCGCGGGTGCGTAGGTTAGTCCGAATGGCATGGCCATAAACTCGAAATGGCCGTACCTAGTTCTGAATGCCGTCTTTGAGATATTTTCGTCTCGAACTCTCAATTAATGATAACCGGATCTAAGATCGATTTTGGAATAGAAGCTTGATCATGGCGATGAGCTAGGTCGGATAAAACCTTTGTCCAACAACTCCTATAGTTGTGTAAACAACTCTTGCAGCTCACTGGGTGTAAGTCTATACGGTGCCCGGGCAATAGGTGCTGATCCGGGTGCTAGATCGATCTGAAGCTCGACTTGACGATGAGGTGGAAGACCAGGTATGTCTTCGGGAAATACTTCTGGATAATCACGAACGATCAGAATATCATCAAACTTCTTCTCTTCGGATGGTTCTTCGGCGAAAAGAGTCAGAATGGCGGTATGATCCTTACGCAAACATTTTTGTGCCTTCATGAAGGATATGATGCCTACGACAACACCACTTTTTTCACCTTAGACAGAAAAAGTCTTCTCCACTCGGGAGAGGAAGGAGAACAATTTGTCATGTCAAATGATTTCAGCTTGATTTATATGTTGGGGTATAATTAAAATTAGACTAAGGATTAGTCACAGGATAAGGTAATCGGGTCAAATAGAATTTATTGTTGTAATGTAAGGAATAACGTGTTAGCTTAGAAAGAATTCCTCAAATTCCGTTTACATAGTTGGAGTCGGTGGGTTTACCATGTGTAACGAACCAAAAATCCAAAATATAATATTATTAACCTAAATAGTATTATAGGGGTGAAGGATGAATAAAATAAAGTGGAAGGTTTGTTTTAAATGGTGCATCTTTAGTATCTTTGGAAAAAAAGGTCAAAATTGGAAGTATGAGGGGTTGTCTTGTAATAAACCAATTTCTGATTTGATTAAGGGGAGGGGTAGTGCAGAACACACAGTGTGTGTGTGTGTGTTCTTGCGAAAATCACCAGAGAAAAGAGAGGGGAAGATTAAAGATCGAAAGGCTGATTCTTGTATGTATAATCTGTGATTTCCAGTGAGCTTATCATCTTCCAAGCTTCAAGTAATCATCTTTCTCTTCTCTAAACCTCCATTTTTATGTTCTTGGTGGGTTTTTCTAGAAAACCCAAATTGGGTCAATTGGTGGGATCATTTGGATTGAATCTTGTCTAAAAGCTTTAATATAGTGTTAATAAAGTTGGAGAATCATGATTTACATGATTTAAATACCCAATTTGATGATTCAAGAATTAGGGTTCTTGAGGGTGATTTGGGGGATTTCAATCTAAGGATGTTTGAATGTTAAATTGAGGTTGTTTAAGTGTCAAGGGAGTTAATAGACACACAATTAACCATAAAGTCCCAATTTTTATGATGACTTGTAAAACGGAGTTTTGGTTTAATTTGGGTGAAAAACCCAAATGGGTCATAATGGGTGAATTTTCTTTCAGGAGGTTTGAAACTTGATTAAGGTATGATTAATCAATTTTAGAATGGGAGAAATCCATAACGTCTAGGGTGGGTGTTAGACCTCTATTGGTAAATGGTGAATTTGAGAGTTTGACGTTAATGGGTCAAACGAGTCAATATGGGTTGAAAGGTTAAATTGGGTGTTGGAGGTTGTGTTAACCAAATTAAGTTGGGGTGTTGATCTTTAGATCATAGGTGTGTCATGAATCTCAATGTGGTGAGTGAATTGATATTGTATGATTACTAAATGCAAGTTGATTGATAGGTAATCAAGGCGTGTTGAGGGAGCTAGCTTTGAAGACCAAGTGGAATCGTCTTTAGCAAAAGGTAAGTGCTTTACACTTACTTGGTAATGATAGGTGGTGGTAATTACATATATTTTATTTACATGTTGGTTGTTCAAATATCTTATATGTGTCTAACTGTATGTTGAAAAATAAGGAAATTGCATATGGCAAAAATATGCAAGGGTGGGTGCGTGGTGTTTGATGTCTAAGAACCTCGCCTTATTGTTTGATGAATTAAGTTAATAAACTTATATGGTGAATTGGTGTAAAATTGACTTGGGTGGTAAAAGTCAAACTTATATGCATAATGTAGTTGAAATTGGAGTAGTTGACTATGTGGTATATAGTCAAACTAAAATGTAGAATATGATAAGTTGGTGTAATTGACTTATGTGGTGTATAGCCAAACTAGATTTGATATATTGGTGTAATTGACTTATGTGGTGTATAGTCAAACTAGATGTGATATATTGGTGTAATTGACTTATGTGGTGTATAGTCAAACTAAATGTGATATATTGGTGTAATTGACTTATATGGTGTATAGTTAAACAAGAGGTGATATATTGGTGTAATTGACTTATGTGGTGTATAGTCAAACTAGATGTGATATATTGGTGTAATTGACTCATATGGTTTATAGTCAAACAAGAGGTGATATATTGGTGTAATTGACTTATGTGATGTATAGTCAAACTAGAGGTGATATATTGGTGTAATTTGACTTAGTGTGGTGTGAGTCAAACTAATATGTAATATGTGGTGATTTGGTGTAATTTGACTAATATGTGGTAAGAGTCAAAGTAAAATTCACTTGGTGGAATTGAGGTCATGAACCTCACATATGTCAATGTAGCTTGAAGTCTTTGAACTTCACAAATGTCGTTGTTGCTTGAAGTCTAAGAACATCACACGAAAGTAATTTGAGGTCATGAACTTCACAAGGTTGTGTTGTGGCGTTTGAGGGCTTTAGAACCTCATATAGAGGAGTTGGAAGTCTAAGAACCTCACATTGTAGTTATTTGAGGTCATGAACTTCACAAGTCGTTTTGTGGTATTTGAAGTCTAAGACCCTCACACGGAAGTTAAATGAGGTCGTGAACTTCACATAGTTGTTTGTGGTGGTTTGAAGTCTAGGGTCACGCTTTGGCTCGGTTTGGATTCTCATTCATTTTCGTGGTCGGAACTCCGGTTGAGAGTCTTTAAACTTGTTTTAAGTTGTCTCTTTGATGCTAAAACTTGTTGTTATCTTTTAAGTTGTCGGATGGTTGTTTTGAAACAAAATAACGTCATTGTCGTTTTGTTGTTTTTAAAATGAGTTGTTTGTCAAGAGTGTTTTTATGGGACCTATTTTCGCATGATTTTGAAAGTTAAAATCGGGTGTAAATTTTGGGTGTTACAACTTGGTATCAGAGCAATGGTTTGAGGGATTCGGGTATGCAAGACACCGAACTCACACTTATTTGCTCTTGATAAGATGGGTGTAATTAGAATCTAACGAAGGCATGACCGAGACACGGAGCTAAGGTGGAGGTTAGTAATGATAATTGTTGGTAGTTTAAATGGTGTACATGGTGTTTATTTGTGCTGAAACTTGTCTTGGGAATTATCACATGGGGACGATGAATATACTTAGGCATGGTATATTACTAATCATGTCTGGCCAGGATGATTAGTAATGTAACATGTCTACGTGTCATCATGGTGGCCATGTAATAATAACCATCACCAAGGAGTAAGTGTAGGTGAATATATGTATTTATTTGTATATAGATAAATATACTTATATACATATAGGAGTATAACTTAAGATAGATGCCTATAGTTATGCTTATACACGTATGACGAGTCAATCGTATTACCACAATCGAGGAATGACTGACGGAGATAGATATTAGTAGGTGGAATTTTAGACGGGAGTTGTCTTAAAGACTCATGTACGAAAGAGTCTACGCGTGTATTCACCTCGGGGATGGTGAGGATCTCGAAGTTAGTTGGGAGAGTTAGATAGCATCATTCTAGTGGAGGACGGCTAGAGCTTTCTATCTT
Source organism: Smallanthus sonchifolius (assembly GCA_023525975.1). Classification (NCBI taxonomy): domain Eukaryota; kingdom Viridiplantae; phylum Streptophyta; class Magnoliopsida; order Asterales; family Asteraceae; genus Smallanthus; species Smallanthus sonchifolius. Next base: position 25,161,378 of record CM042023.1, read on the forward strand.
ATTGTGTGAAAATTCCTTCAAGGAAAATAGGGCTCTTCGAGGCGAGCCTTTGGAAGAAACGTATAAAGCCTAAGGAGCGCGAGGAACAACTTTGGCGAATTAAGGAGGAAGGGTTTGTGGCGTGCGAACCAAAAGAGTTATTTGGTGGTAGTTTATTTGTTGGTTAGTCAATGATGCATCACTATAATTGTATTTGCTTCGGAAGCAATCCATTGTGATTATCGGATAGAGTACGATTCACGGTGAGTCAAATCCGGACATGGTGGACGATTGGTTGAGATTTCTCCATAAGGAGAAAAGTTTAAAGGCGTGGAGGCAAGCGTCGGGGTGAATTCAAGAGGCGTTCTTGAAATGTTTCTATCCACAAGCTGTAGTGGACTTTGTATCTGGAGATTTCCTTCACGTATGGTAGTATGGTTAATTGATTATTATTAAGAGCATGTTGTATGACTAAGCATAGTCTTGCCTAAATCTTGAAGTGTCGGAAGGAATGGAGTTAGATTAGCTTCTCGATACTATCGGTTGGCGATATAGAGTGGATTCTCCTACATGGTGTACAACTCTGGTGGAGTTGATTATTATATGTTGCAAGGAGATCAAACTCGGGAGACAGGTGGATCGTTAGGAGGATTTAGAGGTGGCTTCAAGAAAGCCAAATATTCTAGCCGAGCTAGAAACCTTTTGGGGAGGCAATACTTGTTACTGTCGTATGTATGGAAAGTAACTCGATTGGAGAATGATGGGACACACTATGCCATAGTGTTATAGTCCTAATAACATGTGCTACCATTGTTATAATTCAGGACACATTTAAAGTGAATGTATCGAGCTAAAGCACAAGGGTGATAAAGGGAGAAAATAGAAATTTCAAGGCCTTCGAGTCGGACATTTCTAACTACCAATGACGAGACTGAAGTCCTTTGGTTTTATTTGTCGGGTTACGGGTGAATCAATCACATGGAATGGAGTCCTACGATTGTAGTGGAACTTGTCTGGTTACTTAGAGACCATATCATTGTCGTGTTGGCCAAGAGGTTACGTGTCGATCTGTTCTTATCTAGAGACGGTGAAACACATGGCGCATGAATTGGTGTGTACATGGCTTATGCCATTGACACCAACCGCTGCAATGAAATACTTGATGTTCCAGTCGTGAAGAAGTTCATTAGGGTTTTATACCTGAGTGTCTTTTTGGGGTGTAACCATTCTTGTATTGTGCATCAATTGTCGGGGTTGAACAAGTGACTTAGGTCCTAGATTCAACCAATGAATGTATAGGAGGGTGATATCCCATAAATGGTTATGAAATCCATTGCAGATACTATGAGATTGCGGCGTGCCATTTTTTTTGCTTTGGTGGAAATCTATTTTTTTGGATGAGGTGATGAATTATGAAGGCATATCAGTAGACCCATCAAAGATAGAGGTAAACGAGGAAAAGTGGTGTTTGAAGTCTTAGAACTTCACAAGTGGTGTTTGAAGTCTTAGAACTTCATAAGTGGTGTTTGAAGTCTTAGAACTTCACAAGTGGTGTTTGAAGTCTTAGAACTTCACAAGTGGTGTTTGAAGTCTTAGAACTTCACAAGTGGTGTTTGAAGTCCTAGAACTTCACCAACGTTATTTGAGAAAGAATTCTTCGAACTTCAAGAGGGATTGTGATTGAGATCTTTGAATCTCAAAGGATGACTTATGATTAAGTCGTTGAAGTTAAACTGAGTGTTTGGGTCACGGAGAAGGAGCTGCCTTTCAGAGTTGTGAAAGAGGATTTGGGTATGGCATTTGTCGTATCCTTACTTGGAGAAACCGTGTGCTTGTCGGTTATTTTGGTGCATCTCGCATTAGACTCGGTTATGTCATTATGCTATGAGGCGGGATTATCGTGTATTTTCTTAGACAGTTGTAAACTTGATTGTAGCAACTAAATGAGATAACTCGAGGAGGGAACGAGTGACTGTTTATTTTGTGGTTGAATTGAAGTCTCGAGCTTCAATGGAGTGTTGTATGTATGTGATGGGATCCTTGAATCCCAAAAGTATGAAACACTTGAGACCTTAAATCTCAATGGATTGGTTGGTGTGGAGGTTATGAAACCTTCAATTATGAGGTGGGAGAAACTTGTAGTGGAGTTGACTACGAAGTTATATGAAAATGGTGGGAGCATGTTATGATTTTGGTAATGGCGGGTCGTATGACCGAGAATGCATATTTCCTGTTCATAAAAGAAACTTACTCTTTCGAGTAGTTGCAGAATGTTGATTTAAGGAAGGGTGTGACACGGCGTGGTGTGACCATACCTTTTTCTAGTCGGGTTGAAATTACAGTTTTACTTATCGATTGGAGGAAATCGAGTGAGTAATTATCGTTTGTTAGAAGATGATGTCATCTTAATTACCATTGAGTATTCATATGCCGATAATTGAATTACTAAATGGTGAACAGTGTCGAATACCGTTTGGTTGGGGTGGTGTTTCTGGTTCGAAAACATGGGAGGCTAAGTCCCAGTTTTGTTGGGTCGTCCAACTTATGGACTATAATGGTGTTGATTTCCAATTTGAGTTACTAGAGGAGTCGAGTATATCCCATGACACATTTCACGTGGACCATCCACAGAAATGTTTGGCGGGAGAAGTTGTCGTTGCTTCTCATAGTGTGTTTAAGATGTGAATTTGAATCATGTGAAAGAACCGGTGATTACCATATATAGGTGGGGTGAACTATTTGTGAATTGAGGGTTCTACCATGTATTATCCCCTGAAAGCACAAACAAAGGTGGAAGTGACCTTGAGAAAGTAAAGAGGAGGAGTGTTGAATTGTTACCCTAAGTTGAGTATTGGGTGGCGGGTTTCGAGGGCGAAACCCAAAATTAGGGGGGGATGATTTGTAACGAACCAAAAATCCAAAATATAATGTTATTTACCTAAATAATATTATAGGGGTGAAGGATGAATAAAATAAAGTGGAAGGTTTGTTTTAAATGGTGCATCTTTAGTATCTTTGGAAAAAAAGGTCAAAATTGGAAGTATGAGGGGTTGTCTTGTAATAAACCAATTTCTGATTTGATTAAGGGGAGGGGTAGCGCAGAACACACAGTGTGTGTGTGTGTGTTCTTGCGAAAATCACCAGAGAAAAGAGAGGGGAAGATTAAAGATCGAAAGGCTGATTCTTGTATGTATAATCTGTGATTTCCAGTGAGCTTATCATCTTCCAAGCTTCAAGTAATCATCTTTCTCTTCTCTAAACCTCCATTTTTATGTTCTTGGTGGGTTTTTGTAGAAAACCCAAATTGGGTCAATTGGTGGGATCATTTGGATTGAATCTTGTCTAAAAGCTTTAATATAGTGTTAATAAAGTTGGAGAATCATGATTTACATGATTTAAATACCCAATTTGTTGATTCAAGAATTAGGGTTCTTGAGGGTGATTTGGGGGATTTCAATCTAAGGATGTTTGAATGTTAAATTGAGGTTGTTTAAGTGTCAAGGGAGTTAATAGACACACAATTAACCATAAAGTCCCAATTTTTATGATGACTTGTAAAACGGAGTTTTGGTTTAATTTGGGTGAAAAACCCAAATGGGTCATAATGGGTGAATTTTCTTTCGGGAGGTTTGAAACTTGATTAAGGTATGATTAATCAAGTTTAGAATGGGAGAAATCCATAACGTCTAGGGTGGGTGTTAGACCTCTATTGGTAAATGGTGAATTTGAGAGTTTGATGTTAATGGGTCAAACGAGTCAATATGGGTTGAAAGGTTAAATTGGGTGTTGGAGGTTGTGTTAACCAAATTAAGTTGGGGTGTTGATCTTTAGATCATAGGTGTGTCATGAATCTCAATGTGGTGAGTGAATTGATATTGTATGATTACTAAATGCAAGTTGATTGATAGGTAATCAAGGCGTGTTGAGGGAGCTAGCTTTGAAGACCAAGTGGAATCGTCTTTAGCAAAAGGTAAGTGCTTTGCACTTACTTGGTAATGATAGGTGGTGGTAATTACACATATTTGATTTACATGTTGGTTGTTCAAATATCTTATATGTGTCTAACTGTATGTTGAAAAATAAGGAAATTGCATATGGCGAAAATATGCAAGGGTGGGTGCGTGGTGTTTGATGTCTAAGAACCTCGCCTTATTGTTTGATGAATTAAGTTAATAAACTTATATGGTGAATTGGTGTAAAATTGACTTGGGTGGTAAAAGTCAAACTTATATGCATAATGTAGTTGAAATTGGAGTAGTTGACTATGTGGTATATAGTCAAACTAAAATGTAGAATATGATAAGTTGGTGTAATTGACTTATGTGGTGTATAGCCAAACTAGATTTGATATATTGGTGTAATTGACTTATGTGGTGTATAGTCAAACTAGATGTGATATATTGGTGTAATTGACTTATGTGGTGTATAGTCAAACTAAATGTGATATATTGGTGTAATTGACTTATATGGTGTATAGTTAAACAAGAGGTGATATATTGGTGTAATTGACTTATGTGGTGTATAGTCAAACTAGATGTGATATATTGGTGTAATTGACTCATATGGTTTATAGTCAAACAAGAGGTGATATATTGGTGTAATTGACTTATGTGATGTATAGTCAAACTAGAGGTGATATATTGGTGTAATTTGACTTAATGTGGTGTGAGTCAAACTAATATGTAATATGTGGTGATTTGGTGTAATTTGACTAATATGTGGTAAGAGTCAAAGTAAAATGCACTTGGTGGAATTGAGGTCATGAACCTCACATATGTCAATGTAGCTTGAAGTCTTTGAACTTCACAAATGTTGTTGTTGCTTGAAGTCTAAGAACATCACACGAAAGTAATTTGAGGTCATGAACTTCACAAGGTTGTGTTGTGGCATTTGAGGGCTTTAGAACCTCATATAGAGGAGTTGGAAGTCTAAGAACCTCACATTGTAGTTATTTGAGGTCATGAACTTCACAAGTCGTGTTGTGGTATTTGAAGTCTAAGACCCTCACACGGAAGTTAAATGAGGTCGTGAACTTCACATAGTTGTTTGTGGTGGTTTGAAGTCTAGGGTCACGCTTTGGCTCGGTTTGGATTCTCATTCATTTTCGTGGTCGGAACTCCGGTTGAGAGTCTTTAAACTTGTTTTAAGTTGTCTCTTTGATGCTAAAACTTGTTGTTATCTTTTAAGTTGTCGGATGGTTGTTTTGAAACAAATTAACGTCATTGTCGTTTTGTTGTTTTTAAAATGAGTTGTTTGTCAAGAGTGTTTTTATGGGACCTATTTTCCGCATGATTTTGAAAGTTAAAATCGGGTGTAAATTTTGGGTGTTACAACTTGGTATCAGAGCAATGGTTTGAGGGATTCGGGTATGCAAGACACCGAACTCACACTTATTTGCTCTTGATAAGGTGGGTGTAATTAGAATCTAACGAAGGCATGACCGAGACACGGAGCTAAGGTGGAGGTTAGTAATGATAATTGTTGGTAGTTTAATTGGTGTACATGGTGTTTATTTGTGCTGAAACTTGTCTTGGGAATTATCACATGGGGACGATGAATATACTTAGGCATGGTATATTACTAATCATGTCTGGCCAGGATGATTAGTAATGTAACATGTCTACAAGTCATCATGGTGGCCATGTAATAATAACCATCACCAAGGAGTAAGTGTAGGTGAATATATGTATTTATTTGTATATAGATAAATATACTTATATACATATAGGAGTATAACTTAAGATAGATGCCTATAGTTATGCTTATACACGTATGACGAGTCAATCGTATTACCACAGTCGAGGAATGACTGACGGAGATAGATATTAGTAGGTGGAATTTTAGACGGGAGTTGTCTTAAAGACTCATGTACGAAAGAGTCTACGCGTGTATTCACCTCGGGGATGGTGAGGATCTCGAAGTTAGTTGGGAGAGTTAGATAGCATCATTCTAGTGGAGGACAGCTAGAGCTTTCTATCTTATTGTGTGAAACTTCCTTCAAGGAAAATAGGGCGCTTCGAGGCGAGCCTTTGGAAGAAACGTATAAAGCCTAAGGAGCGCGAGGAACAACTTTGGCGACTTAAGGAGGAAGGGTTCGTGGCGTGCGAACCAAAAGAGTTATTTGGTGGTAGTTTATTTGTTGGTTAGTCAATGATGCATCACTATAATTGTATTTGCTTCGGAAGCAATCCATTGTGATTATCGGATAGAGTACGATTCACGGTGAGTCAAATCCGGACATGGTGGACGATTGGTTGAGATTTCTCCATAAGGAGAAAAGTTTAAGGGCGTGGACGCAAGCGTCGGGGTGAATTCAAGAGGCGTTCTTGAAATGTTTCTATCCACAAGCTGTAGTGGACTTTGTATCTGGAGATTTCCTTCACGTATGGTAGTCTGGTTAATTGATTATTATTAAGAGCATGTTGTATGACTAAGCATAGTCTTGCCTAAATCTTGAAGTGTCGGAAGGAATGGAGTTAGATTAGCTTCTCGATACTATCGGTTGGCGATATAGAGTGGATTCTCCTACATGGTGTACAACTCTGGTGGAGTTGATTATTATATGTTGCAAGGAGATCAAACTCGGGAGACAGGTGGATCGTTAGGAGGATTTAGAGGTGGCTTCAAGAAAGCCAAATATTCTAGCCGAGCTAGAAACCTTTTGGGGAGGCAATACTTGTTACTGTCGTATGTATGGAAAGTAACTCGATTGGAGAATGATGGGACACACTATGCCATAGTGTTATAGTCCTAATAACATGTGCTACCATTGTTATAATTCAGGACACATTTAAAGTGAATGTATCGAGCTAAAGCACAAGGGTGATAAAGGGAGAAAATAGAAATTTCAAGGCCTTCGAGTCGGACATTTCTAACTACCAATGACGAGACTGAAGTCCTTTGGTTTTATTTGTCGGGTTACGGGTGAATCAATCACATGGAATGGAGTCCTACGATTGTAGTGGAACTTGTCTGGTTACTTAGAGACCATATCATTGTCGTGTTGGCCAAGAGGTTACGTGTCGATCTGTTCTTATCTAGAGACGGTGAAACACATGGCGCATGAATTGGTGTGTACATGGCTTATGCCATTGACACCAACCGCTGCAATGGAATACTTGATGTTCCAGTCGTGAAGAAGTTCATTAGGGTTTTATACCTGAGTGTCTTTTTGGGGTGTAACCATTCTTGTATTGTGCATCAATTGTCGGGGTTGAACAAGTGACTTAGGTCCTAGATTCAACCAATGAATGTATAGGAGGGTGATATCCCATAAATGGTTATGAAATCCATTGCAGATACTATGAGATTGCGGCGTGCCATTTTTTTTGCTTTGGTGGAAATCTATTTTTTTGGATGAGGTGATGAATTATGAAGGCATATCAGTAGACCCATCAAAGATAGAGGTAAACGAGGAAAAGTGGTGTTTGAAGTCTTAGAACTTCACAAGTGGTGTTTGAAGTCTTAGAACTTCATAAGTGGTGTTTGAAGTCTTAGAACTTCACAAGTGGTGTTTGAAGTCTTAGAACTTCACAAGTGGTGTTTGAAGTCTTAGAACTTCACAAGTGGTGTTTGAAGTCCTAGAACTTCACTAACGTTATTTGAGAAAGAATTCTTCGAACTTCAAGAGGGATTGTGATTGAGATCTTTGAATCTCAAAGGATGACTTATGATTAAGTCGTTGAAGTTAAACTGAGTGTTTGGGTCACGGAGAAGGAGCTGCCTTTCAGAGTTGTGAAAGAGGATTTGGGTATGGCATTTGTCGTATCCTTACTTGGAGAAACCGTGTGCTTGTCGGTTATTTTGGTGCATCTCGCATTAGACTCGGTTATGTCATTATGCTATGAGGCGGGATTATCGTGTATTTTCTTAGACAGTTGTAAACTTGATTGTAGCAACTAAATGAGATAACTCGAGGAGGGAACGGGTGACTGTTTATTTGGTGGTTGAATTGAAGTCTCGAGCTTCAATGGAGTGTTGTATGTATGTGATGGGATCCTTGAATCCCAAAAGTATGAAACACTTGAGACCTTAAATCTCAATGGATTGGTTGGTGTGGAGGTTATGAAACCTTCAATTATGAGGTGGGAGAAACTTGTAGTGGAGTTGACTACGAAGTTATATAAAAATGGTGGGAGCATGTTATGATTTTGGTAATGGAGGGTCGTATGACCGAGAATGCATATTTCCTGTTCATAAAGGAAACTTACTCTTTCGAGTAGTTGCAGAATGTTGATTTAAGGAAGGGTGTGACACGGCGTGGTGTGACCATACCTTTTTCTAGTCGGGTTAAAATTTCAGTTTTACTTATCGATTGGAGGAAATCGAGTGAGTAATTATCGTTTGTTAGAAGATGATGTCATCTTAATTACCATTGAGTATTCATATGCCGATAATTAAATTACTAAATGGTGAACATTGTCGAATACCGTTTGGTTGGGGTGGTGTTTCTGGTTCGAAAACATGGGAGGCTAAGTCCCAGTTTTGTTGGGTCGTCCAACTTATGGACTATAATGGTGTTGATTTCCAATTTGAGTTACTAGAGGAGTAGAGTATATCCCATGACACATTTCACATGGACCATCCACATAAATGTTTGGCGGGAGAAGTTGTCGTTGTTTCTCATAGTGTGTTTGAGATGTGAATTTGAATCATGTGAAAGAACCGGTGATTACCATATATAGGTGGGGTGAACTATTTGTGAATTGAGAGTTCTACCATGTATTATCCCCTGAATGCACAAACAAAGGTGGAAGTGACCTTGAGAAAGTAAAGAGGAGGAGTGTTGAATTGTTACCCTAAGTTGAGTATTGGGTGGCGGGTTTCGAGGGCGAAACCCAAAATTAGGGGGGATGATTTGTAACGAACCAAAATTCCAAAATATAATGTTATTTACCTAAATAATATTATAGGGGTGAAGGATGAATAAAATAAAGTGGAAGGTTTGTTTTAAATGGTGCATCTTTAGTATCTTTGGAAAAAAGGGTCAAAATTGGAAGTATGAGGGGTTGTCTTGTAATAAACCAATTTATGATTTGATAAGGGGTTGCGAAAATTACCAGAGAAAAGAGAGGGGAAGATTAAAGATCGAAAGGCTGATTCTTGTATGTATAATCTGTGATTTCCAGTGAGCTTATCATCTTCCAAGCTTCAAGTAATCATCTTTCTCTTCTTTAAACCTCCATTTTTATGTTCTTGGTGGGTTTTTGTAGAAAACCCAAATTAGGTCAATTGGTGGGGTGATTTGGATTGAATCTTGTCTAAAAGCTTTAATATAGTGTTAATAAAGTTGGAGAATCATGATTTACATGATTTAAATACCCAATTTGATGATTCAAGAATAAGGGTTCTTGAGGGTGATTTGGGGGATTTCAATCTAAGGATGTTTGAATGTTAGATTGAGGTTTTTTAAGTGTCAAGAGAGTTAATAGACACACAATTAACCATAAAGTCCCAATTTTTATGATGACTTGTAAAACGGAGTTTTGGTGTAATTTGGGTGAAAAACCCAAATGGGTCATAATGGGTGAATTTTCTTTCGGGAGGTTTGAAACTTGATTAAGGTATGATTAATCAATTTTAGAATGGGAGAAATCCATAACGTCTAGGGTGGGTGTTAGACCTCTATTGGTAAATGGTGAATTTGAGAGTTTGACTTTAATGGGTCAAACAGGTCAATAGGGGTTGAAAGGTTAAATTGGGTGTTGGAGGTTGTGTTAACCAAATTAAGTTGGGGTGTTGATCTTTAGATCATAGGTGTGTCATGAATCTCAATGTGGTGAGTGAATTGATATTGTATGATTACAAAATGCAAGTTGATTGCTAGGTAATCAAGGCATGTTGTGGGAGCTAGCTTTGAAGACCAAGTGGAATCGTCTTTAGCTAAAGGTAAGTGCTTTGCACTTACTTAGTAATGATAAGTGGTAGTAATTACACATATTTGATTTACATGTTGGTTGTTCAAATATCTTATATGTGTCTAACTGTATGTTGAAAAATAAGGAAATTGCATATGGCGAAAATATGCAAGGGTGGGTGCGTGGTGTTTGATGTCTAAGAACCTCGCCTTATTGTTTGATGAATTAAGTTAATAAACTTATATGGTGAATTGGTGTAAAATTGACTTGGGTGGTAAAAGTCAAACCTATATGCATAATGTAGTTGAAATTGGAGTAGTTGACTATGTGGTATATAGTCAAACTAAAATGTAGAATATGATAAGTTGGTGTAATTGACTTATGTGGTGTATAGCCAAACTAGATTTGATATATTAGTGTAATTGACTTATGTGGTGTATAGTCAAACTAGATGTGATATATTGGTGTAATTGACTTATGTGGTGTATAGTCAAACTAGATGTGATATATTGGTGTAATTGACTTATATGGTGTATAGTTAAATAAGAGGTGATATATTGGTGTAATTGACTTATGTGGTGTATAGTCAAACTAGATGTGATATATTGGTGTAATTAACTTATATGGTTTATAGTCAAACAAGAGGTGATATATTGGTTTAATTGACTTATGTGATGTATAGTCAAACTAGAGGTGATATATTGGTGTAATTTGACTTAGTGTGGTGTGAGTCAAACTAATATGTAATATGTGGTGATTTGGTGTAATTTGACTAATATGTGGTAAGAGTCAAAGTAAAATGCACTTGGTGGAATTGAGGTCATGAACCTCACATATGTCAATGTAGCTTGAAGTCTTTGAACTTCACTAATGTCGTTGTTGCTTGAAGTCTAAGAACATCACACGAAAGTAATTTGAGGTCATGAACTTCACAAGGTTGTGTTGTGGCGTTTGAGGGCTTTAGAACCTCATATAGAGGAGTTGGAAGTCTAAGAACCTCACATTGTAGTTATTTGAGGTCATGGACTTCACATGTCGTTTTGTGGTATTTGAAGTCTAAGAACCTCACACGGAAGTTAATTGAGGTCATGAACTTCACATAGTTGTTTGTGGCGGTTTGAAGTCTCGGGTCACGCTTCGGGCGGTTTGGATTCTCATTCATTTTCGTGGATGTTGGTGGTTGGAGTTGGAAATCCGGTTGGGAGTCTTTAAACTTGTTTTAAGTTGTCTCTTTGATGCTAAAACTTGTTGTTATCTTTTAAGTTGTCGGATGATTGTTTTGAAACAAAATCATGTCGTTGTCATTTTGTTGTTTTTAAAATGAGTTGTTTGTCAAGAGTGTTTTTATGGGACCTATTTTCCGCATGATTTTGAAAGTTAAAATCGGGTGTAAATTTTGGGTGTTACGCCATGAGGTTCTACTAGAGTTTCAATCTAGGTGGTTCCATTGATCAAGTCTGGATGAGAGTCTTAAGTTAACTAAGACTGTTACATGAGTGAAATAAAATGATGGATCCTATTGATGATTGTTCAGTGTGTCCGTAAACATTTTCGACATGATAGTTACGTCTATCAACTATTGAACAGGTTTAACGATACCAACTTGTCGTTGAGTGGGTTACGAGAATTTCTACGACAGTGGAAACTTAAGCTGGACGGAGTGGTGGTACGGGTTGCTCACGGGGAGCGCTGGTTTCACGGGCTACACCGCTGTAAGTCCCGCGGGCTTGGCGAGGGCTTTCTCACATGGGTATTAATTTACATGCACCTCAAACTACTATTATGTGTGCACCCGTAACGATAATTTTCTTTGCATGCTCAACCTAGCTTCTCCTTGTCCTGTGTTAAAATGTCCCTCAATTTTTATGGCCGAGTACAAAGTGTTGTTAGAGACGATAAGTCATTGAAAGGCTCATTCATCAACCATAAGTTGGTCAACTAGGACTCATATCAGGATGAGTAGTCGAAAATCGTTTGATCCGAGTATTCACTCGAGTTGGAACATAATACGAGATTCCAATCCAGTGGATTGTAGATAGGAACATGCACATGAAATGCGGCTTCGAGAAGTGAAACTAGTTAATGGATATGTGTTACTGGAAGAGGCAAAGTAGCCGTCCTTCCAACTGAGTCAGGATAGGGTTTGAGTATGCAATGAGCAAGGCGTTCTCAACCTTGTGGTTAATCTTTCTTCAACAGAATATCCACCAAAGCGCGAGCCCACGGCTCGGGAAAGTGATGATATCTAGGTGTCAATGAATTTCTACCATATTTCGTGCGGTCTGCCTCCACACGGTGTACCTCAAGCGAGGTCCACGGGTTCGGGCTTGAAGTAGAGTAAAGCTAATGAGATCGGAGTATTGTTGCTAGTGGGTGCAGGAGGGACTCGCCTCCAACGAACCCAACTCCCAAAGAGACATGTGCTAGTGCTGTGTGTCATCCCTAACACGACTTGAGAAGGCCCACCATTCCCGATTGTGTCATCGATAGGCTCAAGCCGGTGTTATCTTCGGCTTTGATGGTGTAACAACGGTGCAGATGGTGGTGTGAGTGATTCCTCCGAAGGCTCCGTCTTGCTGCCCTCAGACGGGAGTGGACGTTATTTTGGGGATTCCCCGAATGTCGCCACTGGGAATGATGATGCACTGAGAATGACGTGTTCCTCGTCAGTAGAGGGTGATATGGATGATGTCAACATGCATGCAATGCAATGCAATGTATGCATGGATGCTATGTGTAACATGCATGAGTGTCTGTGTCGTGTAACTAATGCATGTGTGCGGTTATAGTCTAGTATGTAATCCTAGTTCTCTATAACCAATGGCTCTGATACCAATCTGTCACACCCCCAAAATCCACTAACGGAGTTTTACCATTAGGCGTGTGACTGTCACACCCCAACCGACGGCGGAAAACGTCGGGGCGGGACATGTAGACTGTTCAAAAGCTCATGATCAACTAAATTACAAAATTTTATTAAAATGATTTAAATGTACAATACATATTGATCAAACAATCAAAAGCTAACAAATTCTAGTTTATTTGTCACTAAGTCCATAAGCTCCTAAGTGATGACCTTGTACTTCAAATAACTCAACCTGAAACATGTTTAAAATGAGAGGGTCAACTATAAATAGTTGATAAGCAAACATAGGGTTAGATATCTCATGTGGTTTTCAAAGGATTTGTACAATTCTTATGACATATGGTAAGTAAGGCATTTTATGGAGAATCTATAGTCGAAACTAAGTGTACAATCAAACCTTGTGACTGAGGCATAACACGCAGGTTACCCTAAAGTAATTGTCGGTAACAAACACCCTACCCGGGTGGGTTTGTCAGACTCAATAGATCTATCAATGTTAACCGTTAGCTTTGTACTGAGTTAATGATTGTACGAGTATGTCATGTATATGTAGTTCAACTCATAGCATTCAAGCACAAAAACACAAATTACACAAATAGTCATAATGTAGAATTGTATATTGAAATTGCAAATAGTTTTTAATTCACAACATGTTTCACCCCAAAATGTACAAAAATGATAAAAAAGGGGCTATGTAAACTCACCTTGCAAGTTTAGAGGGTTGAACTTGAATTTGTAGTAATCTTGGATTCAACGCCTTAAGGATTGCCTAAGTTAAGTTTGTTACGTTAGAAACACGTTATGGATAGTCGAGGGGTTGACAGTGTAATTAGTGGAAAGTGGTTGTTGTACACTAGAGTGGTTATCATTCCAGAGTAGTACCTCCAACAGAAAAGTTTCCAGGAAAGAGTTAGCCGGATCAGAACCCCGTTTTTTCCTAGCCAGAACTTTAATGTTTGTCAGATAACTACATACTGGTTTGAAAGTTACTCTATTTGCATACTTAACCAAGTTTAGGGTGAGTTTGGTAAGCTTGGAAAGTATAAGGGCTAAAGTGAAAATATGATTTTAGTAAAGATAGAAATAAATTTAATTGAATATTAATTGAATATTAAAGGGTTTTAAAAATAAGGAGTTTTGGTAAAAACATGAATTTTTTGAAATTGAAAGGAACAATAAAGATCAAAACCAAGTTTTTAAATAAAGTTTGAACAAGTTTAATTAAAATAGGGCTTTTGATCTTGGATAGATCTATGATTATAACATAAACATGTTAGGGATCATAGATCTAGCTAGTTATGAGGAATTTTTGAAAAGAAAAGTATGAACAAGTAATAACATAAGAAGAACTTACTTAGAATGGAAGGATTTAAACTAGAATCTTTCAAAAGATGAGAAAAACAACCTTTAGTTGCTAGAGAGCCCTAGAGGATTGTTGAGGTGTGAAAATGAATGAGGTTTAAGGCTCTATTTATAGGTGAGACTAAGAGACTTATTCGCAAAAATTAATTTGTTGATAAGGACTAGGATTGCAAAAGGTGAGGAATAGTATTTAATGCTCATTAATGTTATGTTTGACTCCATAATTCATATTTAAAATTGTTTTTAGAAAATTTATAAAATCTTATATATGTTACTTGTTTAATTACAAATATTTATAAAAAATGTCTTTCATTTTTATAAAGATTACAATTTGTGTAAATGGTTTACTAAAATAGATAGATGTTTACATATTTATTTAAAATTAAATACATACATTTAGAAAATGTACTCTCTTGATTAATGCTCATAAAATTTAAAACTTACAATTTATATAGATGATTAATTTAATAACATCAAATACATATATCATATATACATATTTATAATTAGATTCCTATATCTATATAGAACAAGATGTAAAAACATGATTAAAGATGTATAAGTCCTATATCAAAAGTTGTATAATTGATTTATTTGATATAATCATATATATATATATATATATATATATGTATGTATATGAATGTACATACATATGTTATATATAATAGGAGGTTAATATTTAAATGTAAGATCAAAAATTTAAATTGATAAATGTTAAAATAATAATTAAAGTGACATATTGTTTTGAACAAGTACGAGGTTCACTAGGAGTGTCGTTACTGTATAAAGTAAAATAATGTAGTATTAGAAAAATCTTGGATGTTACAGTGACAAACCAGGATCTTAGTCATTAGTTAAATCAAACGACACTATATGAGTTTAAACAAAATCCATTAATGTTCAGAGTTAAATGCGGAAGCGGTTTATGTCAAATAGTTACTGCGCAAAATAAACGCGCCCAAGTTTAGTTTAATAAAAGCAAGTGAATTGTTTTAAATGTTTGCATAAGAATGCAATGACAGTAGGACTCCATGTATGTCCTAGATGTGCAATCTGTGCCTTAGCGACCTGAGAAACATGTAAGAAAAAGTGTCAACACGAGGTTGGTGATTTCACAGGTTTGTAAGTAAATAAACTCTGTGTGTGTTTGTAGGATCCACATACGTAAGTCACACCTATTGCTAGCTAGACAATATACAAGTTACTCTAAGCCCTCGCAACCGAAGCTGACTGTTTGTGTTTGAATGCCTCCCGCCAGGTCTATCAACCCTAGCAATGTGTTTAGGCCAATATTACACTCATTCAACCTCCAATCGAGTTAGCGTGACTAACGCGGGTGAGGTTTGTCAAACCTAGTAGTACTACCAAACATTACCTAGGTAAATCCATATTAATGGTCCGATGTGTGTGAGGACTTTCAATGATAGTGTGTTACGCTTAAGTAAACAAGTGGTAGTGAAATACTATGTGATCCATGTTTGTTTGTGTGCATGTTTCTCCCCAACGGGAAAACAAGTAAAATGATGTTCGTTTGTATGCATGTTTCTCCCCAACGGGAAAACAAGTAAAATGATGTTCGTTTGTATGCATGTTTCTCCTCAACGGGAAAACAAGTAAAATGATGTTCGTTTGTATGCATGTTTCTTCCCAACGGGAAAACAAGTAAAATGATGTTCGTTTGTGTGCATGTTTCTCCCCCAACAGGAAAACAAGTAAAAAGGGGCCGTGAAACTCACCTGAGTTGTGTACGAGTAGTAGGTAGCACCACAGAAGGATTCAAGTAGAAAACACGAGAGTTTGTCTGTGAACTGCCTACGTATGTCCTAGAATTATAAGCATAATAGTTAGGGACACATGGGATTTCGTGACAACTACACGGAAGACTTGAACGTCCTAGAACATACTTAGATTTAACGAGTAGATAAACGTGTCATCGGGAATAAGGAATTTGTTAATATAATAATTAAAATAGACGCGTTTCGAATCGAGTGTTTTCTAGTTATGAATAATATTATAATAATAAATATTCGTGTGTTTGTACCATTAAATAATAGCCTAGGAAAATAATATAACTCTTTACATTATTTTTAAGTTTGAAGAATTACACAATAATTAATTACATAACAAAAAATAATAAATATATTATTTTTATTCGGAAATGTCAACATGGTTAATAATATAAATAATTATATTATTTTTAAGTTTGGAGAATGACACGGTAATAAATAATGCAGTGATATATATATATATATATATATATATATATATATATATTATTTATTCGGAGTCATGGGTTGAGTGATAATATAAATATATTATTATAAATGTGGGAAAAGATATTTAAACAGGTTATAAAACCAAACCTGAGCCTACGGGCGGTTTCCGAGGCTAAAACATATTAATATATTAATACAATAATATGGAGATAAGTTTTATATTAAAATAATAGTTTAAAAATAATTAAAAAACCAAAACAGGGGTGGGGATACTCAAATCCCGGGTCTCCTCCCCACCAGCACACAATTAACCATCACAGCCCGCTAGGGAATCGCATACAAACCCGGATCAGAAAGAATTTAACACAAAACTCCCATGAGTTCTTCCCCCATACCCAACAGCGATCAAATCAGTCTCAATTCCAACAAATCTGGTCGCGATCAGTCAGAATATCAAAGGGGTTTTGTTAATCGGGTGTTGGCGAACCTGTGTATGTGTTTAATTGCAAAAACAATGGGTTCAAGATCATTTAATTACTGAAAGAAGGGCCGAAAACCCTAGATATGAACATAGAATCAAATTGATCAATTTCGATAATAAATCCAATTGAAATCATAGGGCTTTTATTGATTATGTTATTACGAATCTGCCATGTATATTAATTGGATTTATAATGTTATTAAGATCGAAACCACCAAATTGTTATATGAACAAACCCTAGTTACTAGATCAGGGTGGCTTCGATGATAAATGATCAAATTAGCATTGGGCTTTCATCAAGCAGAGGATTGCGAAGCTAATGATGTAATTTAATTGAATTTAAACAGAGTCAATCATAGAGTTCGATTAAACCGATAGTACATGAACCCTAGATATCGAATCGTGTTAAATCCGATAATGGAAGCCACAGTTATGATAGGGCTTTTGATTAACAGGTTAAAACGAATCTAAACATATAAACAATTACCAGAATAGTGATCGATTTGACTATGTTTGACCAAATGGGGTTCCGGCTTCATATGGTTTGATCTCTGCGTCTCCGGCGAGTTTGGTGTTTGCAGAAGTTTCAGGAGAGTGCGAATGAGGTGTGCAGTGTGCTCAATTATGGAATTAACATAAAACTTAAACGAATTTGATGGTTGTTGATGATAGTGTCGATGGTTATGAGTTTAATGATCATAATTGGGTTTAATTCGATTAATGTCGATGTTTAAAGCCTCAATGATGGTCGTTAATAGCTTAATCGTTCATATCAGTTACTAAATCAAACAGAAATCGATTATGGTGTTTGAATTGGATCAAAGGCTACTAGTTTGACTTTCAAAAGTCAACAGAACCAGATTTCATTCAATTTTGACTTTACAGAGTCAACAGAATGGTTTTAGGGTTGTTACATAATTAGTCCCTGAAGTTTAAGTTCTATTATTGACAAAATTAGCCCCTGAGGTTTGTGGTAGAGTTAAATAGGTTAGGATTTAACAGAATTTGGTTAACGGGGTTAACCCTAATTAGCTGGATGTCACAATATGCTTGACGAAAGATAATAGTTTATGAAAAAGGAAGACGTTTTGAAAAGAATCAAATTGTTTTAAATATATTATTATTACAAGTCGAGCGAGATAAAGGATTTGACAATTGTTGGGTTATTACATACACGAGACGTTAACCCGATAAACAAACATGTGTTGTGATGAACACCGGTATAATAGGTATTATGAATATATATATATATATATATATATATATATCGTGTTTTTATTCATGAACAATGTGTGTGAAACATACGTGCAACTATTTGGAATAATACGTGATAATTATTTAAACATATGGATATGATCGGTTAAAAATAAATAATCACATGATATCGTGAGACACCTGTGAGTATATGTAGAGATGTGGAAATACATGTATGCATGCATTGCTAAAAATAAATAAGAATGTATGCATGATGAACGTAACTAAGTTAATAAATATCGTTCGGAACATAAGTATTTGCATGTGGACGCAGTATCGTGGATTGTACGTACGTAGGATACTTAACATGCATGGATATACTTGAACAATATTTGAGATTATATATAATGGTTTATGCGAAATAATTATATAAATATGTGTGAACCCTAATGTGAATAAGTTATAAATCTTTACAAAAATAGTAATTTATTTGTGGTAAACGTAATAATCACCAATATGGAAACATAATATTTTCTCGAAAAATATGTAAATATCTAGACTGGAATAATAATCACCAATGAGTCGTGACATAGAAAAATACAGTTTTTACTAAACGAAGATGTACTTAAGGGGATTCGTTAAGTCGGGTGAACAACGTGCATTTAAGACTGGTAGTCTTAACACATTAGTACCCTTGTGTGATTAGGGTACGGATAGGCAGGAACTATTAGCACACTATTAATTGCTAGCATACATCAATCACAATGTGAGTTCACGGCCCCCTTTTTCGCTTTTTAATGTTTTGTAAACTATGGGGGAGAAACATACTTACATACCATGCTTTATGTTATTAATCAACACATTTGGAAACATTGGTGTATCATACACTTGAGAAAACATTGCAAACTTTTTTATATGATAACAAGAAAACAAGACACTAACATTATGTTTTACATGAGGAGAGCTCTTAAAGTCCCCTAAACATCATCAACATTTGTAACCATTAGCTATGGACTTAGCCTAGGATTCTATTAATAGTACTATTAGGGGTTACGCCCCCGGTCATGGTTAGTCGAGCTAACCGGGGCCTGAAGGGTCGAATGGCCGCATATTGTCTTATTCCGTTCTCGTGGTAAAGCGAGGGGGGGCATTCACCGGTTAGGTTTGGTTACGGTCTCATGTATGAACATTTTATTTGTAAGCCTAGCTAGCCTACGAATGGATCAATAATATTTCTTCTGTTATCATATGCGTTTAGAATTATTTGTTTACGAGGAAATTTATTATGTTTTTGGGGAAAACTACTTATCTATGACGGTAAGGTCATGTGCATGTTTTCGGAAAAACTACTTATTTTATGACGGTAAGGTCATGTACATGTTTTCGGTGAAAACTACTCATTTTATGACGGTAATGTCATGTGCATGTTTTCGGGGAAAACTACTTATTTTATGACGGTAAGGTCATGTACATGTTTTCGGGGAAAACTACTTATTTTATGACGGTAATGTCATGTGAATGTTTTCGGGGAAAACTACTTATTTTATGACGGTAATGCCATGTGCATGTTTTCGAGAAAAACTACTTATTTTATGACGGTAATGTCATGTGCATGTTTTCGGGGGAAAACTACTTATTTTATGACGGTAATGTCTTGTACATGTTTTCGGGGGGAAAACTACTCTTTTTATGACGGTAAGGTCATGTACATGTTTTCGGGAAAAACTACTTGCACTGAAATAACTAACTCTATGAACTCACCAACCTTTGTGTTGACATTTTCAAGTATGTTTCTCACGTGACCCTTAGCCATGGCGTGGTTGGAATAGGCTAGCTATGTTGGATCAAATCCTAGTAGCTGGAGGGGCATAGATTATCAAGTCTCAAGTCTATCATTGATCTAAAAGAACTTAGGTCATTGTATTACTTAGTCTTAGTAATTTTATATGTACTCAAGTCTTAGAAATCACTATTACAGCTTCCACTATTGTGTAATGAACCAATCGTTACAACCTTTATTTATTTATTAAGTAAATAAATTTGGGGGTGTGACATTTACTGAAAAGATATAGAGGATCTACATTTGCGGGGTAGATCGACAATGAAAGTTTTTGAAGTTACGAGACAATGTCAGATATCGACCCCCCCCCCCCCCCCCCGAAATCACAAAAAAAAATTCGAGGGAGAGGGAAGGTGAAAGGAGAGAGAAAGGAAGATGCAACGGATTATATACTGTTGAGAAGACGGTTGCCGATCTTTGGATATCATTGATAACGTTATTCTCAAGGGGAGATTGTTGGGTCTAGTTTGAGAATGATGTTAATCAATTCATGCGATCACAAGAAGTTTAGGTTTGCGTATGAAAATTAGTCTGAGAGTCGCTAGCGACACTCTGAGAATCGCTAGGCTGGTTTCAGCCGACTCTCTGTGGGTCGCTAGGCTGACTTCAGCCAACTCTCTGAGAGTCGCTAGGCTTGCATCAGCCAACTCTCTGAGAGTCGCTAGGTCGGTGTTAGCCGACTCTTAACAAGAGTCGGCAATCTGCACGACCGACTCTCCCAGGTTTCCTATTTGTACCTGACCATTTTCATAGCTTTGGCACCTTCTTCTCCACATAGTTTTTACCATTTTCATTTGTATTTTTAGCTTTTGTTGAGGTTTTTTTAGCTAGCTTGTTCCACCACCACGGGGGAGCTCACCCGTGGTGGATGGCGGTGATATATCGTTGTAATCGTTCCAAGAGTTTATTGTAATCATCTTTGTGGAATTCTGATCAGATTTAGTGGGGTTTTGTTCATATTTTATACTCTTCTTTTTGCATTTTCTTAGATTAATCAATAACAGCTGATCTATAGCTGATTTGTTGATCAGATCATCATTAGAATCATCATAGCACTTGATCCACCCTTTTCGTGGGCCTTATAAAAAAACTTCACATAATTGAAATAAATCACAATGTATATAATGTATTCCAACTTATAAAAAAAATTCACACAGTTTACGATGTATGTAATGTATACCCACTTAAAACAATTAGAGGGTGATGGTGTGTGATGGTGCGTCGGTGAAGAGTGGTACGACGTTGGTGGTGGCGTGCAACCGAGCAAGAGAAAGAGGGAAACAAAATTTGTTTGAAAGAGGGAAGTGGTTGTTTTGGCTGTTTTAACCGACATATATTTCGTAGGTAATTATCATTGTAATTATTGTTATTATTATTATTATTATAAATGTTATTATTTAATTATTATCATGTTGTCGGTAATGTGTTGGTAATCACTGACGAATTTAAATTGTCGTTAGTAATTACCAGCAAATAATCAACGTCGAGTTTGATGTTCTTTTTCTTGGACATTGAAGAGCCTTAATTGACCTTGTAATGTGTTATTGGGTTGGTCATAGTTACACAAAGTCATATTATGGCATAACAAGTCATTTTGTTATTAAAGATATGCGTACGATGATCGATATACTAATGGTCCTTATAATGTGTTAGTGAGTTGTTTAGGTTGCACGAAGCCACAATAGGTCATAACTAGTTGTTTGGTGTGAGAGACACATGCTTATGATAACTCATACATTAATGGACCTTAATGGGGCTTGTAATGTGTTAGTGCATTGTTTAGGTTACACAAATCCATAATAAGTCATAACAAGTTATTTTGATTTTATATTACACACGTATGATGATCGATATACTAATGGATCTTGTAATGTGTTAGTGGCTTGGTTTTTTGTTACATAGAGTCATATTAAGCCAAAGTATATATAATAAATAAGTTGTACATTGATCAAATACATTACATTTTGTTGTTAAAGACACGAGATAACCTCTAAGACTATGCAATTAAAAGCCTCCCCCACAATTTTAGAAAAAAATATTCTAGCCCACCAAAAACATTTGACATAGGTGGCCTAACATGCATAAATGAGGTCACCACATTACCATGTATACGAAATTATATTTTTAAACAATTAATATTAGTTCATTTTATTAATTATTCTTAAACAATTAATATTAATTTTTTAAAAACATTTAACATATTATCCGTCAATTAAAATCACTTACGAGACCAAAAATACCT
This sequence comes from Smallanthus sonchifolius, assembly GCA_023525975.1. Classification (NCBI taxonomy): domain Eukaryota; kingdom Viridiplantae; phylum Streptophyta; class Magnoliopsida; order Asterales; family Asteraceae; genus Smallanthus; species Smallanthus sonchifolius. The sequence continues at coordinate 25,183,418 of CM042023.1, forward strand.
TTTAGGAAAACAACCTCGTTTTCGTTAAAATTTATATCAGAATGTTAAAAAAAATAAGCAAGACCGTGTATTTAGGTTTTTTTAAGCTAACAAGTGACTGTTATTTGAAAAAAAAATCAAAATAAGTCTTAAATTAAATCTTATAATAATAAAAAAAGAAACGGTGAAGTGTCAAATGATGATTGGCCCATTCCATTTTCATTTTTGCCCTCACGCAAGTGGTTGGGCTCACGCTGAAACGGGCCACGCCCCGCTCGCAAAACCATGGTACAGTGTTTGTGAACGTGGGGCTAATGCGGCTTACGGCTCACGGACAATTACACATTGTCTGAAGAACATTAGCAATGAGTTTTAAGTTAGTGCTAAAAATAGAGTTTGTGGATTCTTGAGTTTTGGCATGAAATGTGTTTATATAACATTTCTAGTAGCTTAGTATTGTCGTATGGGATGTAAATTTATCATTTTTGTGTTAATTTGAGAATGAGTTAAGATTGTGAAGAACATATTTTATGAAACGGAAAGAATGAAATGTGTATGTACGGTGAATGGGGTAATTAACTTTTTTTTTAAACGGCAAAAATTTTATTAATAAGAACTTGCTAGAAAAAAGCTAGACAGGACGAGATAAGATTACAAACCGACCCAGAAAAGCGACCCCCAAATTCAATTACAAGACTAGAAAAGAGAAATACACAAAAACTAATCACGCAAACAGAACAAAAAAACGATCGAAAGGGAGCGAGACGATAAGAAACTCACATGAACCGAACCGAACCGAAAACCCGCTGCACTAAACCACAAATGCAAAGCGACCTAACCGTCGTCCTGCAACTTCAAACTCCCGTATGATTTGTCGATAGCAGAACCATTTATGTCGATCCTAACTGTAACTTGTCTATGTAGAGCATCGGTTAAAAGAATACTATTTTTTTTGTTTTCAGTTGTGCTCCATATCTTTAAATCTACCGGGAAAAATTCAATCCATTTACACAACCGAGTTAAAGAAAAAGGGCATTGAATTTTCCTTTTTGGATCTTTATATAGCAATTTATTCTTTGTTTCTAAAACACTATTCTTATGAACCAACATAGTCTAGTAATGAAAAAACTGAATTAAAAAATGTGTGTACCATCTTTAGGAATCGTACCCGATGAAGAATGAAAAACTTGATTAAAAAACGTGTGAATTGGGTAACAATTAGCTATGGTTAAATATTAAATAATTTAAAATAAACTTAATAATGGAAATCAAAATTAAAAAATTAGATAATGATTATTAATGGTAAAAGATAAAGTTTATTTGGAACAAATTGTTCTTTTTTATATAACGTTTTAGAAAGATTTTGTATTTGTTTTGAAGTTGTGTGATTTTTAGAAATTTAATAAAAAAAATATTAATAATAATGAGGATTAGAGCCAACAAAACACGTTGTCATGTCCCTAGTAACTCCCTACACATCTTCTTCGGCTTGAAACTTTCCCCCTCCTCTCATCTCACTAAAAATAAATTTTATTTTTAATGGTTTTTTTAACGGAACACATAGATATTCTAGGATAATTGGTTTTTCCCGGAGCAACACCTAGAACATTCATGGCAGCCCATCACATGAAGAACCCCAACTGGGTAAACCCCTGACCTGGCCACAGATCCTTTTTTTGTTGTTGTCAGGATTTGAACCCAAGACCTCCACTATGGGAAGTCTTGATACTACCATTGCACCAAATGGTCAACGGTGGTTGAAGACTAAATAATTGCTTCTGGCGAGACTTGAACCCAAGACCTCCACTATGGGAAGTGTTGGGGCTACCATTGCACCAAATGACCAACGGTGTCTAAATTTTATTAAGAGTAAACTGCCATTTTCGTCCCTGTGGTTTGGTCAAAATTGCCACTTTCATCCAATAGTTTGTTTTTTTGTATCTGGGTCCTCATGGTTTTAAAATATTGCCATTTTCATCCTCGTGGTTTTAAAATATTGCCACTTTCATCCAGTCAGCTAACACCGTCCGTTTTTCTCAGTTAAATGAGGGGTATTTCAGTCCTTTTACTTAGTTGTTTTATTTTTTCATCTTTTTTACTCTCACTTTTTAATCATCCCTAATTTAACCTCTAATTTAATCATCCACCTGCTGGCCTTCTTCCTCTTTTCCTGACCAGTTTCCGACGAGCACCACTGGAACACCTCCGTCGCTTGTTTCTATGATTAAAAAGTGAAAGTAAAAAAGATGAAAAAATAAAACAAATAAGTAAAAGGACTGAAATACCCCTCATTTAACTGAGAAAAACGGACGGTGTTAGCTGACTGGATGAAAGTGGCAATATTTTAAAACCACAAGGATGAAAATGGCAATATTTTAAAACCATGAGGACCCAGATACAAAAAAACAAACTATTGGATGAAAGTGGCAATTTTGACCAAACCACAGGGACGAAAATGGCAGTTTACTCTTTTATTAATCTACTCGAGTTTGATTCAAAACTTATTTGACTTGATTTTAGTTTGAATTTGAACTCTAGTATAAATAACGAGTTTGAAACATATAATTGAGGTCTTATCAAGTCTTATGGAATAAATAAACATACAACAATATTTGTAAATTAGAATTTTCAAATAATATACTTTTTGGACTTGTCTAAAAATGAATTTTAGAGTATAATTTCTATATGAATTTGAAATATGTTCAAGAATAAAAATATTTTTTATATAAATATTTAGGGTTTTTTTATCAAACTCGAGCCGAACTCAAGTTTGCATTATGAAGATTCTTCGAGCTCGAGCTTAGCTAAAAATCACAAAATTGTACTCGAATATTTGTCGAGTTCAAGCTCGGCTCGACTTGCTTCCAACCACATTCATGTTACTAGGTCACACTTGACAAACATCATAAATAGTAAAACCTTCCTTTAAGTGTTTACTGAATATGACCCTTTATCATTAAAATTTAAAACTTGCACATGTAGTTTGTGACTAACAGTTTTGGTCTGTGACGGTATTTTAAAAGCTCGTTAGAATGTTGTTTTGGTCGTCGTGGCCGGTCCCTCACTCGTCGGTCGCTATTTAAATGTGAGATGTGACTATAATTGATATAGCGACTTGCACATGGTTTCTGAGAAGGGGACATTGTTGATGAAATAGTTTATTTTTTATAATAAAATTATATCTTTCAAAAATAAATACACAAAATCAATCTGGTTTATTTCTTTATAATTAAAGTTTGGTTTTTTCACTTTTAGCCAAAACTAAAGGTTGGTAGCTCCCATGAATGATTTAGTCTAATAGGGCCTAATTTTTTACTACACGATTAATTGACTCTGAGTGGAGGGGCCAACCAAGCCATGAAACCACACCAAACCACACACCCACCAATGACACAGTACATGTCATTTGAAGCTAGAAGAAGGCACAAGAAGCCTCGAATGTGGGGGCACCCAAGCCATGAAGCCACACCAAGCCACACACCCACCATGGGCTCCAATAGTCTGATTATTACCCAAGACCACAACGCTAGGAAGCCGTAAACCATAGCAGCGCTATGACGTAGTGGTGGTAGCGGCGGTGTTTACGTGGGAGCCGCACGACGCCGTGGGCGCCCCCACCACCATTAGAACTCAATGATGATACAATTAGTTTAGTTATTAATTTATTTAGTCCCTTATTTAGACATACATAATAATACATGTCTAACTGCGTGCTTAAGAAAATTTTGTCTGAGTAAGTGTTATTATACAGGGTCAAAAAGGCTTTGATAAACCTAATAATCCACAATGTCCTTATGGAACTTACTTTGGAGTTGTTTACAATAAAATTGGTGCATATGTTACATTAACGTTGGACATACATAATAATATATGTTGAACTCATAAGAAATTTTGGCTTGTGAGATATATCTTACATAATCAACCAAGGCTTTGATAAAGCTAATGATCCACAACATATGTCGTTGTGGAACTCACTTTGGAGTTGTTTACAACAGAAGTAGTGCATATCTTGCATTAACGCGAAAAATTAGAAATTTGATTAAAATTGAATTTGGAATTCAATTCCAATTTCGAATACGATTTTTGGATTGAATTATCAACCGATTTGAGTTTAGATTATAAATTAGCGTGACAAACAAGCATAAACTTTCATGTTGACCCAGGGTCATTGTCAGGGGCGGATTTAAGGGGATGGTAGGGGTACCTGCCGCTACCCCTCAACTTTCGACACGCAGTGAGAATTTTTTTTTAACCGTTTTATTTTTCCCGATACCACTGAACAAAATTTTAGATACCCCTGAAATTTTCTCACAAACAATTCCCAACACTAACCTTTAAATTTTATAAAAATCATAACACTTTATAAAAACCCAAGAAATTTTAATAAAAACATTATTCTACTAATTAAACTTGACATTTAGGCTTTAATTAAACATTTGGGTTTAATTTAAAGCACAAATGTTTAAATGAAAATTATAACACTTTATAAAACCCAAATTAAACATTTGTCGATCCAAAGCAGTGACACCGAGATGGAGGTTGTTTGAGAAACACCGAGACACCACCTGAACTTCTCTAGATGGACTTGAAATACAATTGAGATCCTGAATATTGGTTAAAAAATATGTGTGAGGGTGGGGGTGCTTGAGCCGTTAGTTTGGAGTTAGAGTCGAATAGTTGGTGCTGCAAATTTTGGTGTAGATAAAATGAAAGAATGTTGGTTTATTTATAAAGCTAACATATTTTATAAAAGCAAAAATATTAGGAATGGGGTGGGGATTCAACGTTTCGAAAGAGGGGCTTATGACTGCAATTGGGTGTGGATCAAAGGTTGGGCTTTGTGTATGTTAAAAGTAATAATTACTAAGAGAAAAACCTTGATATTGCAAAAAGTAGTGTGTTTAGGGTTTAATTTGCGAAGGCATCAGATGTAAAAGGGAAGGGCTTTATCGAAAATTGCATGGAAAATGGAATTGTAAGTTGATTTTTGTCATCCAAAAAGTTAAAGAAATAAAAAATTTTGTTTCATTTACTTAAATTTCAAAAATAAAATTATTTCATTTACTTGAATGTACGGGGTAAAAAAAATTTGTTTCATTTACTTGAATGCACGGAAAATAATTTTTTGCCTAATACAACTGAATTTTTTTCTTAGATCCGTCACTGGTCATTGTGATACACACTTAGACTTATCCCGTTGACCTTATTGTTAGTGTGAATATACCCATAGCTTCCCTAGTTAAACCCCTCAAGTTAACTAGCACTCAATAGTGTATGAAATTATTTCTAAGTACTTCAATAATTATCATCATCAAATCTATACATGATTTTGATTAAACAGAAGGTATAAGTGATCAAGGGTGGCATATGATAATGGCACCCATGTATTAGATTGGTCAGAAATACGAGACATGAGAAGGTGACGAGACGTGAGGAAGATCTAAAAAAGGGTCTACAAACTCATAATGATGGAAATCGTGTAGGAGAAAACGAAGCAAATAGAAATGTATAATCGAGAAAGATATAAGAGCGATTCTAGGAGACAGTTTATGTGGAGAAAACATATATGGTTATCAATACATCTAAAGATGTAACATTGTGAGTAAATGGTGTTTTGTTGATCGAATAACTTGGTGAAAGATATGATATTGTTGATTGAGGTGGTTTGCAGCTATATGTTAAGCATCAATCAAATATTTAAGAGGAAGACGAGCTTGCAAAAAATAACCCATAGAAAAAAGGATTTTATTTCACAATTAAATTGAGTTTTAACATAAGTACGAAAATATAAAATTCTAGATGTAACATTATTTTTCTTGCATAAACCCATACAAAAATGATCAAGAAAAATGATGTAATACTTGATACCACAAGTACTAGAAATATGAGGTGTTCATAGATTTGAATCATTAATATTAAAAGGGGGCTCAATGACAATTCACAAACCTATTTCAAACACAATGGAGACGGTGGTGTCGTGTAATTCGACTTATAGACGAGTGCATCTAAAAAGAAAATAGTTTGTATTCGTAGAGAGACGGTGAGAATTGCTGGAAAGGTAAAATTTTCATTTCACATTAATTTAATAGATATTTTAACGCATCTAGTGATGAGGACAAAATGTGTTATAGTTTGAAAAATACTGATGATGAAAAAAGTAATTTGTTAAAAGAGAAGACCAAATTCATAATTTCTTATAAGAAAAGAACAATTTGTAATTTCTAACCAAAAATCAAATCCGCACTACTTTTTTTTACCACATGAACTAATTAACTTTTTTTGGAAAGGCTTCAACTTTTATTAAGTTCACAAGCAAATAGCAAGAGGCTAGAAGCTTAAAATATTACACTTACTAATTAACTTAATTAACCCTCATTAATATTTGGTATACTAAATGGACTAAAACCTAAATTATTCAAGACAATTTTACTTATATTCTAAAAATCAACTTGAGGGCTTTCTTACACTACAAAAGCAAATCTAGTCTTTGATCCACAATTGAGGGTTCTTAAAATCATTAGTGTTTTTGATAGGGTGCTTAACTTATGTGTAACGAAAAAAGATTAAAAAAAAAGTTATGGTTTTGATTGTCAAAAAATATAATTTCTTTTGTTATTGTTGTTTGGTGGTTGTTGCAACAATTTCTTAAAAAAGTTATATAAAATTCATATTAAAGTAATAATTATAACGACCAGATCATCTTAAATTTGTCAGACTCAATGTGTCATTACATATGAATTATTTGCTATATAATAAAATATATATCCATAAATATATACTCGAATAAATTAGGGGACTACTAACCACACACGGAGAATGCTAATTGGACTTGGCCATATACGCATCGTATAGGGCAATACGATGCGTATAGCCCTTCACAATTTCCCATGCCCGACATTCTCTTCCAGCCTGGTCATTCAAACATCGTATACGCCTCGTATAGGGCAATACGCTGCAGTTTAGGGTACAATGTACCTTCTGCCACTAGTCACATCACCTCGTACCCTATACGCATCGTATTGGGCTATACGATGCGTATAGGGCCCAAATTTTGTGTATTTAACCATGCAGAATTCTCATTCGAACCGAACGTATGCTTTCAAAATTCAAAAATTATAAACATGTCTTGGTGGTGGGATGGTAACTACGGTTTTCAGGTATATTCTAACGAGTCGGTGGAAAACAATCCGCAAAGTTTTGGCGTTCAAGAGGTGAACCAGGAGGAGGTCTCGTCCAACGTTTATTCTCATCAATGGGTAAGGCTTCCAGATTTGAATGAGCCACTAAGCAATCCCGAGTTCGTATACGGTGAACCGTCTTACCTTACACAACCCACGAACGAATACGTATACGATGAAGTCTCTTACCCGACACAACAAACCGATGACTACGAAGACGAAGAACAAAATAATCAAAATATGTCTTATAAAACTAACCAAAATTTTCAGTCTCGTGAGCAGTTGGTTAATTGGGCTATCCGGAGAGGACGTGACAATGGTTACGTCATTGTCACTCGACGATCGAGGAGAAAAGGCGACGATCCGACAGAACCGTTTATCAAGGTGTGGCTTGTGTGTGACCGTCACGGCGAACGTGCGTCTACTGCCACGGTTAGACGTGCCGGTAGCAAGAAAATTGGTTGTCCCTTTAAATTGGAAGGAGGGTACCAAGAAAATACTGGTGATTGGAAATTAACGGTGAAGGATGACAGTCATAACCACGATCCTAGTCAACATCTTGAGGCGCACTCGTTTGCAAGGAGACTGTCTCAGTCGGAACAACTTTTGGTGGGGAAGTTGTATTCGCAAAACATGTTGCCACGAAACATTCTAGCAATTGTAAGGGAACAAAACCTAGAGAGCCTGAGACGGTCGCGCCAGTGGGCCGTCACGACGGGCTTGTACTACGAGCCTGAGACGGTCGCGCCGCTATTCACCGAGGCGGTGACGGAGGTTGACAAGGAGGAACTCCTTGTTTTTTGGGGCTTGATTTCAGATAGTCCTTGGTTGGGTACCAAGGGGAGGGTCTCGGGTATTAGAGACCCTTTGTATAGATATCTGCACCGGCTTATTTCGACGTCGATCGCACCGCGTCTGAAAAGCCGTGAGTGGTGCACTGATAGAGATCTTTTCTTTCTTTTCTGCCCGCTTACTGGGAGGCGGTGCGACCTGTCCACGAGCATAGCGCTTTATTTTGCTTCAGCCTATATGAGACAGAGGCGCGGACTTTTATATGGCGGTGCATTCATCACGCATATCATGCGGTCGGTCATACCATTTGGCCACCATGAGCCTCAGATGTTACCGGCCATACCCCCTGTCCGATTAGATCGTCGCACGGCGAGCGGCATGCGCATCACGCACCGATTCCCGCAGGGCCTTCGGTTCGTAGGGGCCGTCCAGGACCAGGTTTGGGTCCCGGTGCCGTTGCCGCAGATGCCTGGATAGGGGGACCCGCCTATGCCTTAGCCGCTGCAGGGTATGGCGATTAAGGACGAGCCTCCACACGTCGAGCAGGTCCACGAGCATCCGCCACAGCATCCCCGACACGTACGTCGGTCTGTTAGGCTGGATAGGGCTACCCAGGCATTGCTTGATGGCCTTGTTGCCGACTCACGGCGACAGGGTCGTCAACTCGATCGCATGGAGGACCTGATGACGTGGGCGGTTGGACAGCTCGTGAATCAGTCACGAGCCGCCGGCATCGAGCCACCCCCACTACCACCGCCACGTCATTATCCGGACGACCCCGTTCAGGATGAGGGCGGGGCAGGTCAGGGTGAGGCCGGGGCAGGTCAGGGTGAGGCCGGAGCCGATTAGGTTTAGTTCTTTTATTTGTATTTTGTTTATTTCGTTGTTATGTATGTAAAACATTTTGATGTATATATTTAATTTTATGATGTAATGTATATAATGTTTAGTTTACTTGTTTGGTTGTAATGTTTAATGTTTTGTTTGGTTTGTAATGTTTAATATTTTGTTTGGTTTGTAATGTTTAATATTTTGTTTGATTATACTGTAAAAATATAATAAATGTTTAAAAAAAATATAAAATATATAAAATTTATAAATAGATAACAAACTTATATTAACAAACTTATATAAACAAAATTATATAAATTTTAAAAAAATATAAAGGTGATAAATAATCCTATAGCCACGTATATGATTATTTATCACCAAATCTTCCAACTTTTGAAGAAAAATATTGAGCCCTGTCTCATACGAGGCGTATAGGGCAATACGAATCGTATGGGACACCAGAATGACACGTGTCATTCTGGTGTCAGAGACTAAACCCAATACGCCATCGTATTGACCTATACGAGGACGTATCGCGCGACGGCGGGTCCAATTAGCAATATTCCGTGTGTGGTTAGAATCGCCCATAAATTATTAATTTGTAAACTTATTTATTTATCAATTAATAATAATAATAATAATAATGACCAAGAAATATTATTCGTGTGCGAGACTAGTCACTCTATCAAACACTAGAAGATGTGATTAGTTTATAGGAAAATATTAAATTAATGGTATAATATAGTTAGTCCACATCAGTTTATATTATTTAAAAATAAAAATTTCCAATTATTTAATGATATAAATTATGAATTATGCTTAGAGGGTACGTAGTGTTTAGCTCACCAATACATTGATAATAACATTTGTCATGACGACAACAATTTAAAATTATTTCTAAGTTGTTTTCTAGGCATCCAACAAAAATTGTCAATCAAGGTTCTTTCTTGATGGTTGGAGGGTTTCTTAAAGAGTTTCCCCTATGTGAGGGTTTCTTAAAGAGTTTCTCCTATAAGAGGGTCATGGGTTCAAATCTTGTAAGGTGCACTTCATAAAAACTAGGAACACCCTCTGTAGATTTCGAATTCATTGAAGGTTGTTTGGGTAGATTGGTGTACGAGCCTCCCTAATAAGACGTGCAAGTTGAAACACCACAAATTATAATAATGCCTGAGTTTTCCCAATTCCCAAATTTCAATTATGACGCACTAAAAGTTTGTAAAATTTGTCTTTTCACGCGTGTTATTAATTATCTTGCCAAAGCCATGTTACCTAGATACTTTTTATTTGTATACAACACGTTTTTGGAGCCGGGTCATAACAGGAGTAGTCACTCTGTCTCCTGAGATAGAGAAAAGAATTGCCCTCATCCTATCATCCCTAGACCCTAGAAATAACATCTGCTATGAGTGATATTTTACTTGGTATGTTTGTTTGTAATCATTCTTGGATGCGCAACCAGAATTTAAGAGTATCAATTGTGTCAGGGTTAAAGGATTACAGGTTGACAAGTTGAATCATGTAATCCAAACACGATTTATGTGTGTTTGTGTCGAAAACATCAACTTTAACCAAAACATACTTAAAATCGTGCAATCCAAATATGACTTGTTTAACCTATTTATCTAAATAAGTCAAATAGTTTGATGAGTTATAAAAAAGATGTAAATATGTTAAACAAGTTGATGAGTTAGTGATAAATGGAAAAAACAAGTCGTAAATAGATAGATAGATGAACATGTATAACTAATTGGGTTGATGGGTCGACATTTTTAATTCAACGACTTAAACAGATGAATTCATGATGGATATAATCTATAATGAATAATGATCAACGGGCATTTGGCCCAATGGTATCCAGGTGTGTAATTGGTGCTTCTTTCATTGTCGAGGGTTCAAATACTACGATAGACAGGTTAGGTGGATTTAGGAATAGATTAAGAGCCATTAAAAAATTAATGAATAATGATTCTTGCATGAAAGAACATCTCAGTTCTTGCAATATTCAACTTGTTGGCAAATTATACTTTGAAAATATTTCATGAGGACGCATAAAATGCTATATATTATTTTTAATTTTGCAAAATAGCAAAAAAAGGACTTTGAGATATTTTGTAAGATTTAAGAAATTTTTAGCAAATCGAGAAAGAAGCTTGTGGGAACCGAGTCATTTATTTAATTAACTTAAATAAATTTGTCATTAACTACTTTATCACCTTAAATATTAACTAAAAAAAACCAAACATTAAAACAAGATTATGGATAAGACATTAAGACCAAATAATAAGATGAATAATATTTTTTTAATTGTTATATAAACAATATCTTTTTAATATTAAAATAATTTCATGCTTCAAATTTTTAATTTTTTTTTAATTGGATCACTGACTGGTCACCCGATCATCTCGACCTCCCTCAGGAGGAAACTCACCACATGTGAGAAAACCATCTTGCCCAACCTGGACCCCCTTTTTTATTTTTTGTCACAGGTGGAACTTGAACCCAAGACCTCCTTATTTTAGTGAAGTCTTGGGTATACACATTTGCCACTAGGCTAAGCTAGTAGTTGTTCAAATTTTTAATTAACTCTAATGATTATCGATTGAACATGTACAAGGATTGTAGCGTCCAAGTTAATTGTGGCAAAGGTGTATACCCAAGACTTCACTAAAATGTGGAGGTCTTGGGTTCAAATCTCACCTGTGACAAAAAAAAGGGTTTCAGGTTGGGCCAGAGGGTTTTCTCACCTATGGTGGGTTTCTTCCTGAGGGGGTGGAGATGATCGGGTAGGCCAATACCCCGTTATTGATCCAAATTGTCGTTCAAAAAAAAGTTAATTAGAATTTATCATCATTAATAGTAGATTAATGATAATATTAATATGTATATTTAACCTAAATAAAATATGTTTCTTTTTATGCAGTTTGACATTTATCATCCTTTTCTTGACTTGTCAAGATCAACCTTTCCCTCAATATTAAGTTAAGGTATGAAGAATACCACTCAAGGACCATGTTCGGAGGGTGAAACATGTTTGCATTAATTTCACTTCAAAGATTTGATTATAGGTAACATTTCCTCCATTATATATTTATTCTTTTAAATTTCATCATTTCATTTAAAAAAAATATTAGGATGGAAGGAGTGCTTCGCTCTCATCCGTGAGCCACGTCAGATTTTTCATCTCTTTACAATTCACCGGTAAAGAGGTGGGAGTGCTTCTCTCTTCATCCCTAAACCATTTTTTATTTAGATTTAATAAATTAAATAAAACAAAATAAATTTTAAAACTAAACTTAAAAAATGAAATAAAACATAATAAAAACTATATAATTAATTTAAACTAAAATACAACACATTTTATTAAATTTAAAAAAAAAATACAAGAATAAATAAAAAAACAAAATAAAAATACTAGACTTTTAATTAAAAAACATACACCCGTCAACTAGAACTCACATCCCCTGCGTTCTACTATTTTCACGTTTGTGTGATAGCACCTCGATGGACATTTATGTGAGCGAGAGGGAGTGAGTCGCTACGGATGCTGAAGACATGGTGAGGAGAGAAATAGGGTGTGATTTGTGGCCACATACAGTCCGTTTGCGAGGAAGGCTGTCACTATGAGAGGTGGAGAAGAGGGAAAGGGAGTGCGGTATGTGGGAGAGAAGAGAGAAGCCATGCTGTATGTGGGATCTCCGAGCCGTCTGACGTGGAGACGTCCTTCGACCCTCTCCATTGCAGATGGCCTAATAATAATTTTACAACGAGTTAAGATGTGTATAAAATAAAGCTAATTTGATATGATATCGATGTTTAAAGTAATGTGTTTAAAATAAAAAAATGTGGGTTAAATAATTTAATTGCAGTTAAAACCGTTGAACATTTATTTTAGTTGATTCATTTTAGTTAGACATTACACAAGTGACTTGAAAAATAACAGAAAAAAAAGAACTCTATACATTTGTTCCATATCACAAAACCAAGAGTTCGTTTCTCTCCGTTCGCAAACACATATCTTACCTGACTTTTTCACAAAATCTTAAACACAAAATACCTCAGTACTATCTCTCTGAGTAGTGAATTCATCTCCGATAGTACCATACTGTTCCGACTATTGCAACAAAAAAAATACATAAATAGACGTAAAACCTGTTTTAAGGAAATAATATTAATTACTTAAGCCTCAACCAAATATGAATATTGTTTTGTTTGATTGTTACAGTGGTAGATACTGATTTGAATTTTGTTACATTTAGATAGCATGTATTTCACTTTTTATTATAATTTGTTTTGTATTATATCTAACACATAAAACTACACTTTAAATATCAAATAATTACCGTTGACCATTTGGTGCAATGTTAGTCCTAAGATTTCCCATAGTGAAGGTTTAAGGTTCAAATCCGGGTCACAGTAAAAAAAAGGGTATGTGACCAGGTCAGGGGGTTTACCTAGTTGAGGGTTCTTCTTGGAGTGGGCTGCCCTGGATGTTCTAGGTGTTGCCCCGGGGAATAAAAAAGAAGGAAATGGCGTATCAATTAAAGCTGATTAATGTTAATTTTATAAAATGAATATAAAGAAATTATGATTATTGTGTATACTATATGAAAATTTCTGACATTATTATTACTGATCAAAATTATCCTATAATATCTAGGTGTTGTCATAAAAAAAATCAAATAATTAAGTAAATAATGGGTAACATTAGCAGTGGCGAAGGTGAAGAAAAACGCAGGGGGCCCGAGATTTTTTTTCCTATCAGGGGGGCTGAAACTTAATACCTATAAAATTTTCGGCCGAAAACGTATAAATTAACACTTCTGAACGAAAAATCGGGGGATGACACTAAGCTTCGCCATTGAACATTAGTCACGCAAATATAAAAGTAACTCAAAAATAAAAATAAAAATAAAACAAAACAAAATAAAATCCCGAGTTTCAATTTGCATAAGTCTGTAATATCTTTCTTGTGAATGTCATTAACCATCTTATCACCTTAAAACATCAATTAGACTCCAAATTGGTAGCTTAAAACCAAAAACAAAAAACTAAATATATAATATTTTTTATATATCATTTCCGACGCTATGAATTTTTGTGTTACTTTCAAAATAATTTATCAAGTTTCTCATCCCAATTTTAATCACTAAATTGTACTAATTACACATTTTTATATTTGTATACATTATATATTGTTAAGTTCCTGTTTATATACCCCGATGCATGGCTTTTCAAGACATATGGTTTTCACATTAGCTGTTCTTTTATACATTTTTTTTTATTTTTCTCATGCTATAACCTACTTTGATCCGAGTATGTGACAGATAAAACGGATCCATGGTCATATGAAAAATCCGTTTTAGCCTCCGCTAAATATGGTTGCCAAGTGGCGGTGATGGTTTTTAACGAACAAAACCGCTCTTTAAACCCACGTTATAGGGATATTTACAACGATAATGGAAGGATGAAATGAGTAAAGAGGACCTTTAACAAGTCATGGATAAATGCTATAGGGCTTTTTTTTGGTATATTAAAAAATGTTTGTTATATTACAAAAATTGCAATATATGAATTTTATTTTGTTATGAACAGAGTTTTGACTGACAAAACGTTACAATGACCAAGTGTAGTGGGATATGCCAAAAAAACTGGTCCAATCTTTTGTTTTTGTCTATAGGTTTAGTTGCTTTCAAGCCACAAGTTGTTTATGTAGGTATTCTTTTGCTTGCATCCTGATGTTATATACAAGTTGTAATTTAGATCTAACTATTATTTACCTTACTGGGTGGGTGGGTGGGTGGGTGGGTGGGTGGGACGTAGTGGTAAGAGGGGAGTCCACAACCAATAAGTTGTAAGTTCAAACCCTGTCCAATGCAAAAAAAATCACCGTTAAAAAAAACTATTTACTTTACTTTTCTACGTCAACATAAAGAAAAATGTGTGCAGATGTATATACAGACATTCATTTAAGAACCAATAATTTATAGAGAATTGCGTGAATCGCTAACCCTGATAAAACTTCTTTTGTATAAGTTAATTAGAATAGTATTGATAACATTTTGTCTTTGCACATGCGCACATACACTATATGTACATGCACGCTTATGGCTTTGTGGCCTAGTGTCAATGGTGATTGCCCCTTACAAATATGGTGTGAGTTAGAATCCTTACAAATGCAAGTTGATTAAATGATATTTAGGAGTAAAAAATTGTTATTAAAAAAAATGCACATATTGTTAAACTTTTTTTAAGTGTAATGTAATTAAATATTTTAGGGTGAGGGTATCCATCTTTTCTCCCATCACATCCCTAACACTCACTCTGTCTTCCGTAAGAGCGTCACATCATATTTCTTTTCATCTCTTCTTTTCGCATCCCTAAACTCATAGTGTCTACTCACTAAACCATTTTTTAGTTAATTAAATAAACTAAATAAAATATAATAAAAATATATATTTATATAAAATAAATATAAACTAATATTAAAAAATATAAAATTAATTTCAAACTAATAAATAAAAACATTTCATTAACTAAAAAAATTACACATTATATAAATTTAAAATAATCTTTTACAAGCGCAAACACCTTCTCGTACCGGTTTTCACGACATCCTACCATTTAATTTTTTCTCGTATCCACATTTAACTCTTCTCTTACAACATACAAAATAATCTCCCGAACTCCATGAACTCCAATGTATGAAGTTAATCTAGCATTATCTTAATAACTTACATAATTTATCACTATATGTAATGACTCATACTTGCTTATTACCACTTTCATCCCAAGGGTTTATTTCTCTTCCGTATATCCTCGTGTTTTACAAAACTTGCCATTTTCATCCAATTAGTTAACATCATCCATTTTTTAACGTTAAATGATGGGTATCTGTGTCTTTTTTAACGTTAAATGAGGGGAATAATTAAGGGTTTAAAAGTGAATAAAATAAACAAATATATAAAAAGATAAAAATACCCCTCATTTAACGTTAAAGAAATAGATTGGGTTAACCAACTGGATGAAAACCGCAAGTTTTGAAAAGCACCAGGATACGCAGAAGAAAAATAAAGATTTTGGATGAAAGTGTCAAAAATGATCGAACCCTAGGAACGAAAATGACAGTTTACTCTATATAAAATATGAACAATTACCTATTATACAGGTAACAACATCAATGTTTGTGACATTAAAAGATGAGTTTGAAAGTAGATTGAATACGTTAATAATTTATGTAAAATTGATTACATTTTATACACTTTTGTCTTTTCAAAATCCACATTGAAAATCTAAATGAAATGGTAAACGTAGCTAGCTCTTTAAGAATATGTTCTAAAGAGCATTGTGACCATATTATTCTCATGAATAGTAAGTAATCCAAGTGTAAGTAACTTTTAGAGCGTATTTGGACATGCTACATGTCTGATTATTGCGACTTCAAGTTATAATACTGGTTTTAGAACGACTTTTTTCGTAGGTTAAGCCAAGAAGATTTTTTAAAAGTTGTTAAAAATGTGATATGATTTATCATATGATCAAATTGTTATATGACACATTTATTTTTGAAAGCAACATCCAAACACCCATAGATAGTGTTGTTGGAATAATGGGTGTCAATAAAACAATGTATGTGACAAAGTTTATTGGACCAAGTATAGATGTCCTTATCATGTCCATCTTTATTTATATATATATATATAGGGACATGTTCAATTAAGAACCATTATTTTGGCGAGAACCAAAAGAACCATGTATTTCTACACAAATATAAGGATGTATATATGCATTTGTGCATATATAAAGTAAGGATGCATATATGCATTTGTGTAAGAATGTATGGTTCTTTTGGTTCTCGTCAAAATGATGGTTCTCAATTGAATATGTCCCTATATATATATATATATGTGTGTGTGTGTGTGTGTGTGTGTGTGTGTGTCATTTTCAATTTTCATGGGTTCTAAATCTTTATCCAAAAGGGAACATTTCCCTTTGCTTACAAGCTTCAAACTAACCCAAATCTACCAAACACAAGTTCCATCATATTGATCAATTGATCCATTGATATGTTACATTGGCATACTTTTGATCATTCATGCATTTTACGACTTTCATTACAATCATTCAAAGATACCTTTAAGACTGCTTATCGTGTTACAGTTTTTAGGTAAACGTGAAACAAAACGGTTAGTAATGTCTTTTTATCATTGTAAACTAAAGCCAAATCATTCAACACTGAAATCGAACCAAACCAAACTAAACCGCTACTAAGAGTTTGGCTTCGGTTTGATTTTAGGTTTTTCTTTATAATAAGAAAATGCATCTATTTCATAGCAATACAACATATCATTTGCAGAATAATCAAATTGTGGATTTAACTCATAAAGAGAATACATTATTGAACTAGTGTGAGTATCCTGATATCAATGCCATCTTTTTAACATTTGGCTTTTGTGATCAGTTTTCAATTTATAAATAAGATGAAGCTTGTAAACCATTCGTTACGGTTTAAAATTTTTGATTTTTGATGTCCAGTCTAGGAATATCGAAATTACAAAGTCCAGTTCTCACGGCCCAGTCCGGTTTTTAAAACCAACTTTTAGTCTAAACTGTAAGCTAAACTATTCGGTACGGTTTAAAAATTTTGATGTCAACCAACCAAAAGTTAAAAAAAAACCAATCTATAAACCAAACTGATGACCTATTTATACGATTTCACGGTTTCAAACTAAAACTAATCATTAAGCATCCTAAACAATAATCACATAACATTATACATTTTGACCATTGCAACTTGCAAGTTTGCAACTTTGGTAACAAATTAATGGGCTCATTGATTCAAACAAGCACACACCATATCTCCAGAAAACTAATGACCCAATATTTAGGCCCAAAGTGCCCAAACGCACATCCAACCTAACCCAAACAATTTTTTATACCATGTTTAAAAAAAACTCAAAATAATGATAGAAAGTAAGGAAAAGGTACACTTTTATAAATTTTAAAGAGAGATGCTAAATCATGTATGCTAAACATACCCTATTGAGTAAAAATAGAGAGATGAAATGACTGATTTAGTAGGGGTACATTCACTAAAAATAACGAGCGTAGTGTACGTTTAGCACAACCCAATTTAAATCTTATTTTTCAACCCATCACCGTCGCCGTCACTCGAGTCCGACTGATCGCTAGTCTCGGCGGTGGATTCTATCTGATCAGCCCCCTTCCAAGACGCCGAATCCGACTGATCATCCTTCCATTCCAACAAGTCCATTTGATCATCATCATTCACATGCCCTGCATTGAAGTTAGCCCTCCGATCATTGTTCCCGTTTCTCGGCGGAGATAACGACTGATTGTCGGAATCATGGTGGATTTGCGAGTGTGCGGCCGCAACAAAGATGGCACCCGCCCCAGATCCGCCATGAGCGTGCTCCACGATCACATTATCGGCTAACGCACCTCCTAGCATCTCCCAAATGCTGCTGTGCAATAAGTTTCTAAAAACTCGATAATGTTCATATAACCCGCCTTCGATTATCACCACACTTTTCTTGTCGTTGATTCTCCCGCACTTTTTCATTATTCCGACGATGCATGCTCCAGCCAAACGAGCTCCTCGTTCCGCCACCACGTCACATACTTCAGCCACAATTTCCCTCACTGCTAGACTTGTGCAAGTAATCTACAATTGCAAAGTAACATCAATATTAGTCACAGTTACTTGTTCTGCAAGTAAAGAAATTTACTGTTTATGGTATAGAGTTTAGTGTTTAGGGTTTTACACCAAAGACTTCCATAAGCTTCTCCTGGACCGCGTCACGATTTTCTGATGTATCTTGATGCATGGTAGCAATATCTAGCGACCTGTTTACATCATAAATTAAGCTTTTGTGATACAAATTAAACTAACTCGAAATTCGCATGTTTGAGCTTAGTCTAAACGGTTTCTAATACGATTTGGGTCGAACTCAAAAACACGTTTACCTAAACGGATCAGGTTCTGCTTAAAT
Source organism: Smallanthus sonchifolius (assembly GCA_023525975.1). NCBI lineage: Eukaryota > Viridiplantae > Streptophyta > Magnoliopsida > Asterales > Asteraceae > Smallanthus > Smallanthus sonchifolius. The sequence continues at coordinate 25,202,211 of CM042023.1, forward strand.
CTGGCGGGCTCGCTGGATGACCCATTTAACGTATTTATTTTTATATTTTTATGCAATAACTTAAACTACCGAAGTATTTTATGCCAAAATTAAATTTTATAGTTTAAACTTAATTATTTTATACATATCTGTCTTTTTATTGTAAATTTATAACCTTATTAATATGTAAAAAAAAGTAAAATAAAATAAATTTTCGGCTTAAATGGGTCGTGCTCTTGTCAAGTGTCAACCACAGATCCACATGTGGTATTTGGGTTCACATGTCTGATAAGATTTCCTGGTTTATTCGGGTTCAACCCATCAAGCCACGAACACGACCCGTTTTACTAAAAATTCCATGCATGTTGGTGTGCCTCTTTCATCTAATATACTACCTCAATATGTAAGGGGTTTTGAGTTTAGCAGGAACAGTTTCTCCAAACAATGCAGTTTCTTTGGCCATTTTAAGTAACACTCTTCTCACCACCTCTCCTAAATATCTTCCTCCAATCAACTTCTCAAAGATCTGAAAACAAGAAAATACCAATTTATTTTAAGAACTAATAGCAATTTGTTTTCACTCCAAGACCGAATCGAAGAGTTGTTGTTTTGTACCCGAAGTCCTGGATTTGAGCTTTCGGAATCTAAGGCCATGTCGAATTGAGTTATAGGAAGATGTGGAGTATTGAAGTTGCCCCATTGCATGTCAATAACCTGAAAAATATATAGTAAATACTCATGGTTATCAATGGATTCTTCAAGGATTTTTTAGTCAAAATAAATTAAAATTACAAGAAAAAATGAAAAACAAAAAGAAAGAAATTAAATAAAGTAGAAGAAGAAGAAGAAGAACCATTTCTCCAAATTTATTTTTGTCTCCATTGGGGACAAACTGAGCTGATTCAACATAAACAGCATTGGTAGCTAACCCTAAAGTAACTGCAGCTACACAATCCCTGTTGTAATATCGGCCTCCGGCGAGATCGCCTAATGTAGCATCTACCTACCATAATGCATAAAACGGCGTCATTTTGAGTTTAGGGCTAACATGTCATCACCTGATTGATTGGTTGCTCGGCGGCCCCATTTTTAGTTTTTAAGGCCAAAAGCGCGCAAATGTCAATTTTTAAGCCATTTGCGCGATATATAAGTCCATGTGGCATCTTTTTATTGGGTAAAACTTTCGTGTAATAATTTGTAACGATTAAATGGTTATAGTTTTGAAAAGTTGATCAAATGACTATAACGCAAACATAAAAAACACCTTACCAATGTGGAAACCCGCAAATCTATTCCATGCTTTTCTAGCGCCTCATTGAAGTCCTTCGCTAACTCTTTCCCGGCCTGCATGGGTGTATTTGGTAACAAATGGGATTTATGAAGGGGTAAAATGTAAATATAAATACCGAGAACTCAACTGCCTCATTAACAGGAAACGACTTCCATCTTATAACATTTCCACCAGCTGCCACAGGTCCCTCGTGTAACGGGAAAGAGACGGTGAAGCCCATTTTCCCTTTTGGGGTAATCGGGTTTGTTTTTGTATTTATTGAGATAAAAACTGCTAGCTTTAGTGCTATGTAATCAAACAGTTCCTGTAACGGTAACAATAACAGTAATCAGATCAAGATTCTCAGAATCCGTGATCAAGATTTTCAAATAAGTATCTTACCTTATAAGTGCCCGAAATCACTTCAGACGGGATTTCCACTTCTTCTCTATCCAGATCAGTGATCGGCTCGTGTTTCCCTCTAAGCCTTGCGCGCATCATCAAGAAATAACCTTCGTGTAGATTCACCCCGTAATATAAACCTTCCTCCGTACTACCACACACAAATCAACAAAAAAATCAAGCATAAATCCCAAATAAACACAATAACATACTACAACGCGTTAAATACATAACTAATTTTAAGTAAAAAAAAAGTAAAAATCAATTATACTATTATAGAACCGACTTATCTATCACAAACTTCACAGATACAACAATAGGTACATGTCTTAATACAATTGTCCACATAAACTTATACATAATGCTGACCAGATATAGCACGAAATACCGACTAATATATCACAATTACAACAACAATATATACGTACATGACTATTATTTTTTACGGTTCTCTACTTAAAATATAAAACTAATTTATAGGATGATAAAAAACTCATGAAATATAATGAATCCATCCAATAGAAAATTGATATATATATATATATATATATATATATATATATATATATATATATATATATATATATATAACCAACCTACTTTTTTTTTAATTTTACATTATATATTTATATTACAATATATAGTTTTAATATTAGGGTTTGAGGAGAGTACCCAGAGGGAAGAGAAGATGTGTACGACGGAAGCATGACGTAATCCGTCTGAGATTGATCGGAGAGACTCGTTTGCATATCGGAAACCAAATCGAAGGCAACATGCCACAGCTTCGGCACCGGAGTAGCACAGTCATTGGCGAATTTTCGTAGCATCCGTTGAGTCTGCTTCCACCGTCTCTCGTCTCGTTTCTTCCATCGAACCAACAACACTCCGGCCACCACCACCGTTGACACGGTGGCCACAGCGGCAACCACCACCTCTTTCCTCATCCCTGATGTTTATCTGATCTTTGTTCAGTGAAAGAATTTTATTGGTTTTGATCAAACATGTCGGAAACGGAAAATATGAATGAATGAATCCATAACAGACAGAAGAACGGTTTTCGTGGAGTGAAGAACGAGTCTCATGCTCTCTCACGTACTTTTTTAAATTTTAATTTATTTTAAGTTAAATTGCAACCGTTTTTTGGTCGGTTTTTTAATGCAAAATAAGACATTTTTTTTAAATCAAATTTTGATATAATATTTGAAATATTTTATTTTTAGTAATAAATTAAAAAATTTATTTGAATTGTGTTGGTGTAATTTTATTTAAAATATTACTAATTGTTAGATTAAAAAGTTAACAGAAATCAGTATTGAAGTTACTATTGAAAATTCTCAAATCTTGTTTCTAAAGCCTAAATTAATGGCAGTTAAGGGACTTAAAAATCAAAGGGAATATGGTCTAGCGGTACCAAATACGTACAAAGGTGTTTTTCTTATAGGGTTATCTAATGGTGGATAAAACCATTGGGGTTGGTGGCTTAATAGCGGAGGAAAAAACTCTAGAAACACCAAAGTTTGAGTAGGTTATGAGTTCAAGACCCACTTTTACAGGAATTAAAAAATTTGTCTTTCAAAAAAAAATCTAATGATGGATAAAGATGTGTAGATTTAAAAGTATGATTACACAGGTGGAGGCACCATGGTGGCATCGGGGTCAACAGACCCAGTGAATTTCAAATTTTATATAGTGGTATGTTACGCAATTGGACCCCATTGATTTAGGAAAATATATATTTGACCTAAACCTTAAAAAAATTGTTTAATAATTAGTTGTTTATTTTGTTTAAAAAATAAAATTGTTAAACTCAAATTACATTTTTATTTGAGTAGGCTCAAAACAAATTAGATCTCTTAAATTATCCATTCTAACGAGCCTAAGAATAAAAATTAAAGTAACTCATTTTAGTAAGCCAACAACTCAAATTCCCGATTCATTTTAATTTAAACCTATTCTAAAATAAAAATAAAAACAATTGACACTTTGAGAGGCATTTCCGACGTACAGTACATACTTGTGATCAACAATTTGCAAACCTGGCAAAACCAAGAACCCCCAAACATCGATTATGCAACACAATTAACCACTCCAACGACAAAATTCAACCTCCAAACATTGATTATCCAGCAACAACAGGTTAGCTTTCATTTTTTTTTCTTGTTTAACATCATAAGGTGTTAATGTTGATTGTTTTTTTGTTCTTTAGAGTTGAAATTTGAATCCAAACTTGAAATTTTATGTATTATTGATTCTTAATCTTGATTCTTGAATGATTAGTGCTTTTAAGGATTATTGAATGTTTATATATGTGAAACTTGTATAGTTTATATGAAACTTGATTACTTAAATTTTAGGTGTTTTGGAACAATTTTTTAAAGAAAGTTATCAAATTTTGATTCCTCATCTTCATAGAGTAATCCTACGAATTTTAAGTGTTTTGGAACAACTAGAGAATCTAATGTTTTCTTTTTAAATTTTTAATGACGTTGTATCTTTACTATTTGTTTTCTCATGACGATTTATTTTTATTATTGTGTCGTATTTTATTATGTGTCCGACCCGACTCGATCAACCGAACCAAACCAGCCCAAAAAAATCTTATGTCGGCTTGTTAGATACCATGGAAAAAAATTTCTAGCTCCGCCATTGTATGTGATTAGATGGTGTGTGAGTTAGTCATTTTGAAAAAATAATAAAAAAAAGCAAAAGTTAAGGGACTTAAATTAGCAAAGTCCATTTCCTGGATATAGTTGCAAGAAAAGGGGTCGGTTTATAGGAAAGAAAGAAAAAAAAAGTTTATCATGTGTGTGTATCGACCCCAAGAAGACTAAAGGGAAATCCAGGATAAACTTTAGTATATCGTCAAGTGATCATTAGAAATGTTCTTGTAACCACCCTCAATTTTAGGAGTTTTAATGGGCTTTGAAGGTGAAACTGAACATGAGTAAGATATCTAATAATTTAGATATATCGTTTATGATGATTATAACATTTTAATTAGGTTTAATCTTTAATATCTAGCCTAACATTTTATATGTTCTTGAACTAGTTTGAGTAGTTATGGCTTACAATTTAATTTTATGACAAACTAATGAAGTTGACTATCCAATGGATTGATTTGAATGAAATCTATTCCACAAATGTTTTCCATTATGAAAATTATCAAACTCATTTTGGTAATTTTAAAACAAATGGGTCGAGTTAGTTTGAAATAAAGCAATTTGTGCTCAAATCCACTCTCGGTGTTTGAAAATGACAAAATGGATGCCAATGATAAATGTTACTATAGAGTTAAGTTGGACATGCAAATAGTGAAATTAGTCATATGATTATGGATGACAATGGGATGGGTATTAATAAACATGGTCTCATACCGATTGTAAAACTGTGTCTCATATCCAGCCCATCAAGAAAAGTAAAACGGTGACTAAAAGGCTAAACGGATGGACGGAGGGAGGGAGGGAGACAAAAAAGAGTTGTTTTCAGGCTATGGAGAGGTGCTTTCAGATCCGCCCCATCTCACTAGGAAACATGAACACATTCGAGGGACAGTTGTTGGGGCTTCTGCGACGGTTGCTTTGTCGGAACTCGCCGGAGATGTTGGAGATGAACAAAGGTGGTGCCCGTTTTGTGTTTAGAGCAAAAAATAGGATGGCCAGAATTTTCAGGCCGTCATAGTGGTTTGAAATCTTGGAATTTGAGATTGTTCTATTAATCTCTAGCAGTATGAAGTAAAACTTTCTTTTGATGATCAAATCTGCTTTGTAAAGATTTCCACAAAATGTATGGTCATCACAATTTAAGTATTCAGATTGTATCATTTTATCTATATGTTTGTGGAGGAAGACATCAACTTTCGCATTGTCCTACTCTGAGCATTCTTTTCCTTGTATTGTTTCTAGAACACTCATTGATTTTAGGTGTCTTTTAACCTGCGTCGTCCATGGCATATGATTTTCTCCAGTAATTTCAAGGGCCATAAATTGGATTTTTTGCATTGTTACATTTTTGTTGCTAAACATGAATAGACCAAATAATAAGATAAATATTAGAATCCATATATATCATAATCATTAAGACACAATACACTGGTAAAGCTATAAACACATATTTAAATAAGAAAATTTTAAATTCTTCAGGTGGGAATTCAAACAAGGGATATAAGAAATAAGATGAACATTTAACAATAAAGTTAGGTGAATCATTTTTGAAATTTGTCTTGGGTAAATTTGAGAGAATTAGATAATCTGGTTATTGTAAAGGAAAAGTGATTGAAAATTTATAGTAAAAATACTTACATTCGTTTATAAACGGTTATATTACCGTTGTGTGTGTGTCTATATATACACGTATATTGAAAATATTTTTTTGTAAACAAAGGAAAAGGATAATTGAGACATGGATTATAAGATCAATGATATAAGAATAAAATTAGTATGCACTGAATTAAGAAATAATAAAAATGTTAGTATACATAAATTAATGTTAGCATAAGAATAAAATGTTAGTATAAAAGGAAATTTTAGTTGCATAATTAAAAGTTAGATGCATAAATAAAGGTTAATTTGTTGGTAGTCTCATAGTTATTAAATGTTCAATTAATAAGATGTCATGTATACTTATTTCATTTATCATATTTTCTTAATGTATATTATGGATTCTTATTAATGAATTGCTTACCTTACTTATGATGTCTTTGTGCTTTATAATCTTCTTGATTAAGATATAAGAACTCTCGTGCCGATAATGTGTTATAATATAATATGATTAGTACAAGATTAGTGTGGTAACTTAAGAACTTTTAGAGAGAATTGTAAGAAAATGTATAAGAATGTATAACTTATAAAAGTGTATACAAGAAGTGCACATTCTCATCCATTGTAAGGTGGTATTTATACTACAAAAGGTTAACTATTTGGTAGATAAGTAAACAAGATCAACTATTTTGTAGACAAGTAGGCATGGAGCTAGGTTAAAAATGTGTCCATCCATTTTACCTTCAATAATTCATAATAGTTAATTTTTATTTTTTGTCTTTTAGTATTAAGGGTAAAACTTTCTATATACACTTTACAACAAAACTGTCCACTCAAATGACCATTAGTGTTATGATTAAGTGTTATTTTAGAAATGTGAGTACTAAAGCTGCAATAGAACCAAACCACATAGACCATCAGTATAAGTCTTTTCTTATTATCTTAAAAAAGCAACCTTTTTAAAAGGGTATTACATCATTTTACGTAACTCATTACAACGGTGTATCCAACTTTTCAAATACGATTTGCAATTGTAATGAATTTTGATGCACGATCATTTAAAAGTGCATCTAATGCATTACAATAGTGCATCCACTTTTCAGATTTGATTCATAGTTGTGACAAGTTCTTTGATGCAAAAATATATAACATTGTGTCATTAATTCATTGTCCTAATACGTTTTGACACAAGTATGTAACAGTAGATCTAACCCATCACAGTGGGACGTTTACTTTCGAGTTTTGATTTAATGTTGTAACTAGAAAAGAAAAACTTTTGTGCATCGCATCCTTAGTACTTGTCGCAAGACAAAGAAAACACTATGCATAGATAGACTTGTACACTATGCATATATTATGAGCAATGTGCCTTTTAAGGTTATATATAATGAGTTTTGAGGCACTGGTATTTATCGCAGCGTCTAATCCATTTGTTTGAATGCCAAACAAATGGAAAGAAAACCATTAATTCTTAAAAAAAAATTTGAATATAATTCCAAACAATTAACCCCTTAACAAATGATATACGATACTCGTCTTCAATCGTTTTTTATCTATGTAAATGGTTTTAGCTCCACCGATAGGAACTGCCCACCTATCCAGGTAACCTCACCTGTGAGCCACGAACTACATAACAAAACTGAAATACCAAAACCCCTGAATGTTGCTGCAAATAAATGTGTACAACTAAAATGACGCAACTACCCTTCATCTTATAAACCAAGCCACGCATCTCCTCAAGCGCCATTGTATAATTTAAGTAACCCAAATCAAATCATCAGGAAATAAAAACTACCAAAATCAACATAGGGCTGATAACAGGGTTCGTGTCTAGGAACTACCTCGCCTGGAAAACTCAGGTTGAATCACTTCTCCAGGGTCTTGATTTGTATAAATACATTGGCGGGTCTCATCCAGTGCCGGAAGCAACTACAGCCGCTGACGGAACCAAGACTCCACACAAGGATTTCTCGCTATGGTTTAGACAAGATCAACTCTTACTTGTAGCACTCGTGGGAAGTCTTTCACCACAGATTGTTCCCTACATCATCGACGCGTCATCCTCGTATGAGGCATGGCATATTCTAGCCAAAACCTACGCATCGCCAAGCCGTGGTCACATCAAGCAACTTAAACATCGGCTAAAGCAAACATCTAAATCCTCTACTCAATCAATCACGGAGTATATGCAGAATAAATGACCATAGTGGACGAGCTCGCCATCCTCGGGAAGAAAATGGATGATGAGGATGTAGTAGACACTATTCTGAATGGTCTTGATCAAGCAACATACAAACCTATGTTAGATGCAATTCATGCTAGATATAGTACCATTTCATTCAATGAGTTACATGAAAAACTCATTAATTATGAGTTGTCACTAGCACAACAAACAACATCTCAAGGTATTCATCAACCTGCTTCTGTATTTTATGTTCAAAATAGAAATGCAGGGAAACCTTGGACACATAAGCATGGAATTGTCAATTTTTGCTCTAATGTGCAACCTTATCAAAATCGACAAGGGGGAACTGCTACTGGAATACTCCCCACACCGTCGCCTGCTACCGGGAATAGGCCATTTCTTGGCAAATGCCAATGGTGTCACCAAAGAGGCCACTCACTTTCCAATTGCTCCTCGTTTAAAAAGGTACATCCTATGATATCCATACCAACATTTAGTCGTGCTTCACAGGCTAAAGGTGCACAAGTCCACATGATGAATACCAACACCGGACCGGATCATACAAATTGGCTCTTTGATAGCAGTGCTTCTCACCCCGTCACCAACGATCACAATAGCCTATCTCTCCATGCACCATACGATGGAACAGAGGAACTAGTAATCGGTGATGGTTCGTGTCTTAAAATTACTCATATTGGCTTTCTTATTATTAAAACTTCTCACACCATTAATTCTTAAAAATGTATTGTGTTCCATCTTTGTCTTGAAATATCATTTCTATATCTCGATTATGTCGTGACAACAATTTTCTCATTCAATTCTACTCTTTTGTCTTTGTTATTAAGGACCGGGACTCGAACATTCCACTACTCCAAGGCACAACGACGCGAGGAATATATGAGTTGCGCTCTTCCGTATCATCCTCTCCTTTAGTTTTTACAATGCAAAAGGCCGACTCTATGACTTGGCATCATCGGCTAGGACATCCGCACAATAAAATTTTCAAACTTTTGTCATCTCTTGTTTCTTTCAATTCTAGTTTCAATGACAAGAACTTGTCAAATTAATAAAAGCCATCATTTACCCTTTTCTAGTTCATCTCTTTCATCTAATGCACCACTTGATTTACTTTTCTCCGATGTTTGGTGTTCGCAGGTTGATTCATATGATAATTATAAACACTATATTATATTTGTCGACCATTTTACAAAATACATTTGGCTTTATCCATTAAAACGTAAATCCGATTCATTAACTACCTTCATTCGATTTCAACGTCTTGTTGAAAGCTATTTTCAACGGAAGATCAAACAATTATTCTCCGACAACGGAGGTGAATACATAAAGCTCTCATCACATCTATCCTCTTGTGGTATATCTCACCAAACCTCACACACCGGAACATAATAGCTATGCCGAACGTCGTCATCTGCATATCGTTGATACCGCTTTGGCTCTTTTATCTCACGCCCAATTGCCGGTCACATTCTGGCCCTTTGCCTTCACTGCTGCCGCCTATCTCATCAATCGTCTACCTACTCCCAAATTAAATAACTCTTCTCCTTTCTATTGCTTGTTTAAAAAACAACCAAATTACAATAAACTTCTGTAGTTTTGTTTGTATATGTTACCCTTGGCTTAGGACATACTCTCCACCCACGTTCTACCCCTTGCATCTTTGTTGGCTATTCTCCAACACAAAGTGCATACTATGTTTTTGATCTGATCACGTCTAAAACATATTCCTCAAGATATGTCGTTTTTGTCGAAAAGGATTTTCCATTCATCAAACTCACTGAATCTACATCTCTCTCTCTCTCTCAAATAAACCTTTCTGATTGGGTCCCCCTTTCTATTCCTATTTCCACCACCTCTGCTTCTAGCACTTCAGAACCCTTGTCTACACCAAACAACACAGCTCCAAATCACTCATCACCTTTGTCTCCTTCAAACTCCTCTTCACCTACTTTCACGACCCACATACCTGATACATCCACCCCTAATTCTCCCATGCCCCACACACCTGATACATCCATGCATGATACCTCCATGCCTGACCCATCCATGCACACCACCTCCTCTCAATCATCTTCTGCCACCACTTCATCCTCCACTTCTATATCTACAAACCCACCTCCCCAAAAGCCAATTACCAGACCTGCTCCAAACCCAAATCCACGTTATTACAATTTCTGATTATCTCCTTTATACACATACTACTTCCGTTCCCGCCGAACCATCCACCATTACACAGGCCCTCAAACACCCCTCATGACGTTGTGCCATGCAAAATGAGTTTGATGCTCTTGTACAAAACAAAACATGGACTCTTGTTCCATCTACTCTAGCTCCTAATCTTGTCGGCTCCAAATGGGTTTTTCGAACCAAGTATAAACCCGATGGCTCCGTGGACAGATTAAAAGCCGGTATCGACTACCTTGAAACATTCAGCCCAGTTCTTAAACCGGAAACCCTACGTCTTGTTCTTTCCATTGCTATCTCACAACGTTGGTCCCTTCGAAAACTCGATATCAACAATGCTTTCCTTCAAGGAATGCTAAATGAAGATGTTTTTATGGCTCAACCTCCGGGTTTTATTGATCCATCTCTTCCCCATCATGTGTGCAAATTAAACAAAGCCATATACGGTCTTAAACAAGCATCCCGAGCTTGGTATGACGAGCTCAAATCCTATCTTCTTTCTCACGGTTTTAAAGCGACTGATTCAGACTCCTCCATTTTCACTCTTACCATTGGCACTTCTCCAATTTTCATTCTTGTTTATGTTGATGATGTCATCATTACCGGTCCCTCCTCTACACTTATAAATCGTTTTATTCATCTTCTAGCTACAAAGTTCTCTCTAGAAGACCTAGGTCCACTTTCTTATTTCCTTGGAATACACGTCTTACCCCATCCAGATGGTCTTCTTCTTTCTCAAAAGAAGTACATCCATGATATTCTACAGAAAGCAAATATGAGTGATTGTAAGTCCATATCCACACCTATTACCGCTTCTAAACCGCTCACATTGCATGGTGGTACTCCACATCCGTCACCCACCGAGTATCGTGCCATTGTAGGTGCACTACAGTACTTATCCCATACCTCACCGGACTTAGCCTTCATTGTTAACAGGTTATCCCAATTTATGTATGCACCTACTTCTCAACATTGGACTACATCATGGTCTTCTCATCCGACATCATTCTCCTTTCCATCTACATGCCTTTACTGATGCAGATCGGGCAGGTGACAAAGATAACTATCGAAGTACTAAGGTTATGTTGTTTACCTTGGGTCTAATCCCATCTCTTGGAGTTCAAAACGCTTAAGCACTCTAGCTCGAAGCTCAACGGAAGCTGAATTTAGGGTTGTAGCCTCCACCACTACTGAAGTACAATGGCTTACTCAACTTCTCACTGAACTCAGTTTTAGATCGTCCACGGTTCCCACCATTTATTGTTACAATTTGAGTGCTACCAACTACTCTGCTAATCTGGTCTTTCATTAAGCACTTAGCACTGGATTTTCACTTTGTTCGTGAAAAGGTTCAAGATGGCTCTTTACGAGTCACACACATTTCAGGTGATGATCAACTAGCTGACGCACTAACCAAACCATTACTCCGGCCACGGTTCCAATTTCTTATATCCAAGTATGGCCTCACCTCTGGATCGTCTATCTTGTGGGGGAATGTTAAGGATAAGGATAATCCCACGTGACTGCCATATTTATCCACATTTAAATTCAAATGTATTGATGTATATCTCTTTAACTTAGTCAAATAGTTTGTTAGCATAGCATGTAAATCTCCTTGTATTTCTCTCCTGTACGATGTATTTATATTTACAGTTTAACATCAATGGAAATTATTGATTCCTTCATCATAGTTGCATTCCTCTGTACCTTCTTAGGAACAAGGTCAATCCGCAGGCCGAGGTCAGATCGTGCAACTAGAAACATGGGCAGTACACAACCGCGATGAATAAAACTAGGAACAACAACGGTGGTGCGGTTATGTTATTTTTGTAAATAAAACCCTGCAAGGATAATTGTATACTGATACAATATTTATACATAGATACAAGGTTACATAGAAAGGTCACTGCTAGTCTATAAAAATAAATAATATAACCACTAACTAAACCCAAAATATTATAAAATAAGAATAAGATACAGATTATTTACCTGAGTGGAAAGATATTATTTCTTAAGGGACATGTAAGCTGAAACATGTATATCATAGCACTCTGCATCCCATGATACATCTTTTGACATTGCCTCCATTATTTTTCTATTCCACTGTGATGGCTTGTTCTTCTACATACAACCCAATCAAAATTAAAAATTAAAACCCAATTTATTAATGGTAATTAAAACTTTGTTTAGAAACAAGATAAAGATACCCACAATTTCATCAATCGCTTGGCTTAAGGAAACATTTGCAAAGGTGTTGATAATGTACTCTGATAATCTGGTGCCCCGGGTGTCAGGATCAATAATATTCCTGATACAATGAAATTCAAATTTTAATTAACAAAATGAAACAAAAATTATAGTGAGTTAAAAGATTATTTACTTTATTACATTCAAGTTTTGTATGTAATATTAAAATATAAATTATTATGTGTACTCTACTAACATTATATCAAAAGAAAATAGTTTATTGAAATAAATAATTTAATTATGAAATATTAATGTAAAAATTGGGGCCCAATTAAGAAAATGTATGCATAATTGTAAGGATAGATTTATTACCTTAATCTGTTGTCAGCAACATTAACAGGAACAGGAACAGCTCCATATTTTATAGCCTTGACCTACATTAATTGTAAAAAATTTGATTTAGTAAAGTAGATATCAGAACTACCTGAACACGAAAAAAAAAATTGGAGTCGAGGGTCTGGCTGGGAGCAGCCTCTCTATCCCCTGGGGATAGAGGAAAGGTTTGTCTTCATCCCACCCCCCAGACCCTACAAATAGCCCTGCTATGAGTGGGATTTTACTGGGTATGTTTGTTTGTTAGATATCAGAACTACATGGGCAAGCGAAAATTAAAACACGCCTGATATAAGGAATATACAAAAACAAAAAAAAATTAAAGAATGACATACTGGTATTTGGAGCATTGGATCACTGAAAGAGCACAAGATTATATCAGATCCAGCAAAGATCAAATGCAATAGAGATTCATCATACTCATCAAGAAATCTCACATTTTCATCCTGAAAAAAACATAAATTAGGCGTTTCCATGAAACCCAACACGTTTTAATTACCATGGAAGAAATAAAATGCTGGGATTTTTGTCGTCCTAATCATACCTTGAGATCTTCCAGAAAAGATTCGAGTTTGTTGTTGGTTCCAGACATTTTGCTAATTACCACAAAGATGAACTGCAGTTAAACCCAACCCGAAAAAGAAGTCAGATTTATAAAATTTTTGAAAACTTAAGGCAGATGATTATAATTTATAAACCACAGGAAAAAAAAATATATGATCATGTTGTTGAGCACTAACCTGAACACCCCTTCTGGAAGAATCCCAAACAAGTGATTTAAGATTCTCCAAATCAACATCTGAATCTTCTGTAAACATGTACCCAACCTGATAATATGTAATATCTTAAATATATAGTTAGTTGATAATTAGCTAATTATCTATTAAAAATCCACTTACAAGAATAGATGGAATATTCCCAGGTAATCCTAGCTGCTGTTGTAATGCAACTTTGGAAGCAGCTTTTCCCCTCATATCATCTGCAGTGTATCCACGTGGAAGAAACGTGTCCTGTGACGGGTCCCATGATGAGTCATCATATCCAAATGGAGCAATCAGCAATTTGTCCCTTCAATAACAAAAATTATCCCATGCTGAGCCATCATATCCGAAAGGTAAATAAAAAATAAAAAACTTACTTATGAGTATCTAAGGCAAATTCCAATCCATGGCTTAGAGTACCAACTATTTGATCTTTTGAATGTATTGATGACATCATTATGACTTTGTTTGAATAAACAACTCCAGCCTGCTTGTTAACAATATTTAAGGAGATCAAAATGAGCATTATTAACAGCAATTGTTTTGATCCAATTTATGTATATTTAATGGAATTAATCACCTTTAAAATGTTTACAAGATGGGGTTTATTATTGTCTTGCAAGCGATCATGACGATGCAATTTAGCTGGATCAAGTCCACACAGTGCCAATTTATCAGGTTGCTCAAGGCACTACAAAATTATAATAATCACAAATTTATGTCAAAATTCATGAATTTATGTGGAATCGCTAACAAATTATATAATACAACTCTTGTCGCAAAAGAATGTTAGAATTTTACCTGAGATTTAAAGCTCTGGCAAGTCAACAGTATTCTAGTAGCAGTAAAGCCCTACATATTCAAACAATTAAAAAATGTTCACTATAAAATTTCTATAATTTGCACCAAGTAACAGAAATGTTATATTAATTTCACCTTATTAACAAAAATATCCCAAAATAATGGTCCAACAATTGAAGTTTCCCAATTGTGTATATGTATCACATCAGGTTGCTTTCCTGATTTAAGTATATAATCCAGTGAGGCACGAGAAAAATATGAGAATCTGTCACCATCAAGTGAACAACTAATTAAAAAATTAAATCAAGATATATATTACCATTAAAAGGATTTGAAAGTTGTATAAATTTAAGTAACTGGAAGCAAGAGAAGTCACTAACCGCTCAAAGTCATTTGGGTATCCATATATCTTCTCCTTGTTGAAGAATGATGAGTAGTAAACAGGCTGTATAAAAGTAGCCCCTATGCCATTTACAACACTGTAACAATAATAAATTGCATTCTATGAAATCTAACAAAATTAAATGGAAAATGTTGAATAAATGACCAGAGTTTAAGAGATTCACCCAGTCCAAATCCGGTTCCTGTGCAATTGACCATCAAAATATGAAGAGAATTCTGCCTTTATTTCTCTTAAAGATTTGATCTTTTCAAGATTTAGAGTTGCATACCTGTTTCAGAAATATAATTAACTTCTTTCTTTCACAATAATAATAATAATAATGATGATGATGATATTTACATGGGTAATATAACTTCCACTAAATTCCCATGTCTTTGCAGCACATGAGATAATGAGGTGACATATGACGCCAAAGATCCAACATATGCAACTGGTTCCATTTCAGTACAAATGTGGATTATGTGAAAACCGTTCCTATGAAACAAAGAATATAGTGACATGTTATTACAATACTCATTTTTCTTTAAATCTTGAAATATTTACATTTTTGCTTTGTTTGAAAAGTGACGAAGTTGCGCCAAAATTTCAGCATCACTGTTAGAGATGATGTCAGCGTAATAATCAGCTACATTAGGTGTTGTGTTGATGACCAGATTTCTAAAGCTAGAAGCTTCTCTAGTGTCAAGGATCCCAGTCAGCACCATTGAGTCTATTCTAAGCAGCAATTCAGAGCTGATTGAGAAAAAATCTGGTACAACATTTAAAATAAAATGTGATATTAATGACTTATTGACTTAACCTCGGTTCTAAAGTTTAAGAGCTTTATGATTACTCATAAACTAACTGTGACATGTGATATTAATGACTTATTGACTTAACCTTCTTCAACGGAAGCATGTGCTTGACTTTCCAGCTGTTCTATTTTTTCAAGTAAAGATTTTTGTTCTCTTTTCATTTCATCTAGCTCTTCTATAGCTTGTACTCGTTGTCTGTTTAAGTACAAGATATCTGGATCAAACATTAAACAAATATGAACAGCTAAAAATACACATACATAATCATGAAATGTTATATTGGGAGTCAATATTCAAGACTATAATATTGGAAAAGCGAAAGATTAGATATGAAAGTCGGGATGATGACTCACTCCTCTGAGCTTCTGTGAAAAGTCGCAAGATGTCATTATGAGTTTTCTCAGGTTCGTCACTTTTGGACTGCAAGCGGTCTTGTGGTATTAAAATAGTACTTAATTAATTCTAAACATAAAGAAAATAAAAATCAGCTCCAAAAAGAAAGTGATAGTTACCTGATGTAACTCAATGCTATTGTGATTTTCTAACCTGGATTAGGCACATGAGATTAAATTAGTCACGTGATTTAATAAAATGGCAAGCATAGTTGAGAATTAGATTGAATGATCACATTGATAAAGTGTAAACCCTCTTACAGTATTCTGTATTGATCAAGAGTATACATAGGTGCAAACAATAAAAGATATTTACATTTCAATACCTGATGTAAGCTCGAGAAAGGATGTCACAAGAAAAATATGTTTGAGTAAGAAACAAACCAGATGCCGATCGAGCAACAGAGACTCCTAGGATAAAGGAGAGGGGACCAAGGACGGGCATGGAAAACTCAGTGGATGGACGAGTGATTATGAATAGCAAACGAGGTGGCAACAGGTAAGAAGTAAGAACCGTCTTTATAGAGGAGCATGTAAATGATGTCAGACTTACTGTGATAAATGAATAGAGAACTGTTAGTTTTACTACATACAAATCCATAGAGGTGATGTAAGCAGCAAAGCATTGATACCACGTATGCAGAGCATTTTGAGGCAGGGGTGGCAATCGTGTCGGGTTGGTGGGTTGAATCATGGAACCCGAACAGTACCCATATATTTATTCGTGTCAAAGACATCAACCCTAACTCAAACACACTTAAAATCATGTAACCTGAACACGACCTGTATAACTCATTTATCTAAACAAGTCAAACGGATTGGCGGGTTGTAATCAAGTTGTAAAGGAGTTGGAGGGTTGTAATAAATGGGTTATAAACGGGTTGACGGGTCGACATTTTAATTAAACAAGTCAACCGGAACACGACATGTTTAAAGGTTATATAGATAACCCAAAACCTGATAATTTTCATGTTGTGTTTCGGGTCATTTCAGGAATCCCCCCCCCACCCCACCCGGACCGCCCGTATACAAAATCTTCCATAGGCGACAAACATGATGGGAAAAGAAGGTTGAACGAACGAGGATGTTGCTTCATGTACACCTCTTCATATAAGTCATTGTTGAACAAACATGTTGATGTGAGACAACAATGCCAAGAACTATACGAATGGGGGCAGGTTTAACAACTGGTTTGAATGTTTCATCAGACTGGGAAAACCTTAGCAGGACGAGCCTTGTATAGCTCAAGCTTCCATGTACTGTTAAGTTAATGACAAAGCAGCCACTAACATCCCACCATACATACATATACATACATATACATATATATATATATATATACATATATATATATATATATATATATATATTAGTACCAGAACGGCATGGTACAAGAAGCTATGTACAATTAGAGAGAACGACATGCGTTTCCAAATCCATGGCGATTTTCCAGCTTGGATGAGTAGGATTTCGGAATAGGTAACAGGCTCGTTGTCGCTGACAAATTGAGTATTTGTCCGAGTTTTAGTGACCTTGTTTTTGAAAGTGTGTTCATGGGATGACCAGAAACAAACCCTTGATCACAAGCAAGAACTTGAAATCAGAAGATGAACTGGATGTGGGTGTGGTCCGGAAACTGTGATCCAATTGACGAAAGTGGAGATCCATTAGGGGAAGGATAACCATGAATCACAGGTTGTGCACCATTAGAGGAAGGTGACAACTCATTATATGCACAAGATGTCACACCATTAGATAATGGTGTCGACATCGGAGTCGTAAGGCGTGAGCCGGTAGCTGGCGGTGGAAATAGAGTGGGAGAAGAGGTGTCCTCATCATCAAAGAAGATATCATTATATGTTGAAGACGAGTGAAATGCCGAGTAGAGAAGGTGATCCTCATCAAATATAACATGCTGAGAGATGATTACTTTATAGGTGAGCTAATCAAGACATCGAGGGCCTCGATGGTCCATGATAGAATATGCATATGATTGAGGAGAAATCTTATAAGGAGCATTCGAAAAGACATTTAGATGGCAGAGATGCTCATAAGTGGGAAACATACCATATAGAAGTTCAAAGGGGCTGGAAAATCTAGTGTAATAGTGGGAAGAAAATTGAGAAGGTGAGCCCATGTTAAGGGCTCCAACCAGATCTTGAGGTGAAGAAAAGCCTAGAAAAGAAGAGTACAAATGACATTACCAATCGTACGAACTAAACGCTCTGCTTTGCCATTTTGTAGAGATGTGTACGGGCACGAAAAGCAAAAACGAATGCCATTACTTTGGAACAAGGTGTGAAAATCATGGTTATCAAATTCACTTCCATTATCACATCAAAACCTTCTACTTAAATTAATTTAAAACAAATGCACGAAATGTTCTAAAAAGCATAAAAAAAATTCATATTTTGAGCATAAAGGAAACGCGTACAGAAATTTTAAAATCATCCAAGAATAAGACTGAACATTTAAAACCATTCACACTTACTAGTCTTAGTAGTAGAACAAGGTGTTTGCCTAATTGAGAAGCATGGCATAAAGGCAAAGTTTTACTGATAAATAAGCGCTAACGATAACAGAATTTTACGTTCGAGTACCTTTACCATCAACACAATTCAATGGGAAAATTCCGAAAATGAACATGTGACTTTTCCTTTTCCCCAAAGTAAACATTGAAAAGTCAACTTCCACCGAATAAACACACCAAAATAGTCGAAACATTTATCAGATGGGGCGAAATTGCCGGCTTCTTGACTGCCATAAAAAACTAACACGTGTTAAATTTTGCCGGATTCGTCAAAAAATTCATTACATATTTCGGCGAATTCGCCTAAATATTTACATATTCCGGCGTTTCGCCCATAAACTTTACATATTCCGGCGAATTCGCCTAAACCTTAACACAGTGTCAGTTTTTTAGTGTAGCCACGAAGCCGGCGATTTCGCCCCATCTGATAAATGTTTAGGCGATTTTGGTGTGTTTATTCCGTGGAAGTTTACTTTTCGATGTTTACTTTGGGGAAAAAGGAAAAGTTCAGATGTTTATTTTTGGAATTTTCCCCAATTCAATATGGTTTACATAGATAAATAACCTAACAATAACTTCGGATATTTATCCAACAGACATGATAACACATATTGCTTGTGGAAAGATCAATTAGGGTTTCACTTTAAAGCAGTAAAATGAACTTACACAAATTCAGCGGAACATTTCAATCTAATTGTTAACGAAGCATTCATTATTGATATAAACAATCTAAATAGGCAAATTTCATGGTTCAATCGATTAATTACTTACTGAAAGCAACAAAGCGGTCGATGGCTATGAGGTTTCCAATTTGATATACTGAATTGAGGAAATGTAGCTCTCAGTATGACCTCCATTGAAACTTACGATTGCTTCTGTGGAAGATGGTTAGTTGACAGAAGCAGAAATCCGGACGAATTTCTGTTTCAAGGAGATGGATGTAATTGCGTGGTTGGAAATTAAATGAGTGTGGATAATATTCAATAAAAATTTCAAAAGTAAATAATTTGCAACGTTTTTTTATTTATTTCAATATTATCAAAATTAAGTTTTTTTTTGAACGGCAACACTCAGATATTATAGAATAATTGGGTTTCTCCGAGACTACACCTAGAATATCCAGGGCAGCCCACCACATGAGGACTCCCAACTGGGTAAACCCTCTGACCTGACCAAAGATCACTTTTTTTATGTGGCGAGGATTCGAACCCAAGACCTTCACTATGGAAAGTATTGGGGCTACCATTGCACCAAATGGCCAACGGTATCAAAATTAAGTGCATATTTATACTATCTAATAAATAAAAGTTTTTTCATGTCACGTGTCACCTAAATATTCATTCTTATCATTTTTTTCTCGCATCTCTCTCTTATTAATTACACCTCTATCTTTTAATAATAATATATTTTTAAAAAAAATACTAGTTATACTAATAAAACACATTTATTTTAAATTATCCCTTATTATAAGAAACTTTGAAATCTAATTATTTAACCTTTTTTTTCAATCAAATAGTAAATGAAAATCAAATTACATTAAATAGTAATTAACATATTTTCGAAACTCAATTATATATTAATTTTTACATATTTTGAATTTTGTTTTCTATCGTAGGTATATGTAATACATTTTTACACCTGTAAAAAATATATATATATAAATATTTAATAATTTTATGTATTGATATTTTTTAACTACGTATGTATTACACGGGTTCTAAGCTAGTATACTTATAAAAATGAAAAATCTTATGTGATAAAAAGCACATTGGGGAGGTTGGTTTCCAAATGTTAGCTCCTCCCACTCCTCTATAAATAGAGGAGTGTAGCACCATAACCAGGGAGTTCTTTCTCTCTCTAGCTCACATCATACTTTACACACACTTGTCTTTGAGGCCCTGACTTGACTTGAGCGTCGGAGTGTTATCGGAGCGTAAGGCTCCTTGGGACCTAGGCTCCTTGGGCCCTCTAACGTAGTTTTCCTGTGTGGTTGCAGTTAACTCGACGACCGGAGAGGAACGAACCGAACCGTGGAAGAACCGAGATGAGGTTGTCTTTATCTCATCTGTGGGAACATACACCCGAAGCCCGACGCTCCGACCTATGTTTCTTCACACGTCAAGACGGTATATTCGAAATCACGAAAAAGTAACATCGTAGTAAAAAATGAGCATCAAGAAAAACACGAAATCGAATGTTAAAAAATCGTATAATCGAAAGATAAAACCAACCATGCAACTTTAACGTTTGAAAATCTAGTTTGTTAAATATTAATTGTGTTGATCCGACGGTAGGTTCTTACAATGGAGTACGTTCAATGAATCAAGATCAAAAAGATGCAAGCTTTTCAAATATTAAATTTGCGTGGTTCATGGTTTTATCTTTTACAACTCTACATAAAAGAACTTTAAATGAATGTTATATGAGTATAATGCTTAAAGAACATTTAAACGGTAAACCTGTTTATTAAAGACACAATGAAATAGTTTAACATATGCTTAAAGAACATTTAAACGGTAAACCTGTTTATTAAAGACACAATGAAATAGTTTAACATGAACCTTACTCAAACATTCTTTTAATCCGAATAATTTAAATATAAAACAACATCGTTTCAATATATAGAACTGGTTCAATATTTAATATGTAAAGCGACATTGCCATCGGTTCAATTAAAGAACTCTACACTGAAATCGACAGTTTTAAGCATTAGAAGTATGTAACATGTAATATCAGTCACTAGAAGTATTTATATAAGTTTGAATTGTATCGTTTTCATTGTTCAACTCGTGTAATACACGGGTTCTAACACTAGTATACTTAACGAAAAATCTTATGTGATAAAAAGCACGTCGATACGGTATATTCGAAATCACGAAAAAATAACATCGTAGTAAAACTGAGCATCAAGAAAAACACGAAATCGAATGTTAAAAAATCGTATAATCGAAAGATAAAACCATGAACCATGCAAATTTAACATTTGAAATCTAGTTTGTTAAATATTAATTGTGTTGATCCAACTCTAGGTCTTACAATGGAGTATGTTCAATGAATCAAGATAAAAGAGATGCAAGCTTTTCAAATGTTAAATTTGCGTGGTTCATGGTTTTACCTTTTACAACTCTACATAAAAGAACTTTAAATGAAAGTTATATGAGTATAATGCTTAAAGAACATTTAAACGGTAAACCTGTTTATTAAAGACACAATGAAATAGTTTAACATGAACCTTACTCAAACATTCTTTTAATCCGAATAATTTAAACCTAAAACAACATCGTTTCAATATATAGAACTGGTTCAATATTTAATATGTAAAGCGACATTAACATCGGTTCAATTAAAGAACTCTACACTGAAATCGACAGTTTTAAGCATTAGAAGTAAGTAACATGTAATATCAGTCACTAGAAGTATTTATATAAGTTTGAATTGTATCGTTTTCATTGTTCAACCCGTGTAATACACGGGTTCTAACACTAGTATACTTAACGAAAAATCTTATGTGATAAAAAGCACGTCGATACGGTATATTCGAATTCACGAAAAAATAACATCGTAGTAAAACTGAGCATCAAGAAAAACACGAAATCGAATGTTAAAAAATCGTATAATCGAAAGATAAAACCATGAACCATGCAAATTTAACATTTGAAATCTAGTTTGTTAAATATTAATTGTGTTGATCCAACTCTAGGTCTTACAATGGAGTATGTTCAATGAATCAAGATAAAAGAGATGCAAGCTTTTCAAATGTTAAATTTGCGTGGTTCATGGTTTTACCTTTTACAACTCTACATAAAAGAACTTTAAATGAAAGTTATATGAGTATAATGCTTAAAGAACATTTAAACGGTAAACCTGTTTATTAAAGACACAATGAAATAGTTTAACATGAACCTTACTCAAACATTCTTTTAATCCGAATAATTTAAACCTAAAACAACATCGTTTCAATATATAGAACTGGTTCAATATTTAATATGTAAAGCGACATTAACATCGGTTCAATTAAAGAACTCTACACTGAAATCGACAGTTTTAAGCATTAGAAGTAAGTAACATGTAATATCAGTCACTAGAAGTATTTATATAAGTTTGAATTGTATCGTTTTCATTGTTCAACCCGTGTAATACACGGGTTCTAACACTAGTATACTTAACGAAAAATCTTATGTGATAAAAAGCACGTCGATACGGTATATTCGAAATCACGAAAAAATAACATCGTAGTAAAACTGAGCATCAAGAAAAACACGAAATCGAATGTTAAAAAATCGTATAATCGAAAGATAAAACCATGAACCATGCAAATTTAACATTTGAAAATCTAGTTTGTTAAATATTAATTGTGTTGATCCAACTCTAGGTTCTTACAATGGAGTACGTTCAATGAATCAAGATAAAAGAGATGCAAGCTTTTCAAATGTTAAATTTGCGTGGTTCATGGTTTTATCTTTTACAACTCTACATAAAAGAACTTTAAATGAAAGTTATATGAGTATAATGCTTAAAGAACATTTAAACGTAAACCTGTTTATTAAAGACACAATGAAATAGTTTAACATGAACCTTACTCAAACATTCTTTTAATCCGAATAATTTAAACCTAAAATAACATCGTTTCAATATATAGAACTGGTTCAATATTTAATATGTAAAGCGACATTGTCATCGGTTCAATTAAAGAACTCTACACTGAAATCAACAGTTTTAAGCATTAGAAGTATGTAACATTTAATATCAGTCACTAGAAGTATTTATATAAGTTTGAATTGTATCGTTTTCATTGTTCAACCCGTGTAATACACGGGTTCTAACACTAGTATACTTAACGAAAAATCTTATGTGATAAAAAGCACGTCGATACGGTATATTCGAAATCACGAAAAAATAACATCGTAGTAAAACTGAGCATCAAGAAAAACACGAAATCGAATGTTAAAAAATCGTATAATCGAAAGATAAAACCATGAACCATGCAAATTTAACATTTGAAAATCTAGTTTGTTAAATATTAATTGTGTTGATCCAACTCTAGGTTCTTACAATGGAGTACGTTCAATGAATCAAGATAAAAGAGATACAAGCTTTTCAAATGTTACATTTGCGTGGTTCATGGTTTTGTCTTTTACAACTCTACATAAAAGAACTTTAAATGAAAGTTATATGAGTATAATGCTTAAAGAACATTTAAACGTAAACCTGTTTATTAAAGACACAATGAAATAGTTTAACATGAACCTTACTCAAACATTCTTTTAATCCGAATAATTTAAACCTAAAACAACATCCTTTCAATATATAGAACTGGTTCAATATTTAATATGTAAAGCGAAATTGCCATCGGTTCAATTAAAGAACTCTACACTGAAATCGACAGTTTTAAGCATTAGAAGTATGTAACATGTAATATTAGTCACTAGAAGTATTTAGATAATTTTGAATTATATCGTTTTCATTGTTCAACACATATAATACACGGGTTCTAACACTAGTATACTTAACGAAAAATCTTATGTGATAAAAAGAACTTTCATATTTACTTTATTTTATAAACTTTTATTAAACTTTCAAATCTATATGATACTTCACTAATTAATTGTTAAACGTTTTACTAGTGTTTGTGTTAATGTGTCATGTTCCCCGACGCATCACGCGTGCACCCTTTAGTAATAAAATACATAAATAAAATGAGATTATCAAACCAACATTTCCAAATCAAACCAAATTAGACTCTATCTAATTCCACTTTTTATTTTACTTATTATTGATCACATAAATAAATTAATTAAAATTATTTCTTGAGAAAGAGAAATATTTTTTATTTAAAAAAAGAAAAAAAAAAGTGAAGATGGGCCTGTTTCTAGTGGTTTGTCTTGAGAATGTCCGATTAAAGTTGTAACAAAAGCTTCTCTACATTTTTATAAAAGAAAAAAAGGTTTCCGGAATTTCTGGAATCCAACCCAATATTATGTAAAAGTTAAAAAAGTTTTTTTTTACACTAAACTTTCACCTACATATACGAAAAGTGATTTTTACAAACTTTTTTATCCGTACATCATCAAAATTAAGAATTTAGTTATTTTGCTTGTATATTAAAGAAAGTGTAAAAATAAATAATAAGTTAAATTAAGGGGGAAAAAGAGGTAAAATTGATATAAATCAATATCAAAATACAACAAACTCAAACTTATCCCACTTATCATATTTGTTGATTTTATTGCTAATAATATAGTTTATTCAAATCAAATAGTTTATTCAAAAAGTATCAATTAAATAATTAGGTTATGGTCCATATAATTAACACATTTAGTTGAAATGATCATCACCAAGAAGGTTAAAATAAAAGACCTAGATTGGTTATGCTTGACAACTTAGGTCTATCCATAAAACTTAGGGTGCCCTAGAAAAATCTAGTAAACCAATCATAATAGAAATAACCAAATCACCCAAGAAGTCAATGGTTCGGTTATGGTATTTTCAGAAAAGAGTTTTATGAATCGATTATGATTATACGTGTATAAATAACCAAAGTAATCGAATCGAACCGTAACTAAAACCAACATTTATATCTTTTCTAAATAATATATTATATCTCAAAAAATTTGTTATATTGTTTAAATAATGTATTACGTGCACCCTCTTTCTCCTTCATAAATTAACCGATTTGTTACTTTTTTTTATTGGTTTACGCTTAAAACCAGCCGTTAATCCAATAAACTAACACATATTTTTCGATAGCAAAATCATCAAATCATATTCACCACACAACTACAAATAAATAAGCATGATACTCATAAAGTATCACACTTTACTATATGGATAAATGATCTTTACAAACGTCTTTCTAAATTTAAAGGTTTCCACCTCTAATGAACAACCCTAAAAGGCTCGGGATTGTAAAGTTTTATCTTTACAACTCTTTGTTCTAAAAGATAACATTGGAATTTAAATAATTGGTTACATATGTATTTCATTATAACATAACAAATAAATATTTAAATAAACGTCTATATGCTAGCACGGAATGTTGAGGTGAGGCAGCATGAGAGGTAGAGTTGGAGTTGCTACGGACATCGATGGACCCTCTCTGATCGACCATCGAAGAAATGTTGGCCCAAAAAAGAACAAGAGCAATAGGATGGACAACGCCTTACCAAATATTACCAGAACCGTATTTCTGACAAAAATATTTAACGACCAAATCCTTTTTTTGAATAATATTAAATCGTTAATATTACATAAGTTTTAAGTTAATAAAATTATTTTGAAAATTTTGAATATAAGTTTGTTTAATAGTTCTAGAAATATTCTATAGATTTAATTGGTAAAAGTTTTGATGTATAAAAAAAATCAATTAAATAGTATTACATTCTCGTTTTTGGATCTACAATATTTGGAGAAGAATAACCGTAAATCAAAATCTATACTTGTATACTATATAATAAATAAAGATTTTTTCACTACACGTGTCGTCTTCATATTCATTATCATCATTTTTTTCCCGCATCTCTCTCTTATTAAATAAACCTCTATCTTTTAATAATAATATGTTTTTAAAGAAAATATTAATTATACTAATAAAACACATTTATTTTAAATTATCTCTTATTATAAGAAACTTTAAAATCTAATTATGTAACTTTTATTTTCATTCAAATAGTAAATGAAAGTCAAATTATATTAAATAGTAATTAACGTATTTTCGAAACCCAATTATATATTAATTTTTACATATTTTAAATTTTGTTTTCTATCCTTAGTATATGTAATACATTTTTACACCTGTAAAATATATACATAAATATTTAAGAATTTTATGTATTGATATTTTTCACCCCGTATGTAGACACGGGTTCTAAGCTAGTATATAATATTAGCTTACTTTCTTCTTATCTTGGGAGCACTATTTTAAAACTTTTATGCTAATAAATAAGAATGCGACTTTGTTCGTGTTAGTTCATTTAATTAATCGAACATAATTTCTTGTTCATGTTCATTCATTTATCAAACAAACGAACGTAAACACTTGTACATAAACCATTTTTAAGGCGGTTATTTTGATTTTATATGGCGTTTTTGGACCGCCCTAAAAAATAGCGCCCTAAAAAATCAATTGATTTTTTAAGGAGGTTTGTTAAACCGCTCTAAAAAAGGTTTAGAACCGCCCGAAAAAATCAAATCCAGTATAATAAAAAATCCGCCGGGGCTCCGGCAGCAGTGGCGGTGGTAGGAGGAGCACCGTTTTACCACCACCACAGACCTGGAACAACTGCGTTTCCCTCTTTCCCCCTTTTCCGATGGTAGTAGGAAGAGCACCACCACCCGCTTCTCATCCCCCTTTTCCGGCGGCAGTAAAAACAGCACCACCACCCGCTTCTCATCCCCTTTCCCCTTTTTCGGCGGCGGTAAGAAGAGCACCACCACCCGCTTCTCATCCCCCTGCAACGGTAGGAAGAGCACCACCACACGGTTTGTGAGCTGCCGTTTTCGGGAAGGTCTAGGGCTCCAGATGAACATACCGATGAAAACATACTGCTGGTTTACGACTCTCTTTCTCCTCTCTTGCTCCGATCTACAACTTTCACATACCGTTGAACCACCGGAGGTGTCGGCTACCTCTCTTTCTCCTCTCTTGCTCCGATCTACCACCGCCACAAATTGGTGAACCACTGGAGGTGTCAGCTACATCTCTTTCTCCTCTCTTGCTTCGATTTACCACCGCCACATACCGCTGAACCACCGAAGGTGTCGACTACATCTCTTTCTCCTCTCTTGCTTCGATTTACCACCACCACAGACCTAACCTTCTGGTGAAATCGATAAGTTCTAGGGCTTTTGTTGGAAAATAGAGAGAGAAAGTTGAGAGGGAGGGAGAGAGTCTCTGATTAAAAGTTATTGAAAAGGTTTAATTATATGTTATAAATAATTAAATAAACGCATATCTCTCATATTTATATCTTTTAGAGCGGTTGAGAGAAAACTGCTTCAAAAGATAAATCTTTTGAGGCGGTTTAGGTGTTTAGAAGCGATTTTTGTTTTGAAAAGGTTTTTTAAAGCGGTTTTTTCAAAATCCTGGGTCCGTGATAGACCGTTACCGTTGGTGACGGTCAGTCACCATTTTCTTAGCCTCCAAGCAATTTCTGACCACGTAACGGACCGTCACGGCTCATGAAGGTCCGTCATAGCCTTTGTAATATCCAAGATTTCCGACGAAATATTTTTTTTTTCTAAAATCCGTTATAAATATAAATATTTAGAACCTATATTTATCTAATTTATATAACTATGCTTATGTAATTATAATTGAGGCTTATATATATATATATATATATATATATATATATATATATATATATATATATATATATATATGTAAAATATGCTTGATTCTTAAAAACTTTATAAACTTATAATTATATAAATAAAAATAATTCATAAACTTATTCTAAAATACTTAGACTCGTAAACCATAAATCTTAGAAATTATTTTATGAATTTATAAAATAATAAAAGGCAATAAAACTTACAAAACTTATTTAGTTTTATAAAACATATTGTTTACAAAGTCCAGGGACTGAAATTGCCCATTTTCAAGACTCATTTTAAAACTAAAAACTCAAATGATAAAACTTTCAAACTTCAGGGGCCTGTTGTCCCTTAATTCAAACTCCTGATCATGAGATCAGTCACGAGTTCGAACCTCACCAAAGCCGGTTTCCAACCGCGATTTTTCAAAAACGAGTAATCGGCCAAGTTCAATGAACCTCGGGTTTCCTTTCGCGCATGCGACCTTGCCTCGAGGTGTATCAATGCTCGGATCCAACTTTAACCACGCGTAATTACGAATTCGAACCCGTCGACTCAACCATAAAACTCCCAACGGTCTTCGCATTAATGGATGAAATTGGCTATAAATACCCACTCGAACACCTCAACGACATCATCCCTGATCTCAGTGAACTATCAATTCACTTGATTCGAACCTGCATTTGCCGTTTGAAGCTCGCGGTTTCCGACTCAAAACCCAGAACCATTCTCGCTCAAATCAACTTCATTTCAGGTAATCCGAAAAGCCAATCTACTCGTTTTTACTCTGAGATCATTAGCCCCTCATCAATTTGTATGATCAGGGGGTTAATCAGGTCGTATTCGGAGGATCTTGATTCTAGGGTTTATACGGAATTAGGGGTGATTTGGGAATGAGTTTATAAATTTCTTTTTCTGTATAAAACAATAGCGAGGCCCGTAGCCGGGTGGTTAAGTGCGTGTGTGTGCGCCTCGACCCGGTCAGTGACCCGGGTTCGAGCCTGGGTAAACTGGTTTTGCCCTTTTTATTTTTTTAACCTTTTTAAAACAAGCTTTAAACCTTTTTGTTATTTTTATAAAATCTGTTACATTTTTATACACTTCAAAACAGAATCTTGTTTACGTTTTATAATTTGGAACTATTTTAATTAAATAAAACTTGTAATAAATAATTCTTTAAAAATAGTTTTAAACACTTAAAACTATAAAAATACTTTTAAAACTTTATAAAACTTATATTTTAAACAGGAATTATGTTAACAATCAGAAACTATAAAATTATTTTATACTTTTTGAAATAAACATATTATTTAGTTTAAACATTTAACTTTAGCTTAACATTTAAAATTCAAGATTTATTTATCTATTTATTTATTTAAATAAAATAAACATGCGTATTTTATATTAGAAAATCATACAATTATAAATTTATAAACATTATAAATAGATAACTTTAAATATTTACAAACTTAGAAACTTTAAACTTGTATTAAATATTTATAAACTTGCAAATCGAAAGAAACTTTATAAACTTATAAGATACTTATTTAAGACATTTATAAAAACTTATAATTTTATTTACATATTGAAAACATTTATAAACTTATAATTAAAACACAAACTTTATAATAAATTCTATTTTTATAAACTTATAGGTACTTGATATTCATTTAAACTTATAAACATTATTCATTTACAAGTTAATGTGTAAAATAAATGTTTAATAGTTGGAACTTTAATAAAAACCTAAAAGATTTATATTACTTATTCTTATAGATAATTATTTATCCTTAATAATTATATACTCTTTAATAATTACTATTAACCCTTAATCACTATTTAGTCTTTAAATACTTTGTATTTAATAATTATTTTACTTTTGAAATAATTATTATTTATCTTTAATCCTTATCTTAAATAATTATTTTAAACAATAATTATTTTAAACTATTAACCTATTAAACTTTGAAATCCAAGCCTAGTATGACTCATTCAAAACCTTATTAAAACTTGATTTAAACTTTATAAACTCAATCAATCCCATCCCATATATGGAACCCTAGTCGATCTCGAAATCCTAGATCCTTACCATAGACTTATATGATCATACTTAAATCTTTAAACTTGCATACTTAGGCTTATCGTGAGGATATTCTCCCTCCAAGTCTTGCAAATACTTATCCGTGTCAGATACTATTCATCAATCCAAGTGAGTATACTTAGCCACTTTTTTCTTTTATGCTTTTGGGGTGAAACATGTTCACAATTCTTAAACTTATACAATTCTTGTACAACTATGACTACGTGTTTATTCTTATGTTAAACTTGAGACTTGTATGCTTAGATTAAACTTAAAACTAGCACATTCATTAGCTTTGATCAAGCCGATAGTAACAATGATAGATCTATTGTATTTGATCAATCCACCTTGATTGATTGACCCCTTCGGGGGGGAGCCCTTGGTGATTGTTACTACATTAAACTTTAAACTTGAGACTTATAAGGGTAACCTGCGGGTTATGCCTAAACTTGGTTGGAGGGTTGATGTGCACAATGTCTAACATGCTTGTTTTCTCATACTTACATTATAGAATGCATATATCATAGTGAATTGTAAATTCTTCTCAAATACTTGTTTAAACTGTGTCAAAACCTTTGTATCTCACCAACTATTTTGTAGTTGACATATTCTTTCACATGTTTCAGGTTTACATAATGAGACTTATTCGTGATCACATAGGATGCTTTGGACCTAGACTACTTAAATTAAATGTTGTATTCGTATCATTCTTCCTTGTATTGAATCTTAAACTATTCATTAATGAAATATTGAAACTTTAATAGTCAACCTTGTGCTATTGAACAACCGCGTCCGTCCCGACGTATAATCCGCCGTCGGTTGGGGTGTGACAGCCTTAAGGTGGGATGAGTCACTGATACGTGGCGTAAAACGGCGAGTTTTCACGATTTTGCGGCGTGACGGTCTGTTATGGATTCTGGGGTGTCGTGACGTACCGTTACACCTGGTGAAAGTCTGTTATGACTCCATTTTCAAATTATCCTCACCGAGACACCCAAGTTTCATATATTATGGCTCCCGTAACTCATTTTCTAGCTCGGGATATGCCTATATGAAGTTTTGGGCTATTTCCGAGCGAACCGTCTTTCTGTTTTCGTGTCCGGTTACGTTCTAGTGTCACGTTTCTTAGCCGGCACGTGTCCTAACCTATTGTTAGGAGTTGGGATGTTACATAATGATTGATGTTTATATGACTTTTGAGTACATTAGACATGGATTTGATTTTGTTATTTGAAGTATTTGATAACTTGAGTATGTTTATATGTTTGACATAGTTGTGTGTTGAAAGAGAATCTATTTGATCATTCCATTACATTGTTTCTTTAATTTGAGTAATTTCATTGGAGAACAAAGTGTATTTGATTGCTAGTGTTGAATAGCGAGTTGATAATAATTATGGCAACGTCATACTTCATAAATTATCCAATTTAATATCGTTAAAGGATTGATTGTATGATTGAAGTGTCCCCTAATTATACATCATTCAAGTATGTTAACAAGTGATCAATTTGTCTACTGAGTTGCTAAACCCGGACCTTTGTGGATTATATCTTACTTTATTGGATTCTAAACAAGTATTTAGTTCATAGTGTATGCAATTTAACTCTTTCAGTCATCAAATCAATTTTAGATTTCAATTATGTTTCACACTCAATTTGAATTAAAAGCTATTCATTAACTCTCTTTGATTGACACCCTGTTCACCCTAACTACTTAAGGTGAATATAATCATAAACCCTTTTTATCTTTGATCGGTTCCTCGATGCCGATTAGCAGTTGGTTTTGGTTGTTTGACGGTTCAGTCTCGACGGGTTAACGGTTTGACAAAAAAATTATCTTCAAAATCCTAATTTTGTGTTAATTTTTAAAGATGATAAGAATGGTCCATGAATACAATACATATACATAACTTCATATTTCTAAAATAAGAAACATATATTAATAATAAAAGTTAAATGATCGTTTGGTTTACACGCCCGATTCCTAGTTCCAAAGCATAAACCATCAAAACTGTACTGTGAATCAAACCGATCAACTTGCTTCGATTTAGATGGTGCTATTGGTTTCAATGGTTTATGAACAATGGCCTACCTAATCACTTTCAATGTTTAGTTTATGAAACACTTCAATAAAAATATAAAATTATAATAAAACATTTTTTTAAAAGGTGCCCCTCTAAGATTTGAGTTGTATCAAACTTTCTTTTATTTCACAATATTTAGGTGAGTTTGTATATCAAACTCTTGTATATCAAGTTATGGTCCAAATAATCAACACTTCTAGTTAAAATGTTTAAAAGTGTCCTTTTGTATGACGGTATCAAGGTGTTGGATAAAGTTTAACTT
Source organism: Smallanthus sonchifolius (assembly GCA_023525975.1). Taxonomy (NCBI): domain Eukaryota; kingdom Viridiplantae; phylum Streptophyta; class Magnoliopsida; order Asterales; family Asteraceae; genus Smallanthus; species Smallanthus sonchifolius. The sequence goes on from CM042023.1 coordinate 25,234,506, forward strand.
TTCCATGTGATGAGAGTTCAAATCCCGTTGGTGACAAAAAATGTGTAATTTAAGCTGTTTAAAAAAGTTAAAAGGTTCATTATCGAAAACTTAGCTCTTTATATAGAACTCGGGTGAGCTAAAAAAACAGAAAAAAGAAGGAAAAAACGAACCATAATGAAAAATAACCGTTTTTTAAATGAGTTTTATGGTTCGTTTCTGAATACATATGTACTTTTTTAAATCTACTTGACCGCAATTAAAATTAACATCTACTTTTTTAAATAATATAATAAATGTAAGAAAATTTTGTTATTTTCTTTATAAATGCTATGTTGTGTTCACCCTTGTATGAAACAACTATAATTAAATAAGTGTAACTATCACACTTAGACTTGTAAGTTGTAACTAACCTTGTAACATATGGATAAATGATCTTTACAAACGTCTTTCTAAATTTGAAGGTTTCCAACTTATTGAACAACCTAAAAGGATCGGGATTGCAAATCTTTATCTTTACAATTCTTTGTTCTAGAAGATAACACTAAAATTTAAATGATTGGTTACATATGTATTTCATTGTACGGCCATTCGTAGTAGTTTCACTGAAAAGTAATTCATGCCCCATCACATCACTGCTACATCAGCACAGATGCAATTACTAAACTAAATCACTAAGGCGTGTAGTGGTTTCACTATCCACACACAAATATATATACATAACACACACACATGAATTGTGTCCCTTTGCCCGTGAAAGCCCTCACGCCGGAGCCCCACACCCTGGATCACGCCTCGGAGGGGCGGTGTTTCACGCTGATGGTTGAACCAGGTGGCTCACACCACTCATTTTACGCCTCCACTACGGAGGCCCTAACATAACAAACAAATATTTAAATCAAGGTAAATGTCATTCTTGATATATTGGAGATACCGACTAATTTGTTAACACTCAAATCTTTTTATCAAATAATATTAAATCTTTAATATTACATTAGTTTTAAGTTAATAAATTAATTTGAAAAGTTTAAATATAACTTTGTTTAATTGTTCTTGAAATATTCTATAGATTAATTGGTAAAAAGTTGTATTATCCAAAAATCCATTAAAAGGAAGTAGTCTTCTACAAGCAATTTCTTTTTCCATAAAACGTTATTTATGAACACCACCAGATGCATCTGGTTTTTTGGTAACTAAAAATATAAAATTAAATTTATCTATATCTATATTTATATTTATACGACTATATAATACATATTAAAAGGATATCATTGTAATTTACCTAAATTTTTAAGACACCTAACACAAATTGTTATGCATAGGGTACATCTTACCAATACATAAAATGTGTTGAATTACCATTTAACCCATCTTTACAATTAAAGCCCAACATTCAATTAGCCATTTAACCCATCTCTACATTTAAAGCCTAACATTCAATTAGTCATTTAACCAAAATCTCTACAATTAAAGTCCAACACTTAATTAAAGCCTTTTCTTTTCCCCTTAAGCTTTTAGAAAAGATGTATTTATTTATACTAGTAAATGCCCGCGCGCGTTGCGGCGCGCTAAACTCGAGAAATAATGTTAAGTCTGTTACATGTGTTTGATAAAAAACCAGCAATATTATAGATATAGTATAGATAAATTAGTGTTAAGACAATTTCTTTTGTCTCTTCCTCTTTGACCGCTACATATACTGTATGATGAGTTTCTTGAATCAGGTTCTCTTTGATTGTTTTAGAGAATGGAGCAGATTTGGGAGCTGTAAAAAATAATGTTAATTTTGTTACATTATTATGTGGACTTTATTTTGAAGTAATTACTATTTGTGCCTACTATATAGTGGGGGGCTTCGCGATGCGACGGAGAACACAACACTTAGGTTGGTGGTTTTAGCGGTGTGCATAGAGTGGTTCAAACTAATGTTGGGGTATTTTTTAATTTATTATTTTTATTATTGTTTGAGTAATTTACGTGATGTGGGAGTAAAATGATCAACTGTCTCATTTATCTTATCTTGCACATGACCTGAGATAGTGGTTCAAACTAACGTCCATTCATTAAAAGACGAAATCTGTGAAACATTAAACGAAATGATATTTTGTGTAATTATTGAAAATAAAGAAGCAAGTTGCATTTTTTAAGATATCTAAAGACGAAACATGTAATTTATTCTATAAAATATAGATTAAAAGGATGACATCTTAAATAAAAATCAACTTTTAACTTGTACAATCAACTAATAAAATTGTTTCACCAATTTGAGTTTAGGAAAAAATGTTGTCTTATTGTTTTTATTTTATTAATATCGGAGACTTAAATAGCTTTTCCAAGCAAGTTTTTAAATAAGTGATTAACGATTTTTTTATAATTTTTATAATCTTTAAATAATTTAATATTTTGTTATATTATATATCACAATAATTGATGAATATCTGGTTTCACAAAAGTATAATATATAGCTAAACTTACAATAATTTTGAAGAACATAACTAATAAGACTATGTATAACCATATAATTATTTTTAACATACTAAAAATTTTTTAACAAAATTACTCACTAATACACCAATAACAATTCAGATTAAGACATGTTAATATAAATATAAGTTCGACATGTCCAATTATTTATTAACTTTGTTGTAAAAATCCGGATTAATCGATAATCGGGGGTCTACTGATGCGATTTAATCTAATCGTACCAAAATACAGGTAGGCGGTCTAAATCGACCCAACGATTTTATTTTTTATTTGTAACTTATTCTTTAATAAAATTCTAAGTTTCGTATCAATGTTTATCGGTTGGACTGAAACATGGTTGTGTCGTATCGATGTTTACCAGTGTTCCAATATATATATAGAGGGTGCCCGCGCGATGCGGCGGGGAGCATAAACATTGGTAATTACGTAGCATGTTTTTTTAATTAGAAAAATACTATAGCAATACCATACTCAAATTAAAGAGAATAAAATGCTCGTTTTTATGGTGTAATTTTAAAAAAAAATATTAACGTATGAAAAAGTTATGTCCGTTTAAAATCATGAGGGGAGAAGGTAGTTAATGTATGAATAACTTCCATTTTCAGTTTTTTAAAGCATTAGAGGGTTGTGCCTTATGCTTAAAAAAGTGTGTAAGTAAATTTCTTAAAAAATATTAAAATACATCTTTGTCCTCCTCAAATGTATTATATATAGTATAAATATTTAAAACAAATTTTATTAAATAATAATCATAAAAATAACAATAAAAAAGTTTAAAAAATAAAAACAATTTTTTTAATATATACAAATAAAAAAAACTCATTTTACACCGAAGGAAGAATGAGATTGTGGTTTGGTTTTTGTTAACTTGAGGAATTACATAAATTGATCCTTAAATATTATAAAAAATAACTTTATAATTTATATAAACAACCCCTGAAATGTAAAAGTACTAAAATACCCTTACACTTAACATAAAAAAAAGTAAAAGAGTTGGTGTTATTTTGGTTCGAGTCAAAAAGGGTTAGGGTAATTAATTAGTTGAATTTAATATTTTAATTTTAAATTTCGTTTATTCATTTTTAATTTAATAATACGTTTGGTATTAATAATACATATTAGTCGGGTCGGACAACAATAATAATAATAACAATACCCAAATATAATCAGAAGTTATCTAATGTTACTCGATATCTTGCATCATTTTTTGACATAGCATAAATAACCCAACGCGAAACCCCTAATTATTTTAAGTGATTCATAATCTAACATAAACCTTGCGAAAATTGTCGATTCCGTCGCAACGCACGGGTTCCCCACTAGTATTTATAATATACTAAAAACTAATAAAGATTAAAAAAAAATATCAATTTCCTACTTTTTACATGTTTCATTCTATCTTATTTTAAAAACATATAGCAATAAAACAACCAATATGTTATATATCATAAGATTATAATATGATTAATATTTGATAAATAATGAGAGGGTGATATTATATATAGTATGAAACTAGTAATGAGATAATTTGTATATGAATATAAAAAACTAATAAGAATGTAAAATTTCATAACCAAATTTAACCGATTAAATTATAAGCCTAGATTTTTTAATCTTGTTTAGTCTAGTTTTATAATCTTATATGTACCTATTTGGTTTATAAGCTCATATTCATTTGACCAATCGTTTATTCAATCCGTTATTTATCAAAGCATCAATCGACATTTGAGAATCCAGAGGTCCGGAGTGAGCCCTAGATAGCTTATTATTCTTTTTCCATCTACATCAATACATTCGTAAATTAATAAATCGTTCTTTTTTTCTTTTCCGTATACATTCAGTTGACGACCACCCCGGAATCGATTTTAAATCGGACAAAAAAATTCAATTCGCTTAATTTGGTTACAACCAAAAACCGAACAAACGGTTAATTCGGTTTGGTTAAAATATATTTGAATTCGTTTCGGTTCAGTTTTCAGTTAAGACCGAAAAAATTCCATAACCAAATTAACTGAACCAAATTAACCGATAATTAAACAGATGAATACCCCTAGAATTCTTTATAAGATTTGCATCGTATAAAAGGTTTCTTATTTTTTAATATTACAGTATTCGAATGAGTTTGTATATCAAAATGAATTTGGTTCATATTTAAACAGATAATTAATTATTTCTTTCCAAAAAAAGATTTTCTTAAATTAGTTTTTTGTAAATTTAGAAAAGATTTATACACAAGTGTTAAAGAAGTGAAATCTTCATCTCCGTACGATCAATTTGTCATCATCCTTATCTTGGACTTTCTTTGGCAACCCATGTTAAAGAAAGATAAGAAAAAATATGAAAACGACTAGTGTGCTAGATCCATCTACACATAATTATACCCCCAACAACAACAATTTTGTTGCACCATAACAAAATCAAAATAAATAATAATAATAATAATAATAATAATAATAATATTTAAAATCTAGTTAGTTTAATACGGTTAACATTTAATTGCCTTGGATTTTAATCTCAATAAATATAATGTACAACTATTTAACTAATAATTTTAATTTGGAAATTCTAGAAAAAAGACAAAAGTACATAAAGGCCCCCTGACTTTCTATAGCTTTTCATAATCAATCTCTTTTGTATTCTTCCAATCGATTACTGAAGCATAAAAGGCTCAAACCGTCCAGGTACTCTTTTGTCGATATTCTACTTGCTCTGCCACAACAATTATTATACCTTTTAAAACAACTTCCGGTTCTCGAAGGGTGTAAAGTGTAACAAATGAAACAAGAAGGGCCTAGAGCGAAGAAATGGTCCTCTAAGGCTCTAATATACTGTATCAGAATCTGGCATTCTCAAAGCCGTGTAAGTCGCTGACTCTGTTGACCGACTTTCTCATCATTGCCACTTTAGCCAGCTTATCAGCCACTCTCCAAGCCGATGTCGGCGTTAAAGGCTCACCTTTCTCATCCGTATACGCGGCCGGCGCAATTCTACCAAGCTGATGAGATGGAGCTTGAGCCTTGCGCCGCCTTTGCAGCTCGCTTATCTCGGCATCTAAGCGGAGTATAAATTCATTATCTGGAGCCTGATTGAATTGCTGCTGCATCAAGGCGCGAGCTGAAACAAGCATGTGGTACGCGCCGATTAGGTCGTTTCGATCTGTTAGCCGTCGGGATTCGGCTAAGGCTCGGGTTGAGATGAAGAGGTTTCTCTGCCGTTGGATGGAAGGGGAAGATGATCTAACAGTGTTGGGGCGAGGTACGAGTAAAGCTTGTTGTTTACCGTAGATGAGTTCTTGAGTCATTGATTCTTTGTAACAGCATCGCACGGAGAGTACCTGGTGGGACCGGAGCGCCGAAGATGGCGCTTTCAGTTCAACTAACAATTCTCTCTCTTCGTCGGCCGACAACTCTCCGATTCGGACGGTGCTGGATCCAAGAACGATAGGATGCGGCGTACGTGAATAAACCGCTGAGATTACAGCCGGAGATGAACCGGAGACGAATCCTAACTGCAGCCGGAGATCCTGAACCACAACGCTGAGTAAATTTCCGATGCATTTCGAGAACACGTGGTCGTCAGTCATGGCGAGGTTTAATGAATGTATTGGAATGTCTACACGCGAGTGAGAATAACGGATCGATGAAACAGGTGACGGTTGATTGAGGACGTCGGAGAGGAGGATGACGGTGGCGACAGGATTTTTCTCACGCCGGTCTTCTAGAACTTTCACGGCTTTCTTCACGGCGTCTTTTGAGTTGGAAAAACCTTCTAGAACGGCCATCGCCTCCACGATACGGCGGGCGGCTCGCCGGCCGCTCGTTGTCATCCGCCTCAAAGGTAATAACCGTTTGGAATACGATGCGAATGCAACGACTGAGAGTCGGTCGGAGGATGAAAGTGATAACACGATTGATCTCATCGCTTTTTTTATCATCTGAAGCTTTTCACTTGTGATTTTGGCGCTGACGTCTACGACGGTTACCAGATCAATCGGAGCTCTACGTTGTGTTTTCTCCGGCGCTGCCGGAGCTTTTATTTTAAGAACAATTGCGTGCGTCTCGTGTCTACGGGAAGCAGCGATCAATGCTGCCTCCGGCGACAGCTGAACTTCAACATCTCGAGCATGATCGTTAACAGGACTTGTACTACCTCCATTAACACAAAAACCTTGAAACTCTTCGATCGAGTCTTCATCGCAATTTTCATCAGATTCTGGAATCGGATTGAACCGAGCTTTTGGCGTCAACGACGCCAACGGCTCATCGTCGTTATAAACTTTCAAATCCGGCCGTAACAGCTGCCGTTTCGGAGACTCGTTCTTACCGATAACATCATCTATGAATCTCGTAGCCAGCTTTTCCCTGGCCATTTCTTCATCAACGAACTGGTGCTTCTGATTCCGATCGTCTACAGACAACATAGGCATCTCCTTCCACAAACAGCTGCACAACGGACATGCAAGGCTCCCTTGCTTCTTCACGTAATCGGAGATGCACGGAAAATGAAACGTGTGAGAACACACCGCCGTAAACGTCGCCATTCCTTGCCCTTTCTTCACACTCTGCAAGCATAATCCACATCTACGCTGCAGATTCAGAAATTACCAAATCATAACTACGATGATGATTAAAACGAAAACGATTATCGAATTATGATTTTATTCACGAACAAAATCTTACCGGACGTAGGCTAGATTTGAGGAACGAGAAAGGCGACGACGAGCGTGGCGACGACGGATTCGATGACCGGAGGAAAAACCGTGGACTGTTGTTAGTCTCGCATTGAAGCTTCGGACTGAGAAGCGCTGATCTTGACGGAGCCGGCACCGTGGCGGTCGTCCGACACCGGAGGTTTGGACTAGAAACGGAGTGAGATCGGAGACGAGGCGTAGAAGGATTCGACGAAGAAGTAAAAAAAGCAAATCTGGTACCAAATTTAGGAGTCGTAGTGGAGCCATTGCTAACGCCGTGATCATGATCATAATCAAGGTCTTCCATGGCGGTTGAATCGTGTTCTCGAGAGATGGATGTACAGAAAGCTCTTCTCCATCTTAGCACCATCTTGTTCTGTAAGTAGTTTCAGGATTGGATTGATAATAAACAAATTGAAAGGATGACGAAGGGCTTAATTACTCATAAAAGAGGCACTCATCTTCTTTCATGAATATGTGAGGTCAGGTCTTAATTTATTATAAAGTAGGACTAGTGTAACTGTGAAGGTAATTTTTTATTATTATTTTTTTTACTTTGGGAATATTATTACTGGCTGTTAAATTGAGGTTTTAAACAAGAGTTATAAAATTGGAAAAATAAAATTAAAAATAAAATGTTTATTATTTAATAGGAATAATTGTAGGAGTGGACAAGTGGCTAGGGTAGTTTTGGTTTCGAGGTTGAATTTTCATGAAAAGATCAATGACAGGGTGGTGTATAGGTGATAGGTACATCTTCCTAAGTCAATGTGATATACTATATTGGTTTTAATGATAAAACATCTCCTATTTATTTTATAAAAAAAAAAAATACTAATTTTAGTTTTACCAATTTATTAGAGAAAACAAATGAAAATAGAATAAGACTATCTCTATTGGGCCGACGTCCAAGCCCATGCCAGATTAGCCGGGTGTCAAACACCGTTACTTACGGTGGTGCCATTATGGGCAGGGCGTCTTGAGTTTAACGGACGTGAAGCGCTTATGGTGTGGGGCAAACTCACAATCAACCAATCAAATTATTTACCTATATTTTTATGAATATATATATATATTTTAAAATAATTATGTTTTTAGTAAATCGTGACACACTTTTGAGATTTTAATTAGTGAGAGCCCCGTTTTGGTGTTTGACGTCGAAAAGTGGTGAGGTGGCGAGGGGCGCCACTCCACTACAGTTGGTCAAAGGTCGTGCAGTATACTTCGTGTGAAGAAGCCCGTGAGGGCGTGACCCAAGTGAAACACTGCCCCCTCGATGACGTGAGGGGGGGGGGGTGTAAGGCCCCTTTCCCGGGAAACCTCACTTGTTGGATTTACTCATAAATATAGTCATCAAAACTAAATAAACTATAACTTTTTAAAACGTAGCGGAAGCGTACATCATTCTATTACATAAACAGCGGAAGTCTTAACATATAAAAGAAACATTCTTTTAACACATAAGCAATTAAACAGGATGCCAGTCTTGCGTCAGGTAGCCATCATGCCTTTGCCCGTCCTTTCTTCTTTTACCTGAAGTGTATACTAAAAGTCAGCTAACGCCGGTGAGTTCTAGTTTAACAATTAGGTATAAGCATAATTCCTTTATAAGTATAAATATATAAATATATAAATACACATTTAACACATCCTTGCCTTTATTTATTATTCATTAGTGAGTACACACACACATACATATATATTTAGAGGACGGTTCCACTAATAAGTGATTTTTCGCTAAGAAATCCTAAGAATTGGGTCAAACGAACTCCGATTAAGCTCATTCCAGCGGCGTTGGAACCGTCTCATCGAACCCTAACCCGGACCCAAAAACCTAAACCCTCTCCACCCGCACCCCCAAAACCTAAACCCCCCTTCAACCCTACACCGAAAAGCCTAAAACCACCACCCCCACACCTCAAAAACCTAAACCCCCCACCCCACCCCCCAAAAACCTAAACCCACCACCCCACTCCAAAAAAAAAAAACTAAACCATAAAATCTAAACCCTAAAAGCTAAACCCTAAGGCTAAAACCCTAAAATTCAAACGTAAAATCTAAACCTTAAAAGCTAAACCCTAAAATCTAATATGGCAGAGTTCGACGAGATGGTTCCAACGACGCTGAAATTAGCTCAATCGGAGTTCGTTTGATATCGTTTTTAAGGTTTTTGTCATTTCTTAGCGAAAAACTACTTCTTATTTGATCCTCCCCTATATATATTCACCTTTTCATTCATTGAACATTAATTGGTCATACACATAAGGGTGATCAACCTGTCTTACGTAAGTCACAAAGACAAACGTTTTCGAACTACGGTCGTAGCTCATTTACTTCACCGTCCGTCAATAGCTTAAAACCGTCCAGCAAACCTTCGGCCATCCGTCATACCATCCTACCGTCGTAGTCCATAGTTCGCCCGTCTACCCGAAGGCATCCGTTTCCCACGCAAACTATTATTCATGCAACCGTTCTACTTATCATAATAAGGCAATTGCTTCGACCGTCCATTAATGCCTTTCATACATCCTAGTTGATGAAGGAACGTATATGTCCCGGTTGCAAAATAGTCGCGTGGTCATCCGTCTACCGAAGTAGCCGTTATCATCGAAGCGTGCATAACGTTTACATACATTCATAACATGCAATATATAAAATATAAAGCAAGATTTCATTCATTTACGTTATTACATTCGTTCATTCATTCTTTGTATACATACGCTTCATTATTTGTTCATCATATATCACGTATGATCATCTTAGCATTCATATATATATATTACGTATGTTCATATTGGCATTCATAACAATCATTAATTTAGTGTATACACTTCAGCCCCAAAAACATTTAAAATGATTTGCAAGTAACATATAGGGGGGCACATAGAACTCACCTGATGAGCTGGTCCTGAGATACTATCACTGGTCAGTAGGCGTCTCTAGATGTCACACAAAATCTGTATAAGTCATTCGTATAAGTTAAGATAACTTGCCTAACCTGACACTTTGTTTCTATCTTTAGGGTTTAAGTTTGCCCTACATTGATTCAAGCGAACTTAGTAGTTTCGCTAACATCAGTCTTCCTTCCCAAACAACCCAATCCCTAAAGAGGATGTCCATATTTATAAAATATACTTCTTTAATCCTAACGGAAATTGGACAGAGTCTCGTTTGTTTTTATCTAAAACCCAACAATATAACTTGTCTATTTCCATTGCCAAATCATAACCAATAATCCATCCTAATTGAGGGTTAACTCTAGTATCGATATATTTCCATACTTTTATCAAATACTTTAATAAGTCTTTGTCGGTTATCATTTGTTAAATAAAGTCATTGCTATACATCCTCAATACGCTATTCATGACCCGACTAATAATGGTAGTTAACATTCTACGAGTTTTAGAGGGTATACCTTCCCGAGCACGACCCCGAAATATAACCGAGACCCGACCCGAACCGTATCCATCATGTTATCTCCATCATCATCATAGTTCATCATCATCATGGTTCACCACCATCATTCCCGAAACTAGGATAGCCCGAAACTATCACTATGAACATAACTACCCGAATCTAGCATCTTGAACCTTCCTGTAACATTTCTGATTTTCATTATCTATATTTTAGTTCAAGGTGATACATTTTAGACCAAATTCTAGTACACTGACTTGTTCTATTCGTACCAACAAATAAATACTATGTATCAATGCAAATCCACAAATTTTACACGAGTATATCCTATTAAACTCTACACAAATTCACATTTATACAAATCTGTCAATACTGAAATTTCAAGGACTGATTTTATAAATAAATTAACAAGAAACCCTAATAGGCACGGTCACGCCTCGTTCTGGCACGGTCGCGCGCCTTGCTTTGGAACGGTCGCGCCCGGTGTCTTGGCACTGTCGCGCCTCTTATTGGCACGGTCGCGCCTCTTGACAGTTGAAACATAAAAACGATCTTTAATCCTAAACTTTTTCAACTTTGTAACGGTTATACACGTTCATCTATTAACAACCATCATTAGTCAATTAAACATCGACATTACACTTGAATTAAAACCAGTTACAGATTTTTAAACTAAAACCGTCGACCTCTTCCTCTTTTTCTCATCGAATCCATCATTCTGACTAAAATCCTCCCAAGCAAACGCATTATCATCCTCTCTGAAGCTCCTGAACACGCTGATTTCAGCCGGAATTGCAGCAGAAGACGCCGAAGATCAAACCGTCGTCGCCGGAACTCATCTCTACCGTACGCTATCAATTCATCGTCCTTCCGGGTAATTGAAACCTCCTATACTGTCGTTTTAGTCCATAGATCAAAAGCCCCACCTTAATTTGGGCTTACAATATCCAATTTAACACGGACCCATTCTAAAATGGTTTAATCGAAACCCGCTTTGAACACATTTTAAATACAATTAATATATTTTAATAGACTCGTAATAACCCTACAGATGAAAGCCCTATGAAATCTAACGTTAACATTATCAGAATCAGCCAATTCGTTTATGTTTTAGAGCAGACACGGTCGCGCAAATATTAGCGCGGTCGTGCCTCACACACTCAGACCCGGTCATGCCCTTGACTAGACTTGGTCGTGCCTCAGAACCCTAGACACGGTCGTGCCTAGCCCAGACACGGTCGTGCCTAGTAAACAGCTTAGTTATGCCTTCTGTTTGGTCAACACGGTCGCGTCCCTGACTAGCACGGTCGCGCCCGTGGTCCTAGCACGATCGTGCCTTGTCCCAGGCACGGTCGTGTGTGAGAAAAATCTTGGCAGAATAATTATTTTTATATTTTAAAAAAACAATAAGTAATTCAGATTAATTTTCAAATAAAAATAATTGATTTTATAACGATATATATTAATTTATTTAAAAAGATCAAATTCTTAATCCTTTTATTTAAAATTAAATTTGAGTTATTTATTTAAAATTAAATTTATACTTATTATTAAACCCTACACTTAAATGTTAGTTACACAATTTATTTACACATCTTTATGAAAATAAAGTAAAGAAATTATGTTTAATATAAAACATCCAATACATTTTTATAACTAAATGACTAAGTTACATATTTTATAAATAAATAAATAAGGTAACAATTATTTATTTAAGTTACATTCAAACAAAAATTATTTATTTAGGTTATACTTAATTACCCCTAATACCTATATTATTTTTATAACTAAGTAAATAAATAATAATTTTATTTTATTATTTAGTTATTCCAAACTCAAACCTAAATTTAATACAACACCATTCAAGTACAAACCACTAACACCTACAACTTCAATTCCTTATACACACATCCAATTCAACTTAAGACTTAGACATAGACTATTGTGCACACTATTGATTCATTACATATTACACTTTAGGTTAACGTTGTGCATTACGAGGACCTCGTTACTATCTAGTATCTCGTGTTAGCTACGCCTTCGAATCAAGTGAGTATTACATAGCCCCTTTTACTCTTTTACACTTTTTGGGGTGGAACATGAACAATATACATTCTATTGCTTACATTTACACAAACTACACAAGTACAAATCCTCTTTACATTCATGTGTGCAAATTTGAGCTTTATGCCTGAGTGCTAGTTGTGCTAACTTTTGTATGCGATTTATGTGCAATCATTAACTATTTAAGCCGACGGTAAACAATGATAGATCTATTGAGTCTGACAAACCCACCCAGATTGGGGTGATTGTTACCGACAACACAATTTTGCATGCTAGTTACAAATTTTTGATTGTACTTGGTTACACAATAGCTGCTCTCCATAAATGCCTTATTTTATCATGTTATGTAAGGATTTGTTTATTTACAATCTATATGCTATCTATATACAAACCTGTGTATGCTCACCAACTTTTTAGTTGACCTTATTTTATTCATGTTTCAGGTACTAATGTGTGATTTTGATCAAGACTTGCCACACTTAAGTTTTGGACCTAGATAATTTTAAATAAATGATTATGTATTTCATTTTATGTACTTGGTTTGATTTGGTTTCATCTTGAATACTTGAAATAAATTTGAATGATTAATATATTTCAATTTAGTCAACCTTGTGCTCATGAACAGTCTATATGTCCCGCCCCGATGATTCCGCCGTCGGTTGGGGTGTGACAGATTGGTATCAGAGCCTTGGTTATAGGGAACTAGGTTATTAGACACCCTTGACCTAGACTATAACTTTAGGACACCCACTTATGCCATGCTTCATGATTATGTGATATGTGCTACATGTTATGTGTTACATGCTACGTGTTACATGTTCTTTATGATTAGTTATTATTTTATTTTTGATGCCTTACTTATTAAAAATTCATGACTTATTAAGATATACTTAAATAATAATTAAATAAACAATATCCTTACCTATACCCTAAAACCTCATAATATTCTTACCTACTTCTCTATCATCATCTTCTTAGAATGTGGAAACTTCATGGATCTAAAACTATAAAAATCTTTTATTTCCTCGTTAAGGCTTTTAAACTTTGTTAATTATTTGAGGACACGTGCAATCTGGAAGGGTGACACCTGTATTCTGGGTTTTCTGTCTAGGAAAGCATTTCGCATAAATCCCAATCAACCGAGGGACCCGTATGCTTTCCTGGGAATTCCCGGGATGAGTGTTTACTTATAGGCTAAAGCATGTCTCCTTGAAAATTATATGAGTTTAATTAACCTTAATGTGTCATAGTATTCAAGTGATTTATCACTATTTGAGTACAATCCAAAGTATGATTAATTATTTTATTTGTTATCTTATTCTTTTAAATCCAAACAAACATTCATAAGTTCTTACATCTTTACTTGTCTTGTGCAAATCTGTAGAATGCCTCCCCGTCGTGCTACCGTGACCAACAACAACAACGATATTGCTACCATCCTTGCACAACTTGTGAACCAACTCACTCAAGCTAATGGGGCCGCCAATGGTAACCATGGAGCTAATGGGGGTGGTGGTGCCAACCCACCATAATGCACCTTCAAACACTTCAATTCATGCAATCCTCTTAAGTTCTATGGTACCGAAGGAGCTACGGGACTTCTTCAATGGTTCAAAAGTATTGAGAATACCTTTCTCAATAGTGACTGCCCCGATAACCTTCGTGTTCATCATGCCACAAGTGTCTTACAAAAGCGGGCACTCACGTGGTGGAATGGGGAAAAGAGGAATAGAGGTGTGGAAGTTGCAATGGCCTTACCTTGGGATGAGGTTAAAAGGCTAATGACCGAAGAGTTTTGTCCTCGAAATGAGGTAAAGAAACTGGAAGCCGAGTTTTGGGATCTTGCCCAAGATGGTGGTGAAAGTCTAGCCTACACAACTCGGTTCCACGAGTTGAGTCTCCTTGTGCCCCATATGGTCACACCTTTATCCCGCTGCATCGAGAAGTATATTGGTGGATTACCAAGGCAAATCCACGATACTGTCTTAGGGAGAAATCCCACAACACTTGAAGATGCTATCCTCTTATCTGCTACATTAACCGACAACCATGTGAAAGCGGGAACTCTGACTAGAAAAGGCACCAAGAAAGTTTCCGACACTGCAACCCCTCCCGTACACATCAAAGAAGCCACAACTGAACCCTCCCGTAATAATAAGAAAAGAAAGGCTAGAAACTATGCCATGGTCACTCCTGCTATCCCGGTTAACCAAGTTGCACCTATGGTTCAAGCACCAGCCAAAAAGCCATATGTGGGGATCTACCCACTCTGTGCCACATGCAACTATCACCATCTCCAAAACATTCCATGTCGCCTTTGCACTCACTGTGGGAAATATGGCCATACGGTCAATGTCTGTAGAGCCAAAGCACTTGCAGGCCAAGTCAACCCACCAAACCGAACCAACCCCCAAGTGGCTAATCAAGGTGTTCCCGCTATTGCAAATGGACGTGCTTGTTATGAATGTGGTAACCCAAATCATTTCCGTGATCAGTGCCCAAGGTTAATCAATGCTAGACAAGGTGGAGCTCGTGGGCGTGCTTTCAACATAAACGCCAATGAAGCTCAAGACAACAATGATGTGCTCAACGGTACGTTCCTTGTTAATAGTCAATACGCCTCCATTTTATTTGATACCGGTGCCGATAAAAGTTTGTGTCACTTAACTTTGAACCCTTACTTGCAAAGACATGATCCCAATTAGAGAAAACCTTCACCGTCGAAGTAGCAAATGGTGACTCACTTACAATTGACTCTGTTATTCACGACTGCTCTCTAGAACTTAATGAACATACATTTCCAATCAACCTTGTACCAATGCCACTAGGAAGTTTTGATATCATCATAGGCATGGATTGGCTATTAAATCTTCATGCCGAAGTCATCTGTTTCGAGAAGTGCATCCGAATACCTCTACCATCGGGAGAAACGTTAAGAGTCTTTGGTGAAAAGCCTTGCAAAGGACTTAAGTTAATGTCATGCACTACCGCCCAAAAGTACTTACGAAAGAAGTATGTAGCCTTCTTAGCTCATATTGTTCAAAAGGATGTCAAGGAGAAGAGTATCCAAGACATTCCCATCATTCGGGATTTTCCCGAAGTATTTCCCGAAGATCTATCCGGTCTTCCACACGTTCGACAAGTAGAGTTTCGCATTGACCTTATACCCGGAGCTAACCCCGTGGCTAGAGCTCCTTACCGTCTTGCACCTTCTGAAATGCAAGAACTCGCAAGTCAACTACAAGAGCTCTCCGATAAAGGATTCATCCGTCCGAGTCATTCACCGTGGGGTGCATCCGTCTTATTCGTCAAAAAGAAGGATGGATCATTCCGCATGTGCATTGACTATCGCGAACTCAATAAGCTTACCATCAAGAACCGTTATCCCTTGCCTAGAATTGATGATCTCTTTGATCAACTTCAAGGTTCTACTTGCTTCTCGAAGATTGACCTTCGTTCTGGTTATCATCAACTCCGTGTACAAGAGGAAGATATTCCAAAGACTGCTTTTCGAACAAGGTATGGTCACTACGAGTTCATGGTCATGCCTTTTGGACTAACCAATGCACCCGCGGTCTTCATGGACCTCATGAATCGTGTGTGCAAGCCGTACCTTGATAAATTTATAATCGTCTTCATTGATGATATCTTAATCTACTCCAAGACTAAAACCACGAGCAACATCTTAGGTTGGTTTTGGACCTCTTAAGGAAGGAACAACTATATGCCAAATTCTCCAAATGTGAATTTTGGCTAAAAGAAGTTCAATTTCTTGGTCACATCGTCAACGACAAGGGAATTCATGTTGACCCTGCTAAGATCGAAGCGGTTAAGAAATGGAATGCCCCGAAGACTCCCACCGAAGTTCGTTCATTTCTTGGCCTTGCGGGATATTATCGTCGCTTCATCTCAAATTTCTCTAAGATCGCTGTCCCTCTTACCGCGTTGACCCACAAGGGTAAAACTTATGAATGGGGACCAAAACAAGAAGCTTTCCAAACTCTCAAGCAAAAGTTGTGCAATGCTCCTATTTTGACTCTTCCTCATGGGAATGATGATCTAGTTGTCTACTGTGATGCTTCCAACCAAGGTCTCGGTTGTGTCCTCATGCAACGAGGCAAAGTAATCGCTTATGCATCAAGGCAACTTAAGATTCATGAGAAGAATTATACGATGCACGACCTCGAGTTGGGTGCGGTCGTATTCGCATTAAAGATTTGGAGACATTACCTCTATGGCACAAAATGTGTGGTGTTCACCGACCACAAAAGTCTCCAACACATCTTCAATAAAAAAGAACTCAATATGAGGCAACGACGTTGGGTTGAACTCCTTAACGACTATGACTGCGAGATTCGTTATCATCCCGGCAAAGCAAATGTTGTAGCCGACGCTTTGAGTCGAAAGGACCATGTTATGCTTCAATGTGTCCGAATTCAAACCGACATTCAAAATCGCGTCTTAGAAGCTCAACACGTCTCAGTCACCGAGGGTAACATGTACGAGGAAATGTCGTGTGGTGTTGAACTTCAGCTTGAATCAAAACCCAATGGCTTACTTTATTACTTGAACCGTATTTGGGTTCCCGTTCGCGATGATCTCCGTACATTTCTCATGAACAAGGCCCACAAGACTCGTTATTCTATTCATCCTGGTGCGGATAAAATGTACCACGATCTTCCCCAACAATATTGGTGGCCCGGTATGAAGAAAGATATTGCCCTCTATGTTGCCAAATGTCTAACTTGCTCCAAAGTCAAAGCCGAACATCAACGTCCTTCCGGTTTACTTGAACAACCGGAGATTCCCGTGTGGAAATGGGAGAATTTAGCTATGGACTTCATTACCAAACTTCTACGCACCTCAAGTGGTTATGATAGCATTTGGGAGATCATTGACCGTCTCACCAAATCTGCTCATTTCATACCTATCCGTGAGGACTATCGAGTTGAGAAACTAGCCCGAATTTACATTGACGAAATAGTGAGCCGTCACGGTGTTCCCTTAAACATAATCTCCGATAGAGATGCTCGGTTCACCTCTCGTTTTTGGCAATCTCTCCAAACTGCTCTTGGTACACGCTTGGATTTGAGCACGGCCTACCGTCCCCAAACTGATGGTCAGACCGAACGAACAATCCAAACTCTTGAGGATATGCGTAGAGCTTGTGTAATTGATTTTGGTGGCAATTGAGATTCACATCTATCACTAATCGAATTCTCCTACAATAACAGCTACCACACGAGTATCAACATGGCTCCATTTGAAGCTCTCTATGGTCGCAAGTGTCGTTCTCCTATCTGTTGGAACGAGATTGGTGAAGCACAAATCACCGGTCCCGAGCTAATTCAAGAAACATCCGACAAGATTATCCAAATCCATGACAACATTCGAATAGCGAGGAGTCAGCAAAAGAGTTATGCCGACAAACGACGAAAACCCTTGGAATTCCAAGTCGGTGACCTTGTTCTTCTAAAGGTGTCTCCGTGGAAGGGTGTGATCCGCTTTGGAAAGAAAGGCAAATTAGCACCTCGCTATGTGGGTCCATTCAAGATCCTTGAAAGGGTTGGGAAAGTGGCTTACAAACTCGACTTACCTCCATCACTTGGCAATGTGCATCCTACTTTTCATGTGTCTAATCTGAAGAAATGCCTTGCTGATGAGAATCTTCACATACCTCTTGACGACGTGCACATTGACGAAACGATGCACTTCGTTGAGAGACCAGTGGAAATCATGGATCATGAAGTCAAACAGCTCAGGCGAAGCCATATTCCTATTGTCAAAGTTCGTTGGGAATCTAAACGTGGTCCTGAGTTTACCTGGGAACGAGAGGACCAAATGAAACTCAAGTACCCCCATCTCTTCACTGATGCCGACGCCTCCACTAGCTAAATTTCGGGACGAAATTCCCTCAACATGGGGATACTGTAACATTTTTGAATTTCATTATCTATATTTCAGTTCAAGGTGATACATTTTAGACCAAATTCTAGTACACTGACTTGTTCTATTCGTACCAACAAATAAATACTATGTTTCAATGCAAATCCACAAATTTTACATGAGTATATCCTATTAAACTCTACACAAATTCACAATTATACAAATCTGTCAATACTGAAATTTCAAGGACTGATTTTATAAATAAATTAACAAGAAACCCTAATAGGCACGGTCTCGCCTCGTTCTGGCACGGTCGCGCGCCTTGCTTTGGAACGGTCGCGCCCGGTGTCTTGGCACGGTCACGCCTCTTATTGGCATGGTCGCGCCTCTTGACAGTTGAAACAGAAAAACGATCTTTAATCCTAAACGCGTTCAACTTTGTAACGGTTATACACGTTCATCTATTAACAACCATCATTAGTCAATTAAACATCGACATTACACCTGAACTAAAACCAATTACAGATTTTTAAACTAAAACCGTCGACCTCTTCCTCTTTTGCTCATCGAATCCATCATTCTGACTTTAATCCTCCCAAGCAAACGCATTATCATCCTCTCTGAAGCTCCTAAACACGCTGATTTCAACCGGAATTGCAGCAGAAGACGCCGGAGATCAAACCGTCGTCGCCGGAACTCATCTCTACCGTACGTTATCTATTCATCGTCCTTCCGGGTAATTGAAACCTCCTATACTGTCGTTTTAGTCCATAGATCAAAAGCCCCACCTTAATTTGGGCTTACAATATCCAATTTAACACAGACCCATTCTAAAATGGTTTAATCGAAACCCGCTTTGAACACATTTTAAATACAATTAATATATTTTAATAGACTCGTAATAACCCTACAGATGAAAGCCCTATGAAATCTAACGTTAACATTATCAGAATCAGCCAATTCGTTTATGTTTTAGAGCAGACACGGTCGCGCCAAATATTAGCGCGGTCGTGCCTCACACACTCAGACCCGGTCATGCCCTTGACTAGACTTGGTCGTGCCTCAGAACCCTAGACACGGTCGTGCCTGGCCCAGACACGGTCGTGCCTAGTAAACAGCTTAGTAATGCCTTCTGTTTGGTCAACACGGTCGCGTCCCTGACTAGCACGGTCGCGCCCGTGGTTTTAGCACGATCATGCCTTGTCCCGGGCACGGTCGTGTGTGAGAAAAATCTTGGCAGAATAATTATTTTTATATTTTAAAAAAACAATAAGTAATTCAGATTAATTTTCAAATAAAAATAATTGATTTTATAACGATATATATTAATTTATTTAAAAAGATCAAATTCTTAATCCTTTTTATTTAAAATTAAATTTGAGTTATTTATTTAAAATTAAATTTATACTTATTATTAAACCCTACACTTAAATGTTAGTTACACAATTTATTTACACATCTTTATGAAAATAAAGTAAAGAAATTATGTTTAATATAAAACATCCAATACATTTTTATAACTAAATGACTAAGTTACATATTTTATAAATAAATAAATAAGGTAACAATTATTTATTTAAGTTACATTTAAACAAAAATTATTTATTTAGGTTATACTTAATTACCCCTAATACCTATATTATTTTTATAACTAAGTAAATAAATAATAATTTTATTTTATTATTTAGTTATTCCAAACTCAAACCTAAATTTAATACAACACCATTCAAGTACAAACCACTAACACCTACAACTTCAATTCCTTATACACACATCCAATTCAACTTAAGACTTAGACATAGACTATTGTGCACACTATTGATTCAATACATATTACACTCTAGGTTAACGTTGTGCATTACGAGGACCTCGTTACTATCTAGTATCTCGTGTTAGCTACGCCTTCGAATCAAGTGAGTATTACATAGCCCCTTTTACTCTTTTACACTTTTTGGGGTGGAACATGAACAATATACATTCTATTGCTTACATTTACACAAACTACACAAGTACAAATCCTCTTTACATTCATGTGTGCAAATTTGAGCTTTATGCCTGAGTGCTAGTTGTGCTAACTTTTGTATGCGATTTATGTGCAATCATTAACTATTCAAGCCGACGGTAAACAATGATAGATCTATTGAGTCTGACAAACCCACCCAGATTGGGGTGATTGTTACCGACAACACAATTTTGCATGCTAGTTACAAATTTTTGATTGTACTTGGTTACACAATAGCTGCTCTCCATAAATGCCTTATTTTATCATGTTATGTAAGGATTTGTTTATTTACAATCTATATGCTATCTATATACAAACCTGTGTATGCTCACCAACTTTTTAGTTGACCTTATTTTATTCATGTTTCAGGTACTAATGTGTGATTTTGATCAAGACTTGCCACACTTAAGTTTTGGACCTAGATAATTTTAAATAAATGATTATGTATTTCATTTTATGTACTTGGTTTGATTTGGTTTCATCTTGAATACTTGAAATGAATTTGAATGATTAATATATTTCAATTTAGTCAACCTTGTGCTCATGAACATTCTATATATCCCGCCCCGATGATTCCGCCGTCGGTTGGGGTGTGACGCTTCCTTTAAGGCTGCCATAACATCCTGAAACTACTTGTTGCTGAACCATCACTAACCGAAACTACCATTGTTC
This sequence comes from Smallanthus sonchifolius, assembly GCA_023525975.1. Taxonomy (NCBI): domain Eukaryota; kingdom Viridiplantae; phylum Streptophyta; class Magnoliopsida; order Asterales; family Asteraceae; genus Smallanthus; species Smallanthus sonchifolius. The sequence goes on from CM042023.1 coordinate 25,255,697, forward strand.
TGCCATTATCACACCACCCGAAACTACATATGTGTACCACCTTTACCGAAACTATCATATTGAACACCATTTTCAGTTACCTTTGTGAACCGCCTTGAATCTGCCATTGCCATAACACGCCACCATCATCTCCACCAAGGAACACCGTTCACCCCCGTCTATACCACCTTCAACCATAACAGCCACAGAACCGTCACCGTTTACCACAGCCACCGCCATCACCCGAAACTACTATCATGAACCACCATCTACAACACTAACAGTCATCGTCGTGAACCTAATACATCCCTACCACCATGAAGCTTGTATGGATGTATTAGGTTCACGATGACTACCCAGCCACCCACACGGTGACTATATCATCTACCATACGGTGACTGACACGTCACACGTATAATGATGACCCCGAAGGACTCCGTCCTCCACACCACTGTTGACCATACACCCGGACAACAATGCAAGAACACAAAGCAACACACACACACACACACACATACACATATATATATATATACACATGACACTACCTAGACATGTACTATGACTCACCACCCTTTCACGGATCACTTACGTGTGTAAACCAACACATACTTTAGACGTATCCTTTTAACGTCTTGACACATTACCCAACTCTTTCCGAATAATTAATTATACGACACACAAACAACATACTGACTTCTAGCCCGTATATACTATGGACACCCCATAGACCCATGCAAACACGATACCCGCCGTGTCACGAGGACAACGACACAACTACACACAACATCAAACACATGACGCTTAATAGCATACTAGCATTTACTTGACTCGTTAATGAACCACGTACGGGTTCATATGCTAACTCTCCTTTTATAACCGCCACAGGTTTAACTAAATTTCTGACTAACTCATAAGATGACACACGCAGATCATCACACTCTTGTACACCCACCCTAAGGACCGCACAACGACCCTTAACTTCATTATTATATTACGATCTCATAAAACACTTCATGTTTAAATCATAACTCATAATACGTGTTAAGGATGTTCCCCGGTCGACATGCGCCTTCGTCTTCCTCGTCTGACCCTCCCCATCACCGACTTCTCCTCTCCTTACGTCTCTCTATCTTGCCGACGCACACCTAGAGCCGATATGGCTCTAGGTTTGCGTAAAGATGGTTTGTAAACCTTCGAATGTTTCGCTTCGGGTCCCTACTAAACCGTCAAATGCACTTCCTTCTCGAACTATGAAAGAAACGGTTACCCAGTCCTTTTAATCCCGTTAATTCAAGCTCTTCGTGACATCCATAATATCAACGTTGTTTACCACGGATTCGGGTTATCCGTTAACCCAAATTATTATATTACGAATTTTCGGGATGTTACAAAAATGCCTAAAAAGTTTGATCTGACTGAAAATATGAGTGCCGTTTTGTCGGGTGCATTGCCACCTATGCTCCAAGATCCAGGGGCACCTTTAATTTCGGTGCAAATTGGTGAACTAAAAATCAACAAGGTCTTTCTAGATCTTGGAGCGAGTGTCAGTATCCTTCCTGGGAGTTTATATGACCAGTATGATTTTGGTCCTCTACAACAGGCCGATACCACCGTGGTGTTGGAAGATCTTACCCTTAAACTTCCCAGGGGGATATTGACCGATTTAATTGTAAAGGTAGAAGATTTTTATTATCATGTCGATTTCTTAGTGCTTGATTATGCAACTCCTACTAGTGACAGGCACCCTAATGTGATATTAGGGAGACCATTCTTGAGAACAGCTCAGTGCGTAATCAATTATGTAACAGGTACAGTTGACATGGCGTTTGGCAATCGACGGTTAAGGTTAAACATATTTTCTAGTGCCACTAATATTCCAATCAGTGACGAATGCTTTATGTCTGGCGTTGTTGAGGGGTGTAGTTCTCATGAAAATGAGGGCAAAACCCTTGAGCCATGTGTTGTTTGTGACAGGAAACAGACAGAGTATGAACAGGAGATGAAAGAAGCAGAGGCACAAGGGGAAGTGTATGCTCTAAGGGAGAGAGTGCCAAATTGGTCAATCCAAGTGAAGAGTTTACCAGATCATATTGACACTCAACTAAAATTGGAATCACCACCCAAGTTGGAACTGAAAGATTTACCTAAACATTTAAAATATACTTATGTAGGTGTTAATAACACTCTTCCTGTTATAATTGCTGCAGGTTTGACTGAAGAGCAGGAACAAACGTTGATGAAGGTCCTGGTTGCCCACAGGCAGCAATCGGGTGGACCATTGTAGATCTAAAAGGGATTAGCCGAGCAATAGTCATGCATAAAATCATCACAGAAGAAGGAGCAAAGCCAACTCGGGATGCTCAACGAAGGTTGAATCCCAACATGCGTGAAGTGGTGAAGAAGGAAGTGTTAAAGTGGCTGGATGCGGGTATCATCTATCCCATTTCTGACAGCAGCTGGGTGAGCCCGACCCAAACAGTGCCTAACAAGGCTGTCATACAGGTAATAAAGGGAGAGAGTGGTGAGGAGATTGCTACTCGGCTGGTATCCGGGTGGCGAATCTGCATAGACTATAGGAAACTGAATGATTCAACATCAAAAGACCACTTCCTTCTCCCTTTCATTGATCAAATCATCGAGAAACTTTCAGGTCAGAAGTTTTATTGCTTTTTAGATGGGTACTCGAGATACAATCAAATTGCTATACATCCAGAGGATCAACAAAAGACCGCGTTCATTTGTCCGTATGGTACCTTCGCTTTTAGGCGAACGCCATTCGGCTTATGTAACACCCCAGCCACCTTTCAACGGTGCATGCTGAGTATCTTTTCAAATATGATCGGGGAGTCCATGGAGATCTTCATGGATGATTTTTCAATATTTGGCAAAACTTTTGAATTTTTCTTAAATCAACTAACTAAAGTGCTTAAAAGATGTGTTGAAACTAACCTGGTACTCAGTTGGGAGAAAAGTCACTTTATGGTTCAAGAAGGAGTGGTTTTGGGTCATGTTATTTCTAGCAAGGGTATTGAGGTCGACCATGCAAAAGTCCGGGTAATTTCTACTCTACCTCCACCAAACAGTGTCAAGGGTGTCCGTTCTTTCTTAGGACACGCCGGGTTTTATAGAAGGTACATTAAGGGTTTTAGTGTCATAACCAAACCGTTGTGTAATATTCTACTTAAAGATGTCCCTTTTGTTTTTGACAAAGAGTGTTTAGAATCATTTGGGCTAATAAAACAAAAATTGGTGGAGGCTCCTATTTTAAAATCACCGAAATTGGTCATTACCCTTTAAGATAATGTGTGATGCTAGTGACTATGCCGTGGGGGCAGTGTTGGGGCAACTAGTGGATAAGAAACCCGTGGTGATATACTATGCAAGTAAGACTCTTTCTGATGCTCAGCTAAATTACACCACAACTTAGAAAGAATTACTTGCAGTGGTGTATGCATTAGATAAATTTAGATCATATATTTGGGGGGAGTAAGGTTGTTGTTTATTTTGATCATAGTGCAGTCAGGTACCCCATGGCAAAGAAGGATGCAAAACCTCGGTTGATCCGGTGGATTTTGTTGTTACAAGAGTTCAACATGGAAATCCGTGACAAGAAGGGATGTGAGAATGTAGTGGCAGATCATTTGTCATGCATTGTGTAGAAAGAAGATGATCCTGTTGGGCAGATAAATGAGACATTCCCTGATGAGCAGTTACTTTCAGTCTCCACTACTCCTTGGTTTGCTAATATTGTGAAATATTTGGCTGCAGGTACAATCCCCGAGTTTTGGTCTAAAAAGAAGAGACATCAATTTATTGCACAAGCGCGCCAATATATTTGTGATGAGCCGATCTATTTAAAGTGGGCGCAGATCAACTGATCAGAATATGCATACCAGAGTCAGAAATTCAACGTGTCTTAAGTTTGGTGCATAGAGGACACTTCAGTGGGCAAAAGACAAGACGTAAGGTCCTAGAAGCAGGTCTATTCTAGTCATCGATCTTTCGGGATGCTTTTGAGTTCGCAAAGATGTAACAAACCAACTTTCGGGTTTGTCCTATAATATATTCATTATATTGTAGGGGTGTATTTTAAAAAAAGAAAGTTGGAGGGTAATATTTATATGGTGGAAATACCTAGTTTTGGATACAACGAGTCATTTTGATAGATGGAGGGGCTGTTTTGTAATTAACACAAACTTAATTTATGTTAAATGAATGATCAGGCAAAACACACACTCTTGTGTGTATGTTTACGTTTTCATCAGGGGAGAACAAGAGAAGGAGCCAAGAACAGAAATTGAGGAGTTACATGTGAAATCAGTTGATTTCTAAGTATTTAGCTTCTTCCAAACATCAAAGTAAGCATCCAGTCTTCTTTAAATCACCATTGAAGTGTTCTTGGTGGATTTTGGTAGAAAACCCGATTTAGGTCAATGGGTGTGGAGATTTTGGTTTGTTGTTGGTTATAAACCTTAATCTAGTGTTGTAAATGGTGGAGAATCATGATTAACATGATTCTAACATCCAATTTAATGATTTTAAAATTAGGGTTCTTGAGATGAAAAATGGGGTTTTCAATTTGATGAAGTTAAATGATGAATTGGTGGTTGATAAGTGTTTGTGGTGTTAATAAACACATTTTTTTTAGTAAAAGCCCTCAATCAATTTGATGAATCAAGAACCTTGTAGAATTTGGTGAAATTGGATAAAACCTTAATGGGTCAAAATGGGTAGAATTGGATTAATAAAGGTTAAAAGCTTGTATGGAGCTTAATAAACCTAGATTAGATGATGAATGAGGATCATAAGATTTTGGGTGGGTGTTAAACTCCAAATAATGAATGTATTTGGGGTAAATTAGATTACTAAAATATTTGGAATGTTTAGGTGATCAATGCGTTAAAGATGTTAGATTTGAAGACCATTTGGAATCTTCATTGGAAAAGGTAAGTACTTTGAGCTTACTTAGTAGTAGATAAGTAGTTGTTACATGTAAATAGATGTATTGTTAATTTTATTTATGTGTTGTATGTTGATTTTGACTTATGTGGTAAATGGTCAAAGTAAGGTGTGAATATGGTAGGATTGTTATAGTTGACACAATGAGGAAATTAGTCAAACTAATGAATAACACGTGGTAAAAGTGGTGTAGTTGAACTATGTGGAATACAGTCAAACTAAACGTGGTAAAAGTAGTGTAACTGACTAATGTGATAAATAGTCAAACAAAAAGTGATAAAAGTAGTGTAAATTGACTTAATGTGTAATAAGTCAAACCATTGTGGATAATGGTGAAATTGATATAAAATTGACTTAATATGGTATAAGTCAAACCATTGTGGATAATGGTGAAATTGGTGTAATTTGACCTTAGTGGTTTAGGTCAAACTATTATGTTGAAATTGGTGTAATTTGACCTTAGTGGTATAAGGTCAAACTATTATGTTGAAATTGGTGTAATTTGACCTTAGTGGTATAGGGTCAAACTATTATGTTGAAATTGGTGTAATTAGACTATGTGGTAAATAGTCAAACTTGAATGTGCAACTGTGGTAAATATGTGTAATTAGACTATGTGCTTAATAGTCAAACTTAATTATGAAAATGTGGTCAATAGATGTAAGATGACTTATCTGGTTATTGGTCAAACTAATGGGTGATATGTGGTTAAATGGTGTAAGTGACTCAATGTGGTCAAGAGTCAACTAAAATGTATAATGTGGTAACATTAGACTAAAATTGACTTAATGCTATGAAAGTCAACCATTGGTAGTAAAACGGTAAATTGGTTGATTACATGAAGTGTGGATACTTCATGGAGGTGTAACGTGAAGTGTGGATACTTCACGAATGGTAGTGAGGTCAAGTACTTCACGGGTGAAAGTGAAGTCAAGTACTTCACGGGTGACATGAAGTATGGATACTTCATGGGTCAGCATGGAGTCAAATACTCCATGTGAGAAAGCGAGAGGTGGATCTCTCGTTAGACATGTGGATATGTCAAGTTGAAAGAATGGTAAAACATACAATGTGAATGGATCATTATGTGTTTAAAGTTGTAGGTTATTATGTACCTAAACTAACGAATTGATAGAACTTGTGTTAAACTCTTAATGAGTGAAAAACGAGTAGTGGTACTCGGGTTTGGGGATGAAAACTAACAAATATATGTTAGTATATGAGGGTAGGCTTATATGGAGTATAAATATAAGTTTATGTTCAATAACGACTTAAAGATGCAAACGGGCTGTGTCGGGAGGGTCGAAAATGCCAACATTGCAAATTCGGGTGTTACAACTTGGTATCAGAGCAGTGGTTTGAGGGATTTGGTGTGCGAGACACCAAACTCAAACCTAAATTGCTATTGATATTGTCGAGAAATGAGAATCCAATGATGGCTTGACCGAGACTCGGAGCTTAAGGGCGAAAGGTTAGTATTGATTAATGTTGTTGGTCGTTATATTTGGTGTCCAATGTGAACTAAATGTGTTGAAAGTTGTTAAAGGATTCATTATATGGAGATAGTAATTGTAATTGGGCATATTACATTATCGATCATGCCTTTCCAGTATGATACTTAATGTAACATGTCTGAATACCTTCTCGATAACCATATGATGATGAACACTAACAATGAGTAAGTGAAGGTGGTTATATGTGTATATATGTATATATTGTGTGTTTGTGCATAGATGATTATACAGGGGTAATTAATGTACACATAGGAAGAAGTAGAGCCTTATAGAGTAACACTAGAGGCCTATAAGTAGGTAGAACACCTACAAACTTATTACTACACGGTCGGGGATGACTGGGGGGAAACATAACTTAGTGGGTAGAATTTGTAGATAGAATTCGATTTATAGACTCACGTGTGATAGAGTCTGTGGCTGTATCACCTCGAGGATGGAGATAAATTTGGGATTAGTCGGGAGAAATGGAAAGCAACATTCTAGTGAAGGATGGCTAAAGCTTTCCATGATGTCATGTCAATCTTCCTTCAAGGGAGATATGAGCTCTTTGAGGCGGTACTTTGAAGAACCGCATGAAGCCTTAAGGGAGGGAGGATCAAACGTAGTCGAATACGTGGAGGAAGGAAACCTTGTCTTCACAAGGGGTTCATGGTGGGCGAGCCAAAGAAGTAAACTGGTGGGAGTTTAATTCGTTGATTAATCGATAATACATCACTATAATGGTATTGGCTTTGAAACAATTCATTGTGATGGGCGGATGGAGTACTACTTGCGGACAGTCGACTCCGAGAAATGGTGGATATTAGACTGGGAGTTCTCAATTTGGAGAAATGCTTAAAGGCGTGAAGATAGCGCAACGCGGTGAATTCAAGAGACGTTCTTGAACTAGCTTTGTCCACAAGCCGTTGTGGATTTTGAAACTGGGAGTTTCTTCACATGCGTTAGACCAGGTGAGATAATCAAATGATTATAGGCATGTCGTATGACTAAGTGTGGTCTTGCCTAAATCTTGGAGTATCAGAGGGATGAAGATAGATCGACTTTCTTGATGCTATCGGCTGACTTATAGAGGATTCTCCTTCAAGGAAATCAAACTCGGGAAACTAGTGGGGTGTGAGGAGGAATTAGTGGTGGCTTCAAGAAAACCAAATATTCTAGCCGAGCTAGAAATCCCTTTGGGAAGGCAATACTTGTTGTTGCCATATGTGTGGAAGTTACATAGGTGGAATGATGGGACACACTACGCCATAGTGTTCAAGTCCTAATCATGTGTGATACGGTGGTTACAAGTCGGGATACATTCGAAGTGACGTCTCGAGTTTAAAGCACACGAATGAAAGGGGGGAGGAAATAGAAATTTTAAGGCTGTCGAGCCAGACATTTCTAACTACCAAAGACAGAACGGAAGTCTTTTGGTATATTTTTGGATGAGGTTATATGTGAATCAGGGGATTCGGGGGCGATTGACATTGCGGGTTTAATAATGTTGACAATTATGTGAATTATTAATTGAAGGATGTGGGTGAAACAATCATATTGAATGGAGTTTTACGATTGTAGTGAAAATTGTGTGGCTACTTAGTAACCATACCAATGTCGTGTATGACTAAAGGGTGATGTGTTAACCCGTTCTCGCCTAGAGACGGTGAAACACGTGGCACAAGAATTAGTGTATGCCTGGCTCATGCCATTGACACCAACCGAGGTAATGGAATATTTGATGTTCCTGTTGTGAAGAAGTTCATAAGGGTTTTATAGCCGAATGTAACTTCTTGGGGTGTAACCGTTCTCTTGAGGAAAAGAAGAACGGGGAATGTATACATACATTTGTCGGGTTTGAACAGGTGTATAAGTCCTAGTTCAACAATGAAGGTAGAGGAGGACGTTATCCCATGAATGGTATCAATTTTGTTATGTATACTATGGTATTGTGGAGGTAACTTTCTAGCTTATTAGAAGTTACACGATTTATGTGGATCAATGTGATAGGTTTATAGACCCATGTATGCTAATGCGGTGGTCGTTTATTCGATGATAGTCGTTTTTATCTTTGAAGCAAGTTGTTCAAACTCATTATCTTCGCGAGTTTTCTGAAATTCCCTGAAAGGAGAGGCCTTTCTTCGGAATGATTTGGTGTGCCATTTTGGCTTTGGGTGGAAACCCATTTTTGGATAAGGCGATGAATTCTAAAAACTTATATGCTGACCCGACAATGATTGAAGTAATCAAGGGGTATATGGTTTTGGAGTCCTAGAACTTCATAGTGGCGTTTGAAGTCTTAAAACTTCACAACTTGTGATTGAAAATGAAGTCTTCAAATTTCAAAGGGAAGAATTTGGAGAGGGAAGTGATGAATCTATACGCGGGGTAGCGTTAGAAGTTTGAATTGAAGTCCTCGAACTTCATCGGTGATCTTGAAGTCCTTGTACTTCATGGGTGATGACCGAGACTTAAAAGTCTCGTGGGTTATTGTATGGTTATTTTGGAGTTTAGCTTTTGGTGGCTGCGGATGAAAAGAGGCACAATCTAGTGTGTGGTTATAAGTGTCTCACTTGCCTACGGGTTAAGGCCAAATACCAAAACTAAACCTACTCTTCCGAGTGGTCGGAGTGCTTTGGTTTAAGATGTGTGTGATACGACATGGTGCATCTGTACCTGTTGAGTCGAATTGAGGTGTTAGTTTCTTCTTCGATTTAGAGGAAACCAAGTGACTAATTACCATTAGTTGAAATATGGTGTCATCTTATCTACCAGTTGAGTATTCATATTCAATTGAATGAATTACTAAATGGTGAACGGTGTCAAATACCGTTTGGTTGGGTAGTATTGAATGTCGTGAAACTAGGTATCTTGGTGTAATTCAAGACCTTGCGTGAAAGATCTTGTTTATTGAGTGTGATTGAAAAATCCACTCAAAGTGGATAGAAAAACCTAAGTGGATTTAGGGAGGAGGTGTATTGAAATTCAAATGGGAACTTTGGCGATATAAAAGTTTCTCTTAATAAGGGGGTGTATCGAACTCAAAAACGTGGGAGGCCAAGTCCCCGTTTAGTGGAACCGTTCAGACTTCACTTTAGTTTGTAAAGTAGTATGTCGTTAGGAGTTACTCGGGGGATCGTGTAGACTCCATGATACTCCTCGTTGTTCATCCATGAGAATGTGTGGTGAGAGAAGTGGATGTTGCTTCTTATATCGGCATTGAGGTGATAGATGATGGATGTTTCATCTAGAGGAACCGGTGACTACCATGGGTAGTTAGGTGAAACGCTTGTGGCATAAGCGGATTATCCAAGTATTGGTTCAGTGGGATCCTTAGATAAGGGTGGAAACTACTCGGGAATCTAAGGATGGATACCCGAGTGTTACCCTAATCTTTTTGTGGATCGGGTTTCGGGGACGAAACCCAAAATTAGAAGGAGTAATTTGTAACGAACAAACTTTCGGGTTTGTCCTATAATATATTCATTATATTGTAGGGGTGTATTTTAATAAAATAAAGTTGGAGGGTAATATTTGTATAGTGGAAATACCTAGTTTTGGGTACAAGGAGTCATTTTGATAGATGGAGGGGCTGTTTTGTAATTAACACAAACTTAATTTGTGTTAAATGAATGATTAGGAAAAACACACACTCTTGTGTGTGTGTTTACGTTTTCATCAGGGGAGAACAAGAGAAGGAGCCAAGAATAGAAATTGAGGAGTTGCATGTGAAATCAGTTGATTTCTAAGTATTCAACTTATTACAAACATCAAAGTAAGCATCCAATCTTCTTTAAATCACCATTGAAGTGTTCTTTGTGGGTTTTAGTAGAAAACCTGAATTGGGTCAATGGGTGTGGAGATTTTCGTTTGTTGTTTGTTATAAACCTTAATCTAGTGTTGTAAATGGTAGAGAATCATGATTAACATGATTATAACATCCAATTTAATAATTTTAAAATTAGGGTTCTTGAGGTGAAAATTAGGGGTTTTCAATTTGATGAAGTTAAATGATGAATTGGTGGTTGATAAGTGTTTGTGGTGTTAATAAACACATTTTTTTAGTAAAAGCCCTCAATTAATTTGATGAATCAAGAACCTTGGAGAATTTGGTGAAATTGGATAAAACCTTAATGGGTCAAAATGGGTAGAATTGGATTAATAATGGTTAAAAGCTTGTATGGAGCTTAATAAACCTAGATTAGATGATGAGTGAGGATCATAAGATCTTGGGTGGGTGTTAAACTCCAGTTAATGAATGTATTTGGGGTAAATTAGATTACTAAAACATGTGGAATGTTTTTGTGATCAAGGCGTTAAAGATGTTAGCTTTGAAGACCATTTGGAATCTTCATTGGCAAAGGTAAGTGCTTTGCACTTACTTAGTAAAAGATAAGTAGTGGTTACATGTAAATAGATGTATTGTTAATTCTATTTATGTGTTTTATGTTGATTTTGAATTATGTGGTAAATGGTCAAAGTAAGGTGTGAATATGGTAGGATTGTTGTAGTTGACACAATGAGGAAATTAGTCAAACTAATGAATGACACGTGGTAAAAGTGGTGTAGTTGAACTATGTGGAATATAGTCAAACTAAACGTGGTAAAAGTAGTGTAATTGACTAATGTGATAAATAGTCAAACATAAAGTGGTAAAAGTGGTGTAAATTGACTTAATGTGTAATAAGTCAAACCATTGTGGATAATGGTGAAATTGATATAAATTGACTTAATATGTTATAAGTCAAACCATTGTGGATAATGGTGAAATTGGTGTAATTTGACTTTAGTGGTATAGGGTCAAACTATTATGTTGAAATTGGTGTAATTTGACCTTAGTGGTATAGGGTCAAACTATTATGTTGAAATTGGTGTAATTAGACTATGTGGTAAATAGTCAAACTTGAATGTGCAAATGTGGTAAATATGTGTAATTAGACTATGTGGTTAATAGTCAAACTTAATTGTGAAAATGTGGTCAATAGATGTAAGTTGACTTATGTGGTTATTGGTCAAACTAATGGGTGATATGTGGTTAAATGGTGTAAGTGACTCAATGTGGTCAAGAGTCAACTAAAATGTATAATGTGGTAACATTAGACTAAAATTGACTTAATGTGGTGAAAGTCAACCATTGGTAGTAAAACGGTAAATTGGTTGATTACATGAAGTGTGGATACTTCATGGAGGTGTAACGTGAAGTGTGGATACTTCACGAGTGGTAGTGAGGTCAAGTACTTCACGGGTGAAAGTGAAGTCAAGTACTTCACGGGTGACATGAAGTGTGGATATTTCATGGGTCAGCATGGAGTCAAATACTCCATGTGAGAAAGCGAGAGGTGGATCTCTCGTTAGACATGTGGATATGTCAAGTTGAAAGAATGGTAAAACATACAATGTGTATGCATCTCTGTGTGTTTAAAGTTGTAGGTTATTATGTACCTAAACTAACGAATTGATAGAACTTGTGTTAAACTCTTAATGAGTGAGAAACGAGTAGTGGTACTCGGGTTTGGGGATGAAAAACTAACAAATATATGTTAGTATATGAGGGTAGGCTTATATGGAGTATAAATATAAGTTTATGTTCAATAACGACTTAAATATGCAAACGGGTCGTGTCAGGAGGGTCGAAATGCCAAAACTGCAAATTTGGGTTTGCTGAACTGGGCTGGAGTATAGGACGCCAGAAGTGGCATCTTGGACGCTAGTCAAACGCCAATCTGGGCTGTTGGACGCCAACTGGCTGATTTTGGGATTTTTGCCTTTTGTTGTTGAAGGGACTTGTGGGAGGTCTCTAAGAGTTCTTATCTCTACTAACCATGTTCAAATTAATTTTTTGAATGTAGGGAAAGCTCCGGAGTGATCTCGGGTCTCGCATTGAGTGGATTTGAATCTCGTGGTTGTGTTTTGCAACTGTTTTTGTTAATATTCTCGTGTGGAGTTTTTATAAATTATTTGGAGTTATTACAAGTTGTGGATAGCTTGTTGGTATTTTTGTTCAAACTAATTAAGGTAATTGTGCTAGTTTAATTCGTGTTTGTAAAACTTAACGTGTGGATACGTTATTTTTCGTTTTGGGACCTAACTTCCGCGCTGTTTTTAAAGTTTAAATCGGGTTGAAAATTTGGGTGTTACAAAAGAACTGTGTGAACTGCCAGAAAATGGCAGTATTTCTAAGAGAAACGAGATGCCACTTTAGTCGATCTTGGTTATGGAAATATTTGACGTATGGGGCATCGATTTCATGGGGCCGTTCCCAAATTCATGTGGGTATCTATACATTTTAGTGGCTGAGGATTATGTTTCCAAATGGGTCGAGGCTATAGCAACTAAAACGAATGACCATACCGTGGTGTGCAAATTTGTGCAAACCAACAACTTCTCACGATTTGGAATCCCTCGTGTGCTCATAGGTGATGGGGGCTCACATTTCAAGAATTTCAAGTTCAGGAAATTGCTTAAACGGTATGGTGTGGATCACAGGATAGCAACCCCATATCATCCACAGACTAGCGGCCAGTGTACTCCCCAGGAAATTCCGGTCTTTATTATAACGATTCCGGCATTTGTAATTCCATTATTATGTGTTTTGCAATTATGAAAGTATCATATTTATCCATTACATTTCATGAGTATACACATATACATACATTGAGTGCAATTATTTCAAATTCAAAAAAATATATATAAGCATTTATATAAATAATTGTTATTATTCTATTAAATAAACATATATATATATATATATATATATATGCTAAGTTATTTATAAACGTATATATATATATATACATATATTTATAAATGAACAACTTACAAAAAATTAAATTATAAATTCTATAAAAAAAAATTAGGGTTTAGGTATTTTAATCAAAATGAGAATTAATTCTATTTAGTAAACTATATTTTTATATTTACAACATTTAATTATAACATAATGATTTATTAGATTTTATAAAAAAAATTATAAGGTTTAATAATTTTATGTTTTATAAATGTTCAGGATTCAAATTGTAAGTTCTAAAACTTTGATTTCATTTAAAAACAAGTTTTTACATGAAATAATAACATCCTGAAACTAGAGGGAATTGTTCTGTCAAATCTCCAAACCTTCCCCTCCCCAAACCGGTCACAGGTTCGAAACCCGCAAACCACCGATTTTCAAGCTTTAATCCCAAACTCGTCCTTGAGATATTTTCCTTGGAAATTGAAAACGGCTACACGTTTAAGTAACTAATCGATCCACTTCTCGAAGTTAATTGGGTTTTCATTAGCTAATCAAGGATGAATTCGTAACCAAAACCCCCACTCACGATCATTTACTCGACCGATCAATGCAGTGCAAATCAACTATAAATAAGGACTTATAATCGTTCACGAAACTCATTGCAAGCTCCCTACACTCCTAACCACATTTGAATTCACCTCTGAGCAACCTAATTCTACCGAAGAAGCCGTCCCTGTTTCCGATCAGTCGTTTTCCAATACTACGCAACCATTTCAGGTAAATTGAGTGTTGTTAGGTTCGTTTTGATTCGACGATCAAAAGCCCCATGGTTTGGGTTTTAATCGTCTGAGTAAAACGGGTCAATTCGGGGGCTAGGGTTACGAGTATATTTGGGGAAGATGACTTGGGAAACTGCGTTTTTTTTTAAATTAAACAAACTAATTCAGAAAAAGGCATCATGCCCAGTCTGATTGTTAGCGTGTGCGCGTGTGTGTGTCCCGGAAGTGGCGCGGGTTCGAGTCCTGGCCACCATTTTTATTTTTGGAATTAATTCCTTTTATTATTTTAATGCATTATTTCAAGTTTAGAAATTCCAATTCAATTTTTTATAAATTCTATAAATATATTCTGGAAGTTTTATAAAAACAGGAATTATAAAGCAATGTCTATTTATTTTATTTTAAATAAAAACATGTTATAGAGCATCTTAAATTCTAAAATAAATAATGAAAATGAATTTTTTAAACAAATTAATTACGTTATTTAGTAATAATGTTATTACACAAGTTTTAATTAAATGTTTAGACATTTTAAAAATTCTTTTAAACTTATAAATAATTAATTTAGTGAGAATAATTATATAAAAACACCTTTAAACTTATAAATGCTTAAATATATATTTCATGTAATTATTTTATACAAAGTTCAATAAATTCTATTTAAAACCTATTTAGTCTTTTATAGTTCATTTAAAATGAATTAATTAATAGATTAATTAACCATTTTATTTACATTAAGTAATTGTTTAATTAATCATTTTATAAAATAAAATTAATTAAACCTTTTTCCACTTTATAATTTATTTATAAATTATTTTTAGAATGATTATATAAATAAATCAAAATACATTATTTTTCATTCCATAATATGTTATTTAACAATTCAAATGTAACATTATTTAAACCTTTTTCCATTCTATGATTTATTAAATTATTTAATTATTATATGAATACAGCCCAAACATTTTAACACTATAAATACATGTATTTTTCCTACAAAACTTGCACGAATCCCATGTCCAGTCTCAAACCCCCATGAAACCCTAAAGTCCCAAAAATCTACTTAATTGCATTTAGACGTACATTGAACTTAGAGTACCATTATCTATGTAAGTGTGTTGTGAGAAATCCTCACAAGACCCATTCATCTTACCAATTCCTATTACTTCTAGCTTCAATACAAGTGAGTTTCATAGCCTCCTTTCTCTTTACTATTGTTTACAAATACTCGAGGTGGAACATGTTTACATAAAATACATACACAAATTCAATACCATTGTTCTCATGCTAACGACTGTGTGCTTTATGTCTTAAACTACTTGGCGACCATACGTGTATTCATGTTTAGTACAGTCATTAACTTGCGAGGCAGGCCTAAGGTAGTAACTTTTATGTTCATTTATACGGGAATCCGATACCATACTTAACACAAACCTTGGCGGGTTTTGCGTGTACCATTTACTACTTTTTCTAAAACACAATCAGTTGGATTGTACATACCAGTTTTCCATTACTACAGGTTGATTGTATGCTTTGGAACCTTGTATGTTTTTACATATATGCCTTGGATTATGCTTTGAACATACTGAATTGTAAACTCTTTTCAACTTTTGTTTGGTGTCAAAACCTATGTTACTCACCAACTACTTGTAGTTGACATTTACTCACATGTTTCAGGTGCACATGTTTGATGACCGTGTTGAACACTTAGGACCTTGGACCTAGCAATAATGAAGCTTAATTATATTTATATTTTGAATTCTTTGTTTTCTATTACTTTGTGTAATGGATGTTTTTAATTATGATGAATAAATACTGTCACTTATTAATAGATGATTATGTGCTTATAGACAACTGCGTCAGCCCTGGCGTATAATCCGCCGCCGGCCGGGTGTGACAGGTTGGTATCAGAGCCATGGTTATAGGGAATTAGGATATTAGACACACATGACCTAGACTATAACCTAGGAGTCCCAAACATGAGTTTAACTTGTGTCTCTTATTAGGAACTCCACTCTATACTTAATCCACTTACATATACCTATCTACACCTATCTATTTCTATCTACGTGGTGCAATTACATGAACTACAACATTCAAGGGACTACATGAAACTATTTGAAACTACTTGAAACTACATGAAACTTACTCTTAGACCTAAGGGTCTAGTCCAAAATGAAAATCTCATCAATGGTATGTAGGTTCTAACTAATGAATGAGAACTTATGCAATCCGGAAGGGTGGATGCCTGTATTCTAGAAAATTCTGTCTAGGAAAGCATTTCGTATGAATCCAAGTCAACCGATGGACCAGTTATGCTTTCCTGGGAATTCTTGGGATGAGTGTCCACTTATAGGCTAAAGCACGACTTCTCGGACATTAGAGGAACTTAAATTACTTTGATAAGTCAATGTGCTCATTCGGGTACCATCCATGTATTATCGAATATCTCATGATTCATTTACAAACTCTTACACATGATTCATATCTCATGAATTTTCTATTCATCCCTTTGTAGAATGCCTCCCCGTCGTGAACGTAGAAACAACCTCAGTGACAGGATCATCCAACAAATGGCTACGATTTTACCAACCATGGTCAACCGGCTGAACCGGAATGCTGCTCCAAGAAATCCCACGTGCACATTCAAGCATTTCAATTTCTGTAACCCCACCAAGTACTACGGGAACGAAGGAGCCACTGGACTTCTCCAGTGGTTCGAAAGCATTGAGGGAAATTTCATCAATGTCGACTGCCCCGAGAACCTCAAGGTTCGTTATGCTACTAGTGTCTTCCAGAAGAGGGCACTCACCTGGTGGAACGGGGAAAAGCGTAACCGTGGGATTGAAGTTGCACTAGCTCTACCTTGGGCTGATGTTAAGGCACTCATGACTGATGAGTTTTGACCTTGTCCAAGAAGGGTGCTAAGGAAACCCTTGAGAAAACCACTACTGAACCCCCCCAAGGAGACCAAGGCTGAGTCTTCCTTCAATGGAAAGAAAAGGAAGGGCAGGAACTTTGCCATTATCACTCCTGCAGCACCTTTAGCCCAAGTGGCCCCTATTTCCTTCAACCCCAACAAGAAGCCATAGGTGGGAACACTACCTTTGTGCAACACTTTCCAGCTCCATTATACTACCAACATGCCATGTCGTCTATGTACCAATTGTGGACGTTCTGGGCATATGTCTAACATCTGTCGTGCTGTTCCCCGAGTTAACCAAGTCTACCAACCTGTTGTTCCTGTTCCTGCTGCTATCACCCTGGGTCGTGCTTGTTACAAGTGTGGTGACCCAAATCATTTCAGGAACCGTTGTCCTAGGTTGGTCATTGTGAATCAAGACAACATGAACCAAGGAAACATTGTTCAGGGAAACATGAATCAAGGGAACGCGAACCTGGGAAATGTGAATCAGGGGAATGCAAACCCCGTAGCTCGTGGACGTGCCTTCAACATTAATGCCAATGAGGCTGAAGCCAACAACGACGTGGTGAACAGTACGTATCCAATAAATCAATAATATGCTTCTATCCTATTTGATACTAGTTCCGATAGAAGTTTCGTGTCCTTTGAATTTGAACCGCAACTTGCTATGAGTCAAACTAAGTTAGACAGATCCTTTGATATCTTAGTAGCGGATGGATATTCAGTTACATGTGACACATTAGAGATTTTACCCTAAACTTGAATAGCCATGACTTCTCGATTAACCTTATTCTTATGGCTCTCGGAGGTTTCGACATCATAGTAGGCATGGATTGGCTAACCAAGCATCATGTTGAAGTCATCTATTTTGACAAGTACATCCGTATCCCTCTTAACCCGAGCGACATTTTGAACGTCTATGGTGAGAAGCCGTCTAAAGGGCTAAAGCTTATGTCTTGTACTACCGCGCAGAAGTACTTACGGAAGAAATGTGTGGCATTCTTGGCACTTATTGAGGAGCGGAAAGGAAAAGATAAAAGTCTCCAAGACATTCCGGTGATCAAAGAATTCCCAGAAGTATTTCTCGAAGACTTACCCGGTCCTCCTCCCGCACGTCAAGTCGAATTCCGTATTGACCTAGTGCCAGGAGCAAACCCCATGGCTAAGTCACCCTATCGTCTTGCACCCTCAGAAATGCAAGAACTTTCAAGCCAGGTTCGGGAACTTTACGAAAAAGGATTTATTCGTCCAAATGTTTCTCCTTGGGGTGCACCTGTCTTATTTGTCAAGAAGAAGGATGGTTCTTTCCGGATGTGCATCTACTACCGGGAACTCAACAAGCTTACTGTGAAGAACCGTTATCCACCTCCGAGGATTGATGATCTGTTTGATCAACTTCAAGGCTCGACTTTTTCTCAAAGATTGATCTTCGTTCTGGTTATCACCAGTTACGAGTCCTTGAATCCAACATCCCAAAAACATCCTTTCGTACAAGGTACGGTCATTATGAATTCATGGTTATGCCCTCCAGTCTGACCAATGCACCCGCGGTGTTCATGGCTCTCATGAACCGCATGTGTAAACCGTACTTGGACAAATTCGTGATCGTCTTCATTGACGATATTCTCATATATTCAAAATCAAAAGTGGAGCACGAAGAACACTTGCGATTGGTTTTGGATCTCTTGAAGAAGGAGCAGTTGTACGCCAAGTGCTCCAAGTGTGAATTTTGGCTAAAAGAAGTCCAATTCTTGGGCCATATAGTCAACGAGAAGGGCATTCACGTGGATCCTGCTAAGATTGAAGCAGTGAAGAACTTGCAAGCTCCAAAGACCCCTACGGAAGTCCGCTCGTTTCTTGGCTTAGCGGGATATTATCGTCGTTTCATATCGAACTTTTCAAAGATCGCGGTGCCACTCACAGCCTTAACACATAAAGGCAAGCCCTACGAATGGGGACCAAAACAAGAGGAAGCCTTTCAAAGCCTGAAGAAAAAATTACGTGAGGCTCTTATCTTGACTCTTCCCAATGGAACCAAAGACTTTGTCGTTTACTGTGACGCTTCCCACTTAGGCCTTGGTTATGTTCTAATGCAACGAGGCAAAGTGATTTCTTATGTGTCCCGACAACTCAAAATCCACGAGAAGAATTATACGACGCACGATCTTGAGCTGGGTGCGGTCGTATTCGCTCTCAAAATTTGGAGGCACTACTTATATGGTACTAAGTGTGTGGTTTACACCGACCATAAGTGTCTCCGACACATTTTCAATAAAAAAGAACTCAACATGAGGCAAAGGCGTTGGGTTGAACTTCTAAGCGACTACGACTGCTATATTCGTTACCATCCTGGTAAGGCGAATGTCGTAGCCGATTCTCTTAGTCGTAAAGAATCTATCAAGATCCACTGCATTCAGATTCAGAATGACATTCAAACTCGCATCTTCGAGGCACAACACCTCTCTGTCACTGAAGGAAACATGTACAACAAAATGTCATGTGGTGTAGAACTCCAACTTGAAACCAAACCTAACGGGTTACTTTACTTCCTGAATCGTATATGGATTCCGGACCGTGACAATCTTCGTACTTTCGTCATGAACGAGGCTCACAAGAATCATTATTCTGTGCATCCTGGTGCGGATAAAATGTACAAGGACCTTCATACTCAATATTGGTGGCCTGGTAAGAAAAAGGACATTGCTCTATACGTGTCCAAGTGCCTTACTTGTTTGAAGGTTAAGGCCGAGCACTAGCGTCCACCTAGTTTACTTGAACAACCCAAGATTCCCGTGTGAAAATGGGAGTGTATTTCCATGGACTTTATAACCAAACTCCCGCATACGTCTCGTGGTCATGCTAGTATTTAGGTAATCATCGATCGTTTGACAAAATCTGCTCATTTCCTACCGATTCGTGAAGACTATCGAGTCGAGAAATTGGCTCGAATCTATAATGATGAGATTGTTAGTCGTCACGGTGTACCTCTCAACATTATTTCCAATCGTGATAGACGATTCACCTCTCGTTTCTGGCAATCTTTGCAATCAGCTTTAGGTACTAAGCTGAATCTTAGTACGACTTACCATCCGCAAACTAATGGTCGATCCGAACGAAAGATTCAAACCCTCGAAGATATGCTTAGAGCCTTTGTCATCGACTTCAAGGGAAATTGGGATTTACATCTACCCTTAGTTGAGTTCTCGTATAACAACATCTATTACACGAGCATTGACATGGCTCCTTTCGAAGCACTTTATGGTCGGAAGTGTCGTTCTCCCATCTGTTGGGCTGAGATTGGTGAAGCACAAGTCACTGGTCCCGAACTCATTCAGGAGACTTCCGACAAGATCATGTTAATCCAAGACAACCTTCAAGTAGCAAGGAGTCGACAAAAAAGCAATGCCGACAAACGTCGAAAACCCTTAGAATTTCAAGGCGACGACCTAGTCCTTCTCAAGGTGTCCCCTTGGAAAGGCGTGGTTCATTTTGGAAAGAAGGGAAAACTTACACCAAGATTCGTACGTTCTTTTTAAAATCCTTTAACAAATCGGGAAGGTAGCCTACAAGTTGGATCTACCTGAAGGACTCAGCAACGTTCATCCGACATTTCATGTCTCGAACCTAAAGAAATGCTTAGCCGACGAAAACCTTCACATTCCGCTTGACGAGGTTCACATTGATGAGTCAATGCACTTCGTGGAGAAACTTGTGGAGATCATGGACCGAGAGGTTAAACAACTCAAGCGAAGTCGTATTCCAATCGTTAAGGTTCGGTGGGAATCCAAACATGGCCCAGAGTTCACTTGGGAACGTGAGGATCAGATGAAAACTAAATACCCACACCTATTTCCTGGACCCTCTCCCTAATCAATTTCGAGACAAAATTTTCTAAAGTAGGGGAGACTGTAATCCCCAGGAAATTCCGGTCTTTATTATAACGATTCCGGCACTTGTAATTCCATTATTATGTGCTTTGCATTTATGAAAGTATCATATTTATCCATTACATTTCATAAGTATACACACATACATATATTGAGTGCAATTATTTCAAATTCAAAAAAATATATATAAACATTTATATAAGGATTTATATAAATAATTGTTATTATTCTATTAAATAAACATATTAATATATATATATATATATGCTAAGTTATTTCTAAACCTATATATATATATACATATATATATATACATATATATATATACACACATACATATATTTATAAATGAACAACTTACAAAAAGTTAAATTATAAATTTTTAAAAAAAATTAGGGTTTATTTATTTTAATCAAAATGAGAATTAATTCTATTTAGTAAACTATATTCTTATATTTACAACATTTAATTATAACATAATGATTTATTAGATTTTATAAAAAAATTATAAGGTTTAATAATTTTATGTTTTATAAATGTCCAGGGTTCAAATTGTAAATTCTGAAACTTTGATTTAATTTAAAAACAAGTTTTTACATGAAATAATAACATCCTGAAACTAGAAGGACCTGTTCGGCCAAATCCCCAAACCTTCCCCTCCCCAAACCGGTCGCAGGTTCGAAACCCGTAAACCATCAATTTTCAAGCTTTAATCTCAAACTCGTCCATGAGATATTTTCCTTCGAAATTGAAAATGGCTACACGTTTAAACCAACTAATCGACCCACTCCTCGAAGTTAATTGGGTTTTCATTAGCTAATCAAGGAAGAATTCGTAACCGAAACCCCCACTCATGATCATTTACTCGATCGATCAATGCAGTGCAAATCAACTATAAATAGGGACTTGTAATCGTTCACGAAACTCATTCCAAGCTCCCTACACTCCTAACCACATCTGAAATCACCTCTGAGCAACCCAATTCTACCGAAGAAGCCGTCCCTGTTTCCGATCAGTCGTTCTCCCGTACTACGCAATCATTTCAGGTAAATTGAGTGTCATTAGGTTCGTTTTGATACGACGATCAAAAGCTCCATGGTTTGGGTCTTAATCGTCTGAGAAAAACGGGTCAATTTGGGGGCTAGGGTTACGGGTATATTTGGGGAAGAAGATGACTTGGAAATTTGCGTTTTTTTTTTAAATTAAACAAACCAATTCAAAACAAGGCATCATGCCTAGTCTGATGGTTAGCGTGCGTGTGACCCGGAAGTGGCGCGGGTTCGAGTCCCGACCACCATTTTTATTTTTAGGATTAATTCCTTTTATTATTTTAATACATTATCTCAAGTTTAAAAATTCCAATTCAATTTTTTTATAAATTCTATAAATATATTCTGGAAGTTTTATAAAAACAGGAATTATAAAGCAATGTCTATTTATTTTACTTTAAATAAAAACATGTTATAGAGCATCTTAAATTCATAAATAAATAATGAAAATGAATTTTTTAAACAAATTAATTACGTTATTTAGTAATAATGTTATTACATAAGTTTTAATTAAATGTTTAGAAATTTTAAAAATTCTTTTAAACTTATAAATAACTAATTTAGTGAGAATAATTATATAAAAATACCTTTAAACTTATCAATACTTAAATAATTATTTCATGTAATTATTTTATACAAAGTTCAATAAATTCTATTTAAAACTTATTTAGTATTTTATAATTCATTTAAAATGAATTAATTAATAGATTAATTAACCATTTTATTTATATTAAGTAATAGTTTATTTAATCATTTTATAAAATAAAACTAATTAAACCTTTTTCCACTTTATAATTTATTTATAAATTATTTTTAGAATGATTATATAAATAAATCAAAATGCATTATTTTCCATTCCATAATATGTTATTTAACAATTCAAATGTAACATTATTTAAACCTTTTTCCATTCTATGATTTATTAAATTATTTAATTATTATATGAATACAGCCCAAACATTTTAACACTATAAATACATGTATTTTTCCTACAAAACTTGCACGAATCCCATGTCAAGTCTCAAACCCCCATGAAACCTTAAAGTCCCAAAAAATCTCCTTAATTCCATTTAGACGTACATTGAACTTAGAGTACCATTATCTATGTAGGTGTGTTGTGAGAAATCCTCACAAGACTTATTCATCTTATCAATTCCTATTACTTCTAGCTTCAATACAAGTGAGTTTCATAGCCTCCTTTCTCTTTACTATTGTTTACAAATACTCGGGGTGGAACATGTTTACATACAATACATACACAAATTCAATACCATTATTCTCGTGCTAACGACTGTGTGTTTTATGTCTTAAACTACTTGGCGACCATACGTGTGTTCATGTTTAGTACAATCATTAACTTACGAAGCAGGCCTAAGGTAGTAACTTTTATGATCATTTATACGGGAATCCGATACCTTACTTAACACAAACCATGGCGGGTTTTGTGTGTACCATTTACTACTTTTTCTAAAACACAATCAGTTGGATTGTACATACCAGTTTTCTATTACTAAGGGTTGATTGTACGCTTTGTAACCTTGTATGTTTTCACATATATGCCTTGGATTATGCTTAAAACATATTGAATTGTAAACTCTTTTCAACTTTTGTTTGGTGTCAAAACCTATGTTACTCACCAACTACTTATAGTTGACATTTACTCACATGTTTCAGGTGCATCAGTTTGAGGACCGTGTTGAACGCTTAAGACCTTCGACCTAGCAATAATGAAGCTTGATTATATTTATGTTTTGAATTCTTTTTTTTCTATTTCTTTGTGTAACGGATGTTTTTAATTATGATGAATAAATATTGTCACTTATTAATAGATGATCATGTGCTTATGGACAACCGCGTCAGCCCCGGCGTATAATCCGTCTCCGGCCTGGGTGTGATAGCCTGGTAGAAGTATCAAACAGGCAGATCAAAGAGATTCTACAGATGATAGTAAGGTCAGACAGGAAGGATTGGTCAGCCAATCTCAACGATGCCTTGTGGGCCTACCGCACAACGTTTAAAACTCCTATTGGCACCACACCGTACCGACTGGTATATGGCAAGGGCTGCCGCTGGCTGGTTGAAATTGCACATTGGGCTTTATGGGCAGTCAAGGAAGTTAATCTAGATTATGATGCTGCCGGTGTGGAACGGAAGTTGCAACTGAATGAGCTAGAGGAGTTGGGAGATGAGGCGTATGAGTGTGCATCCGCATACAAACATAGAATGAAGAAAGTGCATGATGCAAAGTTGAAGAAGATGAAATTTGAAGTGGGCTAGAAAGTTTGGCTATACAATTCAAGGCTCAAGTTTTTTCCAGGGAAGTTAAAGAGCAAGTGGATGGGCCCGTACTTGGTTACACGGGTAGGTAATTTTGGAGACATTGAGATCGAAGACTTCGATGATCATCTGAGGCAGGTGGTAAATGGGCACCGTCTGAAACCATACTTGGAAGCTGTGGATATTAACACCACTGAAGAATTAGTAAGCTGTTTGATGTGTGAGCAGGAGGATGACACGTAACATCAGTGAGGTACACCGCGTCTAGCTGAAGACGTTAAACTTAGCGCTCTTGGGAGGCAGCCTAAGGTTAGTTAGTTTAATTTCTTGTCTAGTTAAATGAACTTTGTGGGTATGTTCTCTAGAAACCCTCACGAGACTAAACTCATCCTCTCGGGCTACCGAGGGGTTTAAAAGGCTTGTTGCATACGCTAAATGCATCCGTGATTCCTACGAAAGTGAGTTAGGTTGTTATTTCTTTATTTTCATTTCTTTGTATGCAATTGGCCAAGTGTGGGGATGTCTATAGGGAAATCAATGAGTGTAATTGAGGACAATACACAAACCCGTGGGGGGTAGGATGCCGTTGTAGAGTTTGTATAATTTTAAAATTTTTTCAGTATTTTCAGTATAGTTTTGTGTTTTTCTAAGTTTTTGCAGGGATTCGTGGCCATTTGGGTGAGAAAGAAATACTCAGGAATGATGTTCCAGGTATGTATGAACATTAATAAAGGGTTGGAACAAGTTTTGGAGAAAGTAGAAAAAATTGAATTTTTGAGTTAAAGGCAAAAAGTCCAAAATTCGTCCAAACTTTCTGTTAACAACGGTCCCTCGCGGTACGCGAGAGTTCTTGGCCCTTCTTCGCGACCCGCGAAAGACAAAAATAGGGGCCGGTGATATTTTTGTCCCTCGCGGTACGCCAGGGAAGTCCCTCTGCTTCTTCACGACATGCGAGAGACCCTGGTTGGCCATTTTCTTCCCTAATTTTTTATTTTTGTAATTTTGAGTCGTGTCAGTCTGTCGGGTCTTTTATTTTTGTTATTGCGTCTTTTTATTGACTCGATATGATATTCTTGGTTTGTTTCGAAGCTTATCTTTGTAGGTTTGGATTAAAATCATCCGTACTCAATCTCCATTCGGGTGACAATAGTTTGAGCTTGACTCTTCTATACAAGGCAGCCCATTAGTAGAGTCTGACACGATCGCAAATGAAATGCTATACGATCGTTTGTCCAGCTAAGTTTTCTTTATTTTTGTATTTTTTTTTCTTTTCGTTTTAGTATCGCTCTTCCTACATTAAGGGCAATGTAGAGTTCAAGTGTGGGGAGGGGAAACCTTAGTCCAGGTTTGTATTAGAGTCTGTGTTTGAGTCATAAAATTTCAAAAACAAAATCCATAAAAATAAAAAAAAATTCAAAAATGTCCATGGATTAGAATTTTTGCAAAATACATGGAAAATGATAGGTAGAATCGAAAACTTTGCTTGTGAATTGAAATGAAATAAAATAATAAATGCGTATATTTTGTAACATTTTGGTAGGCCCAACCAATTTAAGAGCTTAAATATCCTGATAGTGTATCTAGGTTTAAATGAATAATAATTCAGGATATCTTGTGTGTTCTCATCTTAGGGGTGTCGGTAAGGTTGAAACTGTCAATATAGGGTGATAGGTACCTCTATAAGCAAGAGTTTATAAATTTTTAAAATCTTTGGCACACCGCTTTCTTTTTATGAGAATAAAGTCGAAAGTTTGTGGCGCATACATTTCATAATCCATCATTCATGAGCTTAATTAATTAGATTGAAAGATTGAGATCTGCCTACGTGTTACCTTCCGGGTTACAAGCTTGGTTGAAACGCCCATGGGTAGATTCTTAAGTGATCAATCATAGATGACTAAGTTTGACTTATGTGTTACCTTCTGGGATGGTGACCTGGTTGAAACGCCTCTAAGTTGAGTTTATGTTCTTCATTGCTTAAAAACTGAAGCTTGTGTGTTACCCTCCGGGATAGTGACTTAGTTGAAACACTAATGGTTAAGGTTTATTCATAGTTAATAAAAGCTCATATCATTCATCCATTGATCCATAGTTCATCTGATTTTTAAAACTTCTAAATTAGTGTTTATAGTGGTGGGAAATCTATAAGGTTTAACCCGTGCCTAAACATGACTGTGAGATGGGATTAGGCTGAGTTGTAGCTTCTGAGTGTGAGACCCATAGATAGCATGTTGCTTGGTAATGAATAGGATAGAAGATCACAGAATCGGGGGCTCGAGAGTCGATGGTTGTGTTTAATAGGATCGAAATACCGGTTGTTACAATTAACGTGTGAGTATGTTTTTTAGTTATAAAGGGTGAAACAAGTTTTTCGATAATGATTCCATTGCATAATTCTTTTTCGGGACGCAAAAGGTTAAGTGTGGGGATGTGACGTAGGGTCAAATATCCCGTATATATGTGTCGTTTTTGTATAGTTTTAACAGTTTAATTTTGTATTTCCAGCCGGTTTTATGTGTGTTTTGTAGTTTGAGTGTTACAGGGTAATTGTGCTTATTGAGCGGGGAGATACGAGTCATAAACATGAAGGCATTAAAGCACGGAAAGTCAAGGAATTCAACAAAAGTCAAAATGCTAAAATCTAGGGTCTTCGCGGTACGCGAAGACCAGGAGGCAATTCTTCGCGACACACGAGAGAAGGAAAAAGGCCCGCAACTATTTTGGCCTTCGCGGTACGTGAAGGCCCGACCAGAAAGCTTCACGATACGTGAAGAACCTGTTTTGCGGCAATTTTAACCTAATTCCAATTATAAGCCCAGTGTGATCCTATTCTCAAATAATCTTTTACTTCAACCGTTTCAGAAGTTCCTAGGGGTGATTTTCAGTATTCTTGGCTTAATTGTTCTTAATTCTTCTTGCTTGTAAGTTCTATATTAGATATTGCGAGATTTGTTACGATTATGTGCGGCTAAGCTCTTCGTGATCCCTCCGAGTGAACGATTTATGCATGTACTCATCTGGTTTTAGTAGATTATCAGTATTGGATTGAATTTTGTGAACCCTTTAAGTTCTTTGGATTCAATTGTTTGTTTGATTTAGTTTAACGTTTGTGCATGTGCTATCGTTTCTTGGTTTTCTTGCATCGGGAATAATTTGGCTGTGTGCTAGGTTTTATAAAATTGAAATTGAATTGAACAATTTAAACAAGGTTATGTCTATGTAACCTCCTATCTGATTTGAAACTAAAACTGAACTTGTGCTTTGCTGAATCTGAAACCCGAAGTGGTCCTTTTTCTCCTATCGTTTTCTCAATCTCAAATTAAATGTTTTTGATAGTTCCAAGTGTTTGAAGTAATAAAGTTTTAAACTTCAGTGGTAATTGAATTGTTTTAGTCTAAATAGCATTCTCCACGAGTTACATGTGGATTCGACAACCCTACTTCCTATACTGTAGTCTAAGTAGCTAAGGAGTAATTTTTAATATTGTTTTTTATTAGCCTTCGACAAACATTGCTCAAAATTCAACTTCAAGTGTTCCAACCACTGTTGAACAAAGTTTCTTCTCAAGTGGTTATGTTGACTAGAGTAGCCTACCTGAAGATGAAGGTCATGCATTAATGGAACATGTAAACGTGGAAACCCCAACTATTAATGTTTCTCCTCAGAGAGCTTCTACATTAATGGACAACATTTGATATATTCATAAAATTGCTCTTCATTTGACCAAGCATCTCTTCATATTCAACATCTATTTTACTCCATCACTTCTGATGAAAAGTATAATGTTTCTACTACAAATGGACACCACAACTCTCGGTGAGCCTTCATTTGAAGCTCATTCTATTGAAACAAGGTCTCCTTCAGTGTCTGATTTGCTTTTTGATAACTCAAACACTTAAACTTGATGCTAATATGACCTATGAGACCAATGTATATTCTTCTCTTCTCAGCTTTTTCTCTCCATCCTCATTAATCATTGAGGTTGAGAATAGGGTTGATAAAGAAAAGGTCTCTACCCATGGTCACGAGGAGGCGGTCATTGAAAATGTTATTACATCCATCAATGCGTCATTGAGTGGGGCACAAATTATTGTGGCATCATCATTTGAGCCACTGGATAGTTTGTTTGGCTTTAGGACCCCCTTAATGGAAACCAACAATGTTGTTCTTAAAATAGAGTTGGGAAGTCAAAAGTACCAATAACAAGGAGCACTTGAATCTGGTTCTAAACCTCATCCAAGTAAAACTACCACTGATAGGGTATTGGGTGATTCTGTTAATTTAGATAAGGGTTCAACACACAATTTTATGGAATTGATGGCTGCTATTCATACCCTCCAGTCGAAGGTATGTGGTCTCAAGGAGACCCTCACTAATATGGCCAAGGAGAAAGTCCAATAATCCTCTAATCACACCTAATTGTTGGCACGAGTTCAATCTCTCCTAAACACTCAAGTCACTTCCAATATCCCACCAGCCTTTTCAACAGTAGTGGATATTTCTACTCTTACAACTGTTGTCACCTCCTTAGTTCTTTCTTCAATTAAACCTATTTTGACCAATGAGAAAGTTGTTCTTAAAAGGGATCTTAAATTGGCTGCAGAAATAACCAGAATTACAGTTGAATACCACAGTCATGAAATTATCAGGCATCTCACTGACTTTAGAGCTCAACTTACTCAACTTTCTAGTGTTTCCCCTCATGCCCCCTAGATTCCAAATGATGATACGAAAAGGGGGTGAAGTTGAAATTGAAATGAGGAGTTATGCTTAAAAGGGCAACAAAACCTACATCCACTGATGATAAACCTGTCATTCCTAAATAATTGTGTTAAGTCCTGGGGAATTTGCTCTTTAAAATCAATCCATGTAACTACTTTAGGATGACAAGAAAAAGAAGGAGTTTAAGAAAAAGGAGTATGAGGATGAAGGAAAATTAAGAGAGTCTGCAAAGAAAGTGGATGAAATTGCTGCTAAGGCAAGGGAGGAAATGAAATTCATCATTCCTCCAAATATTTAACAATTACCACACACAGACCCCAGTCCATTTGGCCCATATGACACAACTATCACTCCAATCTCACAACCACCTAAAACCCCATCCAATACTATACCCAAATCCACAACCACTGCCTTTCAAACACCAACACCCACTACCTAACCTAAGAAACCAACATCCACTACTCCACAAAAATCATTACACATTGTTCAACCCAAGAAACCAACATCCACGGCTCCACCAAAGAAACCCATATACAGTGTTTCTGAACCAACAAAGCCTAGATCCACCGCTTCAAGATCCATTGATCCAAAACTATTAGTGGTTCTTAAGTCGTTAGTGGATACCAAACCCAATTCATCATTATTAGTGGATCCTATTTCTTTTGCACCTATACGACCATCCCTTGATAAGCCAACATCCTCTAATGAGTTGCTAGTGTCAAAAATCATTCCAAACATCTCAACTTCAAGAAAGCGAAAACTCATTCTGTCAAATGAAGATGATGACGTTTCTTCATTCTTTGTTCCTAAACAATCAGAAATACCCACGGAGGGAAAAATGAAGAAATTGGTAAAGAAATGGTTGTGTATCAACCACCTGATACCTCCAAAGACATTTAAGTAGCCTTGAAGCATCAAGAAGAATATGATGCAGAAGCTTTGGATTACAAGATACAAAAGGAGTTCAACATTACAAATGCTCATTTTGAAATGGAACTATACAGTGATCATCTAGACTGGCTGATGGGAATTGGAAAGTGATGTGTCATCAATCATACATATTTTACATCATAATCACCCTAATATTTAGCTGATTTTGGAGCAATTGCATTAGAATTAGTACTTAATTGGTTCATTTGAGATAACTGCAGGTTATTTGGCTTCCTTCACTAAACGGAATGAAAAAGTCAAAGAAAACAAGAAAATACGGAATTTAGAAGCCAGGCACGCCTTTATACAAGTCTATAGTGCTACACTAGACCCGGTGGGTAGAGATTTTAAACTCTTGTTAACTTGGATTGGGTATTCAAGCAAAGCATTCGAGTTTTAGGTAAACCTTGTGTTTTGTGTCGGTAGTCTTCTATCCTCTTGCCATAAGCTTTAGAGGACTTCTAGAAGGAGCCATGTAGTGTTAAAGCTTGGGATTGAAGTTCTATTTATTTAACTTTTATTGTAGTCAAGATGTCTTTAAACCAACATTGCGATGGTTATTGTGTCTAGCGACATTCTAGCTTTCCAATAGGTTGAGGGTCACGGTAACCGTACCTGGAGCCCTTCCACTTTGTTACCAAAAACATAAATCAGTCAATTTTAGTCTTCATTACATGATTTTAGGTGGTTAGCGTGTCATATCATTCTAACTTTCCAAAGAGTCATATGATTTGATAACCCTAACTTGCATCCATTTCTACATTTACATATTAGGTTTTCACAGAGTGGCTTTGAGGTGGCTATGTATCCTAGCTTTCCAATAAGGCATACGATTTGGTAACCGTACCTAGAACCAAGCCAACTTGACATTTAGGTGTATTAACGACTTAAGGTAGCTAGCACTTGCTAGGGCCTATTAGTTGTCCAACCGGTCGTTAAGAATGGGTGAGGAGTCGTTCCCCTTTTCTATTATTTGACCACACCATTAAACTATTTCTAAAATATCGATTTATTACCAAGTGGATTCTAGCCCAAGTGTGTAGTTAGTTAATATATTAATCATTTTATAAATTATACAACCTGCGAATTGAGTTAAAATATTTCCTATAAATATATACTACTAGCACAACACACATCAGAGAGTATACCGAGGAACAATTATCTAATGGGTCTTTTGAGTAAATGAAAGAAGATAGAAGGAGAACTGAAAATATGATTGAGGATAATGTAAAGAAAGTCTAGGTCATGAAGAAAATGTCAAGTGCAAGGAAGAAGAAAGATCCTAAGACTCTTGCATTTCAAAACGTGGAGGAAATATCTCTTTTATGCTAAGGTCAACACTAATTGGGCATCTCTCAACAGGATAGGAGAAGAGAGGTTAAACATAGAGAGTCAGGCTTTTAAAAGATCAAAAGTTAGTAAGAAGTTGGCTCTCAAAAGACAACATGCCTACGATATATGTGCAAAGTATTATGGATAATATGAATCCTCCTCTTCCAATGATTCTGGCTGTTCCAACTCAATAGTCACTTCTTTCTTTAAAACAACATTACAATCTTGAATTTCAAATAATGAAGATGACACAATAGACTGTGAAAGGCTATTCTATTGATGAGAAAATATTTTTGAGAAGCATTTTACTTGAAAGAGTTCATTTGGTTAGAAAAGAGCTTGCTGGTTCACAAGATACTATTTTAAAGAGAGTTGGGATATTTGTGTGGCGTTGTGACAAGGACACTCAAACTATTACAATTTTTAGAAAAGATGGATCCTCTGAAACAATCAAACTTTGGTTTGAAGTTCTTCAATTGCTAAAGGAAGACCTAATTGGTCTAGCAAGACTGTCACTACAAAGTGATGCAAATGATGTGAAAGCACAAGTCTTTGAAGAGCAATTAAGGGCCCATGTTACAAAGTTGGGTCTAAATTGATCAGAGTTTATAAAGGGGTACAAAATACGTGTTTTGGCATCATCGGTTCTAGGGGAGTTTGTTGAATTTGAGAGTTAGAACTATTGATACACATCCTCTAATTAAGCCTTGTATTCTATGAAGACTATCCAGTGATTAATATCAGTGGAAGGTAGTAAAGGAATAACATCCTTATCAATGGATGTCCATCTATTAGTGGTTTCTCAACATGACTTCATTGAAAAGTAATTCAATTATACTATTTTGTCCTTTAGTGTGAGTTATTTTGCTGATGTCAAGGAAATCTAAATATTCCATGTCTGTTATATTTCGTAATTGTAATGATTCACAATAACAATTCTGGTAAGCTTATGTGTGCGTAATGAGAGTGTGAATTATTCAGTAGTGAGATAAATCGATATTGTATCGAGGGGAGACTGTAATGGTTACGATTTTGAATCAATGAAAGTTGTGATGATTATTGTTTGTATTTGTTCTTAGGTGATCATTATACCAATTGTTTTGTAGGTTAATTTCACTGCTCATATTACTCTATTTGATTCAAATCAGTTGAATACAAGCTAGTAACTGATCCCAACACATTCTGACCCTAAAAATCTTATGAGTCAGGACTATAGTTCTAGTTTTCGAGATAGCATTTGTAACATCCCGTTTTTAGATTTATTTATTACATTGAAAGTTTGTTAAATTGATTCTCGATATGATTATTCATGTTTTAAGGATTAATGAAACACTTGTATGGGTTTGGAAAATTGGATTAAGAACCTTAGGTTATGATTCTTAGAATTAAGTCAAGGGACCAAGGATGACAATTTCAGAAACTTTATTAAATGATTAAGAAACTACAAGGGCTAATTTTGTCATTATGTGATAGATAATTATTAGGGAGTCAAAGGGGGTACATCATTCCTATTCTTTGTCAAAATTGAACACATTGGGCTGGGGGTGGAGAAAAACGATGGGAGTCATAGTGAATCAAGAAGGAAGTCGAAATTCATCAACTTTTTGCTGCTAAAACCAAAAGAGTTATTAATATTCATTATCCTTAAGAGAAGAACAGCTTGGTAAGTAAACTCTTGACTTAGAACTCTAGATTTTAAGGGTGTATAAGAACTGATGATGAAAAGTAGTTGTGGGGGGGGGGGGGGGGGAGGGGTGAATAGGTTTTCTTAAATTTAGCTTTCTTTTTAAATGTTAATCTTGTTTGTTAAAACTCTTTTTATGACTCAAATGAAAGATATGCAATAAGTAAAGAGTTTAAGGGATAGAAATGACAAAACTGATTTATAGAGGTTCAAGTGAATGTTAACTAATTCACTCTTAGTCCTCTCCCCGATCCTCTAATCTAGAGTTACTCCACTAGTCATTTCCCTAAAATGGTAGGGATCACCAATACAATGTTTCACTAATCCAAGGTAGTAATCACCTTTTTTAACACACTATGCCAAGATAGTATGTCTTTACAAATTATCAACTATTCACTATATCAAGATAGTAAAACCTCACAACACTATGTCAAAATAGTGTTTGCACTCTCAAATACAAAACAATAATATATCAAGATAGTGTTCCTTTAACAAGTCACTAACAAATGATGATCACTCTATAAACAAATCACTAGAATAACACTAGTGAATTTCTCACAATAAGAATGAATAAAAGATGTTGTAGAACTTCTTCTTCTTTTTGCTCTTCTTTAAGATTTGATCTTTTCTTCAGTTAATGCTTAAAAGATGATGGAATCAAGAGAGATATGCTTTGATATGTATGTGTATTAGTTAGAGAAAAAGTGATGAAGATAAATGCTTGCATAAGACTTCTTTTTACAGGCCAAAACATAAGACCAAGGAGAGATTCTCTCGACCTTCCACGGCCGATGCCACGGTAGCTTGGACGCCCAGTCCCCATCACTTGGGATTTTTGTTTTGAACGTTGGGAGAAGTCTTGTCCACTTTTGTTGGCTACTTTCCAGATATTTAAACCATCGTAACAAGTTAGATAAAGCTTCGTTTGACCCTTTCACTTCATTAAAGAGTTTACACTAAAATGGGTTGATTACTTTTGTTTAATCAAAAGTAAAAACTATGCTTTCTTCTTTGGTTTTGTCTTAATCCATCTTTGAATGTGTTGTGTCTTCTATGTAGGATTGTATGGAAGACTTACTCTAAATAGTATGATCTTTCCGAGATGAATTTGAAATTCAAAAAACGCTTTTGAAAACGACTTAGATTAACTTTCAAGTTTGTAAATATTATAAGTATGATTTTTATAAGATAAGCTTTGAATTATAAAATCATTTATCTTGTCATTTATTAGGATCATGTTTTATGTTAATGATTTACCTCTCTTGATTCATAACATATTCATGTTGTAATTTACTTGATCATTTTCTTTAAGCAAATCTTCTAACACTTTAGGCTTTGTTGAATTATAACTTAAGGTGATTAATCAAGTGTGTAGGGACATGTCACAATCAAGTGTGTAGGGACATGTATGTGATATATAATCATCATTGATGAACTAGTAATATTTCAAGTCACATTTTCACATTTATTTAGTCTTTATCAAAACTAAGGGAACTAATTAAAGTTTAACATTGTTATCCCAAGAGTAGTTATTATTATGTGAATTTACTTACTTTGGGGGTGGGTTTGACTCTAAATTATTTATGTAATAAATTTTAGATAGGAGAATGTGATAATCTTGAAGAAAATATTAGGATAAAATGATTTTGATGCTAAAGTCTTGAATTGATGAGTTTTGGCAAAATAAATATAACAGGTCAATTTGGTCATGGTTTATGAATATAGGTTTTAATTGCCATGAGGTCGTTAACATGTTAATAATCATGTCCTAATAGCTTGACTATGTCGTTTCCATTTAGGGTTGGGAAATTTGTGAACAAGTTTAACATTGAAATGACGATTTTGTTGATGAATACATCTTGACATGTTAAGTGTTAACTTTAGGTGGTCAACATCAAGGAGGAACGTCAAGAGCAATTTGAAGGACTGCCAAGTAAAGGTGAGTAAATTTCAACTTAAGTAAGAAAGTAATGATATTGTTATCTTAGTTCTGATTAATGTGTTTGCATTAGAAACTATGTGGTGTTACATTTGACAATCTGCAAGATTGGCATTGACATAACAAATAAGAATTTGATAGGATTTAAAAATAGTCACATGGTTTGTGACCTAATTGTATTAAGAAGTATAGTCACATGCTTTTTGACTCAAAGAGTGTATTATGTGTAGTCGCAAGGTTTGTGACCTAAGGGTGTGAATGAGAAATCACATGGCTTGTGAACTCTTGGTCTGAACATAAGGTACTCACATGGCTTATGACCCATTATGTTATAGAAGATACAAATCCATATATGTAGCATTGGTTAAAATGATGCTAACCTTCACACGTAATGGTGGTAGATTACATTTGGATGTTTTAACATGTTTGTTTGCATCATATGATATTGGAACAATTGTGGGTGTGTTAATAGCGAAAAAATGGCAAACTTGACCTGTAGGGGGTGTAGGGTACGCCCATGGCACATCAATACGCTCAAAGGCTATTGTCTTACGCTGCAAAATACGCCCAAAAATGGGGATTGGGTGTACCATACGCCAGGGTGGGCGTATGGTACACTAGTGGCTTTATGGCGTGGGTCGTGTTGATCTTAGGTTCTATATGGCTTGGTTTTATTTCATCCTTTCACTTAGCTTTTGCTAATACTATGTGTTTCATATACTTTCAGGTAAAGGGGCGGAAACCGAAGATCGTACATGATCAAGAAGATGGGAAATGAAGATCAAACACACTTTTGTAAATGATGCGTCTTTTGTTTAAGTTTGACTATTTACCTATAGTTGTATGACTTAAACTATGTTGGGACTAAAATGGTTTATCTTTAGTAAACAAGTAAGTAATCTTTAGTGTTCAAATTTATCATGGTTTTAGACTTTATGAAAATAAGAAAAAGTTGGGACCTAAATTCTGCATAAATTTTAATAATTAGAGTCTTGAAAGTCGCGTGTTACAACATTATGACTCTAAAATTCTTATTGGTTAAGACTATAATTCTAGATTTTGTTTCAGAAGTGGTCTCCTCTTAACAATGTCCACTCTGTTAGGAGCATGACCCCGCTCCATGACTCTGATTGAACCATCTTGAATCTCAACAACTCAACATGTTTTTTGATTTTATTTGGTGAGTAAAAGAAGTAAGGGTTTAACTTTATTATTCTATCATTATTATCATTATTGTTGTTAATTATGCTAAATATAATAATTAGTATGCATGTAATCAGGGGCGGAATATAGTTCCGATTTTTCGCTCAAAAGTGTTAATATATATGTATTTGGCCGATTTTTCGCTCAGTAGTGTTAATTTATACGTATTCGGGCGAAAATTTTTATAGTCCCGGCCCCCTTATAGGAAAAAAATCCCGGCCCCCCCTGCTCAAAGGTTCAAGTTCCGCCACTGCATGTAATAATTGTCTAAAATAATGAAGATTAATATTCGATGTGGGCTTTATAAGCAGGTGTATTATCAACATGACATACAAGGCCATCATTTTCGTCTTAATCTGTAACAATTTTCGTACAAGTTTTAGATATTTGTAATATTTATCTCATATGATAATCTTGTTTTGAATATTTACAATATTAAATCTTCTTTTAAGTTTTATTTTGAAGTATTTGTAAACTTTTCTTGTTTAAATAGCCTGCTTTTTTTTATCATGGCATATATTAAATGATTTTACATTTTACCACATAGTAGAATATAAATTTTTAATAGAAGATAATTCACATATCACCAATATTATTTCATACATAAAAAATTAAAAAGTATTACATTAAAAAAAAATAATATACAACCTCTACACAACAAAGTTTTCTATATGAAAAACTAGTGGTCGATTTAGAATTTTTTTTACTGGTATTATCATGTTTCGCTTTTCATATGTTTAAGGAAACTTTTTATCAGGTCGGATTTTGTCATCAAAATTTCAATAATAAAAAATACACTTTAGAATCAAGAAATACATACAATGATTATAGGGTTCAATTCAGAACACTAAATATTACGAGAACACGTAGAACAAAGCGAATAATTCATTTTTTCAATTATAAAAAGTTTTAAAATACAAGAAAATGATATAAATGTAATGTTTATTCGTTTTTCATGAAATTCAAATAAAAAAAATATGAACAAATTTCGTTTATATACATAAATACACATGTCTAATTCAGATGTAGGTTTTTTTACCTAAACATAACCTACACACGTTTATATAAACATACATATTTGTAACTAAGAAATATAAAAATTTAAATTTTTTAACCATGAATCAAAAAATTAAATGATTTAGATGTGTTTTCTCTGTTCTCACAAAATTTCCTTGTTCTGAAATGAACTTTCCTCTACAATGGTAATCACATAAACAGTATCACCATATAACATATTCAAAAAGCCTAAAACAACCTCAAAATCCTACGTTTCTTTATCTTTCAAGCTTAGAGTATCATCGTCCCATCATTCGAAAATATACCGTGTCGGTATCACGTGATACCTATACTCTGAAACCTAAATCCGCCTCTAATAAAAAGGGAATTTTTTTCTTAAAATGGTATATTTTTGAAAAAAAAATTGGTAAATGATATGGGTTGACTAGAAAATGTGATAAATGGTAAAACCACACCTCCCAATCACGGTTTCAGTGTATTTGCAAACACCCAATCATCAGTTGTCAGGGATTTACCAAAAGAACAGTGACACCGTGATTCCCAATCACGGTTTCAGTGATACCATTTTAACTGAAAACGTGATTCGTAAGAACGGTTTCAGTTACTTTATTACAAAACCAATAACTTCATTGCAGACGCGTCTCTTGATAATACCATTTTAAACTAAAACGAAGATTGGAAATCACGGTTTTACCATTTACCACTTTTTTATGTCAGTGCAACCATTTGCCACTTTTTGTTTCAAAAATATACCATTTTGACAAAAAAAAATTCTAATAAAAAGGGTGGTTAATCTAGAAATGAAGGGTGGTACGGTTACTAATAGTGATGCAGTTGTGAAGGGGCCTGTCTTCTGCGACTCACGTGTTTACTACAAGACACAATTACTGCCCTCTATTGTTTCGTACTAACAGACATCCTTTGCCACCGGCCATGAATCCATGATAAGATTTAGGTGGTGTTTAGTTGACATCAATGCAAGTAAGTCTATGTTTAACATTAATGTTTTTATTCATCCAAGATTTTTTGTGTTCTTCTTCTTGTCGGCAATCATATCAAAGATAATATTGGTTTTATTATGCTATCAAACTCATAATTATACCGATTGCGAACCAACAGGGAGGTATGATCGATATGACAAAATGGGTAGGTCATGTAAGTAACGTGTCATGTCAAAACATCAAGAGTGAATGAAACGAAACTTCGTATCAATTTCCTTTCTAATGAATTATTTTATAAACAACTGATGTGTTATATGTGGTTATAGAAAATCTGACTACATGTTGGCTGTTTTAGTGTAATTGAATTGACTTGTTGATCAAAGTGAATCATAATGTATACAGGGGCGAAACTTTATAGGGCCAGAGGGGGCCCTGGCCCCCCCCCCCCAATCTTTGGATACGAAAACCGTTTTGGTCATATCATATTGGTTCACGAAAATCATCCCAAAAACATACTATTTCTTAAAGATTGATTCAGACTTTTACCATATTGAGAGAGTCGAGTGAACCATCAAATTGTTTCAATCTGAAAGTGACACACACGACTCTCAGAAAATCCAGAATTTGATATACAAAACCTACACTACACGTATTCAAACTAAACTATGAGTGACTTTCAACTTGTTTGATATGCTTATTGTTGTAGATGTCTTGCTCTCTTTTATACTTTTTACCATTTAAGTTTGTTAAACAAATCAGATCCACTCATTAATAAGACAAGAAATTGAAATTATCGCTTCTCAACCAAGGTAGCCGATTGATATTTAATTTGTCGACATGTGAGACATTGAAGAATAAAGATCTTAACATCAAGTGATAAACGTGTTATTATATCGAGAACAATAATTTATAAGTTATTGTATTGAGAACAACAAATTATGAGACATGAGCGTTTTATTGTTGGGTGATTCTGTTGGTAGGTTTTGATCAGTAGTTACCCTCTAGGGGTGTTTAAAGTCGGATATCTGAAATTCGGAGCGTGTTATTGTTGGGTGATTCTATTGGTAGGTTTTGATTAGTAGTTACCCCTAGGGGTGTTCAAAGTCGGATATCCGAAAATTCGGATATCCGAAATTTTCGGATTGTGGATTTCACTATCCGAATTCGAATCCGAAATTTCGGATATCCGAAAATTTGGATACGGATTCGGATAGTGAAACGGATATCCGAAAATATAAAAAAAATAAAAAAATATATAAAAATAATATTTTTAAATTACAAAAACAATTGAAATCCTTAAAAAACATTAGAAAATATACATATAAAAATATATAAATATAATATATCAGGTTTTGATTCAAATTTTCTTATTTTTAAATAATAAAAACAATTAAAAAAATATATAAATATAATATTTCAGATATTCGGATATCCGAACTATCCGAAATATCCGAAAATCACTATCCGAATCCGAAATTTCGGATATCAGAATTTTCGGATTCGGATTCAGATTTTCGGATAATTCGGGTTCGGTTTCGGATTCGAATTTTTTTGAACACCCCTATTACCCCCCACTACGTGGGTCAAATGTTGTTTAGTATGTCAGCGACACCCTAAAATGTTACCATGTAATGTGCCATCATTTATACATATTTTACATGCATAATCATCCTCATATTTGGTTGATTTATGAGAATTACACTGAAATACGGACTAAAATGGTTCATTTTTTATAATTGCAGGTTATTTGGCTTCCCGGGCTAAAGGAAAGAAAGTCAAAGATATGTGAAAGTTAGAGGCCAAGCACGCCCGTGCATAGCTAGGCACGATCGTGCCTCCCTTGGAACCGGTCAAGAATATTCAGGAAGATTCTAGAAGCCTGTCAACATGAGGCACGCCCGTGTGTGCCTATGCGCGCATGATCGTGTACCTTTTCAGAATTACTAGAAAAAGCTAATCTTCGTACAAAAGGTGATTCGCAAGGACGTGAGGTGCCTCCCCTTTATCCATCTTATAAATAGTGGATTTGGTCTCCTCATTTCATAAGCAACAACTTGGGAGACTTCGTACATGTCTCTTCCACGAAGAGTAACATGTATAGAGAGAGTTAATCATTTCACATAAGATCAATAAGCATTTCATAATCAATATGATTATCTTTGGTTTGAATACCCGTTTTCAGTATATGATACGTATATCAACAAGTGTTTGTGTATTCATATCCATAGTCATTATTGGCTAGTTTTCTTGTATCACTTGGGTGAAGATAACACTTGTGTAAATTAATGTTTTAATTTAGTAAAATTATGTGTTTATGTTTCTTGGTTATTTTTAACTATTATCTTCCTTTATGGATGTGAGTACTTAATTTTCAGTCATTAAAGTCTTAAATATTATGGGTGTCTTAGGCAACACATGTTGTTTAAGCATTCATTCAAAGTTGTATGTATTTATACAAGTCTTTGATACTATACTAGGCCCAGTTGGTAAAAGATTTAAACTTTGGTCGATTGAGATTAAGTATTCAAGCAAGACATTTTGAGTCTTAGCTGGACATTGTGTTTTATGTCGGTATTTCTTCTATCATCTCGTCATGGCTCGCGTAGGACTCTTAGCTGGAGCCATGGGGTTTAAAGCTTGAGGTGAAAGGAGTATTTATATAAAGTATGTTGTAGTCAAAGTGTCTTTATTTCGGTCTTGCGATGGTTAGCGTGCCTCGTCATTCTAGCTTTCCAGTAGGTTGAGGGTTGCGATAACCCTAGCTGGGAACCCTTCCAGTTTATTACTATAGAACATAAATCAGTTAATTTTTCGGTCTTCATGAGTGGCTTCGAGGTAGTTGTTTGTGCATACGACGGTCCAAGAGCCATATAGCTTGGTGGCCCTAGCCGGGAGCCAAGTCAATTGAATAATCTTAGTCTGAATAACGACCTGAGAAAGTGTTAGCATTTACGGGAGCCTGTTAGCCTTCCAGACGATTTTTAGAACAGTAACCCGACCAAGGAGTTGTTCACCCCTATATTAACCACATCATTGATTTACTTTTTAAATATCAATTTACAACAAGTGGATTCTAGCCCAAGTGATATGACATTGATCTAATTATCTCTCAATCCTTTGTCTCGTTTTGTTGACTCGCTTGTCTTTACTTTTAAAAACCACTACCCTTATTATTAGACTAAACGATAAAAACAATTGAGTATTGAGAGTCACCGTATCCATTGGTTCGATACTTGGTTCTTATCTAAACTATATTACGCTGCGATAAGTACACTTGCATATTATGTGTAGTTAGTTAGAGTATTAATCATTTTATAAATTTTAAAGCCTGATAAATTGTGTTAAAATATAAGCCCCTTAAATATATTATACTTCTAACCTAACACTAGCACATACATCACCCTGCATGGTGGTACGTTGACATAGTAAATATATCATTTAGTTTAAGTAAAGTAATTTCTCTAATATAATAAGGCAAAATTATAATATTGATTTAAAAATGTAATTTATAGCTTCTTATCTTGATATGTGCCCAACAAAACATTGGCTTCTTATATAACGGTGCCTCCAATCCTTGATATACTCTTATTCACTAAACCGATTAACCCATCAATAATTTTGTAAAGTAATTATTTATGTATGTGATTAACTTAGGTCTTAATGACATACTAATCTAATATTATGTATTGAGATCTAATAAAAAGAAGTTGAATAACGAGTGTGGAAGAGTTTTAGGATGTTAAGTAGGCACAATGAGTTTGGAAGAGGAAAGCCAATATACTGATTACATATTAAGTTAAACAAAGATGCCATCGGTTACAAATTAATATTATACTAGTCATGT
This sequence comes from Smallanthus sonchifolius, assembly GCA_023525975.1. NCBI lineage: Eukaryota > Viridiplantae > Streptophyta > Magnoliopsida > Asterales > Asteraceae > Smallanthus > Smallanthus sonchifolius. The sequence continues at coordinate 25,297,391 of CM042023.1, forward strand.
TTAGGAACGTCTATATTGTGTTATGACCTTAATAACTTGGTGGTTGAAGATAAAAACATAATGCAACCTTAGCAACATATAATGTTTTATCGTATTACATGTTTTCGCAAAAAGGGACAAAAGTGGTGGGTGATATCCAAACTAATCACTTAACTAGGTGTTTGTACCAACCTATCTTGGAAATGTATAAAACCTAGTAGAGTGATCCTTTATCGTCTTCCCACCATTTCCTTCATTTATCGGGAAAACATGATGTCCAATCAAGTACCATAGGTTAGGTTGTTAATGTTGAATTATGTTGTTTAAATAGACCACTAGTTTATTAAGGACTGAACAACGAGAAGATGTTTGTCACTTACCATATCACAAGAATGTGCGCACATCAACGACATGGCAAATGTATTGTGTTAGAATCTGGCTATATTGACAAGTTCTAAACCCCTAAAAATGCAGTAATAGTTAGTATTTTTTATTATATAGAGAGAGAATACAGCTTCCCGTAGCCATGCTAGTTGGATTGGACAGTTGTGTGTATGTGTGGTAGCGTGTGTCAAGTAGAACGTGTGGCTAGCACATAAGCCATCCATCAAATGTGCTCTCTTTATATGGTGAGCCAAGAATGCCGTCATACAACATCATGCAACCGGTAAGTCGTGAGAGTTGGATAGGAGATACAACCCTCATAATGCGACTCTTATAACACAAAATTAGACGTGCATGTTGTTTGTAATCATGAGCTTTTGTCTGAGATGTACCGTCTATACATCTTCAACCAATTTGCTGACATATATTACACTATTTGAGATTGTCGGAACATAAAGAACATCTCTCAAAATTATAGTGTACTCGGTTGAACACCGAAATTCTATTAATCTTACACGGACAACGATTATTGGATCACCCTTAATATGTGTAATGTGTCTCTAAAGTGTGTGACACTTCATAAAGTGATGCATATCACCGGTTTCATGAGTAATTGATCCAATCATTACTAAACTTGTGATCCGGAAAAACTGAGTTTGTTTTGTTGACATTCATGAAATAAAATTTATGCCTTTAAATACAAAAATAAATTACAATGTATTATTATATTATCAATTTGATTCTTGAAAATTATATTTTTATATTGATTTGATACCCGAAAAGTTAAATTGTCATATCCGTAAGTTATTTACGTATACACGATATTTTTTCATGTATCTATTATTGTTGGTCGGTACATTGTAAATCGAATAGACGTTTGACAATGATATGCGAAGATAAAGATGACTACAAATATATAATTTAGTCTATAGTTTAACTAACATAGAAAAAAACCAAAAGAACAATTTATCTTTAAGATTTTTTGAAGGGTAAATACCATAAAAAACCATCATATTTTTTAGTTTTCTCACAAAAGTTCATTAACAATTTTTTACATATAAAAACCAACATACTCTTTTTTTTCTCACAAAAGTCCATCAATAAATTTTTGCACATAAAAAACAACATACTTTCTGGTTTTCACACTAGTAAATAAATCGGCAGAAGCTAAACAAATTCAATCCACCGACAAATTCATTCTATAAATAGATTATTTGTAATCAAATTAAATCAATTTTGTAAAAATACATATAAAATATGTGAAAACGCATAAATAATTAAATCGTTTTGCAATCGAATCGCTTGCTTTGATTTTACTTATGTCAGTCGATTTTCTTTGTCTTTTTCTACCGATTCATTTGATAGGTAAATAGTTGTCGAGGGAGAAAAACAAGAAAGTATGTTGGTTTTTTATGTGTATAAATTTGTTAAGAACTTTAGTGAGAGAAAAAAGAGAGTATGTTGTTTTTTTATATGTAAAAAATTATTAAAAGACTTTTGTAAGAAAAAAAAAATATATTAATTTTTTTTATCTTATTTGCCCTTTTTTTTATAAACCTACCCTAACCATGCCCACATGAGACGTCGAGAGTAAATTTAGAGGGTCGGCAGTGAATTTCGATTATATTACTATTATTTTGTAGAAACTTTTTGCAGAAGCCTACTTTGCTTCGACTTCAAGTAAAAGATAATTTTATGAACCAAAATCTTCATGCAAGTAGATTGGAAGTTCTGAAAATATTGGGAACACACACAAAAAAGATTCCTCCTTGAAACGTGTGTCACAATTTTCTTAAATTATTACATTTTACATAATGAATATTATTATATATAATTTTGATAAAATATTAAATAATAAATAATTATAACGCGAGACGAGCCGTAGCCAAGCTTGAGCTTTAGATATAAAGCTCGAAACAAACCGAACTCAAGTTCAAGCTTGTTTAAAAAGTTTGGGATTGGCTCAAATTATTTACACCAGTAATCACAAATGACTCTTTAAAGATGATTACAAATGTCCTTTGTTTCTTTTTAATTATAAAATATGTTTTTTGAAATTTCTTAAATTATAATATAGTGTCTAACTAATAACTAATTACAATGATACGTCCAATTTACGTATAAGTGAACGCAGATACCCGTGCCCTTGATACTCACCCATATGTTTTTTAAAATGTTGATTACAACTTGTGTGTATGTGAGTTATGCAAGATTCACATTAGTACATTACATTATCATGCTATTTTTCACTTACATCTCTGAAAAGTTTACCAATATACTTAAATTTTCAGTTGTATGGACAATGTTATTCTTGTAGAACCAAGAAGGCCTTGCAAATCTGTGTTTCCGATAATTGGCTTTACAACATTATCTTTTACTCAAAATGTACTTGTTATACTCAACCAGAATAATGCAATTTATATGAACACGAAAGTAAAAAAAAAAAATACAAATTGATGACTCTTATCTAGTGAAAGTCCGCTCCCAAAGGAAATGCACTGTTCACTTTGAACAGTTGCTTAAGCTTAAGGTACAAGTTTCTAAAACATAGATTTTAACTTTTTAAGAATGTCAAATGGTTATACTTAGACCTCCTCCACACTTACACTTCAATTTTCTACTTTTTTTTATTTACTTTTTTCTACCCAATTAGAGTAGGGCACATATTGTATTCACATTGTTTTTTTTGCTCTTATAACTTTTAAAATATGGTGTTTTATAAAATTTTGAAAGTACTGTTGAGATGAGCTTATTTTTATCTATGTTTCGATGTAAATTTCGTTTAAAACCGAGTTGTGTGTGATAATGAACACGTTATCAAAGCACAAACGTACAAACATTACTTTATTCTAACTTTCTTTTTATTTAAATTCTTAGATTTATTTTAGGAATTCTCTTATAAGCTCTTCTCATACAGGTTAAGTTTACGTAAAGATTTTAATTTTATTTTACGCGGCTTAATGCGCCGTAACCGCGGGGGCATGAACCTCCTAATTACCTAATAGGTAAAACCCACAATCATATTTTTAACTATTTTACCAAATAAAAAATGAAATATCTTTCTCTTGACATGTGAGGGCACATGCACTGACATTTGACATATGCCTCATTGAAAAAGGGTTCGAAGGCAATGTTAGAAGACCACTTTACCCTTTTGTCACTCCAAGTTAAAGATCTAATCTTCTTTTGACTTTCCATGGGTTTCAATATTTGACTTTAAAGTCATCATCACTTTTGGAATAAATCCCAATGATATTCATATGGATATACTAAAGATATGGCATGTGATGTGGACACCCCCTATATTTTAGGTGCAAAGGAGTAGAAGACACCACACCCTCCCTACTTTCATTGGACAAGACCCATTAATTAATGGCAAAATAGTAATTTTATCACATATTATAAAAAAGATTATATTATAAAACAATATTGTATGCACCAACATGATATGATTTGAGACACCCCACATGACTAAACCCTAATATTGAAATACTAACTTTGCAACCCTCATAATGTTCATTTGTATCCATAAGCCTACCCAAGGTAATATTGAGTATAGGGGAGTAATTGGACCACCCCTACTCTCACCCCTACTCCCACCCCACCCCACCACTATTTTTAATGTAAAGCAAAAGGATTTTGCAATCCATATGTTAACAATAATTATCATGAAATTTGTAAGATTAAAATAGAAAAAGTAGACATAATGATCAAATGTTTGTTGTTTTATCATGAACATTTTATCATTATTTTCTTCTTTGATAATCCACATTGGAGGTTATTAGCTCTTTATAAAAGAAATACAAATTAAAATGACAATAATGATACTCTTTAGATAATATCATTTTAATTATCTCTCTCGACTCTTTTATGATCGAGGCGTTTAGTTGTATTACAACCACATTACAAGGAAGTTTATAGTACAACCCGTCCAAATCCGAAATTAACATCATATAACAATAATTTTACAAAAATAAAATGTATTTCTAGTTTAAAAATTACATAATACCTCAATGAATATTAAGAAAATATAAATAACAAAAAATAGAATATTCGCCTTAAATAAAATATTTTGTTAAATTAATAAAAAAAAGAAGTCGGTGTTTTTTAGAATAGTAAAACAAGGTTAATCGGGTCATAAATAAAGAGCTATAGTAATCGGGCTCCATAAACTTAGCTGTTAAATGTTCAATAGGTGGTCAAGGGCCTATACTTACAAGGACTTAACAATCGACCTCAAGCCCACATCCATTTAAGGCTCACCCAATAATACAACCATAAATAAACCAAAAATATTTATCATTATTATTTGATAAATATGTGAACCAAACAAAATCAACTTTTAATAATTAATTCCATGATTAAAAACATTTTTTTTTATGATGAGAGCCCGTTATCAAAAAACTCACGAGACCCTGTCAGTGCCCTGCTAACTAACCAACTAGACTAGAGAAATCGCAGCTTGTGTTGAACAGACAGGTTTTTTCCTGAGATTTCGGATGCTCTGTGCAACTAGTAAAAACGGGCTGCTAAAATATAAATTTATATATATATATATATATATATATATATATATATATATAATTTTTATAAAAATGAACAAAACATGAACTTCAACTTTGTAATTCAAAACAATTACATAACAATTGGAAACAAAAAAACTTACCTGGTGCGTAAATTCTAATCGAATTGGAGAATGGAAGGTAATCGAACGAAGGGGGCAGACTGGCAGGGAGAAGCCGATTATACGTGATTTGTAAATATTGAATAGTCAATTATAAACCTAAATAAAATAACTTTTTAAACATAATTGGGTTAATTGAGCCCCTTTAGAATATGTTATTGGGTTAATGAGTTTTAATATGTTTATTAATTGATTCGGCCCCCTCTAGAATAGTTTTACATATTATAATTTTTAAAATTTTTATATATATTTAGACCTCTCGAGAGTTTGGGTCCTGAACGGTCACTCATCCGACACTTGCTTAGACCGGCCCTGTGGGCAAGTGACCTTCGTAGGAACTATAATAATAAATATATGTTGTATTTAATACGTGTATTGAAGTATTCTAATATGCATGTGGGATGAATTCCTGAATCATCTTGGCTTTAGGCAAAACCAATTGGTACAATGTGGTGTCGAATAAGGCTATGTGGCAGTTGGAGGTACATTCAAAACGTACTTAATGTTGGTAGATATTTAAAGTTTTTTTTTCAAGAGTTGGATGGTGTGTATTGTAACATTGGGTTTTTGCAATAAGAAAATAAATAAGTTGAAGCAAGGTCTCTGTTTTTAAGGTTAAATTTGTTTAATTTTCAGGTTTCGATAATGAAAAATATGTGTGATCGTGTGTCTTTTGTAATCATATACAAAAATGTGTCACTATATTTCCACGGATCCTAAGGAAAAATATATATTTTTTTACGAAAAAGGCCTCGATTTTAAATCTCCTTTAATCACCTAAAAATGTTGAGCCAATCCTGACGGTGAGTTACAAACTTATATACGTTCAATACATAATTAATTTTAAGTACAGAATTGTAAACAAAACAAACAAACAAACTCAGTGAATCTCACTCATAAAGTAGGGTTTGAGGAAGGTGATATGAGAGTAAGTCTTACATCAATCCCAAAGGATAGAAATGATGCTACAAGATAGACTTCCGGCTCAGGAAAAACAAATCTTTTTTGAAAGAGGTATAACCTGCAATAGAGAGAAAAATGATTATGTGGTTACATAATCGACTAATAAATCATTGTTAAAACAATATGTATATACGTTTCTAAGTTTGTCACACTATATTAGTATCACGGTTACATAACCTCGTTATATATTGTACTAAAAGAAAAGAAAAAATGTCTATATTGTACTAAAGGAAAAGAAAAATAAAGACATGTCATATTTGAAAATCAAATAATGATATAATCTAAACCAAACTCCTCAAGCATTTATTTCAACTATTTCACTTTTATTGTATATTTTATATGAAAAATAAAGTCATAGAGTAATACTTGCATAATATGATATAACAGTGTTAATGTATAATAAGATAATCAAATAATTATAATCTTGAAGTCAAATTTTCAAGTTTATATATACACTCAGAGCACTATTCCAAACAACAATCATTTTAAATTTATGACCAAAACATTATGTTTGCTAAATTAATTATCTAAATGCTTTTATCATCTTAAATTGATTAATTCTTAAACATGTATAGTATGATTATGGATTATTAGTTGGATTATTGGATTTTAATAATTCAACCTTTTACCAATTGATCAATAATAATCTCAACTGAGAATATTTTTACCACCAGTCCCTACTTTCAAATTATTTTCTTACATTGGACCTATCGTTAAAGAAACTTAACGCCGTTAGATTTTATATAACGTGGACATCTGCAAACCACCGAAAAGTCGAGCCAAGCTAGCAGTGGTCTCGTGGTGTGTTTTGAAATTGGAAAGACATAATATGGTGTCAGATTCACAAACCATAAAAGGACAAATTGTAGCTTCGATGTTGCCTTCAATGTCCATAAACATAACCCTAGTTGATGTTGATCATCATTCAACTATCGAATTCCTAGTCAACCTGACTATTATAATAGACGTTATCGACAAACCATGTGCACACTAAAGAGTGTCATTGTTAAGCAGTCGATGCAGCTTCCTTCGTCGACCCCAACATATGGTTAATGCATCAACTCAGCTTCATTGTTGTTACACATTATCCCGCTTTTGGATCATATGTAATCTATAACAACGACCCAAAGCTGAAACGTAACTTCAATGGCTCTATCGGTGCTCAATGAGCCCCAAGTCGTTCCAATCCTTAGCTTGTCATGGGCTTCGTAACGATATTATATGAGAGATTGTTAGGTAATTAAAATTGATTAGTCTCCTAGTTTTCATTTATTTAGTTTCCTTGTATAAATTGAGGTGATTACCTCATGGTGAAATATAAAGTAATTATTTCATTACTTCACTAGGCGTTATATACTAAAAAAGTTTAGATATTATTCAATAATATGCTAATTTTAATAATATTTAAAATTATTATTTGCGAAATTATTAAAAGTGGATAAAGAAGGATTGAGGTGGGTTAAAATAACACATAAAAATAAAGATTTGCAAATGATAAATTACCTAATATTAATAAAAATAACGAGTAGCAATTATTCAGATGTTGTAAGAGAGTTATTTTATATAAAGGAAATAATTTATATACAATGCGTAAGTCTGGTAAAACAGGCGAGTCGGGTCGGGTTAGGTAGCGGATTAAAATGGGTTCTGACCAAAATTGATTTCGATTGAAATAAGTACTTCTAGGAAAAAAAGTATAAAAATGGTTCACCCGTTATTTTTCTTTTTTATTGGGCTAATAACGATGGGTGGAGGTGGTGGCGGCAAGGGCAACGACATAGGTGGCGGCGTGACAGCGACAATGGGGGCGGCAACGATGGTGGTGCGGCTGGCAACGGGTGGCGGTTGTGCCCGCGATGGCGGGTGGTGGTGGCGGCGAAATAGTATACTTTTTCCTTTTTACAAATTGACCACATTCAAAATAACCACAAACTTTTTCATTTTCAACTTTGGCCATAAAATATTTTTTATTTTAATATTTTTATTATCTTAATATTTATAATTAATTTTACACATATTTTTTCTCTTGTAACTTTTAAAATTTTGTGTTTTCGTATACTCCAAATATAGCATTACGGCATGCTTATTTTTATCTATGTTTTAGTGTAAATTTAAAACCAAGTAGGGCCAAATATGATATATTTTTACCTTTTTAAATACGCTTTCGTGTTTACGCTCAATTTTTAAAACGACGTAACTTCTTATTCGTGTTTACACCTATTTTTACAATGACGTAACTTTTTATTGATTTTTGGAATATCCGATGCAACGTGAGAATCGAACCGTCACAAAGCTTAGATAAAATTAGATTATTTGCAATCCTATTTTACCATGATAACATGCTAATTAACTACTAAACCGACCATAAATGGTCTTTTACTTAAGTGATACTCATTACTTAAGTCAAGTGTTCGTCATCGAGACCATTGTTGTACATTTAAATAAAAAAAAAAAAAAAAAAAAAAAAAGTCGTCTATGCTTATCAAATATCGTCGGCATGATGTTAGATTTTGGAAGGTTGTGGTCAATTTTAGAAATGCCAATTTGGTTCATTTTTAAAACAAGATTTTAGTCTGCCATAGTGGAGTGGCGAGCAGAGGGACGTGAGAGCCACGTCAGCACGTCACGTGTAGTGAACCGATTTGGGTAAAGCAATCAATCGAAAGAACTAGGTTTAGTCAACACAGATTTCTATTAATAAAAAAAAGTAGATGAGAATTACAGAGAGAAATTGAGATGAGAACTAGAACAAATCACACAAGCTAATTCATGCCCTACACTCTCCTTCTACCCTTGCTTATAACGTTTAACTTGTTGGGCTTTTATTACACTTGAACTGGGCTGCTTCATTGGGTCCATAGTGGTGTTATATATATCTGGGCTTGGGTCAGTGGAGTTCATAACATCACGACAGGCCACGTGACACTGCGCCAAGTGTTCGTGAGCGGGGCGTGGTAAGGGGAGCGTGAGTGGGGCAACGGGAGTGGAAGAAGGAATAGAGACGTTGGGTTTGGTGCATATGCCGGCATGTCTTTGGACAAAAAGAAAATTCGAAATGCAATGTATACTTGTTTGATTTTACATAATATGATTTTAGAGGATAAAGGGTAAGCGTTTTGCCAAAACTATGAAGATGTCCACCCTGCTTTTGTAGAGATCGGCTAGGAAGATAAACAAGCAAACCTTGAGGCGATCCACGATAGAGAAACACATAATAACCTTAAAACAGATTTTGTTGAATATATTTAGAGGCGTGATGATTGAAGTATTATTTTTATTTTTCTATTTTTACATTGTAGTGTTCAAAAAAATTCAATTAATATTAATATTTTATTTACTTTGGGTACTTGGTAAACATAAACTCTAAATAAAGATTACATGTATCTTTATTTATCTTTAAAATTTCTCTCTTCCATGAAAATTATAGTTTAATGTTTATTTATTTTATTTATTACGTAGATGGGGTTAGAAAACATGGAAAGCATATAGTGACGAGAATAATGGATGACAAAAAAAAGAATCCAAGACAAGAAACTCAAACTCAAGTGGAAAGAAAGAGAAAACAAAAATTTATTGTTTTGAAGCGCTTTGAATTTAGTGATAGGTGGGCAACATAAAAGCTAAGTGCAAAATTATGGTCGCTAAGTTCATCCGTAATCCAGGCCTGATAGTGAGTGACGTGAGCCATATTAGACTTTCATGTCCAGGGAACACCGTCCCTTTAGGTGTGAAAGTGACGTGAAAAGAGGGCGTGGGGCATTTCACGGGTTTGGTTGAATATGTGGGTCCCAAGTCAAACTAGCCATTAAAGGGCTACCGTTTATAAAAAAAAATTAATTATTTTATTTTTATTATATATATATATATATATATATATATATATATATATATATATATATATATCACATTTTCAACCAATAACCTCACATATTCTCTCATTTTCAATCAAAAACTCACTCATTCTCATATTTTCTCAACCAATAACACCCCACTATTTAAAATGGAATGGTCTTCTACGTCGTCGGGTTCAACGGAAGAAGATGAAGTCATTGCTGATGCGATTTGTTACGCGTACTACCTACTCGAAGAAGTCGAGAGTTCACAGAGGGTAACACAACGAGTTCAAGTGATGCGGGATCGGGAAGCAGCTAATGAACGTCTAATACGTGATTACTTTAGTGACACTCCAATGTATGATGAAAAAAAAATTCGTTTTCGTATGAGCCGAGAACTTTTCGTGCGAATATGTGGTGGTTTAGAAAGAGAGTACCAATATTTCCAACAAAGGGAAGACGCGAGAAGCAAGCTTGGATTTACTTCTTTACAAAAATGCACGTGTGTAATTCGACAGCTAGCGTATGGTACGGCTAGTGATTCATGATATGAGTATTTAAAGATGTCTGAAAAAACCACGCGAGATACTCTACATTTGTTTTGTGAAGGTATTATTATTATTAATATTAGTTTTATTATTATTAGTTTAATTATTATTAGTTTTATTATTATTATTAGTTTAATTATTATTATTATATGTTCTTAGGTGTGATTAATCTCCACGGCAAGAGATATTTAAGGAGACCGACGTTTAGTGACATTCAACAAATATATGAGATGCATGAAGCCGTACATGGATTTCCCGGGATGCTTGGTAGCATCGACTGCACACATTGGGAATGGACAAATTGTCCGACTGCTTGGCGAGGTCAACACCAACGAGGGGACCATCCACATCCGACGTTAATGCTTGAAGTCGTTGCGTCATATGATATTTGGATTTGGCATGCATTCTTTGGTGTTGCGGGGGCAAACAACGATAAAAATGTTTTGGATCAATCGCCTATATTCGATGACATCATAGACGGAGTCGCACCTGGTTCTTCATTCATTGTTTGTCGAATACGAGCACGGGTATTATCTCTCCGACGGTATATATCAGGAGTACGCCACGTTTCTCAAAGCATATACTAGTTCCAATTTGTGAGAAAAGATAACTTTTCAAAAAGGCTCAAGAATCGGCACAGAAGGACATCGAACGTGCGTTTGGAGTTTTAAAGAAAAAATAGGCTATGACTAAAAATCCGTGCCGTATTTGAACCAAAGAAAAAATAAGGAATGTTATGTACACTTGTATAATATTACATAACATGATATTGAAAGACAAGGGGCTAGCCATTTGCCAAAACTATGATGATAACCCGCAGATGACGCTAGCACAACTAAGCTCGGAAGAGAAACACGCAATTCGTAACACATTACGCAACAGGGATACACATCTAAGCCTATGCGGTGATTTGACGGAGCATATTTGGACTAATCGTACGAGCAACGATTGATTTATTTGTATTTTAAAATGTTTGTTTTTGTAAGGCCCCAAACCAGACACCCTACAGTTGGTTCTCATTACTGGTTAAACTCTTTAAAAACATCTAACCTTCATTTACATAAACAACGGAAGTCTTTCTCAAAATAATATTATCTTTAAACTCGTTAACTTTGATAACATTACCTGACGAATGCATGCACACCAACCCGAGTAGCCCCGCTTCCAAGCCAAGATACCTCGTTCTATTGACTTTCCTGCAAAACAATCTAACGTACATACAAAGTCAGCTACACTGAGTGAGTTCTATAGTTTAATTTAAACAACAGCCAACTCATTTCTTTATATAATTATTTCCATTCAAGACTCTCTGGTCCTTATAAAACAGTTGTAAAGATTTTCATCATATAAATAACCCCCGTTATCTTATAATATCCAAAGGATTCACCACCCCAGACTCTACCCACCATTTTAACTCAGTAAGTCTCACCGACATAGAACGAGCTTACTACACTGATAACTCACAATTTACCATATATATTAACCATACGCTGGTTAACTCGACCAACCTCTAGACACCGACTTACCAGTCCTAACCGGGACTCTCATAACTCGACTGGCTTAACAGTTGCACACAATGTACTCTTTTCAACACAACGGTCAATCTAACTTGACACATCACATTGATTCCATCTATTTATCACATGAATATCATCTCATACACAATTAATATAACTCATCACTTGCATGCAATTTAACACATATAAATGCACACAAACACATACCTCATCACCGCACCCTCGTCAGGGTTATCCCCGTCGGGATACTCGTCCTAAGCTAAGCTATACCCTTGTTACAGGGCCTCGCCATTAAACATAGTGACACACTTGTCATCTACAATGACTACTCAGCCACCTACACGGTGACTATATCATCTACCATACGGTGACTGACACGTCACCCATACGATGATGACCCTGAAGGACTCCGTCCTCCACACCACTGTTGACCCTACACACGGACAACAATGCAAGCACACAAAACAACACATATATACACATGATACTAGCTGGACATGTACTATGACTCACAACCCTTTCACGGATCACTTACGTGTGTAATCCAATACTTACTTTAGAGGTGTGCTCTTAACGACAAGACCCATTACCCAACTCTTTCCGAATTGGTAATTATACAACACACAAACACCGTACGGATTTATAGCCTGTACATACCATGGACACTACCTAGACCCACGCAAACACGATACTCGCCGTGTCAGGAGGACAACGACACAATACACACAACATCAAACACATGACGCTTAACAGCATACCAGCATTTGATTGACTCGTTAATGAATCGTGTACGGGTTCCCATGCTAACTCTCCATATATAACCATTATAAGTTTAACTACATTCCCGACTCATCCCAACTAACTCATAAGATGACACACACAGATCGTCACAACTCTTGTTCACTCATCCTAGGGATCCCATAACGACCCTTAGCTTTATTACTACATAACGATCTCATAAAACAATTCATGATTAAATCATAACTCGAAATACGTTCGTTTAACAAAACATGTGAGTATGTACGATAGCCCTGTAATCCCGAGGAAATTCCGACCTTTATTTTAACTATTCCGGCAAATTGTAATTTCATTATTTTATGATTCGTATTTATGAAAATATCCTATTTATTCATTATAATTCATGAGTGTGCATACATACTTATATGATTATTATGAAATAAATATATATCTTGTTATAATAACCAAATCTAAACTTACAAGCTTTGATTATGAGTTGATATCCTTTATTTGTCTACTTATAAATATATATGTAACCATATATATATAGACTTGATAAATAAACCATTTAAACAACTTATTATAAAAATATAACATTGTTAATTAACATTACTAGTGTTTTAAATTACTAAAGATAAATAAAACAAATAAATATATAATTACATTTATGATGAAATTGAGTCATAAACATAAAATTTATGAGCACTTAAGTTAGTATATTAAAAACTATTCTTCATCTTTTGCAGTCTAGTCCATATAACAAATTAAATTTTGTGAATAAGTCCGTGATCCTACCCTATAAATAGAGCCCTTATTTCTCATGTATTTTTCGCATCTCAACGATCCTCTATGGTTCTCTAGCTACTAAAGGTCGTTCTTCTCATCTTTTGGAAGATTCTAGCTTAAATCCTTTCACTCTAAGTAAGTTCTTCTTATGTTCTTGCTTGTTCATACTTTTCTTTTCAAAAAACCCTCATAACTAGCTAGATCTATGATCCCCTAACATGTTTATGTTATAATCATTGTGACAATCCGGACTTTTCAGGTTAACCCCGTTAACCAAACTCAGTTAAAGTTAACATAGTGTAATTATCTCAAACCTTAGGGTCTAATCCTGTCATTATTCCAACTCAAACCATAGGGATTAGTTATGTAATTAACCTAAACTCAATATGTTGACTCAGAAAAGTTAAAATTTAGGAGTTTTGTCTATGTTGACTTTTAAAAGTCAAACCCATGAAATTCTTGACTCAAATTCACAAATCTTAACCGAATTAGGTCCAATTTGTAACTGAAAAGCACATTAAACATCATAAACGACCATCAGTTGTGCTTTAATCATAGTTATTGCATCGAATTAATCCCAATGATGGGCATTCAAGTGAAACCGTCGAACTTAATCGATCCAATCATTTCAATCATCATGCTCACAAATTAAGCACATTCACACCTTATTCGAACTCCCCTGAACCTGTTGCATCATTCGATTTGATCTGAGACGCAGCCGTGAACGCCGAAGAATAACCATTGAAGCCGCGGCCGACATCTACTCGATCTCCACATTTATGTTATCAATTCAGGTAATTGAATATGCCTACAGCTTAGTTTTCATCCTTACATTGAAAGCCCTAACATAATTGTGGCTTATAACATCGATCCAATCAAGATTCGATCCTAGGGTTCATATACATTCGGATTTAATCGAACCCTACTCCAGATCCATTTTAAATTCAATTAAACTGTATGTGTAGCATCGCCCTCACCCACCCGTTAAAAGTCCCATCCTAATTTGAAACTATACCATCGATTTCATGGCAAACGGATATCTAGGGTTCTTCGAGAATACGGTTTAGTCGAACACCACCCTACACTCAACTTAAATCCAATTTATTTACATGGTTGGAATCGCAATCCTTTGTTGGTTGAAAGCCCTATGATTTCAGTCCATGATCTTATAGAATTCGAACAAATTAAACATGTGTTCTTAAACTAGGGTTTCATTTTTAAAACATGTAATTAAACGAATCTAAACTCGATCATTTTGCAATCAAACTCACCCTCAGATTCGTATAATACCGATGAACAAAATCCCTATGCTTTCTGGTTCAATCGAAATCCAAATCGATGGATTTGGGAGGGAATTTGGGATCGAGTCGCGTGGGACGGATGAACACAGAGGTGTTCATGATTAAAACAATTCAGAACCGGTTTTGAATGCGAAACCCTAGCGGGCTATAGTGGTTAGTTCGTTGGACTGTGGGGGAGGAGACCCGGGTTCGAGTCCCTCCACCCCCATCTTTTTATTTAGTCACTTTTTACAATATATTTTTAAATAAAACTTATCTCTATGATATTAGAATATTATTTTAATATGTTTTGAGCCCGAAAACAACCCGTAGGCTCGGGTTTAACTTTATAGCTTATAATTATTAATAATTCCACTTTTAAGATAATATAGCTACATTATTTTCAAACCCCGACTTCGTATAAAATAATATGTTTATATTATTTTTAACCCTTGACTCCTAGTGTAAAATAATATATATATTTTATATTATTTCGCCTCGTTTATTACCTCGTGAAACGTTTCAAACAAATTAATAATATAAATGTTTATATTATTTACTCACGTTTATATCCTCGAATAAAAATAATATATTTATTATTTTTGTCACGTAAATGATTATCGTATATTTTATACGAGTTCAAAAATAATATATTAATTATATTATTTTCCTAAACCGTTATTGAATGGTACAAACGCACGGATATATTTAATTATTATTATATTCATAATTAAGAAACATTCGACACAAAACGTATTTATCTTAATAATTATATTAAGAAACCCTATATTCTCGTAGACACGTTCGTCTACTCATTGATCCTTAGAATACGTTAAGACGTTATAACCTTCCGTGTCGTCGTCACAAATCCCAGTGTGTCCCTAACTTATGTGTTTATGATTCTAGGGCATACATAACCCGTGCAGGCTAACACTTGAGGTTCTAAATCTCATACTTGTGTGATACTACCTACTACGCAACGCATGTGAGTTTCACGGCCCCTTTTTACCTGTTTTACTATTGGGGGAGAAACATGCTTACACACAAACGTATTTTACTTGTTTTCCTGTTGAGGAAGAAACAAACATGAAACACCAACTATCATACTTTTACTTGTTTTCCCCGTGGGGGAGAAACAGGTACGCAAGCAAATACTGTTTTTCCCGCCACGGGAGAAAACATGACGCAACTATTTGATTATGGTACTTTATATGATATCACTGTTGAGACTAAGCGTAACATGCTATCACAGAAAGTCCTCATCTTATTTCGAACCGTTAATATGGATCTTAGCGAGGTAATGTTTAGTAGTACTACTGGGTTTGACAAGCCCCACCCGCGTTAGTCGCGCTAACTCGATTGGATATCGAACGGGTGAAATGTTAGCCTACTCACATGTGCCAGAGTTGATAGACCTGACAGGAGGCATACAAACACAGTCAGCTTCGGTTGTGAGCGCTTTAGTAAGACATGAACATAGGTTAGCTACCTATAGATTTGCATATTGAATGTACATAATCTGGCAAACACACTCTTATTGTAAACTTGAAACCTGTGAACTCACCAACCTCGTGTTGACACTTTTTCTTACATGTTTCTCAGGTCGCTAAGGCACAGGTTGCACACTTAGGACATGCATGGAGTCCTACTGTCATATTATCCATTTCAAACATTTGAAACAGTTTACTTATTTACATTGATTGACGCCTATTGCGTGTAATAACTTTTGATTTCATATTAACGTTTACGCTTCCGCATTAACTCTGAACTTTTATGATTTGACATTTCAAGTCCCATATAGTGTCGTTTGATGTAACTAATGACTGAGATCCTGGTGTGTCACCTTCCAAACGGTAAAACTCCGTTAGTTGAAATTGGGGGTGTGACAGATTGGTATCAGAGCCAGGTTTTAGAGAACTAGGATTGCATACTAGACTATAACCTCACACATTAGTTACACGGCACAGACACTTATATGTGATACATATAGCAACTATACATTGCAGTGCAGGCATGTAACACCATCCGTATCACCCTCAGTTGGCAAGGGACACATCATTTGCATTGCATCATCATTCCCAGTGGCGACACTCGGGGAATCACAAGAACAACATCCACCCCCGTTCGAGGGCAGCGAGACGGAGCCTTCGGAGGAGTCACTTACATCACCATCACCCGTTGGGTATGGTGGTCTTTCTCAGGTCCATGTTATGGACGACAATCAGCACTAGCACATATCTCTTTGGGAGTTGGGATCGTCGGAGGCGAGTCCCTACTCTACCCACTAGCAACAATACGCCGAATGAAGGCAGACCGTTACACGCATTATTGCAGAATCTATTGACACATAGATGTCATCACTTTCCCGAGCTATGGGCTCGCCTCTTTAGTCAATATTCTGTGAGAATAGATTGACCACAAAGTTGAGAACGCATATTCAAACCCTATCCTGACTCAGTTGAAAGGACGGCTACTATGGTGCTTCCTATAACTTGTATTCATGAATTAGTTTCATTTCTCGAAGTCGCACTTCATGTACATGTTTGTTACATGTTCTCATTTACAATCCGCTGGATTGGACTCCTGTATTGTGTTTCACTCGAGTGAATACTCAGATCAAACCATCCTTGACTACTCATCCTGATATGAGTCCTAGTCGATCAACTTATGGTTGATGACTACTCCTTTCAATGACTTATCATATCTGACAACACTCTATACTCAACAATATAACCTAAAGGACATTATGACACAGGACAGGGAGAACAAGGGTGAGCATGCAAAGCAAATTATCATTACGGGTGCACACGTAATAGTAATTTGAGGTGCATGTAAGTCCTGGTGAAACCTAGTGTGTGGATAATGGTCCTAATCAGTGATTTACAGACTTAAGTTTCCACTATCTGTAGAGAATCTCATAACCCACTCAACAACTAGTTGGTATCGTTAAACCTGTTCAACAATTGATAGACGCGACTATCAGGTTGAAGATATCTACAGACACACTGAGCTATTATCAATGGAAACCATCAACGTTATTTTCACTCATGTAAGAGTCTTAGTGATCTTATGACTCTCATTCCAACTTAATCAATGGAACCACTTAGAGTGAAACTCTAGTAAGACCTCAGAGTAAAACGATCGACTCTAACTATGTACACAGAATTTGGGGAATTCTTTCTATGCTAATACGTTATTCCTTACACTCCAACAATAAATCCCATTTGAACTTGTTACCTTATCCTGTGACTAATCCTTAGTCTAATTTCGAATTTTACTACAGCATATTCAATCCTGTAAACGGATTTCTTTCTTCACGAAATGATCTCGTTGATCCAATGACATTAGGAAACGAAGATTTAACCTAACCAACCACCAGTTGAACACAACTACTTAAACATACACCCTATCTCTTATGCTACTGGAATCGATATCTCATTAGACTTTTCTTCCTTACATGTGAACCTTTTCCCTTAGCCTATGCATTGACTGACACTTGCTTTATAAGCACGGGTTTCACTAGAAGTCTCAGTATGACTTCACAAATTCCATATTAGTGCGTCGTGCTCCAACTCTATTAAAAGCCAAGTATACTATTGAGATAGTAGACGCTCAGAGAATCGAAACAACTCACATTCTTACAGCTGTAAACTAGTATTGGTTAGTCATAAACTTGACATTGACCTTCTGCCAGTTACACTTGGCAGTTTCGACCTTATTGTCGGTATGAATTGGTTATCCAAGAACCAACCTGAGGCCATCTGTTGTGACAAAATGTTGGCCTTCCTCTCCTCAGAAGGGAAATCCTTTCTGTCCAAGGCAAAAGGAGTGGTGCAGTCGTTGGCATCATATCCTTCCTGAAAGCACAGAAATGTCTTCGAAAAGGTCATACTACTATTTTGGCTCTCGTCGCCGAGCAGTCATCTGAGGATAAGAAAATTGATGATATCCCAATCGTACGTAACTATCCGGAAGTATTTCCCGAGGACTTGCCTAGTCTGCCACCGTACCGTCATGTTGAATTCCAAAACGATCTAGCACCCGGAGCGGCACTGATCGCTCGGGCACCTTATAGATTAGCACCTAGTGAATTACAAGAGTGGTCCACTAAGTTACAGGATTTGTTGGATAAAGGTTTCATCCGACCTAGCTCATCGCCATGGGGAGCTCCAGTTCTATTGGTCAGGAAGAAGGACGGGACTTTCCGTATGTGTATCGACTACCGTGAACTGAATAAAGTCACAATCAAGAATCGTTATCCTTTGCCTCGTATAGATGATCTCTTTGATCAACTCCAAGGATCAAGTTTCTATTCCAAGATAGATCTTAGGTCCGGTTACCATCAATTAAGAGTCCGAGATGAGGATATCTCTAAGACTACTTTCAGGACAAGGTACGGCCACTATGAATTTATGGTCATGCCTTTCGGATTAACCAACGCACCTGTGTTATTTATGGACCTCATGAACCGTGTGTGTAAACCCTACCTTGATCAGTTCGTCATCATCTTTATTGATGACATCCTTATTTATTCCAAGAATAGGGAAGAACATGAGGAACATCTTCGTTTGATTCTAAAATTACTAAGACAAGATCATTTGTATTCAAAACTTTCCAAGTGCGAATTCGGGATTCGTGAAGTGCAATTCTTAGACATGTAATCAACGAGACAGGGATACATGTCGACCCATCCAAAATAGAAGCCATCAAGAATTGGGCAGCACCGACGACTCCGACTGAGGTGCGACAATTTCTGGGATTGGCTGGATATTACCGTCGTTTTATCGAAGGATTTTCAAAGATTGCGCAACCTCTCACCGCCCTAACTCAAAAAGGAAAAGCTTATAATTGGGGCGATAATTAAGAATCAGCTTTCCAGCATCTCAAACAGAAACTTTGTAGTGCACCTATTTTAGCTCTTTCGGAAGGAACTGATGATTTTGTGGTGTATTGTGATGCATCTATTCAAGGCCTGGGTTGTGTCTTAATGCAACGCGAAAAGGTAATCGCATACGCTTCACGTCAGTTAAAGGTTCACGAGAAAAACTACACCACTCATGACCTAGAGTTGGGAGCAGTAGTTTTTGCACTTAAGATATGGAGACATTACTTGTACGGTACCAAATGCACCATCTACACCGACCACAAGAGCCTCCAGCATATCTTCGAGCAAAAGGAGTTGAACATGCGACAACGTCGTTGGGTTGAACTTTTAAATGATTACGACTGTGCGATCCGGTATCATCCGGGTAAAGCTAACGTTGTGGCTGATGCACTAAGCCGAAAGGAAACAAAACCCAAACGAGTTCGAGCATTACAACTTACTATTCACCCTGGATTGCCTGACAGAATCCGTAGTGCTTAACTTGAAGCCCTGAAAGAAGATAACCTACCGTTAAATGGTACTCGCGGCGTGGAAGCACAACTTGAAGTAAAATCTGACGGAATTCGTTACTTTGTTGAACGAATATGGGTTCCAGCGTTCGGAAATTTGAGGGAACTAATCATGGATGAAGCTCATAAATCTCGTTACTCCATTCATCCGGGTTCCGATAAAATGTACCATGATCTAAAAGTACTATATTGGTGGCCGAAGATGAAGGCCGATATAGCCACTTATGTTAGTAAGTGTCTGACATGCGCGAAGGTCAAAGTTGAATACCAAAAACCGTCCGGTCTCCTGCAACAACCTGAAATTCCCATGTGGAAATGGGAACAAATATCCATGGACTTCATTACCAAATTACCCCGAACCGCTACCGGATGTGATATTATATGGGTAATTGTGGATCGCCTAACAAAATCTGCTCACTTTCTAGCAATCAAAGAAACCGAAAAAATGGATAAACTCACTCGAATATACTTAAAAGAAGTAGTCTCTCGTCACGGGGTGCCAATCTCCATTATTTCGGATCGTGATGCACGATTCACTTCTCGTTTCTGGCAGTCGTTACATAAGGCCTTAGGTACGTGTCTAGATATGAGCACAGCTTACCATCCTCAAACCGATGGTCAAACAGAACGTACTATCCAAACTCTGTAGGATATGCTACGAGCTTGTGTGATCGATTTCGGTAACATTTGGGAGTCTCACCTACCGTTGGTGGAGTTCTCCTACAACAACAGCTATCACACTAGCATCAAGGCAGCTCCATTTGAAGCACTTTATGGACAGAAATGTCGTTCTCCCATTTGTTGGACCGAGGTTGGAGATAGCCAACTCACATGTCCTGAACTTGTATTTGAAACTTCCGAAAATATCGTTCAAATTAGAAACTGTATGGCGGCAGCTCGGGATCGTCAAAAGAGCTACGCCGACAAACGCCGTAAACCTTTGGAATTTCAAATAGGTGACATGGTCTTACTCAAAGTCTCACCTTGGAAAGGTGTCATTCGTTTCGGGAAACGAGGAAAACTGAATCCTCGTTATGTTGGACCTTTCAAAATATTAAAGAGAATCGGACCAGTAGCGTACCAACTGGACCTACCTGAAGGACTGAGTGGTGTACACGATGTCTTCCATGTCTCGAACTTGAAGAAATGTCTAGCAGACGAGACACTCGCGGTTCCTCTTGAGGAACTACAGATCGATGAGCAACTACGCCTCATTGAAGAACCGGTAGAAATCATGGATAGGGAAGTCAAAACGCTTAAACACAGTAATATCCTTATCGTCAGAGTTCGTTGGAACTCGAAACGCGGACCGGAATTCACGTGGGAGCGCGAGGATCAGGTGACGCGCAAATATCATAATCTGTTCAAGCACTCTACGTTAAACTCTTATGGTACTATTCTAATTTTCGGGACGAAAATTATTTCAACTAGGGGATGATGTGACACCTCAGAAATTTTTTTTATTTATTTATCTTAATTTTCGGGAAGAAAATTCTTTCAACTAGGGGATGATGTGACAATCCGGACTTTTCAGGTTAACCCCGTTAACCAAACTCAGTTAAAGTTAACATAGTGTAATTATCTCAAACCTTAGGGTCTAATCCTGTCATTATTCCAACTCAAACCATAGGGATTAGTTATGTAATTAACCTAAACTCAATATGTTGACTCAGAAAAGTCAAAATTTAGGAGTTTTGTCTATGTTGACTTTTAAAAGTCAAACCCATGAAATTCTTGACTCAAATTCACAAATCTTAACCGAATTAGGTCCAATTTGTAAGTGAAAAGCACATTAAACATCATAAACGACCATCAGTTGTGCTTTAATCATAGTTATTGCATCGAATTAATCCCAATGATGGGCATTCAAGTGAAACCGTCGAACTTAATCGATCCTATCATTTCGATCATCATGCTCACAAATTAAGCACATTCACACCTTATTCGAACCCCCCTGAACCTGTTGCATCATTCGATTTGATCTGAGACGCAGCCGTGAACGCCGAAGAATAACCATTGAAGCCGCGGCCGACATCTACTCGATCTCCACATTTATGTTATCAGTTCAGGTAATTGAATATACCTACAGCTTAGTTTTCATCCTTACATTGAAAGCCCTAACATAATTGTGGCTTATAACATCGATCCAATCAAGAATCGATCCTAGGGTTCATATACATTCGGATTTAATCGAACCCTACTCCAGATCCATTTTAAATTCAATTAAACTGTATGTGTAGCATCGCCCTCACCCACCCGTTAAAAGTCCCATCCTAATTTGAAACTATATCATCGATTTCATGGCAAACGGATAGCTAGGGTTCTTCGAGAATACGGTTTAGTCGAACACCACCCTACACTCAACTTAAATCCAATTTATTTACATGGTTGGAATCGCAATCCTTTGTTGGTTGAAAGCCCTATGATTTCAGTCCATGATCTTATAGAATTCGAACAAATTAAACATGTGTTCTTAAACTAGGGTTTCATTTTTAAAACATGTAATTAAACGAATCTAAACTCGATCATTTTGCAATCAAACTCACCCTCAGATTCGTATAATACCGATGAACAAAATCCCTATTCTTTATGGTTCAATCGAAATCCAAATCGATGGATTTGGGAGGGAATTTGGGATCGAGTCGCGTGGGAGGGATGAACACAGAGGTGTTCATGATTAAAACAATTCAGAACCGGTTTTAAATGCGAAACCCTAGCGGGCTGTAGTGGTTAGTTCGTTGGACTGTGGGGGAGGAGACCCGGGTTCGAGTCCCTCCACCCCCATCTTTTTATTTAGCCACTTTTTACAATATATTTTTAAATAAGACTTATCTCTATGATATTAGAATATTATTTTAATATGTTTTGAGCCCGAAAACAACCCGTAGGCTCGGGTTTAACTTTATAGCTTATAATTATTAATAATTCCACTTTTAAGATAATATAGCTACATTATTTTCAAACCCCGACTTCGTATAAAATAATATGTTTATATTATTTTTAACCCTTGACTCCTAGTGTAAAATAATATATATATTTTATATTATTTCGCCTCGTTTATTACCTCGTGAAACGTTTCAAACAAATTAATAATATAAATGTTTATATTATTTACTCACGTTTATATATCCTCGAATAAAAATAATATATTTATTATTTTTGTCACGTAAATGATTATCGTATATTTTATACGAGTTCAAAAATAATATATTAATTATATTATTTTCCTAAACCATTATTGAATGGTACAAATGCACGGATATATTTAATTATTATTATATTCATAATTAGAAAACATTCGACACAAAACGTATTTATCTTAATAATTATATTAAGAAACCCTATATTCCCGTAGACACGTTCGTCTACTCATTGATCCTTAGAATACGTTAAGACGTTCTAACCTTCCGTGTCGTCGTCACAAATCCCAGTGTGTCCCTAACTTATGTGTTTATGATTCTAGGGCATACATAACCCGTGCAGGCTAACACTTGAGGTTCTAAATCTCATACTTGTGTGATACTACCTACTACGCAACGCAGGTGAGTTTCACGGCCCCTTTTTACCTGTTTTACTATTGGGGGAGAAACATGCTTACACACAAACGTATTTTACTTGTTTTCCTGTTGAGGAAGAAACAAACATGAAACACCAACTATCATACTTTTACTTGTTTTCCCCGTGGGGGAGAAACAGGTACGCAAGCAAATACTGTTTTTCCCGCCACGGGAGAAAACATGACGTAACTATTTGATTATGGTACTTTATATGATATCACTGTTGAGACTAAGCGTAACATGCTATCACAGAAAGTCCTCATCTTATTTCGAACCGTTAATATGGATCTTAGCGAGGTAATGTTTAGTAGTACTACTGGGTTTGACAAGCCCCACCCGCGTTAGTCGCGCTAACTCGATTGGATATCGAACGGGTGAAATGTTAGCCTACTCACATGTGCCAGAGTTGATAGACCTGGCAGGAGGCATACAAACACAGTCAACTTCGGTTGTGAGCGCTTTAGTAAGACATGAACATAGGTTAGCTACCGATAGATATGCATATTGAATGTACATAATCTGGCAAACACACTCTTATTGTAAACTTGAAACCTGTGAACTCACCAACCTCGTGTTGACACTTTTTCTTACATGTTTCTCAGGTCGCTAAGGCACAGGTTGCACACTTAGGACATGCATGGAGTCCTACTGTCATATTATCCATTTCAAACATTTGAAACAGTTTACTTATTTACATTGATTGACGCCTATTGCGTGTAATAACTTTTGATTTCATATTAACGTTTACGCTTCCGCATTAACTCTGAACTTTTATGATTTGACATTTCAAGTCCCATATAGTGTCGTTTGATGTAACTAATGACTGAGATCCTGGTGTGTCACCTTCCAAACGGTAAAACTCCGTTAGTTGAAATTGGGGGTGTGACAATCATAGACCTATCCAAGATCAAAAACCCTATTTTAACTAAACTTGTTTAAAAGTTTTATTTAAAAACTTGGTTTGATCTTTCTTGTTCCTTTCAATTTCAAAAATCATGTTTTTACTAAAACTCCTTATTTTCAAATTAAATTATTTAATATTTAATTTCTATCTTTACTAAACTCATATTTTCACTTTAGCCCATATACTTTTCAAACACACCCTAAACTTGGTTAAGTTTGCAAAGGGATTAAATTTCAAACCAGTATGTAGTTATCTGGCAAACATTAAATGTCTGGCTAGGAAAGACGGGGTTCTAATCCGACCATCTCTTTCCTGGGAACTTTTCTGTTGGAGGTACTACTCTGGAATGATAACCATTCAAGTGTACAACAACCACTTTCAACTAATTATGATTATGATTAATTAAAACCTTTTAAAGCCTATAAATAATTATTTAGTAAAGATAGTTATTTAAAACACTTTTAAATTTATAAATACCCAAATAATTATTTTAAATAATTACTTCAATAAGTGCTACTTAAAACCAATTTATTCTTTTATAAATTTATTTAAAATGTATTCATTTAAATGATTATGTAACCATTTTTGCAATTATTACTAGATTAATCAACAAAATTTAATTATATTAACCAATAATATAATTAACTATTTTATTTACATAAAATAAATTGATTAAACAATTACCATTTCAAGATTTATTTATAAACTATCTTAGAATAGTTATTTAAATAAATTCAAAGAATTATTAATTAAATCTCTTTCCTATATTATTTATTTAATTAGAACAATTATATAAATTCAAACCTACCATTATTCTAATTGATATTCACTTATCATTATAAACATATATATTTACTACAAAGTTTGTACAAATCCCATGGAATCTCTAAATGTCTCAATGTCTCCTATATAGCATTTAGACATATATTGAACTTAGGTTACCATTAAGCGTGTAGGTTTGTTGTGAGAGTTCCTCACGAGGCCTAACAATCCTTACCAGTTCATACATTTCTATCTTTGATTCAAGTGAGTTTCATGACCCCCTTTCTCTTTACTATTGTTTACAAATACTCGGGGTGGGACGTGTTTACATACATTACATACCATAATTCAATACCATTTGTTCTCATACTATTTACTATGTGCTTTATGTCTTAAACTACTTGGCGACCATACGTGTGTTCATGTTCAGAACAATCATTAACTTGCTACCCAATCCTAAGGCAGTTCCTTTTATGATCATTTATATGGGAAACCGATACTAGTTAACACAAACCTTGGCGGGTTTTGTGTGTACCATATTACTACTATTTCCAAAACACAATCAGTTGGATTCTACTTACCAGTTTTCCATTTACTACGGCTTGATTATAGACTTAGAACCTTGTATATTTTCACATTTATGCCTTAGTTAAGCTTTGAACATACTGAATTCCAAATACTTTTTACTTAACTTTTGTTTGGAGTCAAAACCTATGTTACTCACCAACTACTTGTAGTATACATTTACTCACATGTTTCAAGTGAACCAGTTGAGTACACTACTTGATCACATAGGACATGGACTTAGTTCAATTTAATCTTACTATGTTATGTTTGAATACTTTTTCTCCTATTTACAATTGTAACGAATGCTTTTAAATTTGAATAATAAATACTATCATATTTAATAGATGATCATGTGTTTATGAACAATTGCGTCAGCCCCGGCGTATAATCCGTCACCGGCCGGGATGTAACAGATTGGTATCAGAGCCATGGTTATAGGGAATTAGGTTATTAGACACACATGACCTGGACTATAACCTAGGAGTCCCAAACATGAGTTTAACTCGTGTCTTCTATTAGGAACTCCATTCTATACTCATTTATACACATACTTACCTACATCTATCTACTTTTGTTTGCATGATACAATTCCATGAACTACAGCATCCCAAGGACTACATGGAACTATTCGAAACAACGTGGATTACTTGAAGCGTATTCTCAGTCTATAGTCTATAACCTTAGGATACCCTTGTGTAATCTTAGGCATTACATTGCACGATACAACATGTGTTACCTAATGTGCAGTGTTACATGTTTACAAAGACTACTACTCATGTGATACCTTATTTGCTACACCATTTGATTTGTCTGCACAATACCTATTTGATACCACTAAATGCTATCCTAAGTTTTGCCATACACTTATTTATATCAAAGACCTTACACACTTTCATCTTTACACATCATCACCAATCACTTATGGAAAGATTCAAACTCCTAGACCCAATGCCAATTAAAATTTTAAAATCCCGTCAAAGTTTTGGGTTCTGAAAACTAATAGAGAAAACGTGCAATCCGGAAGGGTGAATGCCTATACTTTGGGTCTTCTGTCTAGGAAAGCATTTCATATAGATCCAAATCAATCGAAGGATCTGTATGCTTTCTTGGGAATTCCCGAAGTGAGTGTTCACCTATAGGCTAAAGCATGTCTTCTTGAAAGTATATAAACTTAAATCACTTTGATTTGTCACAGTATCCATTGGGTTATGTCCCAAATGAATACAACCTAAACATCATTCGTTTAAATACTACAATTTGGTACATATGTCTAAACCTCCCTATTTTGATTCTTACATTTAATCTTATTTAAGTTCCTATACCTTCCATCCTTATGCTTTGAAAATCTTATCATCCTTATCATCTCTTGTGAGAGATTTACACCCTTAGACCCCACCATCCAAAAAAAGGAAGCTCCTTGAATGGATGAAACACACCCTTGAGCCACAAGACAAAATCTCTAACGATTCTCACCATAACCATGAGTTAAAATAATAATGTTAATGGTAAATGATGGCTGGAAGAGTGAATGTAAGTCTATGGAAGATTCTGACTAAGGAAAAACTGAGTACTTTAGTGTTTCCTTTGTGACCCACCTCTCTTTCCTGGGAAACCTTTTCATGAGTACGCTACTTATAGGTCAAGTGTTACTCTCGATATATTATTATAAGAACTCGGTGTTATGATTAGCTAACTTTTAAACTCATGAACACCTTTAACACTCACCATTACACTTACGACCTTTTCGTGCTAGACATGGCCTCTTACCCTCCTCACTCCCTGAGAATCACCCCGAAGTGGAGTCAACACAAGAGGAAGACTTTGGATCCCCATCGCCAGACAACCGGTCACCGGCACGACTAGCTGCCAGATCCATGTTTGACCGCAGATCAGATTGGCTTAAGAGCAGACTTGAGACTCCAAGCAGCTGAATCACCTCCTCCGAGAGACCCTTATCTAACATCTAACCTATACCATCCTGACCCAGGAGTAGGACAAGCCAAGGAACCTACCAGTGCCTTAGGAGTTCCAGTTGACACCGCTCACCTACATGTAAGGACCGTAGAGTTTCAGAGGCTAGAAATGGAGACCAGGGAATACTTTATGCACATACGGAAATAAATAGAGCTGAAGCCCGGTTTGCAATACGAAAAACCATAACGATGTTCGTCTTAGTTCATCTGCTTCCCGGTGGAAAACTATCTGAGATATTAGCAAGACATTCTATTTCGAATTTTCTTAAAACTTAAAACGAAACCCATATCCTGTACCCAAATATAAATGTTATCATTATTTTTTTAATGATTGACATCTAAACCTTCCTTGCAAACTAATTATTTTGTTATTTCCTGATTTGACTAATGTAGTTATTTTGTTCAAACAAAACTTTTATCAAACCTTTGGTTTATAGATTATAAATTCTTTACAAACCATTTACCTCGTAAAGAAACTTAATACTCATCTGGTGCAAATTGTTTTATAAAAGCGTTAACAAATATTTTATCCTTTTAATAGTGACTTGATTAATTATTTTATTATGACTTTTTATTTCGTTAAACAATAAGGCCATCATTATCTTTTGAAACATATTCTTTATGATAATTGAATTGAATAAATAAAAGGTTTTCAATCCAATTATCCATCCACTCAAATTACTATTTCATTTATTTATTAATTTACAAACAAGAGAAAGTTTTAATTACTTGTTTATTTACAAACAAAAAGCACAAGTTAGATATTCATGATCACACTATTCTGATTACTTGCAAAACCTTCCTATTACCTTGCACCTTCGGGAATGTATGAGCTTACTAAGTCATTTCAAGGAGATAAATCATTTCGTGTAGACGTTAACCACCCATATAAATCTCAACAAAATTGAAAAACTTAAAACATCTACTACCTACATGATACATGAACGTCAAACAACATGCTTGTCCGCAACACTCGATCACCGACAAGATCCGATAGTTTACGTTACACATAAGATTCAATTATATGAACGTTCGTAATATACCTGAGACTAAATTAATTACATTATACACGCAACTTGATTGTTCATGTTATACATGAAACTTGATTGTATACAATATACATGATACTAGATTGATCACTTTATAGACAACATGATACTAGATTGATCACATTATAGACGGAACTTGATTGCTTACAATATACATGATACCTGATACATGATAGTTGGTTGTTTGCATTACGCATGATACTAGATTATTTACGTTATACATGAAACATGAGTGTTTACATTACACACGAAAACTAGACTTTCTACATTATTTGCAATTAATTGTCCACTATATACATGAGGCATGATCGTTCACTTTATCCATGAAAATCGATAGCTATAAACATTGAGCTAGTCGGGGTTTGACGTATTCTTGTTCAAACACGAGGAAGCTATAAACTTTGAGTTACTCAGGGTTTGACGTATATTTGTTCAAACACGAGAGAGCTATAACTTTATGGGTTACCTGGAGGGTATGCCACCTACTTAGGGAACCTATGCATGGGGTTGTGCCACATTGTTAGCCTTTACTCCCTGACTAACTTTACCATCTAGAGACACATTCACTTATTAATAACTGATACATGAAAACAATAATAAACTAAATGTTTTTGGGTGTTTCCCCCTCCCTCTGTACCCACACACAATAGAATGATCTATATGGACCATGCGACGATTTGAGTAATTACGGGTGCACACGTAATTAAAAAAGTCAGCGAATGAAAAACATAGTAAATTCTATCATGGGTACTAATGGGATATGATAAGGGCATAGTGAATATACCGCTTGTATGTCCTACATATAAGTGCTCCTGTCATATTGTCAGAAGTAACGATGTCCGTATCACGTAGGGTTTCCTATTACTTTGACCTTGACCAATAGTTGTGAAATCCTTATCCATTGATTACTCGAACATCTTAGACTATATCCTAAACAAGTTTAAATCTTAAAATTCCCATCATCCTCATCACAAGTGATGCATCCCATCATTTGAGTCCAAAAATCATTCTAGGGCAACCTTCCCCTTATTTCCACTCTAACAAAATCCACTACCACTATCCATACCTGACGCGATTACCTGACCTGAACCTTATCATTAACTATACTCCTTAGACCGACAAGCAAAACTAGTTGAGAATCCAAACACACGCCTCTTTTTCCTGGACCCTTTTTCCTAAACAATTTCGGGACGAAATTTTCTAAAGTAGGGGAGACTGTAATCCCCAGGAAATTCCGACATTTATTTTAACTATTCCGGCAAATTGTAATTTCCTTATTTTATGATTCGCATTTATGAAAGTATCCTATTTATTCATTATAATTAATGAGTGTGCATACATACTTATATGATTATTATGAAATAAATATATATACATTGTTATAATAACCAAATATAAACTTACAAGCTTTGATTATGAATTGATATCATTTATGTGTCTACTTATAAATATATATGTAACCATATATATATATAAAAACATGATAAATAAACCATTTAAACAACTTATTATGAAAATATAACATTATTAATTAACATTACTAGTGTTTTAAACTACTAAAGATAAATAAAATAAATAAATATATAATTACATTTATGATGAAATGTAGTCATAAACATAAAATTTATGAGTACTTAAGTTAGTATATTAAAAACTATTCTTCATCTTTTGCAATCTAGTCCATATAAGAAATTAAATTTTGTGAATAAGCCCCTGATCCTACCCTATAAATAGAGCCCTTATTTCTCATGTATTATTCGCACCTCAACGATCGTCAAGGGTTCTCTAGCTACTAAATGTCGTTATTCTCATCTTTTGAAAGATTCTAGATTAAATCATTCCATTCTAAGTAAGTTCTTCTTATGTTCTTGCTTGTTCATACTTTTCCTTTCAAAAATCCCTCATAACTAGCTAGATCTATGATCCCTAACATGTTTATGTTATAATCATAGACCTATCCAAGATCAAAAGCTCTATTTTAATTAAACTTGTTCAAAACTTTTATTTAAAAACTTGGTTTGATCTTTTTAATCTTTTCAATTTTAAAAATCATGTTTTTACTAAAACTCCTTATTTTCAACTTAAATTATTTAATATTTAATTTCTATCTTTACTAAACTCATATTTTCACTTTAGCCCATATACTTTTCAAACACACCCTAAACTTGGTTAAGTTTGCAAAGGGATTAAATTTCAAACCAGTATGTAGTTATCTGGCAAACATTAAATGTCTGGCTAGGAAAGACGGGGTTCTAATCCGGCCATCTCTTTCCTGGGAACTTTTCTGTTGGAGGTACTACTCTGGAATGATAACCATTCAAGTGTACAACAACCACTTTCAACTAATTATGATTATGATTAATTAAAACCTTTTAAAGCCTATAAATAATTATTTAGTAAAGATAGTTATTTAAAACACTTTTAAATTTATAAATACCCAAATAATTATTTTAAATAATTACTTCAATAAGTGCTACTTAAAACCAATTTATTCTTTTATAAATTTATTTAAAATGTATTCATTTAAATGATTATGTAACCATTTTTGCAATTATTACTAGATTAATCAACAAAATTTAATTATATTAACCAATAATATAATTAACTATTTTATTTACATAAAATAAATTGATTAAACAATTACCATTTCAAGATTTATTTATAAACTATCTTAGAATAGTTATTTAAATAAATTCATAGAATTATTAATTAAACCTCTTTCCTATATTATTTATTTAATTAGAACAATTATATAAATTCAAACCTACCATTATTCTAATTGATATTCACTTATCATTATAAACATATATATTTACTACAAAGTTTGTACAAATCCCATGGAATCTCTAAATGTCTCAATGTCTCCAAAATAGCATTTAGACATATATTGAATTTAGGTTACCATTACGCGTGTAGGCTTGTTGTGAGAGTTCCTCACGAGGCCTAACAATCCTTACCAGTTCATACATTTCCAGCTTTGATTCAAATGAGTTTCATGGCCCCCTTTCTCTTTACTATTGTTTACAAATACTCTGGGTGGAACGTGTTTACATACATTACATACCATAATTCAATACCATTTGTTCTCATGTTATTTACTATGTGCTTTATGTCTTAAACTACTTGGCGACCATACGTGTGTTCATGTTCAATACAATCATTAACTTGCTAACCAATCCTAAGGAAGTACCTTTTATGATCATTTATATGGGAAACCGATACCAGTTAACACAAACCTTGGCGGGTTTTGTGTGTGATGTAGTACAAAGTGCACATCTTTATTCAGTTGTTTTAGTGCGTCTTTAATTAGTTTTGTGTTTGTTTGTAAGGCCCCTTTCCCGGGTAACCTCACTTGTTGGATTTACTCATAAACATAGTCATAAATACTTAAATTTAAAACATTCAGAAGTAGCGGAAACAAACATCATTCAAATTACATGACATAGTAGGGTAACCTTCACGCCATCGCACGTCCCTTTCTTCCTTTACCTGAAATGTATACTAAAAGTCAGCTAACGATGGTGAGTTCTAGTTTAAGGAAAATCATACATAATACTTATCTTATCATGAATATTTTATATATATGTGTACATAACATACGTAATATTCGTACTTTTACATATTCTTTACTTTACTGTTCTCACATAACATTCATTTTATGTATATACACATGTACATACATACTTACTTTTGGGGGGAGAACAGTTATTGGCCATAATTTTAAGGGAGATCAACCCATCACACTTGTCGCGAATGTCACAAAGACATCGCAGTGAGAACTACCGTCGTAGCCCATTTCATTAACCGTCCGGCTCTAGAAAACCGTCCGTTCTTTCATTAAATCCGTCCGGCAACCTTTGTCCGTCCGCTCTTAAACCGTCCTACCGCCGTAGTCCGTTCTTTTGTCTATCTGCCCTAGGGCATCCGTTTCCCACGCGACCATTATGTATGCAACCGTTCTACTTTAGTTAAGGCAATTGCTTCGACCGTCCATTAGTGCCTTAATATACGTCCTAGCTTGCGAAGGAACGTTTTTGTCCCGGTTGCAAAATAGCCACGTGGTCGTCCGTCTACCGAAGTAGCCGTTGTCATAGAAGGGTTCATAACGTTTACATACATTCATAACATGCAATATATATATATATATATATATATATATATATATATATATATAATGTAAAGCAAGACTTCATTCATTTACGTTATGTCCTTTTTCATTCATTCTTTATAATCATACGTTTCATTCTTCATTCATAATTCATTTTCATATATAAGTATATATATATATATATATATATATATATATATATATTTGTTTACCACGTATGATCACATTGACATTTATAGCATTTATTCATTTAATGTATACACTTCAGCCCCAAAACATTTAAAATGATTTGCACATAACATAGAAGGGGGCACTTAGAACTCACCTGAAAAGCTAGTCTTGGTTGTCCTAAACAAAGGTCCAACAACGTCACGTACGATCTGAATTAGGTAGTTTAAATACACATCAGACCCAACCCCGACTCTAATGGTTTAATCATTCTAAACATACTGACTTTACTTACTGGTTTGCTGCCTGCGCACTTAGTAAGTGCGCAGGGCCTTGCTCATGCGTACTTGATAAGTACGCATGATCTTTCCCCTGCGTACTTGGTAAGTACGCATGATCTTTCTCCTGCGTACTTGGTAAGTACGCATGATCTTTCTCCTGCGTACTTGGTAAGTACGCATGATCTTTCTCCTACGTACTTGGTAAGTACGCATGATCTTTCTCCTGCGTACTTGGTAAGTACGCAGGACGTCCCTACTGCGTACTTGATAAGTACGCAGCACCTGTTTCCTGGACAAGTCCGTAATTTTTGCATGTTAATCCGATCATGCTAATCTTACAATTTTCTTTGATCAAAAGGTGCGGTTTTCACTCTAGATGCTAGTTATAAGCTTATTTTCAAATTTCATCCATAAAAATGTCTCCTATTTAGCTAAAACCCGAGAAACCCTAAAACAAATAAAAACTCAGATTATGGTCGAATCGTTACCTGGATTGGACTTCTGATTCGGAGGTTTTACTCACGAGCTTAGCGGTAACGTGCTCCTTCAATCTCGTGTCGATCCGTTGACTTCCTCTCTCTAGACCCGAGCTCTCCTTTCTCTCTCTAGAATGATGAAATGAAGATGAAATGGTGAAGTGGCTACCTTGCCCCTTATATATCTGGGCTTTCATCGGCCCGTTGGAGCCGAGCCCAAGCCCATCCGTTTTTCTTTTGTTTTATGACAATTGAGCCTCTATTGCGTTATTGTTTACTAAATTACTATTTTTGGGATGTTACAAGTCTACCCTCCTTAAAGAGGTTTCGTCCTCGAAACTATTTTACGTTAAACAATTTAGGGTATAGTCCCCTCATCTCGTCTTCTTTTTCCCATGTAGCTTCTGACCCTTTTCTGTGCTTCCATTGTATTTTGACTAAAGGAATCGACTTATTGCCTAGTCGTTTCTCAGCTCGATCAATAATGGCTATTGGTTCCTCCACATAATTTAGTTTGCCATCCACTTCGATCTCGTCGTAAGGTATCTGAGCTGTGTCGTAAGCTAGGCACTTGCGTAAGTGTGACACGTGGAACGTAGGGTGTATTACACTAAGCTCAACAGGTAGGTCGAGTCTGTAAGAAACTTGACCCACTCTCGTTAAAATCTTGAAAGGTCCGATAAACCTTGGACTTAGTTTGCCACGTCTTCTGAATCGGATGATTCCTTTCCATGGTGATACCTTTAACAGTACCATGTGCCCCACTTGAAACTCTAAATCCCTTCTTCTCTTATCCGCGTATGATTTCTGTCTGTCTTTTGCAGCTTTCATTCGAGCCTTGATTTGATCAAATTTCTCGGAAGTAGCTTTGACCACTTCGAGACTTGCAAAATCCTTTTGTCCAATTTCCCCCCAACAAACCGGGGTTCTACATTTCCTCCCATACAACATTTCAAATGGCGGCATGCCAATAGTCGAGTGATAGCTGTTGTTATATGAAAATTCTGCCAATGGTAGATGGCAGTCCCAGCTCCCACCGAAGTCAATGATACAGGCCCAGAGCATGTCCTCCAAGGTCTGAATGGTCCTTTCCGATTGACCATCGGTTTGAGGGTGGTAAGCGGTGCTGATGTTCAGTCTAGTGCCCATTGCTTCATTGAATTTCTTCCAAAACCTGACGTAAATCTAGTATCCCTGTCGGACACAATCGACAGCGGCATACCATGTCTACTCACAACTTCCTTGATAAATCTAGTATCTTGTGCCTTTAATATTTCACTCATCAAATCTGGTGTTATAACCAGCTGACACGCTTTGATCCGCATAGGTTTCGATTCTTCCTTTCTGCTTAAAGCGTCAGCCACCACGTTTGCTTTGCCTGGATGGTACAATATCTCACAGTCATAGTCCTTCAGTAGCTCTAACCACCTCCTTTCCCTCATGTTTAATTCCTTTTGCCCGAAAAAGTACTTCAGGCTTTTGTGATCGGAGTAAATGGTGCATTTAACTCCATACAGATAGTGCCTCCATATTTTTAACGCGAAAACTACTGCTGCTAACTCTAGATCGTGTGTTGAGTAGTTAACCTCGTGAATCTTTAGTTGTCGCGAGGCGTAAGCAATTACCTTTCCTCGTTGCATAAGTGCGCAACCTAAACCTTGACCCGAAGCGTCAGAGTAGACTACTAAGTCTTCATTTCCCTCAGGTAGCGCCAAGACTGGAGCTTGGGTTAATCTTGCCTTAAGTTCCTCAACGCGTTGTTTTGGGTTGGACCCCATTCATATTTCACTTCCTTCCGTGTCAACTTAGTTAGTGGCGAGGCTATTCTTGAAAAATCTTGAATGAACCTTCGATAGTAGCCTGCCAATCCCAGAAAACTTCTTATCTCTGTTGGTATCTTTGGGATGTTCCATTCCTTTACTATCTCGATCTTTGCAGGATCCACCATGATTTCGTTTGGGTTTATTACATGACCTAGGAATTAGACTTCCCTAAGCCAGAATGCGCATTTAGAGAATTTTGCATACAACTTTTCCTGCTTTAGCACCTCCAGAACCTCTCTTAGGTGACAGTGGTGATCACCTCGCTTTTCGAATATACCAGTATGTCGTCTATAAAAACTATCACTGGTCGATCTAACATGGGTCGACATACTCTATTCATCAAATCCATGAACGCTGCTGGTGCATTGGTCAATCCGAAGGACATCACGAGAAACTCATAATGCCCATAACGCGTGCGAAACGCGGTCTTTGGTACGTCTTCTTCTCTTACTTTCAACTGATGGTAACCTGACCTAAGATCGATCTTTGAGAACCAACTCGCACCTTGCAGTTGATCAAAAAGGTCGTCTATTCTAGGAAGTGGGTATTTGTTCTTTACTGTCCTCTTGTTCAACTCGCAGTAGTCAATGCAAATGCGCATGCTGCCGTCCTTCTTCTTTACAAATAGTACCGGAGCGCCCCATGGTGAGATGCTCGGTCTAATAAATCCTTTTTCTGTTAGTTCCTCTAGTTGAGACATCAATTCTTTCATTTCTGACGGAGCCAATCGGTAGGGGGCTTTGGCAACGGGCTCAACTCCTGGCAATAAGTCAATCTGAAATTCTATTTACCGATCGGGTGGTAACCCAGGTAGATCCTTAGGGAATACTTCCGGAAAGTTGCACACCACGGGTACATTCTTGAGTTCATTCATTTTCATTCTATCATCAATAACATATGCCAAATAAGCTTCGCAACCGCGTCTCATGTAACTTTCGGCCTTGATCATCGAGATGATGTTCGGCATCGTGCAATTCCAATCCCCATAAACCGTAATTGAACTACTACTAGGAGCTTTGAGGTGTATCCTCTTACGTTTACATATGATTTGAGCTTCGTTGGCAGCTAGCCAATCCATACCCAATACTATATCGAATCCTCCTAAGGTAAGAAGGAATAATCTAGAAGGGAACTTGTGACCCTCTATTTCTATGATGCAGTCCTCTGTTACTTGAAATACTGCCGAATTTTTACCAACGGCAGTTTGTACGCTAAAGGCCTTTACTATGGTGTTGATAGTGCATCCTAGTTTACGACTAAATGCATTGGATATAAAACTTTTACTAGCACCAGAGTCAAATAAAATAGCAGCATGTTCGTTATTAACTAGGAACGTACCTGACACAACATCAGGGTTTCCCCTTGCTTCCTCCTCAGTCAGGGCGTAGGCTCGAGTCCTAGCCTGTGGTTGTTCCTTTTCAGCTTCCTTTTCCTTTCCCGAACCGGATTGTCTGGTTTTCCTGCAATCCCTAGTCTGGTGTCCATGTCTTCCACAACTTTGGCACTTGACACCCTTCAAACAATCTCGGGAGTAGTGCCCCGGCCTCACGCACTTATAACACATGGTGGTGCCGATTCGACACTCGCCAAGATGTTGCCTTCCACATTTCTTGCACGTTTCATATTCATCCAACCTTGGTTTCTTAATTTCAGTTGTTACATTCCCTTTTCCGGTGCCTCTAGACGGGTTTTCCCACTTTCTCTTTTGTGTCTCAGGTGCCGGGTCCTCATTGGCATAATCGTCGTAGACGATTCCAGACAGGTTGACTACCGACTCGAAGGTCGATGGTAGATTAGCTTTTACATGAACACGGACCCTTTGAGGTAGGCCCTTTACATAGTACTTAATCATTCGTTCTTCTGTTTCCTCTAGGTGGGGTACCAGTTGGGCTAGCTCATTGAATCTTGAGGTATACTGGCGATGAGTCTTGTTACCAGCCTTGAAGTTTAGGAACTCGTTCTCCACACGATCAATCTCGTTCTGTGGGCAGAACTTTTGGATTATCAGCTTCTTCAGATCTTCCCATGTCATTCTGGCAAGAGCGTTTGGCGACTTTGTCCTCTGAATGTTCCTCCACCAACTTAGTGCCTCATTGGTGAAAGAATGGGCAACATACTTAACAGCCCGGTCCGGTCGACACTCGCTGATGTTGACTACAGCATTCATCCTCTCAATCCATTCGAACGTAGCCACTGAATCCTTGTTGCCATCAAACTTGGGTGGGTCTCCGTCTTTGAATCCTTTGTAAGTGCACCCACGATTGCTTGATCCCATTTTTACTTCATCCCCATCACTATCATACACTTTCTCTTCATGGTCTCCTTCATCATCCTCTTTACTTTTCTTTAGTACCTCGGATAGTAGATCAGGCAATACTTTCTTCAGAGTGAGTACGACTTCACGGGCAATAGCATCCCTGACCTCGGGTTCCAACTATATCGGCCCTGGATTGTCGTCTCCCGTTGGGGTCACTTCTGTTTCGTGCACACTCTCGGTGTGTTCTGCGTGCACACTCTCTTCTTCTTCTAGTCTTTGATTCAACGGAGGTCTACCTACTCGGCCAGTGCGACCGCCTCAGCATCCTGTTCTTCCTCCACCAGCCATAATTCCTAGTTTCATGATAGTTATAAAAGGAATACATCAATGCCATTCCTTCAGATCATAGTTTAGAACAGTACGAGCAAGGTAAATTATTAATTACAGTGACCGATTTGTGATTACTAATTTACATTGCTTTTTGGGTTCAAAACTCTTCAAATCGGTTGTGACATTGACATCTATTTGTTCTAAGTTAAGGTATCTATTCTTATCCAAGTGTATTAACTCTAGTACTTACCTACCGTGCTGGCGTTGGCGTTGGTTACCCATACTGACATCTGTGCGTTGGTCCCATAATCAGTTTGAGTCCAGACATTTAGGGATGTCTGAATCTCTCAAACTATTGCTCTGATACCAACTTGTAAGGCCCCTTTCCCGGGTAACCTCACTTGTTGGATTTACTCATAAACATAGTAAAAAATACTTAAATTTAAAACATTCAGAAGTAGCGGAAACAAACATCATTCAAATTAAATGACATAGCAGCGAAAGACTTAACAATTAAATACATTGCATTGTCTTAATATAAATAAATGTGGGATGTCAGTCTTGTGCCGGGTAACCTTCACGTCATCGCACGTCCCTTTCTTCCTTTACCTGAAATGTATACTAAAAGTCAGCTAACACTGGTGAGTTCTAGTTTAAGGACAATCATACATAATACTTATCTTATCATGAATATTTTATATATATGTGTACATAACATACGTAATATTCGTACTTTTACATATTCTTTACTTTACTGTTCTCACATAATATTCATTTTATGTATATACACATGTACATATATACTTACTTTTGGGGGGAGAACAGTTATTGGCCATAATCTTAAGGGAGATCAACCCATCACACTTGTCACGAATGTCACAAAGATATCGCAGTGAGAACTACCGTCGTAGCCCATTTCATTAACCGTCCGGCTCTAGAAAACCGTCCGTTCTTTCATTAAATCCGTCCGGCAACCTTTGTCCGTCCGCTCTTAAACCGTCCTACCGTCGTAGTCCGTTCTTTTGTCCGTCTGCCCTAGGGCATCCGTTTCCCACGCGACCATTATGTATGAAACCGTTCTACTTTAGTTAAGGCAATTGCTTCGACCGTCCATTAGTGCCTTAATATACGTCCTAGCTTGCGAAGGAACTTTTTGTCCCGGTTGCAAAATAGCCACGTGGTCGTCCGTCTACCGAAGTAGCCGTTATCATAGAAGGGTTCATAACGTTTACATACATTCATAACATGCAATATATATATATATATATATAATGTAAAGCAAGACATCATTCATTTACGTTATGTCCTTCTTTCATTCAGTCTTTATAATCATACGTTTCATTCTTCATTCATAATTCATTTTCATATATAAGTATATATATATATATATATATATATATATTTGTTTACCACGTATGATCACATTGACATTCATTGCATTTATTCTTTTAGTGTATATACTTCAGCCCCAAAACATTTAAAATGATTTACACATAACATAAAAAGGGGCACATAGAACTCACCTGAAAAGCTAGTCTTTGTTGTCCTAAACAAAGGTCCAACAACGTCACGTACGATCTGAATTAGGTAGTTTAAATACACATCAGACCCAACCCCGACTCTAACGGTTTAATCATTCTAAACATACTGACTTTACTTACTGGTCTGCTGCCTGCGCACTTAGTAAGTACGCTGGGCCTTGCTCATGCGTACTTGATAAGTACGCATGTTCTTTCTCCTGCGTACTTGGTAAGTACGCATGATCTTTCTCCTGCGTACTTGGTAAGTACGCATGATCTTTCTCCTGCGTACTTGGTAAGTACGCAGGACGTCCCTACTGCGTACTTGATAAGTACACAGCACCTGTTTCCTGGACAAGTCCGCAATTTTTGCATGTTAATCCGATCATGCTAATCTTACAATTTTCTTTGATCAAAAGGTGCGGTTTTCACTCTAGATGCTAGTTATAAGCTTATTTTCATATTTAATCCATAAAAACGTCTCCTATTTAGCTAAAACCCGAGAAACCCTAAAACAAATAAAAACTCAGATTATGGTCGAATCGTTACCTGGATTGGACTTCTGTTTCGGAGGTTTTACTCATGAGCGGTAACGTGCTCCTTCAATCTCGTGTCGATCCGTTGACTTTCTCTCTCTAGACCCGAGCTCCCATTTCTCTCTCTAGAATGATGAAATGAAGATGAAATGGTGAAGTGGGATGCCTTGCCCCTTATATACCTGGGCTTTCATCGGCCCGTTGGAGCTGAGCCCAAGCCCATCCGTTTTTCTTTTGTTTTATGACAATTGAGCCTCTATTGCGTTATTGTTTACTAAATTACTATTTTTGGGATGTTACATTGTTTTGGGTCGTTTTGATGTACATTTGAGTCTATTATATGTGTTCAGGAGCCCTTGATGATTACAAGTCAAATCAAGAAGAAACCGAGCAAGAAAAAGAAGTCCAAGAATTAAAAGTCAAAGTATGAAATTTCATGTCTTCGCGAGAAGAAATTTTTCACGGTACGCGAGGACTCTAGAAACCGGGCGTGACTATTTTGGCCTTCGCGGTACGTGAAGGCCCGACTTGTTTCTTTCGTGGTACGCGAGAGAGAGGAAATCCGAGAAAAACCCTAATTTTGACTTTTATTATAATTTGATTGCCATAAGGTGAGGAGTTCGATTCTTAGTTGTCCAGAGAGAGCATTAGGGCGATTTTGAGGAGAAGGAAGTCAATCAGAGTGAAAAGGTGAAGGCTTTGAGATCCGGGTTCGTTGTTTAAGCGTTTCGGGTTTGCAAGTTTGATTCTTTATCTTTGTTTTCTATGTTTGATACCATGTTTTTTTCTTATTACTTCTGTTTGGATGTTTTGAGAATGATCCTAGGCTAAAACTTTGATATTGCCTAGGTCAATTGATGAATACTTGTTAAAGTTTTGATTTTTATCTGTTTTTGGATTGAATTAATGGGTTTATGATTTTGTAAAAGATCTTGAGTTGATAATTGTGATGTTATTGCATGTTTAGATCTGATCTTGTGTTTGATTTCAATTCCTTGCGTTGATTATGGTTTTCTGCCAGTTTGATTAGCGTATCTTGGTCATAGATCGTAGGGTTTGTGATTAGGGTAGTTTGCTAGACGTAGAAGCCATAGGAGTTGTCTTTGATTGCTGATTAGAAGTGAATGTGTATCCTAGTTCAATACCTGAGAGGTGAGAATTAGTCGTTTAGTCTTTGTCATTAGGAATCCGAGTGTCAGCTGTCTGAGAGGAAGCCGGTATTAGGTGTCTAGTGATTGTTGTTATTCATGTGATAGTTGTTATCTTGAGACTACCCAGTGCATTCTTCGAGTGTATTGGTGGACGGAGAGACTGAGAGGTAATCTGTCTATTAGGGTACTTTATCATAGTTGGAAATACTTGAGAAGTGATCCAACAATCTGGTGAGTTAGTACAACTTTAGGTTCCTTAATTGGTGACACCCTGAGAGTGATTAGGGATCCACTAGGCTGTCTAGAGTTGTTTTCTTAGAAACCCAGATCCATTATAGTTTCCATAACCAATAGAAGTTGTGCTTTACAAGTGGATTCTGACCTAGGTGCTATTCTTCCCATTCCTGATTTCATCCTTAGTCTTATTCTTGATAGTTGAGTCGTTTTAGTTTGCTGCAGTCCTTAGTTTAATTCAGTAGTGTAGTCAACCCCCCCAAACCAAATCAATCTTTAGTCCGTGTCAGAGTCTAGTTTTGTTATTCATAGTGTCTCTAGGGTTTGATAACTCGGTTTACCGTTAAGCTGTGCTACACTCGATAGGTACACTTGCCTGTCAGTGCGGTTTAGTTGAAGGTACTCCTTTTATTACTTAGGAGTCTAGTTAGGTTTTTATAGTTATTTTTATAGACCGTCTAGACGACATCAGTGTGTACCATATTACTACTGTTTCCAAAAACACAATCAGTTGGATTGTACTTACCAGTTTTCCATTTACTACGACTTGATTGTACACTTGGAACCTTGTATGTTTTCAAATTTATGCCTTAGTTAAGCTTTGAACATATTGAATTCCAAATACTTTTTACTTAAATTTTGTTTGGTGTCAAAACCTAAGTTACTCACCAACTACTTGTAGTTGACATTTACTCACATGTTACAGGTGCACCAGTAGAGGACACTACTTGATCACATAGGACATGGACTTAGTTCAATTTAATCTTACTATGTTATGTTTGAATACTTATTCTCCTATTTACAATTGTAACGAATGCTTTTAAGTTTGAATAATAAATACTATCATATGTAATAGATGATCATGTGTTTATGAACAACCGCGTCAGCCCCGGCATATAATCCGCCGCCGGCAGGGGTGTGACAAGCCCCAAA
Source organism: Smallanthus sonchifolius (assembly GCA_023525975.1). Classification (NCBI taxonomy): domain Eukaryota; kingdom Viridiplantae; phylum Streptophyta; class Magnoliopsida; order Asterales; family Asteraceae; genus Smallanthus; species Smallanthus sonchifolius. The sequence continues at coordinate 25,340,126 of CM042023.1, forward strand.
TAGTAAAAAGTTTAAAAGAGGGGATTAGAAACTCACCGGTCAAAGGGCAATCAAAACCCTTGCTCTGCAACCTGCCCGTTCACGCTCGAACCCAAACCTGTTAGGCGTATGATCACATGATCAGAATACGTCGAAAACACATAAATATAAATGAACCCTTAGCTCCACCTATACACGCATCAGGTCGTCCTCGCTTCGTTTAGAACTCGAGTACTCGAACCGGGTTCCCATGCACGCATATACTCTGCCATGTACCACCCTAGCTTCTTCCGTGCCCGAGCACCACATCGTACCACCATGACCCTGGTTCACCATTAACAAACACCGAGAACCACCACCTTGCCTTGCCACCAAAGCCGTTGCCTGAGCAGTGACGGTCATCCCCCACATGGCTCCCATCATATCTCACCATGACAGCCACCCCCTTAATCTTCCTCTCTCATTTCTCTTTTCCCACTCTCGTCGATCACCAACACCACATCCATGCTAATGGTGGTTGTCGTCTCCTCCTTCGATGGCTACAAACACAGCCGAGGGCTGCACTTGCCGGAACAACCATCTCGTCCTCCTATTGCGTCCGCAACCACCACCACTTACAGCCCACTCCAGTCACCGTCATCGTGCGCTACCACAATCTCCACAGCATGCCATCACCATCGTCCTCCACTCTAGTCACCTTCCACGAACATAGACTCCAAACCCCTAATCGGGTTACAAGAACTATGAATGTAAACATGTATATAAACGTAAATGAGGACTTACCTTAGCAATGCGAAGTCCCCCGCTCTAAACCATAATGATACCACCGCTGTCGGACTCCCGTTTTCTGGCGTCTCCTCCCTTCCTCTTTCTCGTAGCCGTCGCACACCCCCTTGGCCGAATAGATTAGGGTTTTCCTTCTAGTTTCTATTTAAACATTCAAGGTTTACACACGGGTCCCTCTCCATCCGTCTCGTGCATTCTAAATCCCGAACTATCACTAAACGGCTTACCGGTCCTTTTATTCTTGTTGGATCATGATATACGTGGAAACCCATGCTAACCGGGACTTTTAATTCCTTAGATTTGGTTTTACGTGATAACCTCCTCCACCATGTCAGTTACTAGGGACTTAGGTCACCCATCCGCTCGAATAATCAATATGCGGATTTTCGGGGTGTTACAAGTCTACCCTCCTTAAAAGAGAATTTGTCCTCGAATCCTACGTCAGTACAAACCAACCCAACGTATCTTTCTGTTTTTATTTGTGCACCAAATCTATTCGGTGTTAGGAATTTGCCTTCACAGTATTAGTTTTCATTACCTTGCTTTGCAATATGACCTCCCCTTGATGTTCAAAGAAGTTTCCTCCATTTCCCTCTTTCAACTTTGGGACTTGTAGGTTTCACCTACCCATTCTCTCATTACTAGTTTTCCCCAACCATTACCTAGACATTACAACACTGTTACTTATCACGTTTCCTTTTGCCCTGCAATGATCTCTCAAACTCAAACCCACTGCCCTACCCATAAGGGTATTACTTTTGTTACTCTATGATGATCTCCAGGAGCTCGTGCAAAGCTACAATGGTCCCCGTCGAAATTCTCTACCACAGTATTTCGTTACTTCATTCGCACATGTTCAATACACCCCATTAGTATGTGCACACACCCAACACTAGGGTCATCTTCATCAGCCCTCATTGTGTAAAATCCCAAAAAGCTCAAGAAACAAGTCAAACAAAGCTCAAGGTTAAAAATGAAAATTTGAAGTTTCAAGCCATAACGGACCGTCATGGATGGTAACGATCCGTTACGATCGGTGGCAGACCGTCACGAAGCTGTAACGGTCCGTTACAGATTGAGCAAGGATTAAACCGGAGAATGACACGTGTCCTGTGACTCATCATGGCAAAATGACGCGTGTAAACCCTATGACGGACCGTCATGAGGGGTAACGGTCCGTTACAAGTTATGATGGACCATCACGAAGTGGTAACGGTCCGTCACGGACCCAGGATTTTTCCTATAAATAGATGGCAATGGCCATTCACTTTTCTCACAACAAAACACAACCACATTCACACACACACACGAATTTGTGATGGAGCAAGGAACCCGGTGCGGTGCTTTTAAGTACGAGTGCGGTACGTTGTGAGTACGGTTCGAGTTCGGAGAAGTGTTTAAGCGAGAACGAACTTAGGAACTACTTGAGGATAAAGTAAGACACTGGAACCGTACCCTAGGCACTATTATGTGAATTGTGTGATTAAATGTTATATGTTATGCGCTATAAATATAACGAGGGTATGGGGTAATGATGGATTAGTCTAAACACTAAACGGGAATAATGGAGTAATCATGACGTATCCAATGGGTGGTGGATACGCCGCTGGTACTTCCTATATATAAACCTCTTGATACTTCGTGGTAAAACCATTATGAATGTTTAGGGGTATAGACTAATAAATAATAATGAAATATAGTGAACGTACGGGAGAACATCCAACCGGTATGTAATCTGACAAACGAAATGTTAGTCTAAGGAAAGAGTGGTGTATAAATCTCTCCTAGACCCGTCACTCTTTCCTGGTAACATCTCTATTGGAGGTACTGCTCTGGAAGGATAATCACCCCAGTTTACAATATATGACAAGATAAATATATGATGAAAGTATACCATGCATAATGAATATGAATACGTGATACGTTAAATGCATGATGAATATGTGAGTGCATGATGATACTTGCGAACGTAAATAAGTATGAAGGAATGCGGCACAAGAGAAGGCATTCCAGATATTGAAAGAAAGATTGACACAAGCTCCAGTTCTGGCATTGCTAGAAGGAGTAGAAGACTTTGTGGTGTATTCTGACGCTTCCAAACTTGGATTAGGATGTGTTCTGATGCAAAGAGGAAAGGTGATAGCCTATGCCTCTTGACAGCTAAAGACACATGAAGCAAACTATCCAACTCATGATCTGGAATTAGCTGCGGTAGTGTTCGCACTAAAGATCTGGAGGCATTACTTGTACGGAACGAAGTGCATGATTTACACAGACCACAAAAGTCTTAAGTATTTCTTTGACCAGAAAGACTTAAACATGAGGCAACGACGATGGTTAGAACTGGTAAAGGATTATGACTGTGAAATTCTATATCACCCCTGGAAGGCCAACGTGGTAGTCGATGCTCTAAGCCGCAAGGAAGAGCATCATCCTATTCGGGTGAAAGCATATAAGTTAGTGATAACTCCTGAATTCCTGAGCCAGCTTCGAGGCACACAAGTCAAAGCATTAAAAAGGAGAGAATGTTAAGAAAGAAATAATGGCTGGTCAGGAGAAGTTTCTAGAAGAGAATGAGTATAAAGTCAAGACTCGACTTGGTCGCATGTGGGTACCGCGATCAGGTGAGTTTAGACTTAAGATTCTTGATGAACCTCATAAATCACGATATTCTATTGATCCGGGTACTACAAAAATGTAGCAAGATCTGCGCAGAGATTATTGGTGGGCCGGAATGAAATTCGGTATCATGAAGTATGTTGCAAAATGCTTGATCTGTTTACAAGTTAAAGCGGAACATCAAAAACCGTATGGAAGATTACGACCCTTAGAAATCCCAGAATGGAAGTGGGAACATCTCACTATGGACTTCATAACCAAGCTACCAAAGACAGCTAGGGGTTATGATACCATTTAGGTGGTTGTATATCGGTTAACTAAGAGTGCTCATTTCTTAGCAATACGTGAGACATACTCTTCAGAAAAGTTAGCTAATTTATTCATCAAAGAGATTGTTTCAAGACATGGAGTGCCAGTCTATGATCGAGATACTCGTTTCAATTCACGTTTCTGGAAGAAGTTCCATGAAGAAATGGGAACTAAATTACTGATCAGCACGGCATATCATCCTCAAACTGACGATCAAAGTGAGAGGACAATACAAACCCTCGAAGATATGCTACGTGCTTGTACAATCGATTTCTTTGGAAGCTGGGATAATCATTTGCCATTAGCAGAATTCTCATACAATAACAGCTACCATTCCAGTATTGGTATGCCACCATACGAGATGCTATATGGAAGGAGATGTAGGACTCCCGTATGTTGGGGAGAAATTGGCCAGAAAGAATTGGGTAGCAAAGAAATAATTCAAGCCACGTCAGAAACGCTTGATATCAAAGCACGTTTGAAAGTTGCACAGGATAGACAGAAGTCATACGCAGATAAGAGACGTAGACCAATAGAATTCCAAGAAGGAGATTACGTCTTGTTAAAAGTATCTCCTTGGAAAGGTCTAATTCGATTCAAGAAACGTGGAAAGTTAAGTCTACGATTTATTGGTCCCTTTAGAATTATCAAAAAGGCCGGAAAAGTAGCCTAACAATCAGAGCTACCTGAAGATTTGAATAAGATACACAACACATTTCATGTATCTTATTTAAGGAAATGTTTGGCTGATGAAACAGCACACGTTCCATTAGAAGAGATAGAAGTTCATGATAAACTAACCTATGTTGAAGAACCTATCAAGATTCTAGATAGAAAAGAAAAGCAATTACGTCACAAAATGATCAAGCAAGTGTTAGTTCAATGGAAACACAGAAAAGGGTCGGAAATGACATGGGAAAGCGAGGAAGAAATGAGGAAAACTTATCTTCAAATATTTAAGAACTAACAGATTTCGAGGACGAAACCTAAATTAAGGGGGGGAGAGTTGTAAAATACCAAAAAGCTCAAGAAACAAGTCAAACAAAGCTCAAGGTTAAAAATGAAAATTTGAAGTTTCAAGCCATAACGGACCGTCATGGATGGTAACAGTCCGTTACGAGCGGTGACGGACCGTCACGAAGCGGTAACAGTACGTTACGGATTGAGCAAGGATTGAACGGGAGAATGAAATGTGTCATGTGACTCATCGTGGCAAAGTGACGCGTGTAAACCCTATGACGGACCGTCATGAGGGGTAATGGTCCATTACGAGTCATGACGGACCGTCACGAAGCGATAACGGTCCATCACGGACCTAGGAATTTGATTATAAATAGATGGCAATGGCCATTCACTTTTCTCACAACAAAACACAACCACATTCACACACACACACGAATTTGTGAAGGAGCAAGGAACTCGGTGCGGTGCGTTTAACTACGAGTGTAGTACGCTGCGAGTACGGTTCGAGTTCGGAGAAGCCTTTAAGCGAGGAACGAACTTAGAAACTACCTGAGGATAAAGTAAGTACACTGGACCTGTACCCTAGGCACTATTATGTGAATTATGTGATTAAATGTTATATGTTATGCGCTATAAATATAACGAGGGTACGGGGTAATGATGGATTAGTCTAAACACTAAACGGGAATAATGGAGTAATCACGACGTATCCAATGGGTGGTGGATACGCCGCTGGTACTTCCTATATATAAACCTCTTGATACTTCGTGGTAAAACCATTATGAATGTTTAGGGGTATAGACTAATAAATAATAATGAAATATAGCGAACGTACGGGAGAACATCCAACCGGTATATAGTTATCTGACAACCAGAATATTCTGTCTAAGGAAAAAGTGGTGTATAAATCTCTCCTAGACCCGTCACTCTTTCCTGGGAACATCTCTGTTGGAGGTACTGCTCCGGAAGGATAATCACCCCAGTTTACAATATATGACAAGAATAAATATATGATGAAAGTATACCATGCATGATGAATATGTGAGTGCATGATGATACTTGCGAACATAAATAAGTATGAAGGAACGAGTCTAAACCATAAAATGGAATAACGGAGTACTCACGAAGCGTTAAAAGGGTGGTGGATACGCCGCTGGTACTTCCTATATATAAACCTTTTTAATGCAATGTGGAGAAACCGTTATAAAGTTTTAAGGTAAACACTGGTTGGAAAGTAAATCAAGCATATACGTGAAATGAATCAAATGCTTGAAAAATTTGCGAGGCTATGAGTCTAAGATACTCAAAGTCCCAAATGAAATGAGATACCCAGCCAGTAATGTGGATCTCAATAAATAAAGAAGAGAACTAAAGAGAACTAAAAGAAACTCTAGGCCTACGGGGCTGAAAGAGTAAAAGATTCTAAGCCTACAGGGCTGTGGAATGAATGAGTCTTTGTGACAAATGTGAAGGGTCTATACTGACGAGTATAAGAACCTTGTCAATACTCGGACCGGACGTACGACCTAAGATGGTTGCGAGGGGGTTAGCACACCCATAAAATATACAAATACCGTGATCGGAGGTACACCGAAGATGGTCACGGGGGGCACCGAGAGCCCGAGAAAACGTGAACAACAATAAGAACCTAAAAGGGTTCCTAGTAAAATGAAAAGATGCAGTGTACTTACTTAGCTAAAGCTAATTAAAAAATGTTTTTCAAACACTGAAGGAAAGAGGCACACGGAATGAAGCTTCCTGAGGACGGAACGATCGGAGTTGAAGGATCCTTATATAAAATGATGTAATCATATCATCTTTTGTAAAACAATAATTATAATTGAAAAATATACCTTAGGCATTTAATGGCAAGGTTTTAATAAACTGGGACCGTTTTTCCGCAATAAAATTCTCTGATAAAATGAAGAGATAAGTAGGGTGTTTCACATTGTTTCTCAAAAGCTCACTTATCAACGTCATGTCTGATATGACAGCTAACCACTTGCCTTACTTGAATGCTCCACAGGAGCTCACTTTAAGCCGGTCACATGCTTACCAGCATGAACATTTCCTTTCCAGTTACTTGTGTGCAATCATGCACTTACCCCTCCCGAGTTTCACCTTACTCATGGTTGCTCTATCATTACCAAGCGATCACCGACCGCGTCTCATTAATCACGTACGAACATGACGTCCGTCTGCTCACAACCCTCAGCTAGTCTTCGTCTCGTCTAGGGAAAGCATACCTATTCATCTGGTGTCTCGCCTCGACTGAATTCTTTATATGGAACGTGTTCCATGAAGGTCCTTCATCACCTTGTTTACTTCGTGCTGAAATCTTCAGCGTCATCACTTTAATCTCATCATAGATATCTCTGGTCCAGCGTCTACGTAACCGCTTTCATTACTAACTCCTCAACTCCGCCCATTGGTTTCGTGCTCCTAATTCCTGAAATATAAGCATAGGCATCTCATAAGAGCACCTCACTGGTCGCCTAGAAGACGTCAAAACTCCTCGCACCACCTTGATGTATCAACGTCGAGAAAATCGTCAAGATAGAAATACTATACTTGAGCATACTGACCACCCATCCTATGCACGACTAAGCGTGTTTTACATGGACACACACCGACACACATATCTACAAAACACACAATGTTCTACACATGTACTAGTAACCCCAAATTTTAAACACACATCATGTGCAAATACACAACTGCTAGATCTGAGTAAATCTACGTGCATACAATATGACCTCGTCATTTATCGACACACAAACACCTGAACCTTACCTCTTACTCACTACAATGGTAGCCCCTGCCACACACCATCATATACTCGTACAGAGTTTACTCGGTCGTACCCATACTTCAAGACGACACACTACTCAGTCTAGACACAAAACATCACTCCAAACATTCATACACACAAGATATAAAGTATCTTACTTCCCCACAGGATCTGGTCCTGAACATGTATACCTAGACATAAGGTATGTAACTACAAATTCCCACAGGACCTCATCCTGAACATTTATACATACTAAAGATGTATATTTAAGATTTCCTACAGGACTTCATCCTGAACAACTACACCAGGTGCAACACACCCCTTACACTTCAAACATCACCTAAACCTAACACATAGGTGACATCATCTTAAGGCCGTAGACACACACAAATAATCAAAACTCAGGTCTACACAAGTCTACTCATATAGTCTAATCAACCAAGCTCTAGCATCACATCAAAGATTACATTTAGTATGAACTCACGTTATTCAAAAGGTAATCACATAATTTACACTGCACCACCAATAGCAAGCTATCACACATGCAACTATCATTAATTACGTTTCAAACCATCCCATGGTAAGATTCACTGTCAAGGTTAAAATCACGCAATTGAAAACCAAGAACAAGTATTTCGTCACAAAAGTGCCTGACGGCCACTACTCAAAATACTCTAGTCCTCTCTTGGTAACCACCACTACTCTAATCACAAAACAAGTCAAAGTTATCACCCACTTGTTCCTCGTTGTCAGATTTCTCTAGCCATCTGTTTCCCGATTCGGTGTTGTGTCTCGAAGGCTGACTTCTGACTGCAAATGCATTTCTTCCTCAACAACCACATCTCCTGTAAAAGGAGCTATTGAGTCCACCTTGCATAGTTTCCCTGGTAGTAATGGGAGCATTAGGCGCCGGAAGCGCCAAGATCACCTATTGTGCTAGTAGCTCCTGCTCATCCTCAGCCGTCAGTGGAACCACCGTCAAAGGAACATGTGCTAAGATCCGTCTTCTCCCAAAGATAATCGTACAAAAATCAGCCGCACATCTCGCCCGCCGTTCTACCAACCTTCTGATCGATACTATGGGCGTCAAATTCAGAATATGAGAGTAATTATAGACTGCCAAATCACGATGATCAAATTCAATTTGGTGGTCCACATTACTGCACGGATTCTGAACCTTCCCATTATATTCACACTAGCTTTCTACCTTTCACACACCCCGGATGCACATGCATCCCACACAACTCACAAATCACCACACAATAATCAAGCAAGTCATCATATTTATCACAATATCACACCATCCAAGGTTACACACAAAATTACTAAATCATATCGACACACCAAACTATCTCACATAGTTACAATTAATACTACCCCGCATTACTCAACTCACATCATAGTCTCATTCAATCACACCGCACAACTTCAAGTAGTTCTACATAATACTACAACACATAGCACACATCATGATCCCACACGGAATCATAAGTCACTTACTTACACCAATCACTTTACCTAGTGTAACACAACACAACGGTAAATAACAATTATTTCTCAACTCGAAAGACGTACCTCTTGGCTCGCGGTTACTCGTGGTGGCATTCGTTTCACCCTCGCCCCATTTCGGTTTAAGTTAAGGCATTTTATTTGTCTAAAAACACTAATTTTCTCTCAAACCTCGGCTCTGATACCAACTTGTAAGGCCCCAAACCAGGCACCCTACAGTTGTTTCTCATAACTGGTTAAACTCTTTAAAAACATCTAACCTTCATTTACATAAACAGCGGAAGTCTTTCTCAAAATAATATTATCTTTAAACTCATTAACTTTGATAACATTACCTGATGAATGCATGCACACCAACACGAGTAGCCCCGCTTCCAAGTCAAGATACCTTGTCCTACTGACTCTCCTGCAAAACAAACTAACGTACATACAAAGTCAGCTACGCTGGGTGAGTTCTAATAGTTTAATTTAAACAACAACCAACTCATTTCTTTATACCCTTATTTCCATTCAAGACTCTCTAGTCCATAGAAAATAGTTGTAAAGATTTTTATCATATAAATAACCCGCGTTATCTTATAATATCCCAAAGGATTCACCACCCCAGACTCTACCCACCATTTTAACTCAGTAAGTCTCACCGACATAGAAAGAGCTTACTACATTGATAACTCACAATTTACCATATATATTAACCATACGTTGGTTAACTCGACCAACCTCTAGACACCGACTTACCAGTCCTAACCAGGACCCTCATAACTCGAATGGCTTAATAGTTGCACACAATGTACTCTTTCCGACACAACGGCCAATCTAACTTGACCCATCACATTGATTCCGTCTATTTATCACATGAATATCATCTCATACACAATTAATATAACTCATCACTTGTATGCAATTTAACGTATATAAATGCACACAAACACATACCTCATTACCGCACCCTCGTCAGGGTTATCCCCGTCGGGATACTCGTCCTAAGCTCAGCTATACCCTTGTTACAGGGCCCCGCCACTAAACATAGTGACACACTCGCCATCTACGATGACTACCCAGCCACCTACACGGTGACTATATCATCTACGATACGGTGACTGACACGTCACCCATACTATGATGACCCCGAAAGACTCCGTCCTCCACACCACTGTTGACCCTGCACACGGACAACAATGCAAGCACACAAAGCAACACATATATACACATGACACTACCTAGACATGTACTATGACTCACCACCCTTTTACGGATCACTTACGTGTGTAATCCACTACTTACTTTAGGTGTATCCTCTTAACGTCTAGACCCATTACCCAACTATTTCCGAATAGGTAATCATACAACACACAAACACCGTACCGACTTTTAGCCCGTACATACCATGGACACCACCTAGACCCATGCAAACACGATGCTCTTCGTGTCACTAGAACAACGACACAATACACATAATATCAAACACAAGAAGCTTAAGAGCATACCAGTATTTACTTGACTCATTAATGAACCGCGTACGGGTTCCCATGCTAACTCTCTGTATATAAACATTATAGGTTTAACTACATTCCCGACTCATCCTGACTAACTCATAAGATGACACACACAGATTGTCACAACTCTTGTTCACCCATCCTAGGGATCCCATAACGACCCTTAGCTTTATTACTACATAACGATCTCATAAAACCCTTCATGATTAAATCATAACTCGAAATACATTCGTTTAACAAAACATGTGAGTATGTACGATAGCCCCAAATAGTAAAACGTTTAAAAGAGGGGATTAGAAACTCATCGGTCGAGGGGCAATCATAACCCTTACTCTACAACCTGCTCGTTCACGCTCGAACCCAATCTTGTCTGGCGTATGATCACATGATCAGAATACGTCGAAAACACATAAATATAAATGAACCCTTAGCTCCACCTATAACGCATCGGGTCGTCCTCGCTTCGTTTAGAACTCACGTACTGGAACAGGGTTCCCATGCACGCATATACTTTGCCATGCACAACCCTAGCTTCTTCCGTACCCGTGCCCGAGCACCACCGCGTACCACCGTGACCCGTGGTTCACCATTAACAAACACCGATAACCACCACCTTGCATTGCTGCCAAAGCCGTTGCCAAAGCCGTTGCCCAAGCAGTGATTGTCATCCCCCTCCTCCGTGCTCCTCCATGGCAAACTCCGACAGTCGTCGGGTCCCATGGCTCCCGTCGCATCTCACCATGATTGCCACACCACGTAACCTTCCTCTCTACTTTCTCTTTTCCCTCTCTCGTCGATCACCAACACCACATCCATGATAATGGTGGTTGCCGTCTCCTCCTTCGATGGCTACAAAACAGCCGAGGGCTGCACTTGCTGGAACAGCCATGTCGGCCTCCTGCTGCGTCTGCAACCGCCACCACTTACAGCCCACTGCAGTCACCGTCATCATGCGCTACCACCATCTCCACAGCCGGCCATCACCATCGTCCTCCACTCTAGTCACCTTCCACGAACATGGACTCCAAAACCCTAATCGGGTTACAAGAACTATGAATGTAAACAGGTATATAAATGTAAACGAGGAGTTACCTTAGCAATGCGAAGTCCACCGCTCTAAACCATCGTGATACCACCGCTGTCGGACTCCCTTTTTCCGGCGTCTCCTCCCTTCCTCTTTCTCGTAGCCGTCGTACACCCCGTAGGCCGAATGGACTAGGGTTTTCCTTCTAGTTTCTATTTAAACCTTCAAGGTTTACACACGGGTCCCTCTCCATCCGTCTCGTGCATTCTAAATCCCGAACTATCATTAAACGGCTTACCGGTCCTTTTATTCTCGTTGGATCATGATTTACGTGGAAACCCATGCTAACCGTGACTTTTAATTCCTTAGATTTGGTTTGACGTGATAACCCCTCCACCATCTCATTTACTAGGGATTTAGGTCACCTATCCGCTCGAATAATCAATATGCGGACTTTCGGGGTGTTATAAGTCCACCCTCCTTAAAATTGGATTCGTCCTCGAATCCTACGTCAGTACAAACCAACCCAACGTATCTTTCTGTTTTTACTTGTGCACCAAATATATTCGGTGTTAAGCATTTGCCTTCACAATATTAGTTTTAATTACCTTGCTTTGCAATACGACCACCCCTTGGTGTTCAAAGAAGTCTCCTCCATTGCCCGCTTTCAACTTTGGGACTTGTAGGTTTCACCTACCCATTCTCTCATTACTAGTTTTCCCCAACCATAACCTAGATAGTACAACATTGTCACTTTCCTGCTTACGTATCAGTTTTCCTTTTGCCCTGTAATGATCTCTCAAACTCAAACCCACTGCCCTACCCATAAGGGTATTACTTTTGTCCCTCTCTGATGATCTCTAGGATCTCGTGCAAAGCTACATTGGTCCCCGCTGAAATTCTCTACCATAGTATTTCTTTACTTCATTATCACATGCTCAATACGCCCCATTAGTATGTGCACACACCCAATACTAGGGTCATCTTTATCAGCTCTCATTGTTACTCAAAAGCTCACTTATCAACGTCATGTCTGATATGACAGCTAACCACTTGCCTTACTTGAATGCTCCACAAGAGCTCACTTTAAGTCGATCACATGCTTACCAGCATGAACATTTCCTTTCCAGTTACTTGTGTGCAATCATGCACTTACCCCTCCCGAGTTTCACCTTACTCATGGTTGCTCTATCATTATCTAGCGATCACCGAACGTGTCTCATTAATCACGTACGAACATGACGTCCGTCTGCTCACAACCCTCAGCTAGTCGTCGCCTCGTCTAGGGAAAGCATACCTATTCATCTGGTGTCTCGCCTCGACTGAATTCTTTATATGGAACGTGTTCCATGAAGGTCCTTCATCACCTTGTTTACTTCGTGCTGAAATCTTCAGCGTCATCACTTTAATCTCATCATAGATATCTCTGATCCAGCGTCTACGTAACCGCTTTCATTACTAACTCCTCAACTCCGCCCATTGGTTTCGTGCTCCGAATTCCTGAAATATAAGCATAGGCATCTCATAAGAGCACCTCACTGGTCGCCTAGAAGACGTCAAAACTCCTCGCACCACCTTGATGTATCAACGTCGAGAAAATCGTCAAGATAGAAATACTATACTTGAGCATACTGACCACCCGTCCTATGCACGACTAAGCGTGTTTTACATGGACACACACCGACACACATATCTACAAAACACACAATGTTCTACACATGTACTAGTAACCCCAAATTTTAAACACACATCACGTGCAAATACACAACTGCTAGATCTGAGTAAATCTACGTGCATACAATATGACCTCGTCATTTATCGACACACAAACACCTGAACCTTACCTCTTACTCACTACAATGGTAGCCCCTGCCACACGCCACCATATACTCGTACAGAGTTTACTCGGTCGTACCCATACTTCAAGACGACACACTACTCAGTCTAGACACAAAACATCACTCTAAACATTCGTACACACAAGATATAAAGTATCTTACTTCCCCACAGGATCTGGTCCTGAACATGTATACCTAGACATAAGGTATGTAACTACAAATTCCCACAGGACCTCATCCTGAACATTTATACATACTAAAGATGTATATTTAAGATTTCCTACAGGACTTCATCCTGAACAACTACACCAGGTGCAACACACCCCTTACACTTCAAACATCACCTAAACCTAACACATAGGTGACATCATCTTAAGGCCGTAGACACACACAAATAATCAAAACTCAGGTCTACACAAGTCTACTCATATAGTCTAATCAACCAAGCTCTAGCATCACATCAAAGATTACATTTAGTATGAACTCACGTTATTCAAAAGGTAATCACATAATTTACACTGCACCACCAATAGCAAGCTATCACACATGCAACTATCATTAATTACGTTTCAAACCATCCCATGGTAAGATTCACTGTCAAGGTTAAAATCAAGCAATTGAAAACCAAGAACAAGTATTTCGTCACAAAAGTGCCTGACGGCCACTACTCAAAATACTCTAGTCCTCTCGTGGTAACCACCACTACTCTAATCACAAAACAAGTCAAAGTTATCACCCACTTGTTCCTCGTTGTCAGATTTCTCCAGCCATCCGTTTCCCGATTCGGTGTTGTGTCTTGAAGGCTGACTTCTGACTGCAAATGCATTTCTTCCTCTCTAACCACCTCTCCTGTAAAAGGAGCTACTGAGTCCACCTTGCATAGTTGCCCTAGTAGTACTGGGAGCATTAGGCCGGAAGCACCAAGATCACCTCCTGTGCTGGTAGCTCCTGCTCATCCTCAGCCGCCGGTGGAACCACCGTCAAAGGAACAGGTGCTAAGATCCGTCTTCTCCCGAAGATAACCATACGAACAGCAGCCGCACGTCTCGCTTGACGTTCTGTCAACCTCCTGGTGAGAGCTCCCCGCCTAATCCATCTAGTCCAAATCGTCATGGCCATCGGTACCTGCACAAGATAGAACGTTGGAGTGATTACTATGGGCGTCAAATTCAGAATATGAGAGTAATTATAGACTGACAAATCACGGTGATCAAATGCAATTTGGTGGTCCACATCACTGCTCAGATTCTAAACCTTCCCCATCGTATTCACACTAGCTTTCTATCTTTCACACACACCGGATGCACATGCATCTCACACAACTCACATAGCACCACACAATAATCTATCAAGTCATCATATTTATCACAATATAACACCATCCAAGGTTACACACAAAATTACTAAATCATATCGACACACCAAACTATCTCACATGGTTACAATTAATACTACCTCTCATTACTTAACTCACATCATAGTCTCATTCAATCACACCGCACAACTTCAAGTAGTTCAACATAATACCACAACACATAGCACACATCATGATCCCACACGGAACCATAAGTCACTTACTTACACCAATCACTTTACCTAGTGTAACACTACACAAACGGTAAATAACAATTACTGCTCAACTCGAAAGACGTACCTCTTGGCTCGCGGTTACTCGTGGTGGCAATCGTTTCACCCTCGCCCCATTTTCAATTTAAGTTAAGGCATTTTATTTGTCTAAAAACACCAATTTTCTCTTAAACCTCGGCTCTGATACCAACTTGTAAGGCCCTAAACCAGGCACCCTATAGTTGGCTCTCATAACTGGTTAAACTCTTTAAAAACATCTAACCTTCATTTACATAAACAGCGGAAGTCTTTCTCATAATAATATTATCTTTAAACTCGTTAACTTTGATAACATTACCTGACGAATGCATGCACACCAACCCGAGTAGCCCCGCTTCCAAGCCAAGATAACTCGTCCTACGGACTCTCTTGCAAAACAATCTAACGTATATACAAAGTCAGCTTCTCTGAGTGAGTTCTAATAGTTTAATTTAAACAACAGCCAACTCATTTCTTTATAGAATTATTTTCAATCAAGACTCTCTGGTCCTTAGAAAACAGTTGTAAAGATTTTCATCATATAAATAACCCCCGTTATCTTATAATATCCCAAAGGATTCACCACCCCAGACTCTACCCACCATTTTAACTCAGTAAGTCTCACCGACATAGAACGAGATTACTACAGTGATAACTCACAATTTACCATATATATTAACCATATGCTGGTTAACTCGACCGACCTCTAGACACCGACTTACCAGTCCTAACCAAGACTCTCATAACTCGACTGGCTTAACAGTTGCACACAATGTACTCTTTCCGACACAACGGTCAATCTAACATGACACATCACATTGATTCCGTCTATTTATCACATGAATATCATCTCATACACAATTAATATAACTCATCACTTGTATGCAATTTAACATATATAAATGCACACAAACATATACCTCATCACCGCACCCTCGTCAGGGTTATCCCCATCGGGATACTCATCCTAAGCTCAGCTATACCCTTGTTACAGGGCCCCGCCACTAAACATAGTGACACACTCGTCATCTACGATGACTACCCAGCCACCTACACGGTGACTATATCATCTACCATACAGTGACTAACACGTCACCCATACGATGATGACCCCGAAGGACTCCGTCCTCCACACCACTGTTGACCCTGCACAAGGACAACAATGCAAGCACACAAAGCAACACATATATACACATGATACTACCAGGACATGTACTACGACTCACCACCCTTTCACGGATCACTTACGTGTGTAATCCAATACTTACTTTAGACGTATCCTCTTAACGTCTAGACCCATTACCCAACTCTTTCCGAATAGGTAATTATACAACACACCAACACTGTACCGACTTATAGCCCGTACATACCATGGACACCACCTAGACCCATGCAAACACGATACTCGCCGTGTCACGAAGACAACGACACAATACACACAACATCAAACACATGAGCTTAACAGCATACCAGCATTTACTTGACTCATTAATGAACCGCGTACGGGTTCCCATGCTAACTCTCTGTATATAACCATTATAGGTTTAACTACATTCCCGACTCATCCCGACTAACTCATAAGATGACACACACAGATCATCACAACTCTTGTTCACCCATCCTTGGGATCCCATAACGACCCTTAGCTTTATTACTACATAACGATATCATAAAACACTTCATGATTAAATCATAACTCGAAATACGTTCGTTTAACAAAACATGTGAGTATGTACGATAGCCCTAAATAGTAAAACGTTTTTAAAGAGGGTATTAGAAACTCACCTGTCGAGGGGCAATCAAAACACTTGCTCTACAACCTGCCCGTTCACGCTCGAACCCAAACCTGTCAGGCGTATGATCACATGATCAGAATACGTCGAAAACACATAAATATAAATGAACCCTTAGTTCCACCTATACACGCATCGGGTCGTCCTCGCTTCGTTTAGAACTCGCGTACTCGAACCGGGTTCCCATGCACGTATATACTCTGCCATGCACAACCCTAGCTTCTTCCGTACCCGTGCCCGAGCACCACCGTGTACCACCGTGACCCGTGGTTAACCATTAACAAACATCGAGAACCACCAACTTGCCTTGCCGCCAAAGCCGTTGCCCGAGCAGTGACCCTCATCCCCCTCCTCTGTGCACCTCCGTGGCAAACTCCAACAGTCGTCGGATCCCATGGCTCCCATCGCATCTCACCATGACATCCACCACCCGCAACCTTCCTCTCTCATTTCTCTTTTCCCTCTCTCGTCGATCACCAACACCACATCTATGCTATTGGTGGTTGTCGTCTCCTCCTTCGATGGCTACAAACACAGCCGAGGGCTGCACTTTCCGAAACAGCCATGTCGGCCTCCTGCTGCGTCCGCAACCTCCACCACTTACAGCCCACTCCAGTCACCGTCATCGTGCGCTACCACCATCTCCACAGCCGGCCATCACCATCGTCCTCCACTCTAGTCACCTTCCACGAACATGGACTCCAAAACCCTAATCGGGTTATAAGAACTATGAATGTAAACATGTATATAAACGTAAACGAGGAGTTACCTTAGCAATGTGAAGTCCCCCGCTCTAAACCATCGTGATACCACCGCTGCCGGACTCCAGTTTTCCAGCGTCTCCTCCCTTCCTCTTTCTCGTAGCCGTCGCACACCCCTAGGCCGAATGGCCTAGGGTTTTCCTTCTAGTTTCTATTTAAACCTTCAAGGTTTACACACGGGCCCCTCTCCATCCATCTCGTGCATTCTAAATCCCGAACTATCATTAAACGGCTTACCGGTCCTTTTATTTTCGTTGGATCATGATTTACGTGGAAACCCATGCTAACTAGGACTTTTAATTCCTTTTATTTGGTTTTACGTGATAACCTCCTCCACCATCTCATTTACTAGGGACTTAGGTCACCCATCCACTCGAATAATCAATATGCGGATTTTCGGGGTGTTACAGTTTTTTAATTAAATAAGTTTGTATTTTGTTATCTTTATATTTTAAATAAATTTATTTGTATTTTAGTTAAATGATTAGTTAATAATTAAAAATTAAATGCGGGGCGTGAAACCACTACTCACTTTAGTGAAAATGGGCAGTGAAAACCCTTGTGCTGATGTGCCATTGACGTGGAGGGGCGTGAAACCACTACGGATAGCCTAAGAGTATGTTGTAGCCCGAATGTTAATGGAACAACACTAAAACGACACGTAATGCTATGTAAGGTCATCCGTAGTGGTTTCACGCCCCCTTGTTTCACGTCAGCGCCACATCAGCACAGGGGCTTTCACTACCTAGAATCACTAAGGTGCGTAGTTGTTTCACGCCCCGTATGGCCGTATTTAATTTTTAATCATTAACTAATAATTAACTAAATATCAATAAAATAAATAAAACTAAATAAAAAACTACATTCATCAAAAAAAAAATAAAAAAAACTACATTCATAAAAAAAACTACATTCATAAAAAAATAAAAAAATAAAATAAAAACTACATTCATAAAAATAAAATAAAAAACAACTACTTGTCGTTTATGTTTTGGCGTTCGTATATTTCTTTTTTTCTTCGCTAGTTTACGAACACATCCGGTAAGGTGGTCGAAGTTCATAGTTAGAAACTTGATATCTTGTAGTTATTGTTTATCCTTTCTAAAAGAAAGTAGCTTATCAAGCTTCGAGTCTATTTTTTCAAACCGGGTGTCCGGTGCGGACGAAGAAGCAACCCGTTGACCTTTGTTTCTTCCGGGCGGACGAACTGGTTCTTCCGGTGTTTTAACTTCGCCATCGGTATCATCTAGATTAATGCTTGAATTGATACAAGGCGAATAATCGCTGGTCGATGATGATTTTGTTCGTTTGGACGACTAGGACATCAATGGGACTTGGCCCTACTTGGGAGATTTTCTAATAATCTCTCATTAATTATAATTAAAAGCCACACCCACTACAGCTTTGTACTCATCACAAGCTTCTAAATATATATCGTGGTCACTTTGACCACTTTTACGACTGTTGTAGTGTTTGTTATAAAAGTTGTTAAACTTAGCAAACTTGCGGTTATAGTCCTGCCGTTTACTAGAGATCTTGTCAGGGTTACGGCATTCGCCCCTCCCCATTGCGTCGTGAAATCTCGCACGAACACGCCTTAAAAAATCATTTCCTGATTGATTATTTCCTATACAAAAAATATAAAACAAATTATTAAAAATTTTATAAAAAATAACATAACAATTTATAAAAAATTTAAACGCCTTACCAATTTTCGGGCCTACACGTCTACCCAAGCTTTAGTCAAAGCAAGTTCTTCGTCCGGAGTCCACTTTTCAATAACGTGCCGGTTCTTTGGTTGTGTCGACGGTCATTGGTTGTTTCTTTCTAAGCGAACGTTTTTTTGGTTGAGTAGACGGTTGTGTCTCGGGGACGGATCCGATGAATTCTTGTGTGTCGGGTATTGAATCCGGTGTGGGAGAGATTTGTGTAGGAGGGGACATTTGTTGAAAGTTAAATCCACAAGGAATTTGTTAAAAAATGTTTGGTTCCGGTGACGTACTCGGAACGTAAACGTCTTCAATATTTGGATTGAAAAGGTTGCTCGGGTCGTTGTTCGGGTTGAAACGGGTATTTGAGTTGTTACCAATGTTTGTAAAAAATGGATTATTTGGATTTCAGGGATTCATTATTGAGTAAAATGGGTGAAAGATAATGTGATGTTTGGAGAAGAAAATGAGAAGATGGTTGATGAATTATTGAGTATAAATGGTTGGTATTTATAAAAAAAATTTAATATTAACGGTAATATTTTTTAAATATTACCGGTAATATTAACGTTTGGAAGTGGCATGTGTGCTCAAGCGCCCGTGAGTTGCCCCATGCCCCCCCCCCCCCCCTTCACGTCATTTTCACGCCTAGGGGGCGGTGTTCCCAGGCGTGAAAAGCATAGGTGGATCACGCCCCCCTCTTTCACGCTTGTGTTACACATAGCATAAGAAAAACTCAGATAATTTTAAAGATATATAAACAATGTTTGTAAGGAAACGATATTGATGTTGAGACTTGAGAGGGTAATAGTTTGAAAACCTGGAAATTCGAACACAGGAAAATAGAAAAGAAATGGTGAAAATATTAATTGTCGACGAACTCTCATTTTCATTTGTTAATGTAACATCTTGAAATTTATGATGTAACTGTTGCCCCGCGCTCCGCGGCGGAGAACAGACCTTAAACGGTTAAGACGGTGACATTAACGTGGATAAACACAAAACGAAACGTGATTAAATAAATGTTGCCCCTCGTTCTACGGCGGGAGGCGGACTTTAAACAGTTGAGGCGGTATTCACGTGGCTAAACACAATAAAAAAATGTGGTTAAATATATAAAAGAAATATATGAAGTTACGAAGACTCGGTTGTGGAGATCGAAACAAGATAAAAGACAATTATATAACGGTATCGATGTTTTTCAGTCGGTGTCTGTCTCATTCTTCACAGTACCAGCACGTTACTGTCAGTCGATATAACCCACACTACATAAAAAATACTCTATTTTAAATACGACTCCGTTTTTAACAAAATTTATAGCGCGACGTCAAGAAAAAAATTAAACAAACAAACTAAACTTTTTATGAAAAAATCAAATTATTAATATTATAAGGGTAAAATTGAATCTTTAAATATTTTGAAGGGTTAAAATGTTATCTTATAAAACTAAAGGGTCACTTTTGATATTTAATAAAATTGAGGGCTAAAGTTAAATTTAAAAAAGTTAACCGACACTTTGCTTTAAGTATATTGATAATGTATTACATTATACTTGGAAAAAATATAAGAAAATGAATTATTAAGAATTCATTTGTGTAATTATATGTTTAATGGAAATTTGGTAAAAATTTGGTATTTAATAAAATACCAAAAATGAGAGAAGTTTATATTTTTGTGCCAAAACGAAGAAGAAACAAGTTGATGGGTGTTTGTGCCATTTTTATAAAACTAATTATGTTGGAATAAAAGAGAGGAAATTAGACTTTGATCATACAGGAAAGAAAAGAAAGGAACGTAATCCGGCCTCTCGTACAAACAATATTATTTATTTTCTCAACGGATTTGTTTTTTGTTGCCCGGATGAAAACTTCCGGGGGGAACGCCTATCAATGGATTACTCTCACCCGAGCACGCTTAACTATGGATTTCTCTTCTCATCCACTACCATTAAGCCCCAAAACGCGTTGTTGTTATTTGAGGCGGACCATATACTTATGAACCCAACATCTCTCTTGTTCACGGCCGATGTGGAATTTGCCTAGTGTTACAGCATGAGACTAGAGAGATTAAACCCAATATTCAATTTTGAAATGTGTAATAACATTCTTGTCTTTAGAAAGATTAAATCATACTTGAAGATGAAAATTTGGAAAATTATGAAAATTTATGGTAATTATCAATTTTGACCTTAGGGTAATTTTAACCAACTTAAGGGTTAATTTGGCTAAATATGATTAGAATATATATTGAAATAAGTTTAGAAAGTTAATTATAGAAAATGATATAAAACTTAAGTTTTAATGAAAATTTGTTCAGGTGAATCAATGAATGGAAAATATAATTTATTAATGAGTAAGTGTCAATATGACGTTACTACTTTTCTTTTTTTTGAAAAGGTGAATTTTTTTAATCTTGTCATTAATGGGACTTGAACCCGTGACCTTCAAACTCCTTAGATGTTCCTAAAGGCTTTGCCTCTACCATTGAGCCACCACTACTTATGATCATCTACATCGCCATTATCGTCAACTACTTCTTTCGTTGGAGAATATCATCTCAATCATCAGTTATGTCATGCCATGACTTGAATATATGTCGTGTGAGTTTTTGAAATTCAAATAAAAATTAATATATATATATATATATATATGTATAGAATAAGTTTGAAATATAAAGGGTTATTTCATACGAAGCGTACGAAGGGATAGCAGTGCGTCGCGTGCTCCTTTTAATTTTGAGTGGGAGGAATATTTTTGTCATTCTACCAGTTATTAATTATACAGGTATAATTAAGTGATTTCATTAATAAAAAACGTGATTCAATTGCCGAATCGTAGGATTCATCAAACCTTTATAAAAAAAACGTGATTCAATTGCCGAATCGTAGGATTCACCAAACCTTTCCTTTTTATGATATCTTGAAATCTCGACAATATGGCTAGCTTATATTCAATATATTCACTTTCGCTTCCACGTGGCTTTTGAAAAATTGACATTTTTCCAATTTTTACGTGATTTTTCAATTGAAAATTTGAAAAAATTGACATTCTTATTGAACAAAATCAACATAAGTTGGATAAACCAAAAAAAAAACTCTAAAACGTGATCTCATTTAAAACGTGAATTGAATTCAACTTACATATAAAAAAATATAAAATTCACGTTTGACGTTTGAAAAGTGTGAAAAAAAAATCAACTTAAAAATCACGTCATTAAAAATTCATGCGACCTGAAAGATGTTTTCATTGACCGGAGACTTGGCTTCAGTGGATAGAGCAACAAAGCAAAACTTGGATGACCTGGTGAAAGTTGGTAAAAGATGGTTTCATTATAAGGAGGGGAATTGAATTCAACATACATATAAAAAATCACGTCATTAAAAAAATCAAAATTCACGTTTCTTTAAAAAAATATAAAATTCATGATTCACGTTTGAAAAGCGTGATTATAAGGAGGGGAATTGAATTCAACTTACATATAAAAAATCACGTCAATAAAAAAAATCACGCTTTTAGCGTGATTATTGAAACGTGATTTCATTTTTTCAATTGAAATCACATTAAATTGTTTAATTTCATTAAACGTGAATTGAAAAATTGGTGAATTTCATTAAACGTGAATTGAATTAAACTGAAATCACATTAAATTTTTTAATTTCATTAAAATCATTAAACGTGATTTCATTTTTTCACTTGAAATCACACTAAATTGTTTAATTTCATTAAATTTCAAGTTTTTGAATTACGTAATTTCATTAAACGTGATTTCAATAAAGAGCGTGATTTCGTTCAAGTTTTTCATTAAAGAGTGTAAGTTAATTAAACGTGAATTGAAAAAATGACATTAATACCCTTTTTTACCAGGACGCTTCTTTATTTTTTTCAAGATATATACGTTTATGCCACCGCGAGATTTAAAACCCTGGATCATATTAAATCAATGGCTGGGGACCCTTTGTACAATAAACAGCCCCTATATATACAGGGGTGGTTATTTTGAAAACTCATTTGAGTTGAGAAAACCCGTAAAAATCTTATCAAAAATCAAAATGCTTTTTAGGATAGCTTCTATATATAATTTCATTACTTTTTAAAAAAATCATAAAAAGCGTCGAGTGTTTTTTTTTAAATTTTTTTACCAAAAGTTTACGTATGTAACATCCTGTGTTACGTCTGTAACATGACCAAAAACACTGTTGGCCATTTGGTGCAACGGTCCCGTTAATCGGTTGGACGAACAATTCGTACAAGAAGATAGCAAGTATGTGGGGGGAGTGCATGTTCATTGATGAAGACAAAGACGAAACAAAGTCATTAGGTCGGGTTTGTATCTTAACCAAGACAACGAGTAAGATTAATAATAAGGCCCGAGTTAAAATAGACGGGAGAGTGGTTGAAGTCTCGATTTCAAAATTTTCCGGATGGACTCCTAAGCTCAGAAAGCCGCTTATGGAGGAGGAGGAGTCTGGTGCAAGATGAAGATGATATGAAAAATGAACAGATGCCAAAAGAAGTGGTGGAACAAGTAAATGAGAAGGAAGTAGATAGTGATCCATTATGTTTAGCTGAAACGATCAACAGTGTTATTGGTAAAGTATAATGGTGGTTCGATTATTAATGAATTCTCTCGTTATATAGATATGAGGCGGATTCTTGGGTTTGAAATGAAGGGTACTAAAAATGATTTAAAACTTCTTATTAATGGAATGGGTGAAAAGATGGTGGATTGATTATCCATCAATGTTTGTGGGTCGGGGAACGCGGTAAAACGGAAAAACAAATTGTATATTTGTTGTAAATATCGGGTTAATTTCTTAGGTATTCAAGAGACGTGGATGACAAGCTTGGATTTATTGAGAGTAAAAAGTTTTTGGGGTAACTTCTCTTTTGACTTTGCATCTAGTAGTGCGTGCGGAAGATCGGGAGGTATTCTGTAGGTATGGGACCCGGTCATGTATGTTAAATCGCACATTTATTCTTTCAATAATTTTCTGATTGTTGAAGGGAGTTCAACCTATTATAATTTTCTGATTGTTGAAGGGTGTTCTGTATGGTTAACGTCTATCTCTGCAAGAGGAAGTGGAAAAAAGAAGATTATGGCAATCGATTCTAAATGTTATGGTTTCTCACCCGGGGAATTATATTATTTTTGGTGATTTTAACGCAGTCCGGGAAGACTCGGAAAGGCATGGAACTATTTTCACTCCTTCGCCTAGAAATTTCAATGACTTTATTTCTATGGCCTCCTTAATGGATATTCCTTTGATTGGGTTCAAGTTCACTCGGATTAGTTCGGATTGTTCTAAAATCAGTAAGTTGGACCGATTTTTAGTGTCGAGTAGTATTCTTGATTGGGTTTCGAATCTGGAAGTAGTTGTCTCGGATCATTGTCCTATTCTTTTGAAGCAAAATCCAGTTTATTTTGGGCCTATCCCTTTCAAGTTTTTAATTATTGGATGGATTTGATTGGTTTAAAGACATGGTTAAGATGATTTGGAATAATGCAGCGTGTGATCATTCATTGTAATTCTTTCATTATATTTAAGGAGAAGTTGAAAGTTCTTAAAAAAGCCATCAAAATCTGGAATAATGAAAGAAAAAACAAAGAAAGTTCTAATTTTTGGGGGCTGGACTCTAATCTAAAAAAGTTGGATGATTTGATTGATCTAGATGGTGGAGGGGACGATTCGATCAGGAAGGAAAGGTTGGAAGTCAAGCAAAAGATGGATGAATTTGATAAGATTAAAAACTTGGATAATATTAAGAAAACAAAAATACAATAGCCCATTGAAGGGGATGAAAACTCAAAATTATTTCATGGTATTATTAACAGGAGAAGATGACAATTAGGCATTTATTTAGGGTATTAAAGATAAAGGTGTGTTGGTGTCGGATCCCAAGGCAACTAAATCGATATTTTTTTTTATTTTCATGCTTCAAGGCAGGGGTGTGTACGGTTCGGTTTTGAGCTCCAACCGAAAGCGAAACTTTCGGTTAATGGTTTTAAATAACCAATTGATTTCGGTTAAAGATCGGTTTGGTTATCGGTTTTAGATCAAAGTTCGGTTCGATTATCGGTTAATTAACCGAAAGTTTAAGTTGGGCTAAAATTTTGAACTTATCCAACAAAAAGGGCTGAAATCTTATTTAGATTCTTCAACTAATGGGCCAAAAAATTTTAAAAATGAGAGGTTAAATGTTTGAAGTCCCTAGGCCTCTCATTTATAGGAGTAACTCTCACTTGACTTTTCTTCTGATAAGCAACAAGCCTACTGTGAGAATGTGAAATTGTAAACCAACAAGTGTGATCTGACTTTTCTTATGCTTTTATAGCTACAATCAAGCAACAAAAGAAAATGACTGCTAATAGTGAGAGTTTTTGAGAACAAATAAGATATGTTTTGAGTTACATAAATGCTGCTTTTAGTGAATGATTATTTTACGGTTTGATAACAACTAAAAAATGCAGGAAAATGTGGTTTTATTCTTGAGGTTTTTACTAAATGTGATTTTAATAAATGAATGAATGAATATTTTGTTAGTTTTCAAACAAATATTGAATTTGTGCCTTCACCTCTAAGGCTCTAAACATGTATCTATGGCATATCCCTTTGGTGCTTCTGTTCCCAATTAATAGATGTGCATACTAATAATATGATTATAACATCTAAAGTAGGAACTCATGAAATGAATGATACTAAGAAATCTTTAACATATTACATATTATAAATAGAAACTTATTTAAAATAACTGGCACTCGGTTCGGTTCGGTTAATTCGGTTATGGCAAACACTATAACCAAAACCGACCCACAACTTTCGGTTAATCGGTTAGTGCTTAACCGAACCATCGGTTAATTGTTCGGTTCGGTTAAGTCGGTTAATTCAGTTATGGTTCGGTTAATTCGGTTATTTACTCACCCCTACTTCAAATTTCAAGAAGTTTGAAGGTATCTCTTTACTTCGGCGGAGCTCTAAACTAAAAAATTTATCCACGGCCCAAAACGAGTTCTTGATTGAAGAGTCGTCCTTAGCTAAGATTAAAGATGCAGTTTGATCGTGTGGTTTAGATAAATCCCCAGGTCCGAATGGTTTCTCTTTTGGTTTTGTGAAGCGATATTGGGAAGTTTTGAGATCGGATATTATGGCTTTTGTGTTGGAGTTTTTTTCGTGAAGATGGAATCCCGAAAGGATGTGACGCGTCTTTCATCACCTTAATTCCCAAGGTAAATAGCCCCATTCTTATTACTGAGTATAGACCGATTAGCTTAATTAATTTACAATGCTAAAGTGGTGGATTCGATTGTTAGCATTGAGCAATCGGCTTAGGTCATCAAATTCTGGACCGGCCTCTTATCTTATCGGAAGCTATTGATTGGTATACAAAAAGAAAAAAGAAATTGTTGATATTTAAAGTGGACTTCGCCAAAGTGTATGATTCTCTTTCGTGGGATTATCTTATTCAAATTATGCGGTTCATGGGTTTTAGTGACAAATGGATATCGCGGATTCAAGCTTGTCTGTCTTCATCACATGCTTCAGTTCTCATCAATGGAAGTCCTACTTTGGAATTTAGTTTGGAAAGGGCCTAAAGACAAGGTGATCCACTTTCCCCGTTTCTTTTTATTTTGGTTATGGAAGGGCTTCATTGTGTTTTTGAAGATTTGATTAGTGGGGGTTTATTTAGCGGTATTCATATTGGAAAAGATAACGTTTTATTGTCTTATTTGATGTATGCGGATGATATGATTATAGTAGGAGAGTGGGTGGAGGATAATTTATTAAATATTGTTAGAGCTTTGGATTGTTTTTTTTTTTTGCTTCGGGGATGGATTGTTCAGAAATCTAGTATATATGGCGTGGGGGTAGAGTCCATGGATACCATCAGGTTGGCTTCTACAATGGGATGTAGAGTTAAATCATTCCCTTTTGACTATTTGGGAATTCCGGTGGAGTCAAATAAGAGCGAGATTAAAGGATGGGACCTATTATCCAGAAGTTTAAAGGTAGATTATCTAAAAAAGCAAACATGCTCTCCATTGGGGGACGTTTTACTCTTATCAAGACAGTACTTGGATCTCTTGGTACGTATTACTTCTCATTATTTCTGATGTTTAACAAAGTTAATAAAAATTTGAAATGTCTTGGGGCAAAGTTTTTTTTTTGGAAGGGATGCTGATACTAAGAAAATGTCTCAGGTTAAGTAGGACCTCATTATGGCGGATAAACAATCGGAGGGTTTGAGAATCAGAAGTCTGTTGACTTTGAATTTAGCTCTTACAGAAAAAAGGAGATGGCGTTATTTTAACGAACCAAAAGCTTTATGGGTGAAAACGGTGAACTCGATCCATGGGTACGATTGTGATGTTTTTTATAAGACGAAGGTTGCCAAAGGTAATGGAATTTGAAATACGGTAGTCAAATGTGTTATGGATCTCTATGATAAAAACATTATTCCTCTTTCCTCAATCAAGAAGGTGAAGTTGAAGGATTCTACTATGTTTTGGCTAGAGACTTGATTGGGAGATGAGTCATGAGCCTTTAATGTATACGTTTCCTGGATTTTTTTAGTTGAAAACGCAAAAAGGATGTCTTATTTCAGTCAAAAAAGGATATCAGTCGTGTAGATGGGGATGGCGACGTCAGTTGAGAGGTGGGGTGGAAGAATGGCAATATATTGATCTTTTGAAACATTTAACGGTGCTCTCGTGGTCAAAGGAGAAAAATAGATAGATTTGGGATCTTGAGGCCAAGGAAAATTATAGACCTTTGTTTGCTTCCAAATATGTCTAGATAAACAAGGAATGTGTTCCTAAAAAGGTAAATATTATGGTTTGACAGTCGCTTATAGATCGAGGGTTCCCCAATGGAGGGTGATTCAAAATCATAGCACAATTTTATATAATAGTACCATTCGACAGAAATCAACTACAAGTACACAAGTCTAAGGAGTGGTTTTCAACATGTTATGAAATCACACACATTCCTCAAGCAGAATAAAGATATTAATTGAAAGTTAAATATATTCCTACAATGAAAATACATTAATCTTAAGGGAAGTAATTAACAAACTGTTTCCATGAAATACTCATTCATAGACACTTGGCAAATCAACTTTCCAATTCACCAGATGCAACCAGAAAACAGAAATGAAAGCCCATCTGAGCCCCAAGCCCAAGCCCAAGCCCATCAGTGGCAAAATCTAGCTTCAGTTCTTAGATTTTTCTGTAGCTCTGGGAGCTGTTGTGAGGCATTCCAACAAGATATCAGTTTTATCACATTTTGGCATGTTAATAAACAATTTATTAATTAATGATTAAATATGAAAGAATTATGTTTATGGTTTGTATATATACCTAAACCGATAGCATCAGAACCCTTCATGATCTTCAGCCTCTTGCACGACCCGATAAACATACTGTAACAAACAAGAACAAATAAATTCAAGTTACATACATGTTATAAAAAAATTATTTATTAAAGAAAGTTCTTTTTTGATACTAACTCCCAAGGAACATCTCCAACAAGCATCCAATCGCCATCCTTATCCTCGTATGTAAGAACATATCCCGATCCATGCAAAAGATCCCTTAGTTTGCTTTCACTAAGATTTTCCCTACCCGGGCCTCCCTGTGATCCACATTGACCTAGAATATGAACAAAAAAAGGATAACTAGAGTAAGTATTCAACATTTCAACAACGTTATATAGTTTTTTTACTGTGAGAACTCGTTACTAGAGGACTCATGGGACCCCACCAATACTCTGCTAACCAATAGGATCAGGTAAAACGCAGTTCACGCTAAGCAAGTGGCCTTCAAGGGGGATTAAAGCAGCAGTGTTGCAAAAATCGAGATTCATTGCTAATCGGAGAATCACCTTGGAATTTTCATGTAATCAGGTCCACTAATCTAATCGCTAGTCGGTCCTACGCGGTCCAAATCGGCGCAAATCGGCCCAACGATTTTTTTTTCATTTATCTTTTCTTTAATAAAATTACAAGTTTCATCCTCAAAATTATAGTTTTAACAAAAGACCAAAGCTTGGACATGTGTGTGCATCAAGATGTTGTACATATAGGTTTTTAGGTTGAACATATATATTTTTTATATATTAAAAATATATAAAGCTTATTTATATCTAAATTTTTGGCAAATAATTCTAAAAACATATAAAAATTCTAATTCGATTATTCACTAGTCGGTATCCCACCGCCTGACTAGCGCCTAGCGATTTTTACAACACCGAAAGGCATAAAACCAATGGAAGTTGGGTTCAAAGCAAGATTTAAGCGCTTACCACTGCGCCACCCCCTTGAAGGCTAACCACCTTCTATAGTTTTTTTTTTGCAACAATGAGACCGTTATTAGAAAACTCATGGGACCCCACCAATACCATGTTAACCAATATGATCAGGTAAAACACAGCTTTCCCTGCACTAGGCAGGTGGCTTTCAAGAATACCAGTGGTAGCTGAATCTAAACCTGAGACCACTACTAAAGGGACTCGAGCGCTTACCACTGTGCCACCCCGTTTAAGGCTAATCACCTTCTATAGTTGATTAGTTGCAGTTTGCAATTGATATAAAAGCCACTTACCAATGGTGAAACAGGTAAACATTTTCTCAAGGGCTGAAGAAAGTTGTTGATAAGTAGAGTAACCTCTCAGATCAACCTTCCTTAAATAAGGAGCACCATCCATGCTAACTTTAACAAATAAAGCACCAGAACAAGGTTTTCCATCTACTTCATCATGGTTTTTTGAACTTGTAGCCAATATGTTCTTGCGAAATGATCTAACCGGAGGCCAACCAACCACCTGTGCTCTGTAAATGTTGAAGCAAATTAGTAACAAATCAGTAATAATCCCTCATTTAACAAGAATTACGGTTATTCACTTACTTGGCTGCAGGAGAATTAGAGCTGATTACTTTGTTAAGATTAGTTGTTGTCCCTTTAGCAGGCTGATCACCCAATGACACCATTCCATTTACATTTGAATTACTAGAAAACTTCCCTTGAGTTACAGATTTAGAAGGATCTGATTCGGACCCAGAACCAGAAAACAGCCAATTTCCTTCAGATAATCCCTTAACTTCAGAACAACTGTCCATAACATCAGTGAATATCCTTTTGTGTCCAGAGACAACGGTTTTTGGTGAAGATGAACAGATCCCATCAACCGAAGGAAGCAAAGGAAACAACGGTTTCTCATCAAGTTTCTCAGAGCTAGTCAAACTACTTTCTGGATCTCTCTCAGGTGATTGAGATCCAGGAAGACCAAGCCTCAGCTCGGTAGCCTTAAGATTTAGACTGTTCTTGTTCACTTCTGAGATGCAGGGGACATTAGAGCTGTCCACCGAAGAACAATCAGACAATCCCAAATAATTTCTTTCAGTTAAATTAGTGTTCATCTGAAAACTTGATTCCATAGAGACATTCCCTGACATCAGAAACCCTAAGTTCCTGATTTGTTAGTTAATCTGCTTGAATACACAAATCATTAATCACTCACAATGTAAGCATGAAACATTAAGTAAACCAATACACAAAATAACATCAGAATGCATTAAATTGGAGATTTCTCAACATTCTAACATCCAAACAGCGAAATAGTATAAATATGCCCTAAATTAAAAATGAAAATCTGATTATAAAAGCTTTCATCGTTAATTAATGAACCAGAAATTAGTTTAATCGCCGATCTTCAAACCTCTAGGGCTCAAAAAGTAAACCTAAAGGCTTCTGCAACTTCAACTTGTCCGATAAAATCCAAAACACTAAAGGCATACATACACACATGCATACAGTAGATCCATTATCGCATTAGTATCAAACATAAAAGCAAAAAATATGCAATAAATGAGCAGAAATTCAGTCTCAAAAGCTAGAACTTCAGATACCTAATTTTGCCAAAAGCAGTGTGCATGTAAAACTGAAAATTAAATCAAAAGGCATTAGAAAAAATTGACGAAAAGTAGCATGAAAAATGTCTGTAAAGCATAATCCAGATCTCGATTTTTAGGTGGAAAAAAACCTAAATTTGGAGTTTAGCTGGAGGATCAAAAAAACTAACCTGAAAATCAGTGAACGAGATGAAATGATGAATCGGCAGGTTGAGAAGATGAAGATGAAGATCCGGAGAGCGTCGAGAGTCGTCGGAGGGAGGTGAGAGAAGAAAGATGTTGATGGATGATGAGAGAGAGAGAGAGAGAGAGTGATGGAGGATTTTAAGGAGGCTCCATTAGCAGAAAGCAAAAAAAAAGGGTTTCTGAGCTTGAGCTTGAGCTTGAGCTGTGTGCCCTGAAACTTGTATCTATGTAATAAATATATAATATTTAACACCTTCTTCTTTTAATTTTTTTAACATGAATATATGAGTTTTTATATTATTCTTCAACAACGTATCTATGACACCATATTTAATTTTTAAGATTTAACTTTTTTTAATTTTCAGATTTTGATAAAAAAGAATAAAAAATCATTAAACCTGAAAAAGTTTTCTTTTTACTAAAACTCACTCCAACTATAATACGTGTGATTGTGTGACTTTAAAAATGGTATACAGAAATTATGCATCATCATATCCTCATGTGTTAGGATTCTAAGGTTTAGCCGACCCTGTAGCGAACAAACGCATTTTAGATATAATTAAAGACAAGTCTTATAAACATTCTAAGGTTTTGTCCTTAGCCTCTAATCATGTAAACGAAATGGGTACTACGTACTTCTTCAATATGGTACTTCCATTGCACTTCCGGCTATTATCCTCGCAACTAGGTTATAGTTTTTTGTTCGACGGCTTTGCCACAATGACTGCAACTAGATTATCCTCGCAATCATCATAAAACCATGGAAGAAGCGATGGAGAATGCCGAGGCTTGGCATAGATCTAGTTGGTGTACGGATACATACATACATGTGTAAATATGTCACGTTGAGAAACAAAAGTGGACGCTAGCACTAATTGTCCATGTTTTGTTTTTCTTTCTTCTACAAACACAAAGAAAGTATTAATGTGCTAATTTTTTATTCTGGAACTAAGTTTATTAATCTTTTATCCGTATCAAGAAGGGTATAGAAACATTTAAATTGATATTAATAAATGTATTGACTTATAAACAAATGAACAAAATATTTTTTGCTAAGACTTTAAATTCATGGACACAATTGACAATACATCAAACAAATATCTTGTAAATATTGTTGATAACGAGTAAGTAAGGGCATGAGGTATACCAATGTGAGTGTTAGTGGTGTGAGTAAAAAGTGCATGCACATGGGCATCACCTCACCCACCCAAATTTCTCACACGACTCTCACATGAGAGGGGCATACCCGTGTGAGTATGAGTATACTCACGACATGTTTAAAATGTGTGTGTGTATAGGGAAGTGTTCAAATGATAACCAGTTTTTTATGTGATAACCATGATAACCACTCTCAAACAATCACATAGTTTATAAATTGTTTTTTTCTTTTAATTGTTAAATACTCTTTGAACATATATCTTGAATATAAATACGGAAATGAGATGTCACAACCCCGGGCTACCCCTGCCCGGGCGTCGCGAGACAACGCTGGTATCTGAATGAGGTCCCATAAATTTGGACAGCGGAAGTCTTTGTTTTTACTTGATGCCTTTTTGTAATGAAATGTCATGTAAATAACCTCAAGGGTTAATTCTGTACTTTTTGTCAAAACTTGGGATCCACGTCCCTTTTCATTTCATGATAATAGACATTCAAAAGTCTATTATATAATGTACATCTGCTGAATTAATTTACATAATACAAGCCATTTAAAATGTCTAGGATCTACGTCCGTTCCAACATTTGGTCTTGTATTAGTCTGCCACAGGGATTTAAATATGCCTAAAGATCTTGTCTTTACTGCACCACCCTGAATTTAATGATTTCTTTCACTACCTGTGAAAAACGTTTTGAAAATGAACATCAGCATAAAGCCGGTGAATCACATTTAACTGACACGAAAATGATTTCTAACATAAACCAAATTAAAGCCTTTAAGCACGTTTTTGTATGGTAAATCTACACATTCAGCAGTCTATTTCACCTGAAGTATATACCACCTACATACACTGGGTTAACTGCCATGGGGTCAACTGGCTGAGCGCTATGTCTCAGACTGATAGCCTATTCCCAGGGTGATGATGCTAAGAACCTTGTTCTTAGTCTTACATGATACTCAGGAACTCGTCCCTCGTATAATCTGCTAGGGAAACCCATCCTTAGTCTTATGATTTCCCATTACATGATCTGTACCCAGCCACGGACCGGACTTTCACCCGTCACATGTATACCATTTGATCAAATCTACGTATGCTTATGGCCTGAATGCTATCACGTAGATTACCCTTATGATTAAAGCATTTAATTTGTTTCATGCCGTTTTCGTAAATAAAATGGTTTTATCGTTTGAAAAGCGTTAAACGTGTTCACCTTGATTTTGATGGCTGGTAGGGTTGTAGGCTTCGGAATTTGAGCAGAACCTCGACACATTTCTTCCTAGGGAAGACACGATTAACGAGAATATATATGAGAGAATATATATATAATTGCGGCTATATATATATGAATAGTTTTAAAGATACCTACTTCGCGGGATTTGGACAGAACTACGGCTTGAGCAGGGTTTCGTTGGAAGGTTGGACGGCGGCTTGGAACGTCGTAGAGTTTTGAGAGATCGGGTTTGTGTATAAGGAATGTTTGGAAACTGTACAGAATTTCAATCCCGTTGAAGGCCTTTTATAGGCTGGAATTCCGGTCTCTCGCGTACCGCGAGACTGGCCAAGGAAATCTCTCGCGTACCGCGAGAGGATGAGGTGTCACGAACGGTGCTGAGTCAGCATGACACGTGGCGGCTGGTGGCAAGGGTGAATGACACGTGTTTTCTGGCCCTGACGCGTGTACTATCCCCTCGCGTACCGCGAGGCTTGGTTGGGAATCTTCTCGCGCACCGCGAGAAGGTGTAATTCTGGCGTATAAGCAGTCCCCTCGCGTACCGCGAGGTTTTGTCAAAATCTCCCTCGCGTACCGCGAGGGAGTGAAATTTTGAATTTTTCTTTTCTTTTTATTTTGGGTGTTACATCCTCCCCTCCTTTAGAATAATCTCGTCCTCGAGATTCATTGAAAGAGATGTGGATACTTTTTGCGCATTTCTGACTCAAGTTCCCAAGTATATTCTGGGCCACGTCTGGAATCCCATCTTATTTTGACCAACACCAATTGTTTCCGTTTAAGCTTTTTGATTTGTCGGTCTTCAATTTGTAACGGTCGTTCAATGAATTTGAGCTTTTCATTTACTTCCACATCTTGTAAAGGCATCAGCAAGGATTCATCAGCTAAACACTTACGTAGGTTTGATACATGGAATACATCGTATACTCCACCCATCTCTACTGGTAGTTCAAGCTGATAGGCAACAGATCCGATTCGTTTAATGATTTTGAAAGGTCCAACAAAACGTGGACTTAACTTTCCTTTCTTTCCGAAACGAATAACACCTTTCCAAGGTGAAACTTTTAATAATACCTTGTCACCGATTTGGAATTCTAACGGCTTTCTTCGTTTATCTGCATAACTTTTCTGTCGATCTCGAGCCGCTTTTAAATGTTCACGTATTTGTAATACTTTATCAGTGGTTTCTTGGACTATCTCTGGTCCTGATAACTGATTTTCTCCGATATCTGACCAACATACAGGCGTTCGACATTTTCGTCCGTACAATGCTTCAAATGGTGCGGCCTGAATACTTGTGTGATAACTATTGTTGTATGAGAATTCCATTAGAGGTAAATGATCATCCCAATTACCTCCAAAGTCTATCACACAGGCTCGAAGCATATCTTCTAGGGTTTGTATGGTTCTTTCGCTCTGCCCATCAGTTTGTGGATGATAAGCAGTGCTAAGATTCAATCGAGTTCCTAGAGCTGTTTGAAAACTTTGCCAGAATCGAGATGTGAAGCGACTATCTCTATCTGACACTATGGATAGAGGCACACCATGTAATGTTACAATTTCATTAACGTAAATTTGTGCCATTTTGTCCATACTCATGGTGTCTTTAATAGGTAGAAAGTGAGCTGATTTGGTTAAACGGTCAATGATAACCCAGATTGCATTATTTCCACGAGTGGTTCGAGGAAGTTTTGTAATAAAGTCCATAGTTATCAGTTCCCATTTCCAAACTGGTAATTCTAACTGTTGCAATAATCCAGCTGGCTTTTGGTGTTCGGCTTTGACTTTGGAACAAGTCAAACATTTTGCTACGTAGATAGCAATGTTCTTTTTCATACCAATCCACCAGTAACTTTCTTTGAGGTTTTTGTACATTTTATCACTTCCTGGGTGCATGGTGTATTTGGACTTGTGTGCTTCTTCGAGGATTCGCTCTCGAAGATCACCTGTAACTGGTACCCAAATACGTTTATTCATGCGAAGGATATTATCTTCACCTTTGATCAGTAAATCAAGCATTCCTTTCATTCCTTCTTTTTCAAAGTTACCTTCCTTCAAAGCTAACTCTTGTGCCTCTTTTAACTGACTTACAAGATCAATTTGTAGTTCAAGTCTGAGAGAACGTACTCTCTTTGGCTTGACATTTTCTTTTCGGCTCAAGGCATCTGCTACTACATTTGCCTTTCCTTCATGATAACAAATTTCACAATCATAATCATTCAGGATTTCCATCCATCTTCTTTGTCTCATATTTAACTCTTTCTGGCTAAATATGTACTTGAGACTTTTATGATCAGTGTAGATTGTGAACTTAACCCCATAGAGATAGTGTCGCCATAATTTCAAAGCAAAGATTATAGCGCCCAACTCTAGATCGTGGGTTGAGTAGTTTTTCTCATGAATTTTCAACTGACGAGATGCATAAGCAATGACTTTCTTGCGTTGCATTAATACGCAACCTAAACCAGTATGTGAGGCGTCACAGTAAACTACGAAGTCTTCAATACCATCTGGTAAAGATAGAATAGGTGCGTTTGTCAGTTTTTGTTTCAAAGTTTCAAAAGATTCAGATTGTTTGGGTCCCCATTCGTATTTTACAGATTTCCGAGTTAGGGATGTGAGTGGGATTGCTATACGAGAAAAATTTTGAATGAACCGGCGGTAATATCCCGCTAATCCCAGAAAACTACGAATTTCGGTGGGTGACTTGGGAATTTCCCATTTGGATATAGCTTCGATTTTTGAAGGATCTACTTGAATTCCGTTCACGTTGATGACATGACCAAGAAATTGTACTTCCGTTAACCAAAATTCGCATTTGGAAAACTTAGCATATAGTTTTTCCTTTCGAAGAAGTTCAAGTATGGTTCGGAGGTGAGTTTCGTGTTCAACTTGGGTTTTGGAATAAATAAGTATGTCATCAATAAAAACTATGACAAACTTATCCAAGTAAGGTTTGCAGACACGATTCATCATGTCCATGAATGCGGCAGGAGCATTTGTAAGTCCAAATGGCATAACCGTGAACTCGAAATGTCCATACCGTTTTCGAAATGCAGTTTTTGAGATATCGTTATCATGTACTTTCAACTGATGATAACCTGAACGAAGATCGATCTTTGAAAAATGACAAGCTCCTTGGAGTTGATCGAATAAATCGTCAATCCGTGGAAGCGGGTATCGGTTTTTGATGGTAACTTTATTCAGTTCCCGATAATCAATACACATGCGCATTGATCCGTCTTTCTTCTTAACAAAGAGAATTGGAGCTCCCCAGGGTGAAGAACTTGGTTGTATAAAACCTTTCTCAAGAAGTTCATCCAATTGTTTCTTGAGTTCTGCCATTTCTGTGGGTGCCAGTCTATACGGGGATTTGGCAATTGGAGTTGCACCAGGTACAAGGTTGATTCGAAATTCTACCTCTCGTTCTGGTGGTAATCCAGGCAGTTCTTCAAGAAAAACGTCTGGAAATTCAGATACTACATGTACTGATTCTATCTTCTTCTCCTTTTCCAAGGCAGTAATTGATACCAGACATGCCAGATATCCTTTTCTTAAGCACTTGGTTGCTTTAAGTATGGAGATTATCTGGATAGGTTTTGTGGGTTTATCACCTTGGATAGTTAGAGTTTTGTTTGTTGGTGTAACGAGTTTTACAACTTGTTGATTACAAAGGATTTCGGCTTGGTTATTGGATAACCAATCCATCCCCAAAACAATGTCAAAGCCAGTTATTGACATTGGTAACAATTGTACTGGGATAGTGAAACCAGCCAATGTAATGTAACAATTGTTCAGTGATTGGGATATTTTTATCAAATCACCGTTCGCTGTTTCTACTTCATATGTTTCAGCTAAGGGACTTAATGGTTCGTTTAATAGATTACAGAAATTATAATCTATAAAACTCCGGTTCGCACCTGAGTCAAATAAGACCTTAGCATAAACATTATTAAGAAGAAACGTACCGGTAATTACGTCCGGCGTTCTCTCAGCTTGGTTAGCATTCATGACAAAAGCTCGTACGGTCTTTTTGTTTTCTGGAGTGATCTTGGCTCCTGATCCTCCAGCTCTTCCGGTCCTTGCAAACTTAGGGCAATTAGTGCTGATGTGCCCCAGCTCTCCACAATTGAAACAAGTAATCATTCCCTTTCTCTTGAAGCAATTCTCAGTAGTGTGACCTGAGACCTTGCAATGATTACAGAATGGAGTTTCAAAAACACACTTTCCACTATGCCTGCGTCCGCATGTTTTGCATGATGGATTGTTAAATGGTAACCCCTTTTGCCCAAAGTTCTTGCTAAATCTTTTGGCCTCGGGTTTTGATTTTATAGAGGATTCGACTTTCTTCTTTTCCTCTATATTTCTGATTAGTCCAGCCGTCATGGTACCGGTCAATTCTACGGTGGACTCAATGGTTTTTGGTGAGACAACCTTCACCAAATCACGGATCTCTGGAACTAAGCCATAAATATATCGAGTTATGAGAACCGACTCGGGTTTAGCCAGGTGAGGTGCCAATCGAGCATATTCAAAGAATTTGGTAGTATACTCTCGATCATTGGTACCCACCATTCGGTGCTCCAGAAATTTTCTTTCAGCTTGTTCTTTTTCAGTCTTGGGGCAAAATTTCTTTTTCACCTTTGCCCGAAATTCTTTCCAATCCATGGCATTTGTCTTTCTTCTTCCTTTGGCAGAAATGATTGAATTCCACCATTCCAACGCTTCATTTTTGAAGGAGTTTGAAGCATACAGTACTTGATCTTTCATAGCACACTTGCTAATTGCTATAACTGACTCCATCTTCTCTAACCAGTGAAGAGTAGCAATACCGCCTTCGGTGCCCTTAAATTCATAAGGTTTACAGTCCTGAAAGGTTTTATAAGAACACCCTTTGTGTCTATACCTTTTTGTTTCATTCTCTTCTTCTGAGCTCTCACTGCTTAGATTTAACGATTCTTCAGATTCAGAATACTTATTGCTTGATGTTCTGGATCTTTTCGAGGTTTGAGGTTTACGAGAGCTTGCTACTTGCTCTGTGTGAGTTTTCGAAGGGTTTTCCATTCTTTTTGAAGGAAGAGTTACGTGGCTTGGAGTTTTGATGTTTTCTTGTACTTCCTTTATTATGGCAGGAAGCATTTCTTTAATGCTTTGTTTGACCAGTTGTTGCAATTCTGGTTGTTGAGTAGCTATTTCAGGATTATTATTAACTTCTTTTCCTTTTTCCTTAATAATGTAGGTAGATGGACCGCTATTGTCATTGTTTTGTTGAGACATCTAAGAACACAAGCACGAATTTGGGTCAAAATTTGAAGTTTATTATCGCTTAAACTTCATCTATTTGTTACAAATACAGAAATATAGATATGCATCTATATCACTTAAAGTTAGCTAATTATACAAATACTATCATTAACTTTAATCGAGAAGCACATCTCCCAAATCTTGATAGAATCTCCCCAGGGTCTCGGTCATAGCACCCTTCTGGATCAACTGATCTGCCACCCATTGTTCTGCGTACTTCCTGTCTTCCTGGGCTAGTTCGTAGTCAAATATAGTTTGTTCGTTTTTAACTACGACTTGTCTAGTGAAGTACAGTTCAGCACGTAGATCGTCAGCCTCTCTAAGAGCACGATCGAGGTGTTCATCAATTGATTTTGGCAGTTCATCATGGTATTCATAACAAGGAGGTGGTTCCCTGTGTCCCATCCTAAGATCGTGATATGCTGAGTTAACAGACCACACGACTTTTCCGTCGGTTGCATACTGACGTCCATCGGAGGGATCTACATAGAAGAAAGGTTCCTTGAAAATGGGATGTTCTGGAATAGGATCAAAGAAATACTTTCCACCACTGCCTTCACAAACGGCAGCCTTGTCGGATTCAGAAATCGAATGTGGAGTTTCTTCACTTGGACTGGGTGGATGTTCTTGAATTGTTCCGGTAGGGTATACTATGTCTAACGATTGAGGTAGTGGCATAGATGTCATAACAGGACGTAAAGATTCTCTTGAATCTTCCATTTCCACTGAATACTCTGATTCTTCCCTCAGAGGTTCAAGCCTTGCTTGAGTCTGCTCCACTTGTTCTGCGACCATTCTGTTCCAATTCTCCGGGGTCGGCAGGTAGTGGACATAATCATCATAGCTTGGTACTACTTGATTAGATGATTCTCCAGGGAAGTAGTTTGGGTAATTATAAGGATAATAGTATGGATCTGACATCCTGTAATTTATTGGTTATGTTAAAGGCATCTTCCTACCGTTCGTTTAGTAGGCACAACTATTGGTTAAAGCTAAGATACTATCATACAAGTATCTAATTTTGCTAAAACCCTTAAATGCGGCTCTGATACCAACCTGTCACAACCCCGGGCTACCCCTGCCCGGGCGTCGCGAGACAACGCTGGTATCTGAATGAGGTCCCATAAATTTGGACAGCGGAAGTCTTTGTTTTTACTTGATGCCTTTTTGTAATGAAATGTCATGTAAATAACCTCAAGGGTTAATTCTGTACTTTTTGTCAAAACTTGGGATCCACGTCCCTTTTCATTTCATGATAATAGACATTCAAAAGTCTATTATATAATGTACATCTGCTGAATTAATTTACATAATACAAGCCATTTAAAATGTCTAGGATCTACGTCCGTTCCAACATTTGGTCTTGTATTAGTCTGCCACAGGGATTTAAATATGCCTAAAGATCTTGTCTTTACTGCACCACCCTGAATTTAATGATTTCTTTCACTACCTGTGAAAAACGTTTTGAAAATGAACATCAGCATAAAGCCGGTGAATCACATTTAACTGACACGAAAATGATTTCTAACATAAACCAAATTAAAGCCTTTAAGCACGTTTTTGTATGGTAAATCTACACATTCAGCAGTCTATTTCACCTGAAGTATATACCACCTACATACACTAGGTTAACTGCCATGGGGTCAACTGGCTGAGCGCTATGTCTCAGACTGATAGCCTATTCCCAGGGTGATGATGCTAAGAACCTTGTTCTTAGTCTTACATGATACTCAGGAACTCGTCCCTCGTATAATCTGCTAGGGAAACCCATCCTTAGTCTTATGATTTCCCATTACATGATCTGTACCCAGCCACGGACCGGACTTTCACCCGTCACATGTATACCATTTGATCAAATCTACGTATGCTTATGGCCTGAATGCTATCACGTAGATTACCCTTATGATTAAAGCATTTAATTTGTTTCATGCCGTTTTCGTAAATAAAATGGTTTTATCGTTTGAAAAGCGTTAAACGTGTTCACCTTGATTTTGATGGCTGGTAGGGTTGTAGGCTTCGGAATTTGAGCAGAACCTCGACACGTTTCTTCCTAGGGAAGACACGATTAACGAGAATATATATGAGAGAATATATATATAATTGCGGCTATATATATATGAATAGTTTTAAAGATACCTACTTCGCGGGATTTGGACAGAACTACGGCTTGAGCAGGGTTTCGTTGGAAGGTTGGACGGCGGCTTGGAACGTCGTAGAGTTTTGAGAGATCGGGTTTGTGTATAAGGAATGTTTGGAAACTGTACAGAATTTCAATCCCGTTGAAGGCCTTTTATAGGCTGGAATTCCGGTCTCTCGCGTACCGCGAGACTGGCCAAGGAAATCTCTCGCGTACCGCGAGAGGATGAGGTGTCACGAACGGTGCTGAGTCAGCATGACACGTGGCGGCTGGTGGCAAGGGTGAATGACACGTGTTTTCTGGCCCTGACGCGTGTACTATCCCCTCGCGTACCGCGAGGCTTGGTTGGGAATCTTCTCGCGCACCGCGAGAAGGTGTAATTCTGGCGTATAAGCAGTCCCCTCGCGTACCGCGAGGTTTTGTCAAAATCTCCCTCGCGTACCGCGAGGGAGTGAAATTTTGAATTTTTCTTTTCTTTTTATTTTGGGTGTTACATGAGAAGTCTTACATATACGTACCACATAATGTTACATATACGTGACACATAGTGTTACGTATATTTAACACTAACATAATAATAATGGTTACATATATGTAACACTATGTTTGAGAGTGGTTATTATGGTTATCACATAAATACATACATATATATATATATATATATATATATATATATATATATATATATATATATATAGTTTGACCTTGTTCTCCCCATGAATAGACTCACACCATTTTCTCATGCCCCTCCTCCCTCACGCCATGGAGGGGGCTACGCGGCTAACGCCTTTCACGGGACTCTCACGACATGTATACCCGATGCCCTAAACATGTATGAAAAAGTATAAAGTTTTAAATATTTATTAATTTCTTAAATAAATACTTAGGAGGCCGATATTGTGTTTTTCTATATCAAGACAATAAACACACATCTTTTATTTGTCGTAAGAAAATAAAATAAAACCTTCTAGTTCTAGAAATTGGAAACTTTGTTCATGCACTTGCACATGAATTGCTTTTCTCACAAATTTTATATATAAAAATGTAATAAAAATATCTATCAAATTTAATGCTTGTTGTTTATGCCCGTAACACTCATTATATCCATCTAAGAATTTTTAAATTTTTTATTAAAGTAATCCAAATGTAAGGTTCTTTAAATATCAATTTGGTTTCATTTACGCTGATTTTAATAAAATAAAACTTTACTCAAAATTATAAATTATAAATAACTATATTTGAAGCTTTTATCACATCAAAAGGTTTAAAATGATACAACTTTATTAACATATATTAAAGAATCA
The DNA here is from genome assembly GCA_023525975.1 of Smallanthus sonchifolius. Taxonomy (NCBI): domain Eukaryota; kingdom Viridiplantae; phylum Streptophyta; class Magnoliopsida; order Asterales; family Asteraceae; genus Smallanthus; species Smallanthus sonchifolius. The sequence goes on from CM042023.1 coordinate 25,382,530, forward strand.
ACAATAATAAACTATCAAGAAATAAACTATCAAGAAATATATAAACGATATTTTCTTTCTTTGCCATTTACTAACTCTTGACAAGACAAATGCTTTGAACTTAAAATATTTCTTGTTTTATAGTTTTTCGACAAAAAGCTTGAAGTCAACATAAATGAAATAAAATTAATATTTGGTAATCTTTAAATTTGCTTGATATTTAGATGACCTTATTAAAAAAAAGTTCTAAAAACATAGGTGGTGAAATATAAATTATCCTTCAAACTTTTTTTTTGATAGAACTTGGAATTGATACTTCTATTTGTAAGCCTCCATCCATGGGTTTTCACGGACGTTGGCACACACTTTTATGTCATTATGCGAGGAAGGTTTTCTACGGACGCCTCCACTCTCCGTAGTCCCTTCTTTCTCATCTCCTCCTCTCACAAAGCTTCATAGGTAGCACCCTTTATCAAGGATGCATCCCCTCACTCTCTCTGTCATCTATCCTTCATATCTATTGCCACGTCCTCTCCTCAAAAACGTCAACCGGCGACACCATTAGAGATGGTCTAAGTGTTTAGTAAAGAAGTTGTATTTTAAAATATAGATTTAAGAATTTTTTTAAAAATAAGAAGTATGTTAATTATTTTTATGCAAACAAACTTTTTCAATGGGTTGGAACTATAACTTTTTAAAAGCAAACTTTTAAACCACCCATTTTCACCCTTGTATTATGGATGGTTGACAAAAGCACACCCTCGGTTTTCCATCTCTATCCCCATGTCACATCCCGCACATACAACCAAGAAACACACGTCAACCTCCATCCATATCCTCCCCCATAAATCCAAACCCCAAATATATGTAGTCACATCTAACATGTATACATATAGATAATATAAGATGTGACATTCCATATAATTTTAAAGATTGAAACCTAAATCCACTTATCTGAAACGCAAATATAAATTTTTGGGTGTGGAGATTTTTCAGTACTTTAATTTCTATCACTTAATTTTGGATTTGTCGGTTTGGGACACATAATAATAAAACGATAATACCAAACTCATTGTAAAATAACTAATAAAAGTACGTCAGTCGTGACTCGAAAATGTATAATAAAAATACAATATATTTCTGACTGTTATCTGAAACCGACAATTTTCATCTCACTTCAATTTTCATGTAAATAACTAATCATAATTCAATCTAAAGTGTGGTGGCTAAGAGCATTTATATTTGGTTCTCTATTTTCATCTCTATCTATAAAATTTAGGATAAATACAAGGAATTCTTGTTTTTTCACTCAACATCAGGCTCACCATCCCCATACCCCATCCCTAAAAGTTAAAGAAAAACTTTATGAGCTCCCTAAATATAGGGAGGTACTATTCATACCCTATATTATTTTTTTATATTTTTGTGAGTGGTTATGAGTGAAAAAAAGAGAAAAAGAAATAAAATATATATTTAAAAGGTATTATTTAATTGAATAGAGATAGATATGGAGATTGAGATACAAGAGGTTACAAAAAAATCTTTAAACTTAAGAGATAAATGTGTTTTTTAGTTAAATTATAAGAATGAAATAAGGAAGCTAATATGAATGTTCAGCCAATTACCAAATGACTATCATTCCAATAATCAATCACATATGCAATCTAAAGACTAAAATAACTTAAAAAGCAATCAATAAATCAAATAATCAAGACATTCAACTACTCAAATAAAATTTAGATGATTTTTTTTTAAATGTATATTTAAATATACTAAATGTATTGTATTTATCGGGCTATATATAATATATATGCACACACCCGTGCATAACATATAAATATAAATTTACAATTAATATTATGTGAATTACTATTTTTTTTTCCAAATGATATATATTTTGACAATCAATTTAGTCAACATTTTTTAGGCTTTTGTTATTAAGTGTTGTACTAATTTATTGACAACTAGCTTTAACCTTATGTGTTAGATGGGGTGAAACGTTAACATTATATTGATAACTATCTTAACACCTCTTTTTATACAAATTTGATATTGTATTTGTAACTTTTTTATTTTGTTAAATGTTAAGATTATATGGATGATAGTAATCAAAACATCAAAAAAATACATGAAAATACATTTAATAAGTGGTGTATTTTTACAATACATTAAATTACATGTCAAATGAAACCTTACAATGATAATTTACAAATTTAAAAATATTTCATTGTATACAACATTTGACATGATATTGGTAACTTTTCAATGTTTAACACCCACTAAATGCAACAAAAAATAAAGTTTCTTTTCCTCAATGACTGAAACCACAAAATAGCCAAAACCGTTCAAAAAATATGGCCAAATGGTGCGAATCTGATTGAAGCCAGTAGGGAGTCAAAGAAATCAAAGATAATCAAATTGGTCAAGGATTTCCTTGCATATGTTGTTTCTCCATTTTATTAGTTTCTTGAATTCTATCAGCCTTTTTGTATAAACTTTAACCTTGATGTTGTAACATATTTACAAATGATTAAGTTGTAATTAAATTTACGTATCAAAATTAAGTTACTTTTTTTTAAATCTCGTATTTTATACGAAAAATCTCGTTAAACCTTTAATATTTAATCTCTCATTTAAAATAAAATAAAATTTAAATTTCAACAATATATCGTCTTTTAAATTCAAAATTTTAAAATCGCACTCCTTAATATATAGACACAATTTTAATTTAAAATTCTAAAATTAAATATGAAAAAAATTAAAACTAATAAATTAGAATTGAAGCCAAACATATTTTTTTGAAAAAAAAATCTCGTCAATTAAATAAAAATTAAGTTTTAAATATAATACACTTTTAAAAATAAATATTTATAAGTTTCTTAATTTTAATTAAAAACTAACTATTAAAATTTTAAAATCAAAATAAAAAAATTATTTATAAATATTAAACTTAATTAAAAAACTACTAATTAAATATTAGTAAACTTTATTTTAACACATATTTATTAAAATACAAAAGTAGTATTTTTCAAAATTTCTATTTTTTAATTCTTGATTTTTTTAAATAGTCACTTTTAATGATAATTTAAAAATAAATTTGAGTCAATGGTAATAATGATTAATTAATTTAATAAAATATTTATTTATGTAATTTTTTTAAAAAATTAAGCAAAATATGAAAAGATTGAATAGTGAATGTAAATGTGATTTTGAGGGGAAAAAATTATGAGGATGAATATGGTGATGACAAATGACAAAAAAGATTTAGTTTTTTATTATAATAGGAATTGAACTACTAGCTTAATATCAAAATTTTCTTTTGTTTTGTTACGTAAATCATAGTTTTGTAAATTTGGACTGATTTTTGATAAAAATATTAAACTTAAAAAATTATAATTTAATAAAGTAATTGTTGTATATCTAAAATTAGAAAAAAGTTAATATTAAAATGAGAAACTTTGAATGACTTTAATACCCATACATGTAATTAAATTTTGAAGTAAATTTTTCTCACTTTAAAACGACATGAATCTAATATTCTTCTTATTATTGATTTAACTTAAGAAATAAATAGTAAATTTTTATTTATTTATTTATTTTTTAGGTTACAGCGGACGCCATTACCATTGAGATACCGTGAGGAATTCGATGCCGGCGCAACGCAAGGCGGGTAAAATTCCTAGTTAAATTTATATATTTAAATTTAGTTTAAATAAGCTCCTGTTAAAATCGCAAATAATCACACCTTTTTTTATAAAATCCAAGATTAAGCAAATGTAATCGAAAGAAATAAAATGTGTTTCTAATTATTTTTTATGTTTAAGTGGTACCGTTAAGATAGTGATAATATTTATTTAATAATCAAGCTAATTTAAATATTGTAAAGCATTATTATATTTGTATGTAGTCGTCATTATGAATTATGATGATAAATAAAAAATGGATAACATCATAGTGGATGCTCCTTTTGATTTTTTTTTATCCGCAAAGAGAGGTTATGGGTTTGAAGATTTGTGCGTTGGAGATTGTTAAATCATTTTAGATCACGTTATTCACGTAGGATGTCACCGATATAGATCTTAACTGAGTTGCTAATCATGTATATGTATATGTATATGTATACATATACCGAGTGGCGGATCCAGGATTTTATTTCCAGGAGGTTTACTGTTTTTAGATGCTCCAATTTCATAGGGACGGACATAAAAAATTTTGGTTCGGTTCGGTTCGGTTCGATTGTTCGGGTCGAGGAGGGGCGGCTCAACTATTTTAGAGGTCTAAAGCGAAGAAAAAATTTGAGAAGGCTTTATCATAATAATCAGGAGCAAATATAAAAAAACAATGCCCAAATTATATTTAATAAAATTTTAGACTCATATTGAACTAAAAGTCTAAAATAATCTTGATAGTGCAATTATATTTACCGCAACCTATGGGTGTTGTTCGGGTTTCTAAGTACAATGTCAGGTCGTAAAGGTAGTGTTTACATCATGGGAACTAACATCTAGTATAAGAGAATATTAATCCAATTTAAATGCTAAATCACATTATGTGAAGTTTCAAATATATTGATACATCAATTCTAAATCTAGTCATAATTTGCAGTTAATTTATATTTAAAATAAGTTTCAATCCAGTTCAGCACTCTCAAAGCCTACGGTAACTCAATTTAAACAAACATAAATCTAAATCCAAATAATCTCTCACTTATGAGCAGTTAGCACTAAAAAGAAAAAAATATTAAGATAACACTCAAACAGAACATAGACTAAGAATACATACAATATAAACACATCAGATTGAGATTAACTTTCTGTCTTTCGAATTTTGGTTTTTATTATGTACATATCTTTTAATATCCATAATAATACCTACGAATCAAATTCAAATTAACATCTAAATTAACATTCAAATTTGGGGGTAAATTAACTACTAAATTAACATTCAAATTAACCCTAGTAAACAATAAACAAGAGGGAACAAACAACTAAACAAGTCAACTAACCTGTGGTTGAGAGAATGGCAGCGGTGCGGTGTAACATCGTGAAATAATAAAATAGATTAATGGAAGCGAGGTCGGGAATTAATTAAAGGAAAAGCGAAAGAAAGGGGAGCGGGCTTGGGCCTGGCTGCAATGGGCTGATGTAGCCCGTGTATATAAAGGCAAGATCAACTTCATCTTCCTCATTCCACCTTCTTCAATCTTGAAACCCTAGAGAGAGAAAGAGAGAGTTCTAGAGAGAGAAACCTCAAGAAGGCACTATCAAGCTTGGATCATGCTTCCATCTTCTTTCTCCGTCATCCTTGATCGATTCTACACGAATAACCACGAGTTTTAAGGTAAGAATCAACCTCAGATCTGAGTTTTTCTTCAAAAATGGGTTTTAGGGTTTATGAGGGTTTTAAACATAAAGGAAGGATTTTTACGTATGAAAAGTGAATTAAAGCTCAGATCTAACTTCATGGAAGCTAGATAAACGTTTTGAACGAAAAAAGTTAAGATTTTGGATAAAAAATCAGACCTGCAAATGATCAATGTTCTTAAGTCGACTCTAGAGTGTCGGCCACCTGCAATTGCGACTCTCGGCGAGGAAGAAAAAGAGAGTCGGCTGCCAGAAGAGTCGACTGTCAGAAAGTCGCCTGTCTGAGAGTCGACCATCTGGGAATCGGCCCTCTAAGAAAAAAACATTGAGTATTGACCCATTACACGACACAAAGTCCTGAACGGCGACACTCATGAGTATGGCTAGCAACTCTCCTAGCAGACACTCGAGTGTGGCTAGCAACTCTCCCAGCCGATACTCTCGGCGATACCCACAAAACTGTCGACTCTTGCATGAAATAATAGAAAATCGTACTTTGACTTATGTGCAGATCGGTTGATGTCGTACAGATCGGTTGATGTCGTCCAGACGGTCTATAAAAACTAACAAATAAACCTAACCTAGACTCGTAAGTAATAAAAGGAGTACCTTCAACTAAACTGCACTGACATGCAAGTGTACCTATCGAGTGTAGCACAGCTTAATGGTAAACCAAGTTATTGAACCCTAGAGACACTATGTAACAATACTAGACTCTGACTCGGACTAAAGATTGATTTGGTTTGGGGGGGTTTACTACACTACTATTTAAACTAATGAATGCAGAAAACAAAAATCGGCTCAACTATCAAGAGAAAAGACTAAGGTGAAATCAAAGGATGGGAAGAATACTACCTAGGTCGGAATCCTACTTGCAAAGCACAACTTCTACTGGTTCTGGAAACTAAGATGGATCTGGGTTTCTAAATATGACAACTAAAGACTACCTAGTGGATCCCTAATCGCTCTCAGGGTGTCACCAACTAAGGAACCTAAAGCGTACTAACTCACCAGATGTTAGATCAATTCTCAGGTATTTCCAACTATGATAAAGTACCCTAATAGACAGATTACCTCTCAGTCTCACTGTCCACCAATACACTCAAAGAATGCACGGGGTAATCTCAGTATAACAACTATGACACGAATAGCAATAATCACTAGACATCTAATACCGGCTTCCTCTCAGACAGCTGACACTCAGATTCCTAATGACGAATACTAAACGACTAATTCTCACCTCTCGGGTATTGAACTAGGATACACACTCAACTCTAATCAACAATCAATCACAATCGCTATGGTCACTATGTCTAGCAAACCACTCACAATCACAAACCCTAAGATCTATGACATAGACACGCAGATCAAACTAGCAGACAACCACAATCAATGCAGGGAGTTATAATCAACCACACAATCAGACATGAGCATACATATTCATCACAATTATTAACTCAAAGATTGCTTACAAAATCATTAGTCCATTCAAAATAACCAAAACCGATAAAAATCCATACTTTAACAGGTATTCATCATGTGACCTAGGTAATATCAAAGTTCTAGCCTAGGATCATGTTCAAACAACTAAAACAGAAGTAGAAAACAAGATTTGTGGTTTCAAACATTCAAATCAAAGATAAAAATCGAATCTTGAAAACCGAATGCGTTAAACTAACACACCCGGAATCCAAAAGCTTCAAACTTGCACTCCAATAGCCTTCCTTGCTCCCAAAATCGCCCTAGGGAATGCTCTCGACGGCCAAGATGCGAACTTTTAACCTAATGGGATTAGAATTCTATTTAAATTGAAATTAGGGTTTTTTTCTCGAAAAACAGCTCTCTCGCGTACCGCGAAAGAATTTACTGGGTTCCTCGCGTACCGCGAGGAACAAATTAGTCGGGCGGAATTCTAGAAGTCCTCGCGTACCGCGAAACTTCCTCTATCTCTCTCTCGCGTATCGCGAGAGATCAATTTTCCACATTTTTGCCCTTTGAATCCTGGACTTTCTTCTCTTGCTCGGTTTCTTCGTATATTCCCTTGTAATCTTCACGAGCACCTACAAATATAACAAAGACTCAAATGTACATTAAAACGACTCAAAACAAATACAAAACTAAGTAAAAACGCATAAAACACTAGGAATAAAGATGTGTGCTTTGCACTACATCAAACATCCTCACACTTAACCTTTTTTCGTCCTCGAAAAAGCTGCAAATGGAATCATAACTCAGATCTACTTAATAAACATCAATTACCAATTAGAAAAATATATTCACGCGTTAAAAAGCAATAATTAGTATTTTTGTCCGATTAAACCCAAGCACCAACTTTCAAGCCCCGCAGAGTGTTCTAATTCCAATTTATACAGTTATCAATTAATATATGTGACTCACACTTAATAATTACAGCTCTACCTAATCCCGTCTCACGGTCATGTTTAGGCACGGATCAAACCATATAGATTTATACCACGTTAAACTAAAATTTACAGGTTTTTAGAAATCAGATGAAAAATGGAATGAAATGTCAATGAGCGCAATCAAATGTATGAATCAACCTCACCTAGTGGTGTGTCTCCCAGGTCACCATCCAAGAAGGTAGCACATAGGATGCAGTATATCAATTAAGCGCATAAGAATCACTTAAAGGCGTTTTCTTCAAGTGGCCATCCCGGAGGGTAACACATAAGCAACACTCAATATTCTAATCAAATAAGCTCATGAATTATAGAATTTATGAATGCGGGCGCCACCAAACTCGGATTTATTCTCATAAAAAGAGAGTGGTGTGCCATGAAATTTCAAAAACCTCTAAATTTTAACTTAACGTGGTACCTATCAACCTATATTAACAGTTTCAGTATTACCATTACTTTAAGATGAATACCCACAAAAAATCATGATTTTAAATCAATTAATTCCTAAGTAACACTCACGGGATATTTAAGCTATTCAATTGGCTGGGTCTACCAAAATATCACTAATTAAACACGTTTTCTATTATTTAACTCATTTAAACTCACAAGTAGATCCAATTGTACTATCATTTTCCATTTATTTTGCAGTTATTTCCAAGGACATTTTTCAAAATTTTTAATTTTTTTGTATTTTTGATTTTTTTATAAAAAGACACACTAACTAAACTAGACACTCACATCCCAAACACTTGAAAGACACATTGTCCTCAATGTGAAGGAAAACACAACTAAAACAAAAACAAAAACAGGAAGCGACTTAGTTGGTAATGATATGATCTTGAATAAAATCCAGCTTCGTTCTTCTTCGTGTGTACCGTATAACATTTCGGTCGCGGTTGCACATCAGTTGCCGGGTTGCCTTTACAACTGGATATAAGAGATAATCAATCCCGCCCGAATGGAGATTTGAGTATGGGCGGGATGATAAAACCTGCAAAATAAATCTCACACAACCCGCAGCATTAAACAGACTCAAATAAACTAAAATAAAAACTCGACTAACTCACTAAAAATTTAAAAGACTCAAGATAGATAGATATGCAGAGAACTGTACTCGATGGGTGGCAAACACATAGACATGAAAGCCACAGCAAGGCCGGTCATCGGTCATGAACGGTTTCAAGTTTCCCATGGTCGGTGAATGAAGCGAATGGTGAAGATGAATGACATGTAATGATGGTGTGAATAATGAATGATGGATAAAGGATGATATGTGGTATGATGACGGTGGTAATAATGGATGGTGGATAGAGGATAGAGGTGTGAATGCTAGTGGTGAATGGTAGTGGTGATCGGTGCGGGTGAGATCGGGTATGGAAACGAGTACAGGAAACTATGGAAAACAAAGGAAATAGGGCAAAACCAGAAGGGCCTCACGTACCGCGAAAGAAAAGGTGGGCACTCCTGGCGTACCGCGAGGAGGTAAACTTCAGGCCGACCCCTAATTCTATCCGTCGTGTACCGTGAGGAACAGGGGAACAACCTCTCGCGTACCGCGAGAACCCTCTGATGATAGAAAGTTAAGGGCTTTTTTTTCAATTTTTATACTTAGAATATTTTTGACCCTCTAAAATTCTTTTTCACCCATTTTCCTTAAAAACTCATTCCAATAATCAAACTCAATGTAAAACATACCTGGAACTTTGTTCCTGATGAATTCCCATGCTAAATCGAGCGTGAATTCCTGCAAAACATGACACAAACAAAACACATACACCGAAAAACACAAAAATAGACACGGACTCAAACTAAGTAGTGCACACAAACTCTACATCCCAGACACTTGCCCGAGACTCAAACAAGCCTATCAGGAGGCTTCTCCTTGATTCTAACCGGCACCCGCTTTCATCCTTCATGGTCTCCCGGTTCTCCACAACCCTAACAAACAAAAACTCCTACCAAACCTCAAATGTGTATCATGTATAGCACTCAAGTCCTTCCACGAACACATAAACCTACCAGGTCCGAAGATAACACTGTTCAAATACTCCAGCAAGCAGTCATCTCTAAACATCCCCATACTTGGGGTTTGCACTCCCTCTAACTCACATGTATCTCTCGGCGTACGGGTTCTCTTCCGGGGTGGCCTAGATCTAGGGGTGACTCAGTCTCACGCCCCTCAGCACAAAGAACAGAAATGGGTATAGGCTCAGGGGTAAGATTCTCTATGGTTACGACCTCCAAGCTCTTACCAGGATCTTCCGGTTCATCTACACCCACCACCGTGGGTGGCTCACATATTATCTTCCCCACTTGTGCTAGAATCTCACTTAAACTGAAATCATCATCGTCATCACTCAAAAATGGGGACCCTATCAAACTCTTTTCAAACTCCTCCAACCAATCCGGAGGCTCCTCTAACATTCCTTTATCCAAATCATCCTCTAATGGATTTGAGTCCCGATGATCGTCCATGGAGGCATCAAGCATGCACATGGAGTGGCTATGCTCGCCAACATCCTCCACGGAGTTTGTAGCATCGAATGTAATAAACTCATCCCCCACACGAAGTGTGAGTTTCCCGTCAAAGACATCAATCATCGCCTTGGCGGTACGTAGGAACGGGCGCCCTAGGATGAGTGGGACTCTATCATCCACTTCCATGTCCAGAATAACAAAATCCACCTGGAATACAAACTTTCCTACTTTTACTAAAAGATTCTCCACAATTCCCCGTGGATACTTGACTGAGCGGTCAGCCAAGGAAATGCTCATGCGTGTCGGCTGCAGTTCACCAAGGTATAGCCGCTTATAGATAGAATATGGCATCAGGTTGATGCTAGCACCCAGGTCAGCCAATGCGTAGTGTAAGGGCAAGCCGCTAAACAGACACGGGATCGTGGAATGACCCGAATCTCCCAATTTCTCGGGCAGCTTGTTCTGCACCACAGCAGAACATTGCTCACTAAGTGAGACTTTAGAGATCCCTCCTAGTTTCTTCTTGATGGAAAGAAGATCTTTGAGGAACTTGCCATACATAGGCATATGCTGGAGGACCTCTATAAATGGGAGATTGACCTTGAGTTGTTTGAACATATCAAGGAAAGTACCATATTCCCTAGCATTCTTATAAGGCAGCGAGCGCGCTGGATAGGGAACACGACTCAGGTCAATCTCGGGGGACTTCATCTCCTCCCCCTTCTTATTCTCCACTGCCCTCTCGGCAGGCTTCTCTTCTACTATCTCCCCGTCCACTAGTTCTTCCTCTTCGACAACCGGTGGGCTCTCCTTCTCTTCGGCCCTATGACTTCTTGTCGACACAACTTTTAACTCAGGCTCCTCTATCCTCCTAGCATCGATCTCAGCAAATCGAGCTCTCCAGTCTACCTTATTCACTTCCTCTACCGAAGGTATGCCATACTCAATGGAGTGGGAGTCATCCTCTACAACCTCTTTCTTCTCCACACTCCTAACTGACATGACCATCACTGAAACGTTTGAGCCTGAAGATTGACCTCCTTGTCTACCCTTCAGGCTCTGAGCGATGTCTCCTACCGTGCGCTGCAAGTCCTGGAATGTCGACTGCTGATTCTTCAATAGAGTGTCGTGGCTATCCAGTCTTTGCCTCGTATCCTTGTCTTGCTAGACTAGGTGGGCAAGCAGTTGTGTCTGATTCTCAAGCATCTCCTCAATCTTCCTAGTGTTGACACTGCTTCCCGAGCTCGCTGCAACTTCTGCTCCTCCATACTGATGATAACGACCACTAAATCGAGGCGGGTTATTTCCAGATCTCCATCCCGAGCCATAAGTATTGTTTTTATTAAACCCTCGGTTCTGGTACTAGTTTCCAGCATAGCTCACATGCTCCTGATTATTTAAGGTGCAATCTCGGTTGTCGTGGCCTCCTCTGCACACTTGACACCGCTGAGCACTGAGCTTCAGCTCCTTAATCTCGTTAGCCATTGAGGCGAGTGCAGCAGCCACGCTAGTCTCAGGAGTGACCTGATGCACACCTCTAGGAGAAGAGGCGGGTGCTCTAGCAGTAGGAATGGAATTCCTAACAGAATGTGGATGCTGCTGTTCGGCTTGAGCGAAGCTCTCGAACATTTCCTCGCACTCATCAGGCTCGAGTCTCTCCATGATATGACCTCCCGCAGCTGTGTTGAACATTTGCTGCTTCTTGAAGGTGAGGCCATTATAGAACTTCTCCACTAGCGCCCAGTCAGAAAGACCGTGCTGAGGACATCGGCTCAACAACGTGTTGAACCGCTCCCAGGCCATGTGATAAGGCTCGTCGGGGTCCATCCGGAATGAATGGATTTGATCCCTAAAGCGAGCGACCCTAGAAGGTGGATAGTACTTCTTGTAGAATTTGGCTTGAAGATCCTCCCATGTGGTGATAGAAATGTCGGGAAGGGTGTCAAGCAAGTTGATGCGCGACCAGAGAGCGAGAATGGGAAGAGACGCAAGTAGATAGCGTCCTTAGACACACCCGTGATATTGAAGGTATCACATATCCGCGCAAAGCGGGACAAATGTCCCGGTGCATCCTCATCCTCAAGGCCATGAAATTAGGTGGCATGAGTGATCATGCTCATGACATGTGATGGGATCTGCCATGTATTGACGTTAGGAATGGCGGGGCGTGTGAACGAAGATCTAGCCTCAGTGACCCCGTCACTGGCCCTTTGGTGCACGGTACGTCTCGCTGGTGGGTCAACGTCGCCCATATTAGGAAATGGAATTGGGCTCTTAGAACGTACCTGGGTTTTTCAAAGCTCATTCAAACGCTCCCGAAAGTCACGGGTGGGCTTGGGAAGCTCTCGTTCGGGCTCTGTAAAAGCTGACAATGATGGTGATCCCTGCGAACGAGTATTGTGCATACACAGAAAGACACTAGAAGGAAAGAGACACAGACTCAAAACAGAAAAACTCGATCCTATTTTAGACTCACAGAAATGACACACAAGTAGCACAAAAGATAAGCACACTCACAAGACTCAAAAGAAAGAGAAAATAAAATAAACCAAAAATCGCTAAAAGAACTAGTCAAAGATAATATTGCAATTGCCAAGTGTCCCCGTCAACGGCGCCAAAAACTTGATGTCGTCCAAACGGTCTATAAAAACTAACAAATAAACCTAACCTAGACTCCTACATAATAAAAGGAGTACCTTCAACTAAACCGCACTGACATGCAAGTGTACCTATCGAGTTTAGCACAGCCTAATGATAAACCGAGTTAACAAACCCTAGAGACACTATGTAACAATACTAGACTCTGACTCGGACTAAAGATTGATTTGGTTTGGGGGGTTTACTACACTACTATTTAAACTAATGAATGCAGAAAGCAAAGATCGACTCAACTATCAAGAGAAAATACTAAGGTGAAATCAAAGGATGGGAAGAATACTACCTAGGTTGGAATCCTACCTGTAAAGCACAACTTCTACCAGTTCTGGAAACTAAGATGGATATAGGTTTCTAAATATGACAACTAAAGACTACCTAGTGGATCCCTAATCGCTCTCAGGGTGTCACCAACTAAGGAACCTAAAGCGTACTAACTCACCAGATGTTGGATCACTTCTCAGGTATTTCCAGCAATGATAAAGTACCCTAATAGACAGATTACCTCTCAGTCTCACTGTCCACCAATACACTCAAAGAATGCACGGGGTAATCTCAGTATAACAACTATGACACGAATAGCAACAATCACTAGACACCTAATACTGGCTTCTTCTCAGACATCTGACTCTCAGATTCCTAATGACGAAGACTAAACGACTAATTCTCACCTCTCGGGTATTGAACTAGGATACACACTCAACTCTAATCAGCAATCAATCACAATCCCTATGGTCACTACGTCTAGCAAACCACTCACAATCACAAACCCTAAGATCTATGACATAGACACGCAGATCAAACTAGCAGACAACCACAATCAACGCAGGGAGTTATAATCAACCACACAATCAGACATGAGCATACATATTCATCAAAATTATTAACTCAAAGATTGCTTACAAAATCATTAGTCCATTCAAAATAACTAAAACCGATAAAAATCAATACTTTAACAGGTATTCATCATGTGACCTAGGCAATATCAAAGTTCTAGCCTAGGATCATGTTCAAACAACTAAAACAGAAGTAGAAAACAAGATTCATGGTTTCAAACATTCAAATCAAAGATAAAAATCGAATCTTGAAAACCGAATACATTAAACTAACACACCCGGAATCCAAAAGCTTCAAACTTGCACTCCAATAGCCTTCCTTGCTCCCAAAATCGCCCTAGGGACTGCTCTCAACGGCCAAGATGCGAACTTTTAACCTAATGGGATTAGAATTCTATTTAAATTGAAATTAGGTTTTTTTCTCGGAAAACAGCTCTCTCGCGTACCGCGAAAGAATTTTCTGGGTTCCTCGCGTACCGTAAGGACGCGAGGAACAAATTAGTCGGGCGGAATTCTGGAAGTCCTCGCGTACCGCGAAACTTCCTCTATCTCTCTCGCGTATCGCGAGAGATCAATTTTCCACATTTTTGCCCTTTGAATCCTGGACTTTCTTCTCTTGCTCGGTTTCTTCGTATATTCCCTTGTAATCTTCACGAACACCTACAAATATAACAAAGACTCAAATGTACATTAAAACGACTCAAAACAAATACAAAACTAAGTAAAAACGCACAAAACACTGGGAATAAAGATGTGTGCTTTGCACTACATCATCGGTATACGCATTAACAGTAGCTAAAGCATCACCTTCGGGTTAAATAACGAAAGACATGTGAGTTCTATGTACCCCCCCCCCCCTATATGCTGCATGCAAATCATTTTGAATGTTTTGGGGCTGAAGTGTATACACTAAATGAATGTTAATATGATCATATGTGATATATGAAAACGAACGATGGACAACAAATGAAACGTATGTGCACAAACTATGAAATGAATGAATGACATAACGTTAATGAATGAAATCTTGCTTTATATTTTTATATATTGCATGCTATGAATGTATGTAACGTTATGGACGGTACGATGACAACAGCTACTTCGGTAGACGGATGACCACTCATTTATTATGCAGCCAGAATTAAAAGTCTAGAAAGGTAGACTAAACTAAGTCCACTACGATGGAGTAAGTCACTCCATCGAAGCACGACTGCATAATATAGATCGGGTGGGAAACAGATACCTTTGGGCAGGTGAGCGAATATGACGGTCTACGACGGTAGAACGGTGAGGACGACCGGTCGAAGGAATCCGGACGGTATAGCATGACGTACCGTCGAAGGAATTCGTACGATCATGGAGGACGAACTACAATGGTAGTACGGGTGTCTGTCTTTGTAACTTACGCAAACCAATAGTGGGTTGATCACCCTTATGTTTATTACTAATGAATGTTCAATGAAAGCAAGGAGATGTGCATAACTTTATATGTACCTGTTATGAATGATAAATGCAGGCAAATTAAATGTTAATGTGTGCATATATATGTATATATACATACTTATAAATAAATAATGTTTATACCTAATTTCTTTAAACTAGAACTCACCAGCGTTAGCTGACTTTTAGTATGCACTTAGGTAAGACGAAGAAAGTACGTGCGAAGGCATGAAGGCTACCCTGATTCAAGACTGACATCCCGTTTATTTGCTTATGTGTTAAAAACAATGTTTACGTTTAATGTTAAGACTTCCGCTGCTATGTTTTGTATTTGAATGATACGCTTCCGCTATGTCGAATGTTTTTAATCAAAGGTTCAGTATATATGACTATGTTTATTAGTAAATCTAACAAGTGAGGTCACCCGAAAAAGTGGCCTTACATGCGGATGTGCGGTGGCCAACGGCGGCGGCAGGGCAGCATGTAGGCGGAGGTTGGAGGCTGTTTTGGAGTTTGAGGCTGAAAGAGTGAAGGACAGTTGGAGGCTGCGTGTGAGTTTGCGACCTCTTGGGATTCCTCATTTCCTCTTTTAGTTGATATACCAGGCCCCGCCCAAAGAAACAGTCAAACAGCCTAGTGCCAGTCAAACAGGCCCAGTCCATACGCAATCAGGTAAAAAACATGTTTAAAAATATGTCAATGACGAGATTCGAACCCCATACCTCAAGGTTATATAGCAAAGCCTAAACCACTATACCACTTGTTAAACTTTGTATAGGGGTTCACCCTATAATTTTTTATGGGGTTCACCCCAGTTTTTTAACCTAACGTTCTAAAAAATTTCAAAACTCGGGGGGTTCCGGTGAACCCCCATGTATGTTGGTCCGCCCCTGCATATACATATAATGGTTGCTGTGATTTTTTGATGTGAAACGCAAAAAGTATTCTAGACAAAGTATCGGTATTTTAGAAGACCATATATGGATTCGTATGATTACAGGTGATTTTAGATGTAACGTTGTAATGGTTTAAATGCAACATTTTAATCGCACATGTTGTTCATGCGTCAAACCTGGACACTTTGGGCACACTGTTGTAATGGGTTGACATAACATTGTAATGGTTTAGAGTTAACCTTGCAATCTCACAGGTTACATGGATACTTTTGGTGGCATTGTTGTAATGGGTTAGTGTAACGTACGGTTGCGTTGTGTTTTAAATATATAAAAATATAGGTAAATATATTTCTAGGATGGTTTCACGAGATCAGGTTTTAAATTTATAAAATGATAAATACTCAAACTTAAAACACACATAATAGGCAAGTGTACCTATCGCAGCGTAATATAGTTTAAGTAAGAACCAAGTATTGACATAACTTTTGTTATCGTTTAGCCGGTGTTAATTAGTTAGTGGGTTTTGTGTGCTTGTGAAGCAGAAAGGTAAATGACAGAAAAGTAAATGACGGTAAAGTAAATAACATAAGAGTAAAAATGTGCGTGAAGTGTGTAACAGAAATGTAACGAACAGAATAGTAAATAACAAGAAAGTAAATATGTCAGAAATGATCAGGTTACGAATAGTATTGCTTTGGGCTTCGAATCCGCTTGGTACGTGATAATGTTAAGTTGACTAATCCAGTGATGTGACTACTACAAACTTGTGACCCAGGTCACCGCTAGAGCCACGTACTCACGACATTTTATTTGCAAATTAAAATATTTAAAAAGTGGTAGTGCCTCCCGTTAAGAAAAACAATTACTCTCAACCCTTCGAATGGTCATCTCAGGGTTGGTTTAAGATATCGAACGTAAAATGCTTTGTATTAGAGTTAAATAGGTGATTATATTTTGTTCACCGGGAGGCGGTGCAACAATGGGACTAAGTATAAAGATGTACCGTTCCCAACATGAGTTCACCAATTCTTGGTCGCATAATAAGTTCGTATAAAGGCGTACGAACTTAATAGTGTTGACCAAGCCTTAGATTATCAATCTCGACTTGTATAAAGACGTACAAGCTTCAAGAGAAGTTTGATTAAAAAGGTTTTAAACTTTAAAAATCAAGAACACTCACAAATATAAAGACGGATTTGAAAAATAATAAAACCCCACCAAAATGGTGGTTTTAAGGGCGAATGATTAAAGACATAAACACATTACTTGGATTAATACGTTAAACATTAACATGCACCAAACTTCATCTTCACCCTAGCAATACAAAAAGTCTAGCCACGAATGGCCATACTAACTAGCATAACGTTGATTTTCGTAGGCTCCCCTATTGCAGAACAAGGAGGAAGAGCCCCTCTACTCACTACTACTACACTCTAACTACGAAATAAGCTTTCTCTGGTGTGTTCTTGGGGTGTGTAAGGGATGCTTCAATGAAGAACTCAAGTCATCTATTTATAGGCCTCAAAATGAGCAATGCACGGCCATGCATTGGATTGCACGGGCGTGCAAACACTCGGGAATTAAACAGGGTACAAAGGATAGTGTACCAGAGTCGGGGGGGGGGGGACAGATGGGCATTGCACAACCGTGCAAAGGGATGCACGGCCGTGCATCCCTCTGTTTGCTCCCAAGGCTCGTCTTTTAGATGCTGGTTGACTTGTGTTGACCAATTTTGACTTATTGGGGGTCAATGCTCGGGTTTGGTCTTCCAAAAGCTTGATTTCTTCATGATTTTAGCTGATTTTTGCTCTATTCATCTTTGGGATACCGAATAACCTGCATTTATGAAATATTAACGTTTTAAGTATCAGTTGCAAGGTTATTAATCAATTAGTACCATAATATGGGGATTATTATGCATACAAAACATGTATAATTTAGGGCATATCATAATACCCCACACTTAAACTTTGCTTGTCCTCAAGCAAAATCATGCATGATCATACCCATAACTAAAAACTTTACAAGGGAAATGGAACTCCAAGTATTTGGAAACTCCGGGATAACTCTTGAGTTACTTATTCTATTTTTGTATTTTTCTGTTATGGAATCCATGACAAGCCTACTAGAACTTCAATTATGCATAAACTTTCACTCCTCACAATGTTCACTCAACTCTAGGGTTATATATGTATGGATAATGTAAGTTAAGTGGAACACTCAAGTTCGAATCGAATTATGCAATGGTCATAAGCTTGTATGCAAATCAAGTCTCCACCAATTAACTAAGTAGTATGCATGAATCAAGAGGACTATTAAAAGGGTTGTAATGTGGATAAATTAAAAATAAAGGGTGAAAATGAAAATCTTCTTTTGGATTTTTAGGGATTTAAAAGGTTTGAAGGGCTGCAGCTATCGTGAAACACACAGCTACGGCGTCATGGCTTAAAATGGAAAATACTAGCAGGTCCCTTTACATTACTCGGATCATGAGGGTATAACTAGTCCGAGGGCTCGTTTATGGTCAGATTGCCAAGACCAAGATCTTTCATCAGTGCCAACTCTTTCCTTACTGCGTAGTATACATTACTGCCTCTTCGTATGGATCCTTCGGCCTGTAGCCTAACAGCTCCTACTCTGATCAGCTGCGTATACTCACTTTGGGAAAAGGTTTGGTTCATGCTATATTTCCATCGTGGCTTCAGTTGCCACACTTCACACATTTTTCGTATCTTTTGGCTCTTTTTTTGGCGACACTTTTTGACAAGCCGCAGAATGGTGGTAATTGTTCTTGCTTGCGCCGCCGTTTTCTTACATCACCAGTTGCTTTGAAAATCTTCTCTCGGAGTTCGGGTAATTCAGGCTTTGCGAAATGATGACAGAAAAGCAAATTGAAATCAAAGGAATGCATGTCCAGTTCTTTAAGGTCTTGCCGGTAAAAGACCCACTTCTTTCTTAATTTTTCTTTTCTCCTTTTTCTATATATATATATATATATATATATATATATATATATATATATTCAAGACAAATTCTTCAATAACTCTTTTTCCTCAATTTCCTTGAAATAATATTTCCATAAATTCCTTGCAGATAGTTCGGCTGTTTCTTCCTAATACATCCACCTTCTTGTATATTCCAATTCCTTTGAGTAAAACAGATTCTTTCCAAAGTTGTCTTAATGATAATAAACTTGAAATGACGACATAAGATAATTTTCCCATTTTGAAGACATTCAGCCAATAACTGGTGTTCACGAAAAGCTGGTTGGTTGATAAATGTGGGTAGTAGAAAAAAAAAGCTAAGGCTCAGAGGGCTATCTAGGCGGATAATATTTTTGGATTTTTAGGGTTTAAGGATAATATATAAGGGTAATAAAGTCCTAGGTGCCTCAATCACTTTCATACTTCTACTAGTTCATAGTCTTGATATGTATAAGTCACACAAGTTCTAATTATGCATAAAATTCAATCAAAAAACACTCAGTAATGTCAAACGAAAGAGCATGCGAATAATTATATATTGCGCCAAAAACTTGATGTTGTGTAATAGGCTTGATTTTCCTCACATGAAAACGTATGGAATAGGGTTTAGCAAATCGTTATGCATAATATTCATTTGTTTCTACTTGCCATGTATTCATTTTATTTAATTAGGTGCGAAATCAAAGAGATTTTAAATTTTTGGGTTTAAAATTTTTGAAAATTTTTTGTAACGTTTTAGTCAAATGGGAAGAAAATCACAAGTTAAAATTTTACTGCTTTGAGGTTACAAGTAGTCCTGAATCTCTTAATTCCCCACCCCACACTTAAAAATGTGCATTGCCCTCAATGTACAATTGCATGTAATGAAATGCTATGTAGGAATTTAAATGCATGAAGTTTTAAGGGAAAAGAAACTGGTACTCCCCTGGTCAATTCAGTGTATAACCTAAGGCCAAAACTTACTGCTTGTCAACACGTCGCTTCAAAGACTTCATCGAATTTAAAACAAATTTGATATGGGTTTCGATTCCTCAGGTTGTAGAGATGGAGTGTGATTCCTCAAAGAAGTAGAGAGACTATCTAGTGATGTTATTCTTCCTGACACATAAAGGAAAACATAAAAGTATACAAGGAAAATAAAAGTTGTAGTTAAGCTACTAAGGTCCTAGTATCGAGAAGGCATACGTGGGGCTGAAGTAAAAGAAACTTTAAATTTGGAGAAACCAAACCTGAGATCCATGCTTTTTGCCGTATGCACCAACTTCTCAATTTATTCATGATCATCGGGTTGCCTCCCGGAAGTGCCACGTTTATTTAAGGGTCGCTGGCCAGACCCGTACATGTTTCATCAGTCTTTCTTTGGGTGGGAGCCATCGACTTCCACCGTATCTCCTGTTCCTTCATTCAAGTCCTTCAGTTTTGGTAGCTTGTCAAAGTATTCATCGATCCAGTCAGTGTTCTTAAAGTCCTTCCCAAGATTCAGTTTCTTTCCTTTGTTGAATTCCTTAGCTTTCTTCAGTTGGTAGTCCAGATTAGTATCGATGAATAGGGCAATTTCAAATGGATCATTAGACAGGCATTCATTTCCCCCTATGTTGTAGGTCACTGATTATTTTCCGACACGAAGTGTCAAGATTCCTTCATTCATATCAATAACGGCTCGAGCAGTGGCTAAAAATGGACGAACTAAAATCAGAGGCACGGAATAGTCGGGTCCCATTTCTAACACCATGAAGTCGGAAGGGAAGACAAACTTGTCGACTTTTACTAGTAAGTTTTCAATGACTCCTATAGGTGATTTGACTGATCCATCTGCGAGCTCGATAGTTGCATTGACAGGTCGTGGATTCCCAATTTTTAATCTTTTAAACATGACATAAGGCATTACATTCACACTTGCTCCTAGGTCAGCGAGCGCAAATGTTATCGGCAATGGTCCGATGGAACAAGGTAGAGAGAACTTTCCAGGATCTGAAAGTTTCTTTGGAAGGCATCTTTCAATGAGAGCGACACAATGATTAGTCCTTTTTACTGCTTCTTCCATGTTTCTTTTGTTTGTAAGGAAATCTTTCAAGAAACGTCCATAGTTAGGCATTTGTTGTATGATATCCAGGAAAGGAAGATTGACATGGAACTTGCTTAATAGTTTGATAAATTTCTCATATTGTTCGTCAGTCTTCTGCTTTACTAACCTTCCTGGATAAGGTATGTGAGAATGGAATGTTCTCTTTGTCGGAACTTTTGGAGGAGCATCCACTGGAGTCGGAGGTGGAGTTACCTTTGATTATGATTCTTGGGTAGTTGTTTCTATGATATGTGGACGAAGCGTTACTCCGGTGAATATTTCTCTCCTTGTTGATTGAACTTCTTCTTCTGGCATTGGTGACTTTGGATAAACTTTGCTATTTCTCAGAGTGATAGCACTTACATTTGCTTTTGTATTGGTTTCGGTATTACTCGGGAGACACCCTGGTTGTCTTTCCGATAGAAGTTTTGCAATTTGTCCTAATTGAGTCTCAATAGACTGAAGAGTTGCTTTTTATGTCTAAATTCAGCTTCGTGAAGACTAAACTTTTTCTCCTATTGTTTGTGACGGGAATCCGCTAGAAGGGCTTGACTTTCAGTTGTAGAGATTAACTTAGTTACGGCATCCTCCAAGCTTAACCCGTTGCTTGGTTTGCTAGTTCCTTGAAATTGTTGACGAGGCTGATAGTTTTGAGGTGGTCTTTGTTGAAACTACTGTTGTTGTTGTCCGAAGCCAGATTGTCCCTAATTGTTGTTATCCTTCCAGCTGAAGTTTGGATGGTTCCTCCATCCAGGATTGTAGGTGTTACTATAGGGGTTGTTTTGTAGGCGATTTGTTCCGATAAAGTCAACCTGCTCGGTATTAGTGGTGATACTCTTTACTTCTTCAGTAGCCTCAGCGGCGGTCTTGCCCTTACTAAGTTGATTGAGTCGAGTGGTGAGGGCGTCTACTTGAGCAGAAAGTGATGTGACAGTATCGACAGAATGAACTCCTTGACTGGCTCCACTAGTGTTCCTTGGATTGTACCATTGATAGCTGTTTATAGCTATTTCCTCAATTAGGTTGTAAGCTTCTTGTAGCCTTTTGTTTCCAAAAATACCACCTGCACTAGCGTCTAGTGTCTGATGAGCTTGATTATGCAACCCATTGTAGAATGATGATACTTGTAACCAAACTTCTAGCCCATGGTGAGGACACTTCCTTAACATGTCCTTAAAGCGTTCCTATGCCTCATATAGTGATTCACCATCATCGTGAGTGAAAGTGGTGATATCATTTCTTAGTTTAGCAGTTTTAGCTGGCGGGAAGTATTTCGACAGGAATTTCTGAGCTAGATCATCCCATGTAGTGATTGACCCAGTAGGAAGAAAGTTTAGCCATGCCTTAGCTCGTTCCCTTAAGGAGAAGGGAAACATTCGGAGGTGAATTGCGTCATTCGAAACTCCGTTCAGTTTGAAAATGTCACAAATTTCGAGGAAATTACAATGTGGGCATGTGAATCTTCATCGGGTAATCCATGAAAAGTGCATGATGACTGGATCATGTGGATAACAAGAGATTTGATCTCAAAGTTGTTAGGGTCAACCGTTGGCCTTGTGATACGAGACCCCAAAGCCTCTAGTGACGGTCTTGCGAAATCGAAAATAGTGCGGTTTTCAACGGCCATTCTTCTAGTACGGTTTTCTCGTATTCGGCGGTGAAAGAATCTTTCAGGCTCTGCTAGAGGTTGATATAAACTAGTAGTGGAGCTATGGATCATACACTACCTGCAACAAAAATGTAGAAGAAAACTAGATGGAAGATGATAAGGCTAATCCGTTAACTCGAATCTTTCTTGAAATCACCGTGTCCCCGGCAACGGCGCCAAAAACTTGATGCGTTGTGTTTTAAATATATAAAAATATAGGTAAATATATTTTTAGGATGGTTTCACGAGATCAGGTTTTAAATTTATAAAATGATAAATACTGAAACTTAAAACACACACAATAGGCAAGTGTACCTATCGCAGCGTAATATAGTTTAGGTAAGAACCAAGTATCGAACCAACGGACACGGTCGAATTCCAATACTCAACTTTTGTTATCGTTTAGCCGGTGTTAATTAGTGAGTGAGTTTTGTGTACTTGTGAAGCAGAAAGGTAAATGACAGAAAAGTAAATGACGGTAAAGTAAATAACATAAAAGTAAAAATGTGCGTGAAGTGTGTAACAGAAATGTAACGAACAGAATAGTAAATAATAGTAAAGTAAATATGTCGGAAATGATCAGGTTACGAATAGTATTGCTTTGGGCTTCGAATCCTCTTGGTACGTGATAATGTTAAGTTGACTAATCCAGTGATGTGACTACTACAAATTTGTGACCCGGGTCACCGCTAGAGCCTCGTACTCACGACATTTGATTTGCAAATTAAAATCTTTAAAAAATGGTAGTACCTCCCGTTAAGGACAAAAATTACCCTCAACCCTTCGAATGGTCATATCCGGGTTGGTTTAAGACGTCGAACGTAAAATGCTTTGTATTAGATTTAAATAGGTGATTATATTTTGTTCAACGGGAGGCGGTGCAACAATGGGACCAAGTATAAAGACGTACCGTTCCCAACATGAGTTCACCAATTCTTGGTCGCATAATAAGTTCGTATAAAGACGTACAACCTTAATAGTGTTGACCAAGCCTTGGCTTATCAATCTCTACTTGTATAAAGACGTACAAGCTTCAAGAAAAGTTTGATTAAAAAGGTTTTACACTTTAAAAATCAAGAACACTCACAAATCTAAAGACGGATTTAGAAAATAATAAAAGCCCACCAAAATGGTGGTTTTAAGGGCGAATGATTAAAGACATAAACACATCACTTGGATTAATACGTTAAACATTAACATGCACCAAACTTCATTTTCACCCTAGCAATACAAAGAGTATAGCCACGAATGGCCATACTAACTCTCATAACGCTGAGTTTCGTAGGCTCCTCTATTGCGGAACAAGGAGGAAGAGCCCCTCTACTCACTACTACTACACTCTAACTACGAAATAAGCTTTCTCTAGTGTGTTCTTAGGGTGTGTAAGGGATGCTTCAATGAAGAACTCAAGCCATCTATTTATAGGACTCAAAATGAGCAATGCACGGCCGTGCATTGGATTGCACGGGCGTGAAAACACCTCGGGAATCAAACAGGGTACAAAGGACAGTGTACCGGAGTCTAGGGAGGACAGATGGGCATTGCACGACCGTGCAAAGGGATGCACGACCGTGCATCCCTCTGTTTGCTCCCAAGGCTCGTCTTTTAGCTGCTGGTTGACTTGTTTTGACCAAGTTTGACTTCTTGGGGGTCAATGCTCGGGTGTAGTCTTCCAAAAGCTTGATTTCTTCATGATTTTAGCTGATTTTTGCTCTATTCATCTTTGGGATATCGAATAACCTGCATTTGTGAAATATTAACGTTTTAAGTATCAATTGCAAGGTTATTAATCAATTAGTACCATAATATGAGGATTATTATGCATGCAAAACATGTATAATTTAGGGCATATCACGTACCGTTGTAATGAGTTTAGACACACCGTTCTAATACGTTTAGACACACGGTTATAATTGCAGTGCGTCAGTATTTTTTATTAAATGTATAATAATACTACACTCAAGTTAAAGAAAATAAAGTTATCAATTATATATTTACACACACACATATAATTTTCATTATTTTATATGGTATCGGAGCTCTAGGGTTCTTCTTTTCTTCTTCATTACTATCTTTCTTCGTTGCTTTTACCGCCAAATCTTAATTGGTCGCCGGCCTTCTTCTCCCATCGTCCCCCTTGAGTGATGAGTTTATTTCTCTCTTCTCCCTCTCGTCATACACTCCTGCCATGAGGACACATTGCACAAGTATATTGATTAGGTTGTATGTATATCTCTTGTCGTGACCGTCAAGCCGCCACAATTGTAGCTATTGTCATCACAATACTAGCTTCTGTCACCATAACCCTACTATCTGCCTCTTGCCTCGCAATTATGGCCTTAGATCTGTCGTCATATGCCGCCACAAAGTTTTCTTATGTTTTACGTTTTATAGGTTTTTTATATTATATGTTTTTTTACACCAACTAATTCATTGTTTTTCGCATCAGACTAAGCGTTCAATTTTATTTTCGCTCATATATTAATTAGGGTTTAGTATAATCACCATTATCATAATTTGGGTATATGATTTGATTAGGTTTATTTATAGTTGTTCTCATTGTATTTTTATATTTAGTTGATTAAAAATACACAATATCTTATGAATTTTCACAATTTCCCTGATATTCACCTAAGAAGCTTTTAGTAAACATCGTGAACTCCACCAAAGATATTGTTAGAAAGCTTATACACGTGTAGTATTTGCTTAATCGTTTGATGAAGCGTAGTAATATATTTTTTTCGGTCAAACAACAAGAACGTTTCATTACAATCATATCTAAAATGTCTAACAATCTTCCTAAATGGGTAGTCAACTTGGTGTTCTCTACAATGATAATTCATTCACGATCGAACCATGCATCGACCGTGTCATCGACCGCCGATGCCATGTAACTTTTCTTGGAGGCTACCCTTTCACACTATTTAAAGAAGAACTTTCTCATTTTTTTGGTTAGCCTCTTGCCAAAAAAAACTATTGTACTAATATAATTAAAATTTAAATATTACACTATTGTAAATACAAACAATTATAACTTTTAATAACTTATTAATAGTAAGGGTCGTGACTCTTCACGGGTTGGACTGCCTATGAGCCCATCAATATTTTAATGGTTATTCTTTACATTTTCTTAATGTATTATTAATATAATTAAAATATCACATCAACTAAATATTATAATTATTTTGAATAAAAAAACTATGCATTATGATATGTTTTTACAGAATTTTACCGATTTTAACTCATTTTTAATGTAAGTTTGTAACCGTAAGTCACGTGAATGACACATAAACTAATTTTCCGTTAAAAAGTAATTGGTATTAACGTCAGGATCTAAAGGATCAACCAGGTCACAAAAGTTTAGGCTAAGTTTGTAATTTTTAAAACCTAAATATCAAACGTGCAATTTAATCAAACCTCGATTATTTCTAAAAAAAAATCAGCCAAGTTTTATGGTAAGCATTTTTTCTCTTTAAAAGGAAAGAACAAATTTTCAAACGCAGGGTGTAAATGTCGTTAGGTGAAAGTTAAGGGGGTAAACATGGGTTTGGAAAGATTAAAAGGGGTTAAAAGTGGTGATAGAGGAAAAGTGGGAAAGGGGACAAGAAAGCGGCATTTTAAGATGTTTGCCGGGTGGTGATCCAGAGTCAGACGCTGTCTAGGGCTGTTCAAAAAGCCCGTGGCTCGTGGCTCGCTCGAAGTTCGCTCGAAAAAAGCTCGGAAAAAGCTCGGCTCGGGAAAAGCTCGGTTTTAAACGAGCCGAGCCGAGCTGGCTCGAATTCTAAACGAGCCGAGCTCGAGCTAGGGTTGGCTCGGCTCGGGCTCGGCACGTGGCTCGGCTCGTGGGCTCGGCTCGTGGCTCGGCTCGTCTAAATAACTAATATATATATATATATATGTTATATATGTGTTATATTTGAAATATGATGTTTTGATTTTTTAAGTTAATTTGTTTTCAAGAACTCTAAGTTTTGGACTAAAATTTTACTTTATCTACAATTGTATTTACTCTCTACTTTGTAAGTTTTGGGTTATCTATGTTTTTTTTTGTATTTTATATATTGTCCCTTCCATCTATTTAGTTTTTTGAAGACAATCAACTTCAAACCGAGAATAAAATATTTTTTTTTGTTGTTTATATATATATTAATATGTAAAAAAAAAATTTAAAAAAAAAAAAAAAAAAAAACGAGCTAGCTCGACGAGCCACGAGCTGGCTCGAGCTTTTTACGAGCCGAGCTCGAGCTCAACTTTTCAGCTCGGAAAAAAAATCGAGCCGAGCCGAGCTGGCTCGTTTAATTTCGAGCTCGAGCTCGAGCCAAGCCTGGCTCGACTCGGCTCGGCTCGTTTACAGCCATAGCTGTCTCTTTCTCTCTCCCCCCAGCTTTTAAAAATTACATGATCAGTCCTCTGTCTTTCTCAGCCTGTCAATATCTGCTTTTCCACTTAAAAACGTTACTTAGGTGCTAAAAATCTGGTCTAAAACGTTCATCATTATCTGCCATTTACCTTTGCACGCCTTGCTCACAATTTGCTTTTAGATTTACCATCTTCCTCATGTCTCCTGCCATTGTCATTGCTTACCTCAGCCTTACCTCATAATTGTGCTTTTATTAAAATTTTAGGCAACTTATTCAGTGGCGAAGCTTGAAGAAAACCCCCGGGGGGGTCGGGATTTTTTTTCCTATCATGGGGGTGCCAGAACTATAAAATTTTCACCCGAATACATATAAATTAACACTATTGAGCGAAAAATCGACCGAATACGTATAAATTAACACTAGTGAGCGAAAAATCAGGATGATCCGGGCCCCAACAAAGATTCGCCCCTGCTTATTGATGGTTTGTTGGTTAGGGTTTAGACATGTTATGATTCAAATGTGTTGATGGTGGAAAAGATGGGCTAAGGGACGCACTCGTGCCTCCTTTATATATTATGGTTAATATACGTGTTTAGGAATATTAGTATCGAATCATACATTAGTGAATTCTGCTCCGCTGTAAGGCCACCCGTAATGGGCGTGAAACATCCACATCAACCTTTGTGGGCGTGAAACACCGCCCTTGTGGGGCGTTAATCCAGCGTGAAGGCGCATATGTGTGTGTGGTTGTATATTAATGTGTGTGTGTATATATATATATATATGTTGATAGTGAAACCATTACACGCCTTTGTGACTTCGTTTAGTGATTGTCCTCCTACTGACGTGGCTGACGTTTTTCATTTTTTAGTGAAATCATTACACATAGCCTAAGAGGATTGTGTATTCCTTTTTGAAACCATGGTAGTATTTTAATGATGGTTCAAACCAATGACCCTGCTAACCGATGAGGACTAAATAACTTCATGTCTATGATTTAGTTTAGCCACGTCTATTAGTTATGTTTTTTTTTTGTGGGGGTGGGGGTGGGGGTGGGGGTGGGAGTGGGAGGGTGGGGTGGTTATCAAGTAAATAACATCTTAATGGTTTAGTTACTTTGTTTGGTCTAAAGATTCTAAAATTTGTTAAGGTTGTGCATTCGGTTTCTAGTCTAGTAAAATTTTATTCTATGGTTTTCTAAACTTGTTTCCTTGAAGTAAAGTATTTGTCCCACCACATAAATTGGAAAAAAAAAGTATGAGTATTTTAATATCTAAGTTCTGTTTGATAATGTTTATTCGACCGTATAAACAAAATAATGTTTGATCAGTTTAAATACAATTTTGACTTCTAAGAAAAAGGAAAAATAAAGCAAAAGGAGAATGCAAATACATTGTGACAAGAGCAAATCATGAAAGTAGCTGTATTTTTTGGTGTGTTATACCTTTATAACTATGTCGGAAAAAATTACGTTCATAGCCATGAGATATGAGTCCTTTAGTTTTGTATATGATTTTGCTCGTGTATCATACTTTAATCCCACCAATCTAGAATTAAGATCATGTTGTACATGAAATAGCACTTGCGTATCAACTTTTCAATCGCGTACTAACAAATGTACATTCGGTGATAGTTACATGACAAAACTTAATACATACGTAAAATAGAATCATGTATTATCCATCTTATTCACATACATGAAGCAAAATTGACAACACCTATAAACAAAGAGCTCTATCACTAATTCACAACTCATTTAAAAACACACACAGAGGGACCATTGTGCATCAATGATTTTTTCGATGGAGGTGATTTCAACATATACGAGGTTTTTAGAATAACAAGATTAATCAATGTTCTTGTCTGGTTCGTGAGGTTAATCATGCGAGTGGTGTTGTACAATGTTCTCAACTTATCAAAAAATGAGAGCACTTTGTGTAAAGCGTCGTGGTTGCAAGTGTTTATAACACATGAAAAAAAGTTGGGCGTACACACAATTTAGTGCTCGTTGTATAGGCTGGTTATTTTTATCCTCTTGATCACTTAAAAACTGCACCATCCCCATATTACATTGTTCATGACTTAGAAACTACAAGGGATTGATAAATATTTATATCATACCTTTTGTATATAGTTGTGTTCGCGTAACCCTTGTTAATGCCTTAGCAACTTCATCGTACAAAGATAGCAAAGATGGTGACGGCTAAACATCTCTTTAAATTGCACTTGATTGCCATGAGGACGACGTTTCATCCATGCACCATATGTTACTAATACTTTTTATAGTTTCAATGTTGAACATGGTATTGGTGTCCATATGTTCTTACCGTTTGTTAAATTGATAATGTCTAAAAGTTACTGTCGTCTTAATAAACTTATGGACCAATGTTAACAATATAATGCAATATTTGTAGTTTACATTGTTTGTTTGTAATGCATGCTTTCTAGATAGATAGAGATGTTGGTAAAGAAAATAGAAAATAATCACTCTAATATAAGTATATACCTTGTCAATATTAACCGGTATAAATATATTATAAGTGTTTACTTCCGGTCTTTTTCCTCAAACACCTCTTTCACTCTGTAAAATATACAATATATTCAAGCCATGCAGTGCTATCACGTTCTTATTATCTTATTAAATCTAGTGGCTAGATTATTAAGGTGAGTACAACCTGACGCATTCTCAATTTAACATTATTCGAGAATGTTTTACCGTCAACAACATTTCAAACGTAAAATGTTTTCTGCTTAGAAATGTAGCTAACCTCGATGTGTAATTATAATAGATCTAGTTTATGACGGAAATATATAATTATGTAATGATCGGTTGTTCTCATATCCCAACAAATATATATAAAATCACAAAAGTACTGAGTAATAAATATTATCTTATTTAACTTTTGATCGTTAAAAACATTATATTCACTAAATATATAACTATTTTACATGTACGATATATCTTTTTTGTATTTTTATCTTAAGCATCACAATTTAAGAAACATTTTCTCATATTATATCCGTAATTTTTCCCAGAGATTATAAATATATAAAATTACAGTTTGAAAATATTTTATTTTGGACAAGTACTCCAATCCAATAAGAATTTGACGCGTTGACTGACCAGTGACGTTGACGTACGCTTTGCAGTGAATAAAATATATAAAATGAGTTTTGTGGATAATAATCTCGACATGGCTCACGCGTGTGCAACATTTATATTTATTCTCCTCCCTCCTACTGCTACACATGCTCTGTTCTTTTGTTTCTCTGCATTAAACTTTATTTTCCACAACTAATACTAATCAATTTTATAAGAATATAACCGGACGACGAATTGATCGTTTTTTTGATTCATTAGTTGGATTGGTCGGATCGGATTTAAGAACCGAAATTTAAGTTATATACATATATATCTGATTTAAAATAAATATAAAAATAACTTATGTTTTTTATAGATTTATAATTATAAAACATATAAATAAAGTAAAATATAAAGGTTGATGAAATAATCAATTTAAAAATAAATAAAAATAAACTAGTAAGTATAAAAAGTTTGAAAACACAACCCAATTTAAAATAAACTAGATTTTTTTTCACCCGCACTTCGCTGCAGGAGTCTGCTTGTTATCGAGGTCGGCTAATTTGGATGGATAAAACTTATGTCGAAATGCAGACTCGCTATAGCGCACGAAAAAAAACCTCGAATTTTAACATAACTTCGTTTTAAAAAAAAGTTATACCTGAACATTGCCAAAAAAAAACAAACCGCTCATTCCGTTTAAAAAAAATAAACGAACAAAAGCTAGCATAGGAAAACGAAATTAATAGAAAACTAAACGGGTTAAAAGCGTATATTATATATACTATGAGGGGCTAAAACGATTCCCCTCGCAACACGGCGGGGACATTGTCGAATTTTGTTCGGCTCGTTTTCGGGGCTAAAACTTGCATACAGTTGCTAAAGCGTATGAAAAAAATACTCGTTTTTAGTAAAATTTATATCGGAACGTTGACAAAATAAAACTAAAGAAAGTTGTGATTTCCGTTTTTAATGCAAAAAGTAAAAAACGAAAGTTATAACAGGGAAACAAAGTTATTAGGAAAGTAGACGAGTTAAAACTGTATATTGTATATAGTATGAGGGTTTTCACTCACGTTCTATTTTAAACTTAGTTTCTAATGTATTAGGCCCATTTCAAATAATATTTGGATTAGGTTTTAAGAAATAAGAAACCTCCTTCTTCTATCATCTTACGCTACTGAAGAAACATAGGTCGGAGTATCGGGCTTCGGGTGTATGTTCTAACAGATGAGAGAAATACAGCCTCATCTCGGTTCTTTCACAGCTCGGTTCGTTCCTCTCCGGTCGTCAAGTTAGTTGCAACCACACGGGAAAACTATGTTAGAGGGCCTAAGGAGCCTTAGGCTCCAAGGACACTCCGACGTCCAAGTCAAGTCGAGGCCTCAAGATAAGTGTGTGTAATTTGTGGTGTGAGATAGAGAGAGAAGTGGTGGTGGCTCCTCTATTTATAGAGGAGTGGAGGAGCTAACCCTAATGGGCTTGGATCTCCTCTTGGGCCAGATGGGAATGGGACTCCTTTGGGCTATTTTGGACCCAACTTCTTCAAGTCCCCCCAGTCTGGCGTAATGTGATGCTAGCGACATTGTGTCAGACTTATATCGTTTGTCGCCTTCGAGCTATAATCCTGAAAAAAGTTGTCACAAGCACTATTGCAAAATACAAGTGTTAGTCACAAAAATGATGTTTCGGTTTACACATAAAAACATTTGATGATGTCGTCCAAAACAACAGGTGTGACTTAGATGTCTAGAAAACGTCTGTCATGCTTGTCGGTCTGATGGTTCTGCTAGTGTGGATAGCAAGTCTTTTTGGTGGGTTGGCGCGTAGCCTTGGTGGCGCGTAGCCTTGGTGTGGCGCGGCAATTAAAACGTTTTCCACGACAATCATGGTTACACGAAGTGTTTAGGATTAGTCATGAAAAGTCTCGCCGTGTAAACCAAACATAACCCGTCAGATGTAATATGATAATGAAATTGCTCATAAAATAAAAGTTGTACTGAACCAAGTATTTTTGTCATAACAATCTTTGTATGTTTCGCGCGCCTTGCATTGTGTTGTACATTTTGTGAGCGATGTTGCACATTTTGAGGGCATTGTGTCACCCATATGTCCGACAGGTTGTTTGCCATGCACGCGAAGGGTTGTACTGCTCGTGCGTCTTACGGTGCATGCGCGCATGGGCCATGCCGCTCGCGCGTATTACATGATAGGGTTGCACACATAATGAGTCGGGCTATTCGCGCGTCTTACAGGATAAGCTGCTTGTCATGGTTGAAGATCTGTGTGATATTGCGTGTTTAATGGCCATGATGCGACGCGTGGCCGGACCTGCAAGTATCTCAATAAATTGCGGGTATATTATGAGGCGCCCAACCTTGTGTTAGTAATTTTGAACTTGCTATAAATTGACAAAATAAGTTGTAATGAATAATCATGTATATCATGAATATTGTACCGAAACCTTGTCCTTAGGATGATTATTCAAAAGTATACCCGATATCCGACACAAACCCGACGGGTAATGAGCTGGGTATGGGACACGATACCCGACCCGAACCCGGCCTATTGCCATCCCTAATTGTGGTAAAGGAAAAGGATGTATATAAACTTGTTTCCATTTCCCTTTTTATTTATTAGTTTAATTACTTTGTATATGAAAACAGACAACTTATTTTTATTTGAGAAAACTTCACATAATAGTAATCAAGTTTTACATCTACTTAATTTTAGTCCCTTAAACTTTTTTTTGTCTTATTTTACTCACCTAAGTTTATATGCTATTGCAATCTTATGCTACTACCAGATTAACATGTTACTTTTTTTAGATTTAATTTTATGAACATGTTAAAAATGTTGGTTTACTCATTTTGGATTTCATTTTCACCGAATCTATATAATAAAATCCAAAAAAAAATAACTTGTATTATGATAATTGCATAATATTAAAACATGTGAAACTTAAATTATTAAAATGAGATAAAAACCGTTTAAATGGCTAAAATAAAACAGAAAAAAAACTTGATTAGTATTCTATAAAATTATCCTTTTTAGTTCTTACCCAAAATTCATAAATCATAACACATTACTCCATTAGTGCGGGTTTGGGCTTAAATAACTTTGAATGAAGATCGGCTTGGAAGTTGCTCACACTTTTATGGGCTGGGCTATCAACTGGCTATGTCTTCCACGCCACCAATATTGGGCTTTTTAACCATAAAAGATTCCTCGATGTGGGCCTGTGGGCCTCCCAAAATAAATATTGAGTAAATAGATTAGGTTTTGATTATTTTTAAATTGGTTTGAGTGGATTTAAGTTTTATTATATTTAAATTAGTGTAAATGATTTATTCCCCTTGCCAAGAAAACGAATATGTACTGTCCATATAACTATACAAGATTCAAAGGGCTTGTAGCCTAATGATATTTGAGTATGTATATAGTGATGTCCCTTTTCATAAGGTTGGAGTTCGAATCCCATAGTGAGCATTAGTGTATATTTAAAAGTAGAATTAGATCGGTGTGTATGTTTGACGTTAAAAAAAAAACTATAAAAGAGACGGTGTGTCAAATATCTACGTTTTAATTGATAATAAGAAAAATATTTTCCTATATATGCACAAAAGATCTCTTGAATCTTCAATGAAATTGTCTCAAAAATCTTGTTCAAATAACAACTTGGTGAAATTTTAATTTAAAAAAAATGTATAAGCATAACACTAAATATCCTCTTAAATAAATTTAAATATAATTTGTTTATTTATAATATCTTAGCTTTATCTTTGTATCAATATCATCCAATTGGCAATTGCCTTGTATTCTTTATTGAATGACGAATGGCATATGTGAAGATATTTTCCAACTTGTTCTTGCTAATGATGTGTTCTCGATTATCATTTCGAAACATTCCATTTGAGGTGACTGCATGGTCTTGTCTAATCACTTTTTCAATGTCTTTCCTCAAACTTTTTATTTTTATTTATTTTAAGAAGTTTCTTTTGGCAAGAACTTAATTAAAGAACTTGTTCAAACCTTTAAATCAATTTCATAAACGACTCAAAAAAAAACATTATTAAACAATATGACATACATATGTGTAGGTACCTAAATCTTTAAAACACACCAGAAATAATACATGCAAAAAATATGTTGATATTAAAGATGATGCACATGTTAAGTTACTTAAAAACTTAAACACACTATTAAACAATGTGTTTACATATATCTATGTAAAACTTAAAAAAAAAAATTATTAAACAGTGAACTACATATGTGTAGTACCTAAATCTCTCAAACACACTAGTAATAATATACGTAGAATGTATGAGGATGCACATGTTTAGGTATTTAAAAACTCAAACACACTATTAAACATTATACTTACATACATACGTAGGTACGTAAAACTTAGAGAAAAAAAATATTGTTAAACAGTAACCTACATGTTTTTGGAAAATACATGTGTATATCTCGCCGTACAATATATGTAAGACTACGAGAGGGGAAAGAAAAGAGATGAAAGACAACTATATAATTGATTAACTATTTAATAGATTCAAATTATATCATTTTATTTAATTTTTAAGACAAAAAAATAAATGGTTTCAAAAAATTTCTTCAATTTCTCTTAAACTACGTTTTAATTTAATTTAATCACACACACACATATATATATATATATATATATATTTGTGTGTGTGTAAATTAACAATAATTTTTGATAAAAAATAATAGTGTGCATCATTTTTATAACAATAGTACATGTATACTATGAAAATAGTGCATCAATATCTTTTTACATTTTTACCAAGAATCATTTTTATGAAATTCTTAAAATATTTGACTAAGATGAAATAATTTTTTTTTTATAAAAGTACATTGATTTATAAAATTTTGAGCGTACGTACCTTATTGTAAAAAGAAGATTATAATTGTCAACTCCAAGATCTTCGGATGGTCAGGTTTTACCAGAGTCTCCAGAAGGGTTATACTTAGCTTAACCTAGCAAAACAAGAACACTGTTAGTATCGTCACAGTGAGGACCTCAGGGGGTGTCGATGTGACCAGCATCCGGCGTGAGAGTAAGTATAGAGTGTGAATGAATATGGAGTAAGTGTGAGTAATGAATGAGAACATGAAAATTACATTGGGTTTGATGGGGTATTTATACCTGATGATTATTTGTCTTTAGCCTGGAGCGTATCTTTGTCTTATTGGCCTGGATATGTAATGTCTGAGCCATTGTTTAAGG
Organism: Smallanthus sonchifolius; assembly: GCA_023525975.1. Lineage (NCBI taxonomy): Eukaryota > Viridiplantae > Streptophyta > Magnoliopsida > Asterales > Asteraceae > Smallanthus > Smallanthus sonchifolius. The sequence continues at coordinate 25,417,988 of CM042023.1, forward strand.
TTGTTAGTAATGTTTTATGCATTGTCGGGTCTCCTATATTTATTGGTTCGTACTCTGACATGTGGATTCTTGTCTCCTTTTTACCGTTAGCTCTTTGTCTCTTTCTCCTGAACATGTCCGGGTCTCGCCCATCTGCCGGGTCTTTATCTAAAGCCCGGCTTTTGGGTTTATAGGCACGGCCTTAGGTTACTATATGTTTGTAAGTGTTTGTCCGGACTTGGGTTCTGGGATATGTCCGGTCTTCTTTCCGGACCATATCCCAACAAGTCCCCCTAGTCTATTAGTTGCTTTGGTCATGCCGGAGCAGGTGATAGACTAATTTTCTTTTCTTTACTTTTAAGGATTTGAAGTGTCTGTTGAGTTGTGGGTGGAAGACAACTGTATTTGTAGGTGCTTGAGTTCTTTTTAGACTCAGATATCTAATGGCTTCTGAGGAGGGGATCCGCCACGTGTTGACCATCTGTCCCTTTCCAACGTTTGAAATTCAAATTACTTTTTAACCGACTTACTTTTTCCCTTTATAACTATTGTAATCTTCTCATCCTTTCTTTTTTACGTCTCTTTTTTTTTCAGACATTCGCTCTGCCCCTTCTCTTTCCCCCTGGTTTTCTTCACTCAACCTTCATCGTTCTTCCCCGTCTTAGGGAGCCAGGTGTGTTTGTTTCTCTTTTGTTTTTCTTTTGACTTTCCTTCCTCTTTTCTTTTCTATTTTTCATGAGAAGTCATGGGTGAGCATCATAATCTTGGTATGACTCCGTCCATTCTGTCCGCTCAGGAACTTAGGGATTTTTTGTGAAAAATACAATATTCCCCAAGGATTGAATCCTACCCTGCCTGAGCCTGTTCAGACTGTCGTTGCTCCGGATGGGATGATAACTTTATATACCAAAAGTTTTGAGTTTTCTAACTGTCGTTACCCTCTTACTTCCTTCCTCTTAGAATTGCTACTATTTTATGGCGTTCGTTTTGACCAGATTAGCTCTTTAGGTCTTTGCAAAGTATCCCATTTTGAGGTTGCCTGCCGTGCTTGTGGGGGATGGCCTTCCGTGAACTTGTTCCATGTTTTCTATCATCTTGGCACTGTCGGCGATTGGTTCACCTTTATCAAGAGAAGGAAACCTAGCCCGTCAATGGCTCTTAAAATCCCCAATTCTCTAAAGAATTGGAAAGACCCCTTCTTTTATGTTTCTTCTGCTTTCCTCTTCGTTACCCTGCCTCATCGGGACATTAGTACTCCCATTGAAGATCCTTCTCCTACCGAGGGTACTTACGAGGATGGGTTGTGCACCCTGTTGACTTCTCGTTTCTCTTCCATCGTTGTTTTTGATGAGCCATTCCTAGCTAGTGTTAGTCAAAATTGGGATACGCCTCTTCTCCGTCCCGTCCCTGTTCGTAATGGTGTTGGTGAGTGGGGGAAAATTATTTTTGTTTGACTGTTTCTTTTTTTATCGAGGTTTAACTCTGTTTTCCTTTTTCTTTTGCAGAGGTGGATTTGCTGGATATTGTAATGGGAGGTGACCTCAGTGTCACCTGGAAGACTGTTGATGTCGTTCCTGGGGCTGTATCTAGCCCTGTTCAAGCTTCGTCGGCTCACAGTGTTTCTACCGCTCAGGGGATCACTATTAGTCCCCTGCAGTCGGAAGACAAGAATGAGGAGGTGCTCCTGGTTCATCGGGGCAAGAGGAAGATCGAGGAGTCTTCCAGTGGGTCATCCCCGAAACGTCCCAACATACGGGTGATATTTAATCCTCCCTCTCTTTCTACGGCCATTATCGAACCTTTGACTGCCACTACCCCACCTTCGATCGTCCTTCCTCTCCGTTCTTTTCTGATGCAACCTGACATGCCTGTTGATCGGATTACCGACCTTTCTCCTCCTGCCCTGGGTGCCTCCCCCCTCCCCCTGTTCCCGGGGGTGAGGGTTCTAGCTCACGTCCCTTTGATGATCATTTTCCTTACGAGCTAGGTCATGGAGATGAGATCCCTATTTTATCCGAGGAGGATCAAGCCGCACCTTTTTTTCCAACTGGTCGTTGGCCACAGGTGTTGCACTTGATTCGGCTGAAGTGAGTCACGACCTTCTGGAACATGTCCTCCCTTACGGGGAGAGGGTTTTTAATAGGGGTCTTACCAATGCCTAGCTTAGTCGGGATCCCAGTTTTTACATGGCCAACCAGTTGTCTCGCTCTATTGAGATGCATCATAGGATGCTTTATTTTGAGGGACGGTACCATGCTCTTTTATACCGACACAATGATTTTGGTGTTTACCTGGAGAAGGTTATGGTGGAGAAGTGTACCCTCCTGAAGGAACTGGAGGAAAAGGGGCGGCAACTACAAAGGGTGGAATTGGAATTATAGGGATCCAAGGTTGAGCTCCAAAAAGTGGACTCTATCATTCAGGGCTCTAAGCTTCAGAAGGCCGAGATTTTTCGTCTCCGGGAAGAGCTTTCTGGCTTATCTCAGCAGGTGTCAGATAAGGAAGCAGAGTGTGTCAAGACGTCCTCCGAAATGAATCTTTTGCAGGTGAACTTGGATCATGTCCGTGGTGAAGTCCGATTCTTGGAGGTGATTTTCCCTTGTATTTTTCCTTGTTTCTTTTAGGTTTTATTTCCCGTTTATGTCGTACCTTTTGCAGGAGGGTGAGAGGGGGTTAAAGGCCAAGTTGGCCCATCTGGATGAAGACAAGCAGCCCCTGTAAACCTTTCTGGCTGAAAAGGAGTATGCTTGGTCTTTGGAGAGGAATGCTCTAGTGGCAAAAAGAGATGGACTGAAGGCGGATCTGGCTGTTGTGTCAGCTCAGAAGGAAACTTGGGTTCTAGAGAACCATCGTTTGTCTTTTGAGCGTGACTGGCTTATCGGTACCGGTTTTTGGCTCTTTTATGAGCGTCTTAAAGGTAGCCGAGAATGGCTTTTATTGGTAGGTGCTGTTAACAAGGCTGCCAAGGCTGTAGGTTTTCAGGAAGGGTTGGTGGCGGGGTATGCGGGAAGTAAGGCACAGGTCCCGTTGGAGTCTGTGGAGGGATATGATTCGGACGCCTTTCAAAGGCTCCGTGATAGCACTACAATTCTACAAACCTCCAACTATTCCTTGGTGACCCGGTTGGCTAGCTTAACTGAAGCTTCTCTTGACGTCCTGAAGGCAGTTTTTACCGGTGTCGCTACTCCTTCTTCTAGTGCCGCGCCTTCGTAGATTGCTTTAGGCTTTTAGACTTGTAATTTAATTTATGAATGTATTTGCTTTTGGATCTCACCTTTTAGTCTTTTGCACGTTTGTCTTTATTTAGTCCGGCCTGATGGATTTTATGTTTTTTATTGAAATTTATACCTTTGGCAAGGGGTATAAGTTATTTAGCGGTTTGCTCGGGGGTGGTCCGGGGGTGATCCAGTCAGATAGGCTTTTTATTTTTTATTAAGTCTTATGCTCTTGGCAAGGGGCATAAGTTATTTTTAGTGACTTGTCCGGGGGTGATCCGGCCGGATAGCCTTTTTATTTTTTATTGAGTCTTATGCCCTTGGCAAGGGGCATAAGTTACTTTCAGTGACTTGTCCGGGGGTGATCCGGCCGGATACCCTTTTTACTTTTTATTTAGTCTTATGCCCTTGGCAAGGGGCATAAGTTACTTTCAGTGACTTGTCCGGGGGTGATCCGGCCAGATAGCCTTTTTATTTTTTATTGAGTCTTATGCCTTTGGCAAGGGGCGTAAGTTACTTTCACTGACTTGTCTGGGGTGATCCGGCCGGATAGCTTTTTTTTATTGAGTCTTATTCCCTTGGCAAGGGGCATAAGTTATTTTCAGTGGCTCGTCCGGGGGTGATCTGGCCGGATAGCCTTTTCAATTTTTATTGAGTCTTATGCCCTTGGCAAGGGGCATAAGTTACTTTCAGTGACTTGTCCGGGGGTGATCCGGCCGGATAGCCTTTTTTATTTTTTATTGAGTCTTATGCCCTTGGCAAGAGGCACAGGTTACTTTCAGTGACTTGTCCGGTGGTGATCCGACCGGGTAGCCTTTTTATTTTTCATTGAGTCTTATGCCCTTGGCAAGGGGCGTAAGTTACTTTCAGTGACTTGTCCGGGGGTGATCCGGCCGGATAGCCTTACGAATTCGTTTGTCCTAATCTTTTGGCATGTGATGTTTTTAAGAAAAAACACAACTTTTATTAGATAAGGCTTCAAGCCATTGTAAGTAGACTGGAAATGACATTGCCCGGGGTGCTCGTTCTTACATGAAGTATTTCTTTAGCTGCATTCCGTGCCAAGTACGGGGGATAGGTGTGCCATCCGGCCTAGCCAACTAATACGATCCCCTGGTGTTAGCTTCGATTACTTGGTAGGGGCCTTCCCACCTGGGTCCCACCTTATCGGTGTCTTCTTGTAGGCTCGCTTCATTGTCCCGCAATACCCACTCTCCGGGCTTAAAACTCTTTCATCTAACGCGGCTGTTGTAGTATTTTTCCACCTTCTTCTTGTATCTTGTTTCTCTGGCGATAGCCATTTCTCGGCGCTCTTCCAGCAGGTTTAAGTGGAACCTTAGGTCTTTTTCATTTCCTTTTTATTCTACCCGGGTTCGCCGGCTGGGCGATCCTATTTCCGTTGGGATCATTGCTTTAGTGCCGTATGTTAAGCTAAACGGTGTTTCTTCGTGGCTGGTCATTGGTGTGGTGCGGTGAGCCCAGAGTACAATAAGGAATTTCACCCTTGATTGTTTCCAGTGGTTTTGCCTCGATCCACTTGGTAAAGTAGTTGATCGCTACAATAAGGAATTTCACCCTTCCCACCGCTTCTAGGAAGGGTCCTACAATGTCTATGGCCCACTTAAAGAAAGGCCATGTGGAGGTTACCGAGATTAAATTCATGCAAGGGCGGCTGCTTATCGGAGCATGTCTTTGGCAGTTATAACACCTTTGGATCTCGTCCACCGTTGTTTTGTACATCCCGGGCCAATAGTATCCGGCTCTCATTGCCCGTGCTACTACCGCCTTTGGTCCCGAGTGCATACCACAGATGCCTTCGTGCAATTCTCTGATCACATAGTTGGATTCATCTAGGTCTATGCATTTCAGCATGGGGCCTAGGTAGGACTTGCGGTATAATTATTCATCTTCTACTGCAAAATTAAGGGCTTTGCATTGTACCTTTCGTGCCTCCTTCTGGTCTGGTGGAAAGATTCCTTTATTCAGGAAATCTAGTAGAGGGGACATCCACGTTCTTTCTTCTTTTGTTTCTATCGCCTCGACGTTCTTCTCTGTCGTGGATGGCTCAGCTAGTACTTCCCCCCCGAATTTCCTTGGCTAGATGACTGAACGCTACCGAGGCTAGCTTGCTGAGGGCATCAAACCTTTTTGTTCTGGCTCCTTGGAATGTGCATTACCTTGCAATACTTGAAATTGGTCGTCAATTCCCCTACTTTGGCTCTGTATTGCTTCAATGTTTCGCCCTTGACTTCATAGACATTGTTAACTTGGTTAGCCACTAACATGGAATCTACGTGTGCTTCTATCTAGGCTATTTTCATTTCCTGTGCTATACGTAGTCCCGCAAGAAGGGCTTCGTATTCTGCTTCGTTGTTAGTGCTTTTGAATTCTAGTCGGAGTACATAGGTGAGTTATATGCCTTCCGGGCTAATCAGTATCAAACCTGCTCCACATCCTTCATCATTGGAAGCTTCGTCTGTAAAGAGCTTCCATGGTTCTTGTTCCCTGGCTTTCTCATCTCTTTCTTCTGACACCTCCATCTCGTCTTCTTGGGTGTTTGGCAGTTCTGCCGGGAAGTCTGCAATTACTTGCCCTTTGAATGCAGTTCATGGGCAGTAAGTGATTTGATGATCTCCTAACTCAATTACCCATGTGGCTAGCCTTCCCGAATATTCGGGTTTCCTTAGGATCCTTTGGAGGGGCTGATCGGTTAGTACCCTGATTGGATGAGCCTGGAAGTATCGTCGGAGACGTCGGGATGCGTAAACTAGTGCCAGAGTTAATTTTTCCATATCCGGGTATCGAGTTTCCGGATCTTTAAGTGTTCTGCGAACAAAATAGATTGGGGTCTGGGTTTCTTCTCTCTCTGTCATGAGCACTGCACTGACAGCACTTGCGGATGCAGCTAGGTACATAATCAATGTCTCCCCCAGCTTGGGTGTTGTTAGTGCCGGTAGGTTGCATAGGTGAGCCTTTATTTCTTGGAATGCCGCTTCTGTTTCTATCGTCCATGCAAAGTCGTTCTTTTTTAGGCAATTTTTTAGCGTTCCCATAAATGGGAGTGACCTGTCAGAAGTTTGGGATAGAAATCTGTTCAGCGCCATCAGCCGCCCATTCAGTCTTTGCACCTCTTTTAGTGTTTTTGGGAGGGCATCTTAGCTATAGCTTCCACCTTTTCCGGGTTTGGACGAATTCCTTCTCTAGTCACCATTACCCCTAGGAATTTGCCTTCTGCTACCCCGAATAAACATTTCTTTGGATTGAGCTTCATGCCGGCCTCCCAGAGTGTTTTGAAGGTTTCCTCTACATCTTTGATCATTCCCTCTTCTATTGTGCTTTTGATTACCAGGTCATCTACATAGACTTCAAGATTCTTACCAATCTGTTTTGCAAAAGTCTGATCCATGAATCTTTGGTATGTGGCCCCTGCATTCTTCAGGCCGAAGGGCATTTTGGTGTAGCAAAACACTCCTTCGTCCGTGTAGAAAGCTGTTTTTTCTTCATCTTCTAGGGCCATTTGTATCTGGTGGTACCCCTTGTATGCATCCAGAAAACACCTTATTGGGAAGTCTGCCAGGGCTTCTACCCTCATTTCCATCTCTGGCAAGGGGTAACAATCTTTCACAGTTGCTTTATTGAGGTCTTTAAAGTCTATGCACATCCTCCACTATCCATCTCCCTTTGCTACCATCACAGGGTTTGCTATCCAAGATGGGTACTTGACCTCCCTTTATTGAGGTCTTATAAAGTAGTTCTAAGTTACTGCCTCATGGGACTGATGACCAGTTACCGAAACTACATAGTTTCGATTGAACAGAACAGAACAGAACAGACGTCGAAACTACCTAGTTTCGATTGAGTAAACTGAGTATCGAAACTACCTAGTTTCGATTGAACAACCGGTATCGAAACTACTAGTTTCGATTGAACATCTAGGTATCGAAACTACTCAGTTTCGATTGAGTAAGCATGTATCGAAACTACCTAGTTTCGATTGAGTAATAGGTATCGAAACTCCTAGTTTCGATTGAGTAATAGGTATCGAAACTCCTAGTTTCGATTGAGTAACAGGTATCGAAACTATAGTTTCGATTACTGGACTTCTGTTTGACAGAATCAGTCCTGCATATTTTTATGTTTTAATCTTGAATTCGCCACACTTTTCTTTTTATCTTACTTGCGTTCAAATAAGTTGTATGTTTAGCTACGGTTTAAAGAAAATAATGTGGATTGTATTGAGTTTTTACCTCCAAACAGAGATGAGGATTTTGAGAGAAACAGAGAATGATCTTGAGCTCCTTAGCTTGATTCTTGAGAAAAACACTTGGATGTTTCGTATAACACCCAAAAGATAGATAACTTTGAGCTTGAAAATGGATGAACTCTTGAAAATATGATGAGGATGAAGGCGTTGATGTCGCTGCCGTAAAGAGAGAAAATATTCGGTGGAGTGTGTGTTTGGAAATGGTAAGTATATGTAAATCTTGGGAATAGATGGGGGAATGGCTTCTCTGAATTTCGGCCGAAAAGTCAAGCAAGTGGGTTGGGGTTAAATAAATCAAACCATTTGATTTAAGTGTAAATTTAACCACTAGTGTTCGTATTTAGTCGGGTTATCCTGGTACGTGAACCGGTAACTCCTAGAATTACCAAAATATGAAATGAGACCATGTACGGTTTTTGTTAGGCCTTAATGTCCTTGTTTGTGAAATTAAGTAAATCACAAAAACAATTATAATGTAAACTTGTTTATAACATGTACGGATATTGACCTGAATTGTCGGGTGTCACATTCTCCCCATGTTAAAAGAATTTCGTCCCGAAATTCAATTTGTGTCCTCTTGAACTGTTGTATCCTTAAACAAGGATGGGTATTTTTGTTTTCATTTGATCCTCTCGTTCAAATGGTTCAATGTACCTAGGATTAAGCTTGCCACGGTTGCCAAATCTTGCCACTCCTTTCCAAGGTGAGACCTTCAACATGACTTCGTCTCCCACTTGGAATTCTAATGGTTTTCGTCTGTTGCTAGCACAACTCTCTTTCATCTGTATTGAGTGGCTTTCAGACGATCTTTTATTTCGACGATCTTGTCAGTGGTTTCCTAGCCAATATCAGGACTAGTCAAATGCTTTTCGCTAGCCTCCGCCCAATATAGCGATGAGTGACACTTACAACCATACAAAGCCTCAACGGAGCGGCTTTAATGCTGGTATGGTAGTTGGTATTATATGAAAACTCATCCAACGGCGGTGAGTATCCCTATTTCCTCTGAAATCGATTACCCACACACGGAGCACATCTTTTAAAGTTTGGATGGTCCTTTTACTTTGACCGTTCATCTGGGGATGATATGCAGTGGTCATGTAAAGGCGTGTGCTCAAGGCTTCTTGTACAGACTGCCAGGTTCTTGACATGAATCGACTGTCCCTTTTTGTGAAAATGGAAACTGGCATACCATGCCTAGCCTTAATTCCCTTAATATTTAGCCTTGCACGCTTCTTACTTTTATCTGTCTCCTTTATTGGTAGGGAATGCGCGGATTTCGTCAAACGACTGACGATTATCATATAGTATCATAGTTGCTAGGTGTTCTGGGTAACTTTGTAATGAAATCCATTGAAATTCGTTCCCATTTCCATTGAGGTAGCTTGGGTTGTTATAACAATCCCGACGGTTTCTGATGTTCTGCCTTTACCTTTGAACATGTCAGGCATTTACCGACGTAAATAGCAATTTCTCCTTTCATGTTCGGCCACCAATAGAGTTCTTTCAGATCCTAATACATTTTATCCGAACCTGGGTGAATGGAGTACTTGGACTTGTGGGCTTCGTCCATAACCAACTCCCATAAGTTACCAAAACATGGCACCCAAATTCTATTTGCAAAGTATAAAGTATCATCTGATTTTGGCTCTAATTGTCTGATCATTCCTCGTATAGCTTCACTCTGAATGTTTTCTTCTTTGATTGCCTCCTGTTGTGCCATCCGGATTTGAGTCGTGAGACTCGCATGAATTGTCAATCCTAGGGCATGAACACGGAGAGTTTTAACCCGCTCCTTACGACTCAAGGCATCTGCTACGACATTTGCCTTACCAGGGTGATACTTGATATCACAGTCGTAATCATTCAGTAGTTCTACCCAACGAAGTTGACTCATGTTGAGTTCTTTCTGATTAAAGATGTGCTGGAGACTCTTGTGGTTTGTAAAGATAGTACATTTTGTACCATATAAGAAATGTCTCAAAATATTTAGTGCAAACACGACAGCACCCAATTTCAGATCGTGAGTCGTATAATTTTTCTCATGTACTCTTAGCTGTCTGGATGCATATGCTATGACTTTTTCTTCCTGCATCAATACACATCCCAGACCTTGGTGTGATGCGTCGCAGTACACGATGAAATTGTCAGTTCCTTCAGGAAGGGATAGGATTGGTGCACTGCAAAGCTTCTGCTTCAACAATTGAAACGCTGATTCTTGTTTATCAGTCCAATCAAACTTTTTGTCCTTCTGAGTTAACGTGGTCAAAGGCAAGGCTATCTTTGAAAGATTCTCGATAAATCGCCTGTAATATCCTGCCAAACCCAGAAATTTACGCACCTCAGTCGGAGTTCTTGGTGCTTCCCAGTTTTTGATAGCTTCAATCTTGGTTGGGACTACGTGAATACCCTTCTTATTGATGACGTGTCCGAGAAAGTGAACCTCTCGAATCCGAAACTCACACTTAGAGAATTTGGCATAACGCTTCTCATTCCGGAGTAGTTCCAAGATTGATTTCAAATGATGTTCATGTTCCTCCTTGGTTTGTGAATATATTAATATGTCATCGATAAATACAATCACGAATTTATCCAAGTATGGCTTGCACACGCGGTTCATTATATCCATGAAAACGGCCGGTGCATTAGTCAAGCCAAATCTAGGAACTCGTAGTGACCGTAACGAGTCCTAAAAGTCGTTTTTGGTATATCTTCTTCCTGAATTTTCAGTTGAGGATACCCTGATCGTAGATCAATTTTAGAATATAAACTGGACCCTTGAAGTTGATCAAACAAATCGTCTACTCGAGGAAGAGGATACCGGTTTTTGATTGTCAGCTTGTTCAACTCCCGATAATTGATGCACCTTCTAAAGGTTCCATCCTTTTTCTTTACAAACAGGACCGGAACTCCCCATAGTGAGAAACTCGGTCTTATGAAAGAATTACTCGACGAGGTGCCCAAGTTTTTGTTGTATATTGGGTAGAAATGAAAAAGTATGAAAATGAAACTTTATGTTTGTCACTCTTATGCTTTTCGAAAGCATTTTCCTGGACTAAGACTTTTCTCTTATTTCAGGTTTCATGTTTTCTATGATTTTCCTCTCCATGTGCCTTCATGGAGCTAGGAATTGATGTTCCTTGGGAGCTCTTATTTGCGAACTTCGAGTCTAATCACCACTTTGCTCGCACTACCTTTCGAGGCAGACTAGCCTTTGGGTTGTAGCGTCCTGATATGTAAACTCATGTCTCGACTACCATACCTTCAAAGTATGTAAGCCATACGAAGTTCGATGTTTGTTTGGGATATTCACATTCCGTCTAGCTGAGGGAATGAATAATAATACTGTGAGAATGGTCTCATCGAATTAGTGCTTTCCCCAAAATGGGCTATGGGTTTGTCAACTCATTAAGTTGGCAGAAAGAGTTGATAGTCAACTATTAGTCATACGGTGTGTATGCACTCCCTTAGTGTTTGAATGGTAATTTGGTGACTTACCATTACGTATTCCACTCATTCGGGTTATAGCCTTAAAATCCTTAGCACAAGGATAAACTTGAGATAATGAGTGTTGAACGTCGAGACTTTTGTAATCCAACTGAGTCTACTCCAAGAGATCATTTCTTAACAATAGATGCTCTAGAGCTTCCCAATTATAGAAAACTAGGAGTGAAAGATGCAATCACACCTCTTTTCTAGGCTAAATCTGGGATCCATCCATCAAGATGAACTTTGGGGAAGTGCGAGTACAAAAGAGTAATAAATTATTCTTCTCAACTCTTTGTGGACAGTGGCCTGTTATGAATAGCTTGAGCTTACGTCCTTTATGCATATCATGAGCTAATGAGATTAGCATGAAATTCCGCATTTGTGACTCCTTTTAGAGTTTTGCTTGTCGTTTTGGTTAGTGCGACAATAGTCGTTAGTCCACACTTAGGTTTCTTTGGCATTCGCTTGAGCATCAACCCCGGCTTATCCATTGCAGAGAGAATAGTCAGACTTAAAGGTATATTGAATGTCAATGGCTGCGAGAGCAATCCTGTTCGACCGACATTCTGAAATGTCCGATTTCCTACTTGTCTCATGTCGAGCTTCCACAATATCCATAAGTGCCATGTGTATGCGGGTCAGAATAATATCCTGCCCTATTACTGAAGTTAGTGCATAACACTCTTGGCATAACTTTCAAGCAATTGTGAGATTGAACTGTATGATGGATCCTGAGATTATGCCATAATCTCCCACAATAGTTGTGCAATTACTGTAAGTGTTAGTTGTGGTAACGCTCAATTTGAAGCATTCCTGACAAGTAGAATCTCAAAGAATGAATGTGCGAATTTCTTCGTTGTTCAGGATTTACTAAGGATTGGTTGAATTCAATTTGAATTTCTCTCGTTCCTCCAAAACTAGGAGAATGCTTTGTGAGCACCTAATTGAGAAGTCTGATTTGTTGAGATCCAATCCTTAATCAAGTGATTGAGAACATGAGTTGATCCTCAGCTTAGACAGCAAGACTCACTAAAGTTCCCATGCACTGCAAATTATGATTACGTGTGCACCCGTAATGATAATTTTCCTTGCCTGATCCCTATAGTGTTTCTTCTATCCCTAGCTTTTAATCAAAAGGGACTTGAAATAATCATTAGATTGCGTTTGCACATTTGTACAAGAGTGTGTATTGTTTTATCGGATCACTCTTAATTATGTGTACCAATACTCATGAATCTGCCGAATATGGCAGTTGTCGGATGAGGCTAATGGTAGAGAGGCACCACCAGTGTCTCTTAAAATAAAATGGGTATGGTGAAATTCAGGCACTATGTGTTGGGCAGAGATCCTCAAATGAGTGTCGAGCAACTCCTGCTCCAAGTCTGTATATATGCATGGATCCACATGATCCTGATGTATGTCTGGGTCTCCTGACCCTTGGAGTTCTCTCCCATTTAGTCCTGCTTACTCACCTTGAATTCCCTTTTGTCTGGGCAATCATGCCTGCCATATATCATGACGAGAGTCTAGGCATCCGATTCGACAACTTATGAAGGAGAGTATTTATACCGCAAATACGTTAGAAAGATAGTTGCCTCCATGGCTGGAGTAGTTGTCGGTGTGGTGCAGGTATAGGTACAGATTCTGGTACGAGTTCAGCCTGTTGTGATACCAAGATCGGTAACTGACGGTTGCTGCCGTCGTCGCCCAAGCTCAGCTCGTAACTCGATCTTCTAAGGTTGCAGTATGCTGAGTACCCGTTATTCTTGACTCGTAATCCAAACAGTAACATGTTGTAAGTGTTTATTATTTTCACATTGTTGTATGTGTTTAAGTGTTCATTACATGTGCTATGTAATTGTATTAGTGTAGCTAATGGTACCCTAGTGTAACTCCATACACTAATAGTCTACACAAATTGTTCGACAACGGTTGGAATTCCTATGCTCAAGTCTTGGGTGTTTTTAGTGTGATACAAGTCTTAGAAATCTTGGTCCCTAAATGAGTCCGGTTAGAGCCTAGGTATCACTAAGGACACCTAATTCGCTAAAACCATTGCTCTGATACCAATCTGTCACACCCCCAAATTTATTTACTTATTAAATAAATACAGGTTGCAACGATTGGTTCATTACACGATAGCGGAAGCTGTAATAGTGGTTTCTAAGACTTGATCATATATACAATTACTAAAACTAAGTAATACTATGATCTAAGTTCTTCTAGATCAACGATAGACTTGAGTCTTGATGTTCTACGTCCTTCCAGCCTTTAGGAATTGATCCAACATAGCTAGCCTATTCCAACCGCGCCATGGCTAAAGGTTACCTGAGAAACATACTTGAAAGTGTCAACACAAAGGTTGGTGAGTTCACAGAGTTAGTTATATTAGTGCTTATAGTTTTTCCCGAAAACATGTACATGACTTTACCGTCATAAAATATGTAGTTTTCCTTGAAAACGTTACCATGACTTAACCGTCATAAAATATGTAGTTTTCATTTGAAAACATTACCATGACTTAATCGTCATAAATCCAATGTTTAAACATGATCATTTTAACCTGATCAAAACTCTTTGTATAAACCTGATCCTTTTAACCTAATCAGAACCCTTTGTTTAACCTGATCACTTTAACCTGATCAGAACCCTTTTGTTTGAACCTGATCGCTTTAACCTGATCAGAACCCTTTTGTTTAACCTGATCACTTTAACCTGATCAGAACCCTTTTGTTTGAACCTGATCACTTTAACCTGATCAGAACCCTTTTGTTTGAACCTGATCACTTTAACCTGATCAGAACCCTTTTGTTTTGTATTACCAATGAATCTGAATACTAATCCGGTCTATTGACCCCATTTGTAAACTTGCAAGGAATACAAAATAGTATGTAATGTACGAGACCGTAACCAAACCCCAACTTTCTGTGCCTCCCCTCGCCTTTCTGCGAGTAAGATTATATGCGGTCATTCGGTCATTTGGACCCCTGGTTAGCGCGACTAACCATGACCGGGAGCGTCACCCCCAATAGTACTATTCATAAAATCCCGGGCTAAGTCCATAGCTAATGGTTACTAATTTATTCCGAGGACTTTAAGCGCTTTATTGTTCCCTCAATACATACATACGGTCAGATCATTAGTTTCATTCATTTACATACGAAAATTCTTTACAAGTATGTTTCCACCCCAAATCATTTCAAAACTTTAGAAAAAGGGGATTAGTGAAACTCACAAGGAGTTAAACCAAAACGTTCATATTGTCAAACGTATAAGCAATGTAATTCATGTTTTCAAAACATAACAAGTAAGTATGTTTCTCCCCCGATGTTTACAAAACAGTAAATAGTTAAAAGGGGGCCGTGAACTCACCTTGAGTTTGTGTATGCTTGCAATGATAATTGTTCTAGTCAACTTGACCATTCGTACCCTAATTTCAAAAGGGTAATTCGTGTTATGACCGAATGTCTCATGTGCAAATTGTTCACCGACTTAGCAAATCTGATTGCTTTTGTTTAAATATCTTTTCAGTTTTTTCAACACTTGTTTCGTTATAAAGTAGTTCTAAGTTACTGCCTCATGGGACTGATGACCAGTTACCGAAACTACATAGTTTCGATTGAACAGAACAGAACAGAACAGATGTCGAAACTACCTAGTTTCGATTGAGTAAACTGAGTATCGAAACTACCTAGTTTCGATTGAACAACCGGTATCGAAACTACTAGTTTCGATTGAACATCTAGGTATCGAAACTACTCAGTTTCGATTGAGTAAGCATGTATCGAAACTACCTAGTTTCGATTGAGTAATAGGTATCGAAACTCCTAGTTTCGATTGAGTAATAGGTATCGAAACTCCTAGTTTCGATTACTGGACTTCTGTTTGACAGAATCAGTCCTGCATATTTTTATGTTTTAATCTTGAATTCGCCACACTTTTCTTTTTATCTTACTTGCGTTCAAATAAGTTGTATGTTTAGCTACGGTTTAAAGAAAATAATGTGGATTGTATTGAGTTTTTACCTCCAAACAGAGATGAGGATTTTGAGAGAAACAGAGAATGATCTTGAGCTCCTTAGCTTGATTCTTGAGAAAAACACTTGGATGTTTCGTATAACACCCAAAAGATAGATAACTTTGAGCTTGAAAATGGATGAACTCTTGAAAATATGATGAGGATGAAGGCGTTGATGTCGCTGCCGTAAAGAGAGAAAATATTCGGTGGAGTGTGTGTTTGGAAATGGTAAGTATATGTAAATCTTGGGAATAGATGGGGGAATGGCTTCTCTGAATTTCGGCCGAAAAGTCAAGCAAGTGGGTTGGGGTTAAATAAATCAAACCATTTGATTTAAGTGTAAATTTAACCACTAGTGTTCGTATTTAGTCGGGTTATCCTGGTACGTGAACCGGTAACTCCTATAATTACCAAAATATGAAATGAGACCATGTACGGTTTTTGTTAGGCCTTAATGTCCTTGTTTGTGAAATTAAGTAAATCACAAAAACAATTATAATGTAAACTTGTTTATAACATGTACGGATATTGACCTGAATTGTCGGGTGTCACAGTGGGCCGCGCCATTAAAGGTGTGCAAGTGGTCTTCCGGGTCTTGGCTGCCATCGTACTTACTGATACACGTTGGCACTTTGAGCTTAGCCGAGAGTGGTGCCTCCGTCAGCCGGGTAGTAAACTTGGATTGTTCCGCCAGGTGGTCCGGTCTGTAAGGTTTGGTTAGGTCATCCTCTGCTCTTTTCCCCTCCGGGCCGTTGTCGGGTTTGTTGCTTGTGTTGTCCGCTCCCGCCATCTTACCGGCCGTCAAGTGTGGTGTGAGCATTATCAACAATTGGTTTAGTAGGTTAGGTGCATCTTCAGTTGGCGCGTACATGTTGTCTTCTTTTTGCTTGCCCTGCCGGGTTACTCCAGCATTGGTCGGGCCTTCCAGCTTTTTGTTTTTGTCTGTTGCTTCCTTAGTTGTATCAAATACCAGTTTTTTTTCGAACTTCAGCGAGCTTATCTGCTCTATCCAAAGCTGCTAGCTCCGCCCAGAGTTTATCCCAGTTGCTTCAGACGAACTCTGGGGTGATTTGAGTTGTTGCCCCGGATGCTTCTTGATCAGAGTCATCCAATGCATCTTCCACCAAAACATAATTTTCTAAGGATTCCTCCGTCTGGCTTTCTTTCTCTCTACCTTCCCCTCCTTCAACGGACAACGTTCTTTTCAATGATACGTCATGAGTGGGTGCTGGAGAGGGATTTTGCTGCTAGATTGACATGGTGACTGTGTGGGATTAGGGTTGTTGTTTTTCTAGCTGAGTTGGTTTTAGGGTTGATCCAATTTGGATGGCGCCACTGTAAACTCCAAGATCTCCGGATGGTCAGGTTCTCCCAGAGTCTCCAGAAAGGTTATACTGAGCTTGACCTAGCAAAACAAGAACACCGTTAGTCTCGTCACAGTGAGGACTCCGGGGGGTGTCGCTGTGACCAGCCTCCGGCGTGAGAGTAAGTATAGGTTGTGAATGAATATGGAGTAAGTGTGAGGAATGAACGAGAACATGAACATTACCTTGGGTTTGATGGGGGTATTTATACCTGGTGATTATTTGTCTTTAGCCTGGAGCGTATCTTTGTCTTATTAGCCTGGATACGTAATGTCTGAGCCATTGTTAAGGTTGTTAGTAATGGTTTATGCATTGTCGGGTCTCCTCTATTTATTGGTTCGTACTCTGAGATGTGGATTCTTGTCTCCTTTTTACCGTTAGCTCTTTGTCTCTTTCTCCTGAACATGTCCGGGTATCGCCCATCTACCGGGTCTTTAACTAAAGCCCGGATTTTGGGTTTATAGGCCCGGCCTTAGGTTACTATATCTTTGTAAGTGTTTGTCCGGACTTGGGTTCTGAGATATGTCTGGTCTTTTTTCCGGACCATATCCAAACAATAGTAAAGAGAGAGAAGTTTGATGCTCAACAAATGCAATGATTCAAAAAGTTTTTGAGAGCGTTTGAGTTACTTTTAAATGATTTGTTATCAAAATTGATGCACAAGGGTAAAAAAAAAGATGATATCGTTCATCAGTTTTCTAAAATGATGAATTAATGGAACAAAGTTATAAAAACAATAAATCAACTTACAAAGATGCATCACTTTTATAAAACTAGAAGTTGATAGTATAATAAAATTTTCAGATTTTTTTTACTAAAGTTTACCTTTCTCTAGAGGCTCACCATATATATATATATATATATATATATATATATATATATATATAGGAGGAGTATCAAATAAAAAATAGTTTTTAGCTAAAAAATCTAAGAAATGACAAAAACCATAAGAAACGATATCAAACGAACTCCGATTGAGCTAATTTCAGCGGCGTTGGAACCGTCTCGTCGAACTCTACCATCTTAGCTTTTAGGGTTTAACTTTTAAGGTTTAGATTTTACGTTTAAATTTTAGGGTTTTAGCCTTATGGTTTAGCCTTAGGGTTTAGATTTTATGGTTTAGGTTTTTTTTATGGTGGGGTGGGGGCTTTAGGTTTTTGGGGTGGGTGGAGGTGGGTTTTTTTTTGGGGGGGTGTGGGGTGGGGGGTTTAGGTTTTTGGGGAGGTGGTGGTTTTAGGCTTTTCGGGGTAGGGTTGGAAGGGGTTTAGGTTTTTTGAGGTGCGGGTGGAAGGAGTTTAGGTTTTTGGGTCCGGGTTAGGGTTCGATGAGACGGTTCCAACGACGCTGGAATGAGCTCAAACGAAGTTCATTTGACCCACTACTTAGGATTTCTTACCTAAAAACCCCGTCCCCTATATACACATACACATTACCAAACATGAAAATAGTTAACTTTTACGCCTTTATAAATTTATCACAAAAAACTTTCATTTTTACAAATGGGCCAAAAAAAAGTTACTATACACACCACTCAAGTTTCTTTAAACCTTCAATAAAAAGATTTTCAATTTTGTGTTTGTTTTTTTTTTTTTCCCAAACCATATGACACCTCCCATTATTTTTCCTTTTTAGTTTTTCTCTTATAATTTTTAAAAGATAATATTTATTATAAAATTCTAAATATATATTTTTGCAACGTGTTTATTTTTATCTAGGTTTCGGTGTATTAGTTCAAAACAGAGTTATGCGCGATAATGTATCAACCTTCGAAGCGTAGACGAACAAGTCTCAAAGTTGCCTCAATGTTTTTTTTACAGTTCTTTTTTGTTTTTCTTTACGACGGTTAGAATCTGACGTTTTATAAAATTCCGAATTTGCCGATAAGGCGTGCCTATTTTTAGCAACGTTTGCACGTGAGGTTTTTTTTTTTTCAAAACCGAGTTTGTGAGTGGGGAATGCTTATTTTATGCTCGTTTCATCGTGAAATAAATACGAATGTACGAGTTATCAAAACCAAACCTTACAAATTTCCCGGTGCGTCAACACCCCCGCTGCAATGCGCTGATTCGCCCACTAGTATACATACATATATTAAAATTACTGGCTAATTAAAGGTTTTTAAAATTTGATTTCAAAGCTTGTTTTGTAAGGTTAAAAATCTAAAGCAAGCCAAGGTTTCTGAAGAAACCATGATGATGGTTCGTGGGAGATGAACAACTCAAGAGTGATGAGTGGTTCTTGGACTTTGACTGTAGCAATCACATCACAAGTTCACAACTGCAACAAACAAGAACATTTCATAGATCTTAATGAGCAATTCTGGTAACTTGAACAACCCAAAGTTTGGTGGGGAATTCGACAATCATGTTTAGGTTTCATAAAAGAAGTATTTCACCCGTCATACCAACTAATATTATTCACTGTATCGACCAGAGGCTATGGACTATGTTTTTGTTACCCAAGTGAAGATTTCCCATGTGGTCACCTATTTTGGAATATTTTCCAATGAGATAGACATGTTTACCTATGAAGTTCTTTTATCATTCAAAATCAAGTCGGCAAAACACATTAACGATATTTAAGGTAGGCTAGACATTACTTACGGCAACTCCATCATTGCATTTCGGAAGGCCAAGTGGAGCCGATGTGGAGTCCGAATCCGGACATCACCACTTTTGTGTGTTTGTGCAACCGTCCGCTCTTTCGGATGAGGGAGTGGATGCATTAAGGTGGGCCCTCCCTCTCAAACACACGTATATAATAATATTATTATTTTTTGAAAAAAAGTGTTTGAAAGTAGACGTAACATTGGAGAGAAAATGAGTATATATAAAAGATGAGTGCAAATATGATGTGACAACTAATGTGACGCGTTTGAAAATGGCAGCTGATACATCGTGCTTGTGACACCACATAATCGCTTTCATGTGAGATTTGACTAACGTATCCGACTAAGATGACCTTCAACTCCACATATTTATTTTCTTATTTTAATGGAGCAACCTTCGGAAATACATACCCAAAATTGATCCATAAAGTTAATAAAAAATAACAACTTTTAATTACCAAGTATATTTTTCATCATAGGAATTTACAATTCTATTTTTTCATTTTCTTTTACTATAATAGCCTTATAAGTTATAGAACACATTGATAAGTACCTTTCTCCCCACTTGACAGGATCAACAATTCCATAGTCCAGCCAAATTCCAACATAACAACAGCTTTCAATTCCACTTGCCATACCCACCAATTCCACCTTTCCAATTTTAGATAATTTTTATCTGTTGAGTAGTCAGTCTTATACGCTACTCCATTCACTACTGGCTATTTGGTCCAGTGGTAGCCCGGGAGCGGGAGGTCACCGGTTTGAATCTCGTCTGGAGCATAAATGCTCTTGATGAGTCATAGAGTTTTCCCGGTGACAGGTTTCCTCCTGAGAGGGGGGCCACCCTGTTCTTCGAGCTACTTTTATCATTCATGTTTGGTGGCAACCACGTTGGACCCATATCATATTCGTATTAGATTTTTTGATCATAATGTTTTTTGAAGGGTTTAAGGTATATATATTATTTTCACTTCATTTGAAATTACCAATCTATTAATAAGCCGAAGTTAGATAAAAAGTTATATCATAACACGCATATATTTTGCGAATCATAATGGAATGTGTACCATCATACCGCGAGGACAACTATCGTAACCTCACATTCATCGCATCTTAAAACAATCGGTGGTGAGGGATCCCACTTACGAGTTACGACGGACTTGGTGAAGGAGCATAACTAATGGTTCACCATTGTCAATATGCCTGAAACACCATATATATATAGGCTTGTTACCTTTGGTTGAGTAAGTACTTCATGAATGTGACCTCTATAATATTACATAGGGTGAGTAAGTAGTACTTCATTAATGTGACCTCTATATGGTGAATTTGTCTCCCACTACACAATATGATTGAAATTTGACTTAGCCTTATGGTCCATGTGTTATGTTTACCTTATCATACGGTGATATCCATATAGTTCAGATTGATAAAATGGGCACTGTAGCCTTATGGTTTGAATACCGTATAGGGTTGTTCACGAGCCGAATCGAACTGAGCGAAAGTCTGCTCGAACTCGCTCGCTTTACAATCTGAGCGGCTTGGTTCAGTTCGAATTTGAAAAATCAAGCGAGATGTTAAGCCTCGAACTCGTTCGGTTTATAATCGAGCTGCACGTTCTGTTCGGTTTTGCTCGGTTTCAAATTTAAATTTAATACGAAAATCCAAATTGACATTCATTCTAAAGTTCTAATTCAAACTCAATAAATTAACAAAAAAACATACAAAATAAGTTGAACAAAATACAAATTTAAACACAAACTAAGTTCTAGCTTAAACTCAAATAATAAGAATTTTCATTTTTAGAAGAATCACGGTTAAACCCACGTTTGCTACGATCATTTCCACGTCCACCTAACTCGTGAGTTCGTGTGTCGTGACCTTCAATTCGAAGATTTGGGAGGGTGAGGGCGTCGCTCGGTCGTTGTGAAGGTCGATTGGTGCTGAAGGGTAAGATCAGGGTTAATGGTAAGAGTTAACACTTAGCATCGTAATAGATTTTTTTTTAGGGTTTTAGTCTTTTAGTTTTTTAATTTTTATTGAGTTGGGCCACTTTAAAAAAATTAGATAATGGGTACAAAGGGTATGTATAATAATTAATTCATTATTTATATAAATATATATATATATATATAATAAATAAATAAAAAATTTGAGCCAAACCAAACGAGTAACGAACGAGCTTACCTCTGCTCGTGCTCGACTCGTTTACAAACCGAACCGAGCTGCTCGTCTCGTTTACAACCAAGCCGAAATCGAACGAGCTTCGAGCGAATTTCGAACATCGAGCTATTTGAACAGCCCTAATACCGTAGGTCGACGTGACTCTACGTGATTATTGCATAAAACCTTTTAAATGATCTTTTAGTTATTTTTTGGTTTAATTGAGTTTTGAAGCCAACGTAGAGAAGTGATTTTTATGATAACAAGCTCATGCATTTAGTTTCTTTTTAATGTTGTATCTTACAAGTTATTATTAAACCATGTTTTGTACACAACTTGTTTTTTTTAAGTTAGACAATTGGGGTCACTTTTACAAATGTTATATTTTGTAATAATTGTTACCTTACTTTTGGCTAAATTTAAAACTTGAAGGATGTTCTAAGCATTAAATTATAAAGTGTTTAAATATATTTAAATAATTCTTTGTAAAAGTGTTTGAGAGATACAAAAGTGCTACAAATTCAAATTTTATTTAGAGTTTTTGTGATTTAAATCTCTTTGAAAAATCTAACATATATAAATATTTTTAAAAGTCAAAGCTACATGTAAAGATGGTCTTGCTAATTTTATTTTTAATTATGTTTTGAAATTGTTTAACTTATCTTTATGTAAGTTCATCTCTTAAAGACGTTACATGGATGAACAACTTTATCATGTAGTATTCCTTATCAACACTGCACTACTGGTGATAAGCCGATTGAATTTATTAAGTTTTCAAAAATTTCAAGTAACTATCCAAATCCCAACACGATTATTTAGCAATCTAGTATACTATAGAAAAGAGTTTTCAACTAAACGGGTTAGTCGTGACAAAATGACTACCAAACACATAGCTAAACTCAGGTTTTGTACATGCAACAATTAGTGAAACAATCAACGAACATTTAAAGTGTCACTAAATTCTGAAAAAAAATACAGGCCATTCTATAACCTTTTTAATTTTTGTCACTAAATGTTTATTGATGCACCAACAAAACCGTTAGCAACAGTCTGTTAGTTTGTCGCTGTGTTAAGTTGGTTAATTGATTGCATAGTGGCCAGATTTCTGTTGCTACTTAAGGGTTGGAGTTTTTGTGTGGATGGAGAAAATTTGGATCGGAAATCCTTTTTATTTATTTTTCTTCTAGTCTTTACAAATGAAATAGCCACCCTATATATAAACTTTTCTTGAAAAGCCACAAACTTTGGAGCATGAAACTAGTGGCGGAGCCATGAATTTTTTCCAGTGAGTTCATAATTTTTTGGTTTAGGTTCACCGAAATGTTTTTTGACAGGTCGGATCGGGTCGTAAAAAAACTCATGATTTACTTTAGTTTGTATAGATTTTGAAGGTGATTTTGATTTAGATATTTTTCATACCGACTAAAATTAACAACTAAGTTAACGTGTAATAATCTATTTGTTTTAGCAAAATTTACAATGTAACATGTAAAAAAACGTACCCAACACTAATTGACGGGTCAGTTCGTGGTATGATTGGGTTGGTAAACACTATTTTGTTTTAGCAAAATTTACAATGTAAGATATAAAAAAACATACCCAACACTATGTGAGTTAAGTATCATCATTATCTTGATATAGTTGATTATTAGGTTGGGAAACACTATCTTGACATAGTGTTGAGTGATCGGTGTCGAAGGGACCGGTCAAAGATAAAGAATTAGTGTGTCTTAATCACCTTAAACTAGTTAGGGTAAGAAGGGTGTCGAAACACGAAAAGTTTGTGGTCGGCGCTTAACTTCAATCGACAAAGTGATTTATGAAGTTGCAATCGGTCTTTCTGACCAACACAAGCAATGATTGAGGTTTAAATTAGTAACTCAAATGAACAATAATAATTAATGACAAACGACCTATAGTAATCAAGTAACAAGTAAATGGTTTGGATCGTAAACAATGATTAAAAAGGAATCACACCCGGGTTTCAAGTTCATATGCAATCAGGGATTATCACACCAAAGATATGGGTTCAAGTAATCGAACAGTTATCTAAATTTATATGACTAATTGCAACCAAGAATATCAACATTCATACATCATAGGCAAATGGTACAAGACAACATTCACGAATGAAATCTAGACAAATGTATGCAATATAGAATTAGATTAATCAATAAACTCAATACAAACCAAAGTTCATAGCAATTATCATCTAACGAGGTCAATGGTGCAAAAAAAAATCGACTCCCGTGATTTCATAACAATACCAAACACAATGATTCATACACTTCAAACCGAACGATTACAAGAATTGTTACCTCAAGTCTAAAACATGACAAAACCCTAAAATTTACAAACAATCCATCCGAGAATGATTACCGGTGGATTAGCCTCTCATGGTGGTGGAAATCATCTTCAATTCTTCAAAACTATCGGTATCAATCTTCAATTAGATGTTGGAATGATGTTTCTTAGCCTCCAAGAACTCCAAAAATCGCCCAAAACTGCTCTCCAAAAGATAATTTCGAAATTAGGGAAGAAACTCCTAATTAAACATTGAAAATCGGCTGTTTCTATAAAAATCCGCGTCTGAAACGTAACCGGCGTAAGCTTACGCTGGGAGGGCGTAAGCTTAATCCCTTAGCTGAAAAGCTACTGTTTGGAAAAGGTGACCAGCGTAAGCATACGCCGCCCCTAATGCGTATGCTTACGCACGGATGGTATTTCTTAATAAACTTTTTGAATCCGGATCGTCGACCTACCCAAGATTCATATATTATGGGTCTTGTAATTCATTTTCTAGCTCGAGATATGTGTGTTTCAAGTTTTAGCTTCTAGAACTTCCTCATCAGCTTCCATCTTTTGCATAGTTTCAGATCAAATCCCTCTACGTCCTCTCAAATGCTTCCAAAACGCGTACTTAGCATCCAAACACCTATAACTCATAAACATATGCAAAGTAAATGCGTTACATGCTAAATCACACATAAAAACATATAATTAAGCATTATAAGCACCAAACAAACACCTACACGTCATTGAGTTGAGATTTATAAGTTGTGAGAATTACACTATCTTGATATAGTGTAAGTTTGTGAGAAAGTGCAAAGACCACTATCTTGATATAGTGAGTTGAAGAAGGTGATCACTACCTTTGTTTAGTAAGACGCTGTACAAGGTGATCACTACCTTTGATTAGTGAAACACTTGGTGTACATGTGATCTCTTCCGTTCAAGAGAAACGTTTTAGTGAAGCAACTCTCAATTGGAGAATCGGGGAAAGGACGTAGGGTGAATTAGTTAACATCCACTTGAACCTCTATAAATCAGTTTTGTCATTCTTACCCTAAACTCTTTACATTCTTGTTTGCTTAGATTGTTAGTGTTTTAACAAGTGTTAATCTATACAAACTAGCTTTTATATAACAATTTTTTAAAGAAAACCTATTCACCTCCTCTAGTTTTCTACAGGTAGTGATCATATTCTTCAACTCACTATGTCAAGAGAGTGGTATTTACACTTCTCATTATATCAAGATAGTGCCAAGTATACACTATATCAAGATAGTGTATAACTCTATAACTAAGCATTATGTCAAGATAGTGCACACACACTAACACATCAACACTATATCAAGATAGTGTTATCTCCCTCAACTTAATTCTATGTCAAGATAGTGTTATCTCCCACAACTCAACATTATATCAAGATAGTGTTATCACTCACAAATTACAATATTCACTAAACACTATTAGTGAAGACCCCTCACATACAATACAAGAATGATTCTTTAAGTTGTAGCACAACTTCTTATTTTTGCTTTTGATCATGATCATCTCTCTTCAAATGATGTTAGAATATTAATGGAATTAAAGAGAGATATATTAGATGTATATTTGAAAGTGTTTTAGAGCAAATGGGTGAGTGTGAAAGACGGACAAGGCCTCTCTTTATAGGCATAAGTCAAGGAAGTCACCAAAGCTGCCCCAGCCACGGTCGACCGTCCCATCGACAGTGAGCCTGGAGGCAAGCCTTGGTCAGTCCTTCTTGACCATTTAGCTTTGTCAGTTCTCACACACTAAATTGATTTCCAGAATTTTGACACTTGAAAACATCTTAATTGACTTTTTGACAAGAGTTGTCACCCATTTCCCAAACATAGACTCTTTACCCATTGAATAAAGCCTTTTGTACTTTGGTTGTTATCCAACTTAAGTTTTTAATGTAAGATCATGTAACCTCTTTCAAAATTAAAATCTTGATTAAATCATTTTGATTTGTTACAAGGATTAGTTTTTATAAACCATTTTCTTATTTTTATAAAACTTTGTGGAAATTAGTTGATATTTTATAAAACTTAGTTTTATAAATCATTTTGATTTTTATAAAAAACTTTTCTTTGTTATTTTTATTTTCTCTAGAATTCCACAACATATTAATGTTGATGCATCCTCCTTTATGATCATACCAAGTTGTGTTGTTGAAGATTGCATCTTTATCTTTGACATTAATCACCAATAGTAGTGTCTTTGATCTTCACCTTTTTGTATGTGGATTTGATCTACAATACTTTGAACATGTTAAGACTTGTTGATCACATCTTTTTGTAATATATTCACATGTTTAATGATATATATGTTGATATATGGTCATCTTTAATAAAACACTTGATAACACAAGTTGTTTAATATTTATCATTATCAAAATAAGGATTAATCACAACTTAGTTGAGCCTTGATGCCCCGACAAAACCTATTTACCCCCCTATAATTTCTACAACGTTAAAGTTCATCCATATCAATTTTGATAAGATTTAAATTAGTATTGATCAAATAAAAACATGACATAAAGATATGCTTTGAAAAGAAGAGCAAATAAAAAGATTTTATTAATGTCTTTATTTGATTTTATTTAATTTCTTTATGTTAGTTTTCTAGTTCTAAATAATTAGGTTTCTTTTAGTATAAATATGTTTTAATTGTATATTTCAACCAACTTTTAAGAATTATAATCCTGTTTTTTCTTCATAATTTCGGAGTTGTTCTTCGTCTTATGCTTGTATAGTCGGTGACACCATGAAAATATTTTATCAATAGTTGTGATGACTTTTTTTTCATCAATTGTTATGATATTCTTTTGTTGCTTTATTCAAAATTTCATGATCTAAAAAAAAAAACCCACTCTAGTTTTGCATCAAATTTCAATTTGTCAATTTCATGGTAAAATACTATATATATTTACATATGATCTAATCATCAACCATTGTAATGTTATACAATTTGTATGCCACCCACTTGTTTTACGTGCATTAGTTGTGGATGAGATGTAACTCCATATATAAACATACTAGAACAAAAGTACTTCTTGGATTAGGGAATGCAATGGGATAGGTTTGGGCAATCTCAACCCCATACCTGATTATAAATATTTGTTCTATACTCGGCCCTAAACCCGTCGGGTATCTATCGGGTAATACCCGTGGGTTTCGGGTATACCCTTTAGGGACAAAGTGACGGACGATTGACGAAGGAGATTAGGGCTTGACTTCTTGATGTGGGTGACGATTAAAAGAGCCAATGATTAACGAAGTCGAAGTGTGACGATTAAGTGATTAGGGCATGGCGTGGTGGGAAATGGAGAATTGAGAAATTTGGGATTTGGGAACTGTGGAAAAGGCTATAGCACCAAAAAAAATCACACTTCAAATAAAACGGTACATACTTAAAATAAATAAAAAGAAAAGAAAATCATGCATGGTATATTGGTATATAATCGGGTAAACAAGTATATGTTATCGGGTATATCACCAAATCTCATACCCGTCTCATACTTGTAAAAAAATTCAAAAGTAATCTAATACCCTGTCCTATACACGATTACCCGTCCAGGTTGTTTCATGTATTCTTATCAGATTCGGGTTTTATTACCATAAATATTTTATCAAAGTCCGCAAGAAATCATCACTTGAGACGGATTTGTCAGTCACCATTTCTATCAGTGACAAAATTATACATATAAATAGTGTATTAAAATTACTTACACAACAAGCATATTAGCTTTCATTCAGAGAATAAATTCAAATTTCATGTAAAGCTAACCAAATATAAAATCTACCTCCACTACCGTTCCTCCCTCCGTACCGTTCCCCGGACGGGACAAACCACGGGCCCCTTTACACGCATGCACCCACTAACCCCTCCACCCTTTATAAATTAACCACCCCCTCCCCACTATCTGCATCACCTCTGCGATTCCCCCTAATTAGACACCCTTCACACCACCACCTCATCATCATATTTGTTGTTTGTAGTTATCGTTATTGTTGTTGTTATTGGTTTATACGGGTAGTTATGGAAGTTGTACTTCGATTGGTGGAGACTCCTCAGTACTATGAACCGCCGCCGCAGCATTCCGACTCGTCTCCCCCGACCCTAGGGTTTCCGCTCAGCACTACCTTGCTCTTGATCGTCATACTCAGCCTCAGCGGTTTCTTCTCATGCTGTTACCATTGGGATAAGCTCCGTCACCTCCGCGGATCCTCGGATCCGGATTCCGACGACTCGGCTTCCAAACCGAATCCGAGATTCGAGGTAATTTACTTCGATTGGATATTTTCAATGGGTGACTTGTTTAAGTTAAGAGAGCTCGGCCTCGAGCTGAGCTCGTTTAGAGCTTTATTTTTAAAGCTCTAGCTTTGTCTAGTGAGTAGTTTTTTCAAACTCGGCTCATCTATTATTTATTGATTATTTAATTATTTTATTTATGTATTTTTAAACTCATAATATTATATAATAATAATTATTATATAAAAGTATATTTAATAAACTAAAGTAAAAATTATGTAAATAAAAAGTCTCGTATTTATTAAATGAGCCCAGTAAAAGTTCGAGCTCGTTTAAACTCGGCTCCATTCGAGTTTTTAGCGAGTAAATCTCGAGTAGCTCACGAGCGGCTGACACCCTTATTTTCAACTGTGAATTGCTGGATTTATGAGTGATGCATGCACATTGGAATCAATCAGTTGGGTGAAATTAAATTATTGATTTCGTTTTACGAACAGGAAAATAATAAAACGGAGAGCCAGAGTTTGCCGGTGATAATGCCGGGAGATCGGATTGCAAAGTTCATAGCGTTACCGTGTCCGTGTGAACCGCCGCGGCAACAGAAGATCGTCGTCCACGAGGCTCAGAAGCCGCCCAAACCGCCGCATATAGTTGTTCCAATGTATTTGAATTGAAACTAAATTCCCTCCGTTTGTATATATTTTACGGTATTTGAAATATGAAATCGAAATTGATTCTTATTCAAATCATCATTTACATCTACTAATACAAGGGGTACCCGCACGATGCGGCAGGGAACACAACACACTAACACAGACACTGGTAAAACGTTTGAACAATTAATTGGTGAAGTATCATATAGATTTGAAGGTTTAATAAAAATTATTATAAAATAAAGTAAATATGAAATCATATAAAATAAAAACGATTATGAGAATTTAGTTAAACAAGAAATTGCTTATTTATATAATTAGATTTTAGTGACTCTATTTTTTTTTATATAATCACATAATTCATAAAAGATAATTTTGTCTCTTAAACTTTTAAAAATTAATGTAAAAAAAACAATTCCATCCTCATCAAATATATTATAATATAGTATAGATAAGTTCTATAAATCTAATATATTTGGATACCTTTTTAACTAAAATAGAATGCACGAAAACTAAACTAATTTGAAATTAAAAAAGAAAACAGTTGATTAGATAAGAGTATAATTTTGTTCTATAATTAGTTGATTATGGAAGTGTAATTTATCAAATTAAATTGTAAAGTACTTTCATATGTTTTGTTAATATATCTTATTATTGAAAAGGTAATATAATATATCAAAACTTTGTATTGTTATGTTCATTTTGAACTTATTAAATAAATTTTTTATTGTATAATTATTTAAGTAAATACAATATATTGTATTAATAAATAAAAGGTAAAAGATATGAAATGGGCTACAAAACGACATGTGTATATATATGAAATATTTTTTATTTACTTTTTATTTTATATATATATTTAAGAAAGTGTTTGTGAGAGTTAGAGAGAAAAAAATTAAACAATATAACTAAAAGCAGTAAAATCTCATTTTAGCAAAGTAAAAATGACTCAGATTGAAACAAAAATTTATCAGAAATAATTTATCAGGTAACTACTTTTTAAGAAATAATGAGTTTTTAAAACTATTTTGCTTTAGTTAATATAAATAAAGAAGTTAAATAGTTGTAGTCAGGGGCGAATCTTTCTTAGGGCCCGGAGGGGCCCCGGCCCCTCCCGATTTTTCGCTCAGTAGTGTTAATTTATAGGTATTCGGTCGATTTTTCGCTCAATAGTGTTAATTTATATGTATTCGGGTGAAAATTTTATAGTTCTGGCCCCCCTCTGATAGGGAAAAAAAATCCCGACCCCCCCGGGGTTTTCTTCAAGCTTCGCCACTGGTTGTAGTAGTCCTCTCATGCCGGATAAATGTGTAATTTAAAATTACAATTTGTGAGTGTGTAAGTTAGCAGTTATAAAATATAATTATAGTGATTATATAAATAGGGACATTTTCTAAAGTAATTATCTATCGACCATGATAAGATCCACTAACATATTAAAGTTGTTAATTACCTTTTTCGGAAATAGAAAGCTTTTTTTACGTTTAATACAAACTTAATCTATATCTATATATATATATATTTTTTTTGAACGACAAATTTGGATCACTGACGGACCACTGCAGTATCATCGTGCCATCAGTGGAACCACCCGATCATATTCTAACACCAAGTCACCAATTCAGCAGGAAACCCAATTTTTCTGTGAAAACCCCCTTGTGAGATTCGAACCCAGGACCTTATGGTCACCGAGCCTTATCCCACCACAAGATGCCGCTGGGCCATTATGCCTTTGGCATCTATATATCTAATAAATCTATACATACTAATAAACAAAGTTTTGGGAAGAACACTTGTCATATATCTAGGTCTTCGTATTTTCATTTTCCCGCCTCTTTCCTATTAATAATCAACTCCACTATTTTAGCCAACAAAATTAATTATTTGTTTTAATTTTTATCTACATATTTTTAAATTTAAAACTGTGTTTATCATCAATTAAATTGTTCTATCACATATTTATGAATTCTATAAACTGAAAACAATTTTATAGCCATCTAATATCCAAATAAAAACGCTTTAATCATGTATTTACATATTCATATTGTTTTATTTTGACGAGTGTATGTGTTAACATGTTACATTATATTTTATTCAACCCGTGTAATACACGGGCTTTTAAAGATATAATTTTTTATTACTAAGTATATAACATTACATTTATTCAACCCGTGTAATACACGGGATTCTAATGTAGTAAATCTAATAAATAAGTAACTTATTCTATCACATGTCATAATTCTAGATCCGCAAGATTCTTTTTTAATTATTCTTTTTATTTTCTCCCGCTTCTCTTTCATGTCGCCACGTGTTATAATTTTAGCTCACCAAGATTATTTTTTCCTGCTTCTTTTCATTTTCAGTATTATCTATACATACTAATAAATCAAGATTTTGGGATGGATACTTGTCATATATCTAGGTCTCCGCATTTTCATTTTCTCGCATCTCTCTCCTATTAATAATCAACTCCACTATTTTAGGCAACGAAATTAATTATTTGTTTCAATTTTTATCTACAGATTTTTAAATTTAAAACTGTGTTTATCATCAATTAAATTGTTCTATCACATTTTTATGAATTCTACAAACTGAAAACAATTTTATAGCCATCTAATATCCAAATAAAAACTCTTTAATCATGTATTTACATATTCACATTGTTCCATTTTGACGAGTGTATGTGTTAACATATTACATTATATTTTATTCAACCCGTGTAATACACGGGCTTTTAAAGATATAATTTTTTTATTATTACTAAGTATATAACATTACATAACTTATTCTATCACATGTCATAATTCTAGATCCGTAAGATTCTTTTTTAATTATTCTTTTTATTTTCTCCCTCTTCTCTTTCATGTCGCCACGTGTCATAATTCGAGCTCACCAAGATTCTTTTTTCCTGCTTCTTTTCATTTCAGTATTATCTATACATACTAATAAATCAAGGTTTTGGGAGGGGCACTTGTCACATTTGTAGGTTTCCGCATTTTCATATTCCCACCTATCTCTCTTATTAATAATCAACTCCAATATTTTAGGCAACTAAATTAATTATTTGTTTCAATTTTTATTTACATATTTTGAAATTTAAAACTGTGTTTATAATCAATTAAATTGTTCAATCATATTTTTATGAATTCTACAAACTGAAAACAATTTTATAGTGATCTAAGATCCAAATAAAAACTCTTTAATCATGTATTTACTTATTCATATTGTTCAATTTTGACAAGTATATCTGTTAACAGATTACATTATATTTTATTCAACCCGTGTAATACACGGGCTTTTAAAGATATAATTTTTTTATTATTAAGTATATAACATTACATTTATTCAACTCGTGTATTACACGAGATTCTAACCTAGTAAAACTAATAAATAAGTAACTTATTTTGTCACGTGTCATAATTCTAGATACGCAAGATTCTTTTTTAATTATTCTTTTCATTTTCTCCCTCTTCTCTTTCATGTCGTCACGTGTCATAATTTTAGTTCACCAAGATTATTTTTTTCTGCTTCTTTTCATTTTCAGTATTATTGCTTTATTACAGATTTAAAATTTAAAACATAATTTTATAATTCCTAAATCTTAATTACTAACTATTTAATTTTTTCTTTATTCAACCCGTGTAATACACATGTATCTAACCTAAATTTTTTGTTTATTTTTTTTCCAAACTTTTGTTGATGATGTCTACGCAGAATTTAATTTAATTTAATATTTTCTTTTGTTTGAACCTTCCAAAATTCTAGCAAGAAGAAATTATAATTCACTCATACATGTTCATGGAGTTTAATAAAACCACGTGGGATTAGCACATGCATCTAACCACATAATCTTAACTAACCACTCACTAATTAATATTTGCTTTTACAAGTTCTCAATTCATCATCACTAAACACACATATTATTATACATTTGTAGATGCATAAATATTCAACCAATACTCAAAACACAAATTCCTCAAATAACATTATTTTCATCTCAAGATTTTTGTTTGGCTTAATTTCATTCAATACAAAATATTGATAATTAAAGGTAAGAGTTTCTCAAGTTAAAATGTTTTAGTGGTGGTACTCTTAAGATTTGGATACCTATGCTAACAAGTATTCAAACTCTATTTGAGCGTTAACAAGTTACAATCAGGGTCGGCTCAACTTTATTAGCGGCCCAAAACGAATTATAAAATCCGTCCCTTTTTATAAAGATTTTTTTTCTTAAAATCATAACACATTAGAATATGATGATTCGTATTTTTGTATAGAGTTTCTTAACGATCACTAATCTAAAACTAACAATATATAAAAGCTGCCACGAGGTGTTTTTAGTTGGATCCTTGAAGGATAAAGAAATTAGGTATGAATGATGAGAATTCAATTGTTTCTGCTTATTTTTACTTTTTAATAATTATGTGGGTTATGAGCTATGACTTTGCTAAGTGGAGTACCTTTTTTTTATCCAATAAAACATATTCAAGTAATATTAGTTTATATTATCTTGTATTATTTTAATTATTAAATGCCCAATCTAATATATTACTAGTCCTATTATTGCTCCACGTCAATGCCGTAACTAGCAGTAATAGTGATGAAAATGAGAGTGTTATGTTTTGCAATGTTAAAGTAATATAACGTAAAAATAATAAAAAAATAAGGTTAATAAAAACTGGAAAAAACCAAATAAAAAAAAAGTTAAAAGAAACCTCACCTCCCAGGTTCGAACCCGGGTAGGTGGGGTGGATGTGAGGGAGCTTCCAACTTGCGGCGACCACCAGGCCAAGGTAACCTTAGTATTATATTCCCAACGAAAAGTCTTTAATTTTTTTTTGAACGACAACACCTAGATGTTCTAGGATAATTGAGTTTTCCCGGGACAACACCTAGAACATCTAGAACAGCCCACCCTAGGAGAAACCCCCCAACTGGATAAACCCGTTGACCTGGTCACAGACCCTTTTTTTTTGCTGTGGTCAGGATTCGAACCAAACAACTCTACTATAGAAAGTCTTGGGGCTACCATTACAGCAAATGACCAACGGTACGAAAAGTCTTTAATACAAACAAAAAATTGCCTAAAATGAAAAAAAACAAACAAATAAAACCAACCAATTGACACGTGACACGTGTACTCACCGCCAAAAGAACCATTCACGATTTTTTTACTGTTCACACCCTCTTGAATTGTATATAGTATATAGGTATAATATATTAGGGCATAGGAGTGAGGGTTGGGACCTAGTGGTAAAAGTGATGTCCCACAACAAAGAAGTTGGGTTCTAACCTTGTCCATGTCTAGGGGGAAAATAAATCACCGTTCAAAAAATATAGAGTAAATTATAAATTATATCCTTTAAGTTTATCGAAAATTGCACGTTATGTCATTTGGATTAAAAAATTACACTGTATGTGAAATAACCGTAATATATTATATAGATTTTAATTTCACAATTCTTATAAATAGTGTGACAAAATTTGATTGTATATAAAACATTTAAAAGTCAAAAATAAAAATTATCAAATTAGTTCTTTAATAATAAACCTAAATATGTCAAATAATAAATATTAAAGTATTGAAGGAATTTGCATGTAATTAGTTGCCGTATCAAAATACGTTTCAAAACCCATCCAGATTCCAGATTCCATATTCCTTAAATGTTAAAATTAATTGCCCATGATCAACGGAACTTCCCTTATCACCCGTTCAGACATCAAATCAAACCCTAAAGGCTAAAGCCCTCGTCAACAGCCTCCTCACACTCTCTCGGTCAATCGTCACAGACGACCGCTTCATTTGGCAGCAAACACGACCATACCGATTGGGCTACGAACGAAGGTCGTTGCCACCACAACAAACAAATGAGCCTAATGCAACTTTTTTTGTCAAAAAAAAGTTACATTAGGTGAAGTTGCATTAAACCTAATGTAACATTTTTTGTTACAGATACAATTTTTTTTTTCAAATGCAACTTCACCTAATACAACGTTTTTCTGACAAAAAAAAATTGTATTAGGCTCATTTTTTTGTAACGGTTCCATCGCCGACAACTGCTAGTTCCCTGTTCACGACCACCTCCATCGTCGAGCCACTCGTAATATGTTTATGAGGAGCAACGAACCACTGTAATGACCACTGGTGACTCCACATCACATCTTTGACACAAGGTACCGATACACTCTTCTGTAGTCATTTAGTACACCCACACTTAACATTACTATGCACCGAAAGCTAAAAATTCGGAGAAAAAGGAAGTGGCATTCCGAACGATTGTAGTACAGAAGGAAGAACATTTTGAAACGGGAAAATCACCAAATTAACCATTTGACCAAACCTAATTAACAATCAAATCATTAACTTTTTTTTACTAAAAAAATAGACCAATAGAGTATTGACACGTGACTGACATCTCCAAGTAGGAGATGCATAAGATTTATGGCATCTCCAAAAAAATAAAAAAAAAATAAAATAAAGTTAGGCTTCTCCTGCTTGGAGATGTAAAAGGTGCATGACATCGCCTGATAAAAAAGATTAAATATTAATTAATTAACCCATCTCCTACCTGGACATCGCCATCGCCCAACGACTCGATGTTACCACATCGACTGTTGTCGCATCTCCTCACATCTCCCACTACAAATAAATTAATTACCTAGTAACTTGTAATATGGAGTTTTCACCATTGGCCGGGTTAAACCCAACAGTAACCATGGTGTTTCAACCTACCACTTCTCTTTCTTTTTTTTCTTTCTGGTAAACTATTGATTGGCCCTTCACTCTTGAATTCATGACCAACCAAGTAGAGATTATTTAGCCATGGCATGGTTACCAAAACATGAATTAGTTTAAAGTATATGTTGGTGTAGTTAGTAACAACTCTAATTATGAAATTGTTAATCTAATTTATTTTATTTAAATAAGGTTAATAAATTATTTATTAACTTAGTCCAAAACGTAAATTGGTGAATTGAGAATGAGTATCATTCAAACATCGTAAATTGGTAGCATTCGATATAATGGATGAAAATAAATTTAATTTAAAACAACGCATGTGTAGGTTTACGCCACCGCTTGGAAAGGGTATAACTCTGTGATAATTATTGTAGCGGTTGCTTAAGGTATGGTTCTACTAGAAGTAGTGGATCACACTTCAACTTATGTTTTACATTCTTAAAATTTCGTGACACTGCGTTTAGCCTTATGCACTTGTTATGGTTAAATGCTTACAATATGATTTAGTATCTGCGTATATCTGATACATGATCTGTCTATCATGTTCATGATATTATTTGCCCTACACTAGCAAATAGTTTTCTTATTCATTATTATTCTTGTATGATTTTGTATCATCAATAATTAGATTTGCTTGACTAGGTGCTTGTTAAGGATTAGATCTCGTCACACTTATTTGTATTATTGATTAATCATTGATTACGCTTACTTGACTGTTAGGGATATTTTACTTTACACTAGTTGTTCTAAATTGTAATATATGACCTGTAATCTGAAATTCTGATATCTAAGCACACTTTCTATGGGAGTTTCATAGACTTGTCATTGCGACATAGATGGCATGGCATCATCTGTGGCGGTGTAATTAGACCACGGCGTCTTCATTTTATCTGTGTGTTCAGAGAAGCACTTAGCCACATCTATTATCTGTTAGGAGACGTATGAATCGATCATAAGATATATCTGAATGTGGTGGATGGTGAGTGTATGCCAACATCCCATCACACACATCTGGTACTTAGGGTCTGTAGCCATGTGTACACCATGGTTACTATTATTGTTCTGTTATCTGGCTCATTAGGTATTTTCGTTAATCCGTATGTACTGATCTCTCTGAAATCTGAAATTTGTTAACAGTGATATATGTTAACATTTAATATGAATCCGTTAATCTAAGTCATGTTAAACGGCGGACTCGTTAATCTGGATCTGAAATCTGACATATGGAATCGATAATATATTGCTCTGACATGTTAATCTGAAATCTATAAATTGGTAGTCTACATATGTTATCCTGCTAATCTGTGTGTAGTTTTAAATTATGTTGATTAGAGTAATGTAGTTAGTATTAAAATAGTTAATCTTCTCATCTGTAGTATATTGATCAAGATTATGTTAGGAAGTTTGTTAATATGAGGTCTTTTAAGTAATCAACTAACCTAAGATCTATCAAAACATCTGCTAATATGATATATGTTAAGTGATCAGCTAATATGACATCCGTTAAGTAATATGCTAATATGAGAGTTGCATAGTAATTTAATAATCTGAGATTGTTAAGTACTATGTTAACTAAAGATCTGTTAAGTAACTTGTTAATCTGAAATACGGTAATCAACTAATATTATACTATGTTAATAGGTAATTTATGAATCCATAATTAAGAAAGTATAAATTGGAAATCCATAAACCTTTGTATCTAAAATCCGAAATCCGTTCGTTAATTTTCTAATATGTCCATATGTAATTTTTATTCCCGAACCTGTTAATTTATTGTTCTTTTATTATGTTCCTTTAAAAGCTAATAATTTGTTATTATGGAATTGAAATATGAAATCTATAATTGTGTAAGTCTGTTATTATGTTCATGTGTTTAATATGTTGTATATTATGTTCATGTGTTTAATATGTTGTATTATATTATACACACGTGTGTATGTATATATACTGTAACAGATGTATTCGTTACGGTATTCGTGTCAACTCCCTTTCATTTATTCACTGAGCTCTCGCTCAGGCGCATTGTTTCTTTCGAGGCAGGTACTCAAGGTTATCTTGGTATTCTGGGAATAATGCATTATAAGATGGATCAAAAAAGAACAAAAGAAGATGAAAGGTCAAGATAGTAATAGATGTAGATGAGGATAACTAATAGTTTTTATTATTGTATATATTAAGTTCAAGTTGTATTTAATTAACATTTAATTGTCTTTGATTATGTAAAAGTGACACGTTAGCCTTTTTTTCAGGGCGGGGGTATTACCATATGTCCTTTTTTGAAACTGTGTATATATTTTGTCCTTTCCACTAACTAACGTTAGTTTTATCTGTTAAGTCTACTCATGTGCATTGCACTTGAGGGCAATACGATAATTTTACGCATAAAAGACCAAAAATATAATTTAAAACCAAATTGTTTTAGAATATGACCATCTCTACCCCTTCAAACAGAGATCTAGAAGACTCGAAATCAGCAGCGGATTGCTTGAAAAATCTCGCACAATACAGTGACGGGGTTCAAGATTCAGAGAGAAAGCAACGCTTTTTCGTTCCGGTTCATATTCAATTTCATTCTGGTTCATCTTAAATGAGATCATAGGGTTGCTTCAACACAATCGTTTGAGCTATATGGGTCACCGGAGAGGGGTGCGTGTTTGGCCGGCGGTAGGGGGAGATGAGCCGGCGGTAGGGACGGGTATTAGTAGGTGAAATTGACATCAAATTGAATGTGTTCGGTAACTCGAACCTACTCCCACTTCATCTTCTTCACTCCTGCTTACGAACTTCCACCTTCACTCGCAATATGTACTGTGTAGATATAAGTTGCAGGTTTGCAATGATGGTGGTGCCACTGTAGCTGCAGGTTTGATGAAATTGTTCCATAGTTGAAGATAATGCCTCCTAAAATTTGATGAAATTGTTTCCACCTAAAATCCTAATTGAATTTAGGAATGGAGAAAGAGTAGAGAGAGGGAGTAGAGAAATAGAGAGAGAGTAGAGACAGGGAGCGCATAGAGAAAGAAGGTATGAGTCTAGGAAAAAAGTAGTTAAAAAGACTTTAATGCCCATAATGTGAGGGACACATTAGGGGTGTTATTCAGGTAATTTAATCGGGTTTCGGGTAGATCGGTTCAGGTTAATCGGTTTTTCGTGTGTGTAAATTTATCCGATAACCGATTCGAATAACATTCGGGTAGATCGGGTTCGGGTTAATCGATTTTCGGTTTAATCGGGTCGGGTTTCGGGTATGGACACATTGTTGAAAAAAATAAATGAATCAAGTTTATAAACTAAATGTTGGTATCATTGTTTCTTTAACTTCATGAAAAACTAAATGTTCGGCCATAGTAATAAGATTATAATTTGTAAATAGAAAGGTAAGAACAATTTTGTAATAATGATCTATTAATTTAGTGATATAGTAATAAGATTGTAATTTATAAACCATGTTTATAAATGTTCGGTTTATTCGGGTTAATCGGTTCGGGTTTTTGATGTTTGAAAGTCTAACCGAAACCCGACCCGAATAACAATCGATTTAAACGGTTTTTGGGTTAATCGGTTACGGGTTATTCGGGTACGGGTTTAATCGGTTCGGGTGAAGGTTATTCGGGTCGGGTTAACCGGGTACGAGTAAAATCAACGGGCCTAGGACACATGACCCGACTTAATGGTGTTTTTGGATGATAGTTAGTGAAAAGGACGAAATGTGTGTATATGTTTTAAAAAAATGACGTTCAGTGTAATTTTTTAAGCTAAAGGGCATAACGTGCAATTTCCTATAAACTTAAAGGACATAATTTATAGAGTAAATTACTATTTGAGTCGCTGAGGTTTGACCATTTTAACTATTTTATGTTTAAATTCGTTTTTTTTAACCCTGACGTTTTATTTTTCTTTTTGTTTGAGTCCAGACGACTAACTCCGTTTGATTTTCTGAAAAGACTAAAATACCCCTCAAGGGCTCAAATAGTTTTTTTTAACGGCGAACATTGAATGTTGTGACGTCACACCCCCCGTCACATGGGAGAGTCTCGTCCAACTCCGGCCAATATGTTGTCTTAACCGGGTCCACTTGACGTCAGAGTTGGAGAGCATCTAAGAAAAAATCCCACCTAATACGGCTCCTTCCGGGCTTGATGGAGAGCCAAGGCTCGAACCCTGGATCGGCGTGGGTAAAACACTGGTGCATCAGCCTAAGAACTAGGCTTCATTTGCATGCCTCAGAAATTAATGGTGATGGCAGGGATTGAACCCGGGTCCTTTGAGACTTCAGATCTCACCTCAACCACTACACCAGAACCTCTTTTACGGGGCTCAAATAGTTAAAAAAAAATCTATTTTAACCACCACCACCACCCGGCGACGGCCCACTACCAATAAAAAAATATAATTTGCATCAATCACACGTTACTCCAATTTTAATGCAAATTCATTCCTTTTTCCAATATACTCTTTTCATTTCTTCATCATTCCTGAATCGAACTGAAACTTTCATATCAGTTCCAATTAAAACCAAGAAAACCCTAAAATTCAATACTCGTAAACGGTGTAATCAGAGGTGTAATCGGAAGCCAAACTCATCAATTTATCTGTTAATTGAATCATTACATACATACATTCACCTGTAAACTCGCTATCTAACCCTAATTAAATCCATATTTGGGGATTTTGTTGATTGAACGTGTAAGAGGTGTAATCAGAGGGGTTTTATATGCGTCTATCGATGGAAACACCAGGTGTTAGCGTTGATTCCACGAATTCTGATAATCGTGCGAGTAATAATTCGAATTCATCAAATCCTTCATCTTCGACGATACAGAAGAGTTCCTCGCCGAGAACGGCATCGTCTAGTTCGTTTCCGGTAATTCGATTTCTCCAAGCACCTGTAACTACTTTAATTGTGGGTGTTGGGAAAAAAAAAGGGGTTTGTCGTCCATGTCGCCGGTAGAGAAATTCCGATGGGAGCCGGGAAGCGAGGTCGGCGAGAACGAACTTCAAATCTGAAAAAGATAAAAATACGAGTAAACCCACTTCAGATCTGATTAGGGTTCTTCCCCGTCGTGACGCCGGTATCGATCCGTGAAAAAAATAAGAATTTAGGGGGTATGGGTGTGAAGAAGATGGTGCTGGTGGCGGCGGTGGAGCTCGCCGACGACAGTGACGGTGGTGGTCGCCGGCCAACTCATGATGTATAAATATATGTATATATAATAACTATTTGAGTACATAGAGGTATTTCAGTTTTTATAGAAAAAATTTAATAGAAAATTAAACGGAGTTAGTTATCTGGACTTAAACATAAGGAAAAATGAAATGTCAGGGTTAAAAGAGACGAATTTAATCATAAAGGACTCAAATAGTTAAAATAGTCAAACGTCAGGGACTCAAATAGTAATTTACTCAAAAATATATATTAGGGCACACGGAGTCATTTCACTTTTTTCACTTTCCCGCCCATGCCACGTCAGCGTCACTTCACCATTCTTCTCATTTTCCACATTTTTTTAGGGGATACTTTCCCATTGTTCCCACATAGCCTTACGCACCAATGTATCTACCATTATAAAAACATATATTTTTTTAATTATAGTAATGTTATACTCGAATTAAAGATATTAAATGTTTGATTTTATGGTATATTTAAAAAATAATGAACTATATAAAATTTATTTACATTTAGAAAATAATAAAAATAAATAAAAAGTCTAAGAATTGTGACTATTACTTTTTTACCCCTCTCAAGTCTCAACCATGACTAACTTCTATTTTATTATAAAAATTTCATTGTTTCATATTAAATTTTAGTTTACCTTAATTAGTGATCTAGATTACTTCTCAAGCTTCTCATGATATTACGTGTGTTTGAGAATCTACAATGCAAACGTACGGTTTATGTTTGAAAGTTAGTTATGATATGAAGTAATATTTAATTAGTCTACTAAACCCACTACACTCCTTACCTCTAGATTGCTTTATATATTTTTTCTATTTTAATTCATATTTTTTTAAATCTAGAAAATTATGCTGTTCAAAATAAGAATATATCTTTTTTGTTTGTATAATAAGATATCTTATTAAGTACATAATTTTTAATTTCATTTTTGGGGTATTAATCAATTTCGTGAATTAGACATTACTAAAATTTGTTAACGAAAACAGAGACTACTACCATATCTGTATTTTGTAGGATTTGAACTCTCAATTTTTTTATTATAAATCACACTACTTAACCACCCTGATGTGTTCTTAGAGACCGAGACTACTATTCTAAATAACACACACTATTTTTTATAATAAAAAGGAGTAAATTAGAATTTAAAAGATCAAAAACGTTTTACATTAATTTTTCTGAATGATGAAACAACTTTAATGTTACTTTAATAGATAGTATATCTAATTTTCTTTGGTTCATATGGATTTATAACCATGTTGCCCCTTCATTCAAACCATTCAGGTTCAAACCTTCTGTCTCTAGTACAGTACAGGGACATATGATATAACCAGACGGGTTAACAATTAGTTGTGGTTAAGTGAGCATTTAATAATTAGTTAAACATGTATGAACAATACTTTCTTCCCTAACAAAGTTTTACAGTCTCCGAACTCAATCTAAAAAGAAATTCAAAGACATTTAAGTTGAAATTGAAATCACCTTAAAAAACACATACGAAGTTACGAAATAAATTTAAAATCTTAGATCTACACAAGAAAAAAAAACAAAATATTTCAGTGACTCGTCTGGTAAAAGAATTTCCAGTGACCCAACCAGGTAAAAATCGTCGTGTTGACATACAAAAACTGAAAAGTAAAAAACAATTGAAGGGTCCTCATGATTAATCTTAATGGAAAAACACAAACATGCTAATCTTGTAGATCAATGAATTATTAAATAACCTTGTGACAATATGTAAAAAAATCAAATGACTAAAATTGCAAATTAAAAATAATACATAGAAAAAATAATCCATTTTAATTTTTTTGCTTGATGCAAAGTTGTGTTTTTGATATAATATCTTGATGAAGAAGGTTTCCTAGTAACCATCGTTGAAGCTTCCTTGTTTAATGGTGACAATAGTGTCTGCCATTTAAAAGATTAAAATTGAAGGTCCCATGAAAACAAATTTTATGATGTTACAGTTTTAGATTATTTTTATGTTCGTGTTTAACACCAGGTGTGTTCTTTTTGTGTACTAAAATATTCTTTTCAGGTGTGTTCTTTTTGTATACTAAAATATTCTTTTGTTTTGACCTGTTACCAAACCCGCTTGAACCATCCATACAAGATACCCAACTCACTAACCAACTCTCTCAAGGTTATAAATTTTTTTAATGAAAAATGCCCCGATTTTTTAATTCGTTTTAGGCTCTCAAAAAGGTTAAGCCGTCCTGTTCGCTTGTACAATATTTTTACAAAATTGTACCTTAGCATTTCAATAATACCACAATCTTTTGCCAACTAATACACATTGTGCATAAATAAGCACAATGCTGGTTTCCATGTTTAGAGATTATCAAAAGAATAATAATAAATTGATGAGATCTTAGTAGAATTGATTGAATGTACACAAACACATAGAAATTATATAATTCAAAATGATAAACATAAAATTAAAATATAAAACTTGGGTAAATATGTCAAATTTGATGTGTAAATTCTGATGGTAAAGTGGTGTACCTTCCAAACAAATGGTTGTGGGTTCAAATCCTGCACAGTGCATATGTTGATTTTAAGAGTACAGTAGGTGTAGAGTAGAGAGTGTGTGTTCACGGTAAAAAAAATAATAAATGAGGAAACACCACTTCTAACAAATGTACAACCTTTAAGACAACGTCGTTTATTATTATAAATAAATTAACGTTGTTATAAGTTTTAAGACAAATTTTATAAAATAGCAACCTATTTGATTTATTGTTCCACTAGCTTAGAACCCGTGTCTATACACGGGGTGAAAAAATATCAATTTATAAAATTCTTAAATCTTTATGTATATATTTTACATGCGTAAAAATGTATTACATATACTAAGGATAGAAAAAAAATTTCAAAATATGTAAAAATTAATATATAATTGGGTTACGAAAATACGTTAATTACTATTTAATGTAATTTGACTTTCATTTACTATTTGATTGAAAATAAAAGTTACATAATTAGAATTTAAGGTTTCTTATAATAAGGGATAATTTAAAATAAATGTGTTTTATTATTATTTTCTTTAAAAAATATTATTATTAAAATATAGAGATGTATTTAATAAGAGAGAGATGCGAAAAAAAATGATGAGAATGAATATAAAGTCGACACGTGTCATGAAAAAAACTTTATTTATTATATAGTATAGATTTTAAATTTTTAATAGTTATTATATAAAAAATGTGTGTATCTTCAAATAGAGGTGCACAAAAAAACCGGTTTTTTTTTACCCGGTCCAAATCGGCAAACCGGTTTGGGATAAACCGGTTTGGAGCAAACCGGTTCGGGTTAGGCTAAAACCTCCGGTTTGAAGCATTTAGGAGTATATCGGGTTGGGGACCGGTTTGTGTGAACCGGTTTGGAAAACCAGTTTGAACCGGTTTTTGCGTTGGCAAAAAACTAGCCGTTGGGGAACGGATTTATACCGTTGGGTCGATTTTGGCCTTTTTTGGCCCAATTTGCACTCTTAAAACACTATAAATAGATGAGGGGTGTTTAGGGTTGATCACACCTCTCTTTACACTCTCTAATCTCTAAAACCGCTCTTTAACCGCTCAGAAACGCTCTCTAAACTCTCTCTAAACTCTAAAAAAAAGTATGACAAGTTTTGGTGTTGGTGGTTCCTCAAACGAAGTTACCGTTGTGGAAATTCGAACTTTCCAAAGACAACGCACAAGAATAATCAAACAATATTCCAAAAAATAAAAATATATATTGTCATTTGTAATGTTTTACAATTTTATAATTTTATCTTTTCATGTCTTTTAATTTCCGAACTTTCCAAATATTAATAAACGTTGAACTTTATGTTTTATATTTGTTATTTATTTTTTTTTATATTAAAAATATAAAATTTATTTGAATTTATTTATTTTTTTTAATAAAAACCGGTTTACCACACAAACCGGTTTGTAACCAACCCTAACCGGTTTGACCAGTTAGTCATTCTCCACCTACGAAACCGGTTTAACCCGAACCGGTTTAGGCCCAAACCGGTTTTGACTTTTCGTTGACCAAACCGGTTCGGGTCAGGTTGAACCGGTTTGGGTTAAAAAACCGATT
The DNA here is from genome assembly GCA_023525975.1 of Smallanthus sonchifolius. Taxonomy (NCBI): domain Eukaryota; kingdom Viridiplantae; phylum Streptophyta; class Magnoliopsida; order Asterales; family Asteraceae; genus Smallanthus; species Smallanthus sonchifolius. The sequence goes on from CM042023.1 coordinate 25,462,302, forward strand.
TGTGCACCACTATCTTCAAACATGACGTGAATTATTTATTCTAATATCACCATTGTATTAAACCACTTCAAATAGGAATATTTCATCTTTAGCCTTTAACCCAACCGATCTCATTATTGGGCCTTGAATAGATGGTTCTTGATTACATTCTTCAGCCCAAATTTTATGGGCTTCGTTTGTTGATTTATTATTATTTTTTTATAGTGGTTTGAAGTTTAAAAGAATGTTCATTACTTCGTTTGTTGTTTTATTAATTTGCAAAAGATAAGTACGTAAAACTTTTTAAAAATTATGGTTTAAAGAATGTTAATCTTGCTTAATTGCCTAATTTGTAAATTATGGTTTCATAACTTGTGATAATATCTAAGCCATACTTTAAATTGTTGAATTTATTAAATTGATGCAAAACATGTTGCTAACGGAAAATACTAGGGGTGTTTATAGTTCGGTTTAAAATCATGAAGCCGCTTAAAGCAGAGATTGGGTTGGTTTTGCGGTCGGTTTTTAACATATAAAGACTTCACTTGTGTATTGTTTAGCTACTTTGTTTATGCACATGTATTTACAATCTAATTTGGAATCATGAGTATGAAAATAACTTGAACCTCTGAACTTGTGTTTTTGGCAATCTTGATCCATTATTTGGTTGAAGCTTGTAAAAGTAGCTAAACCGTGCAAGAAACTAACATACTCAAAAGCTTATAAAGTAAAAAGCTTATAAAGTAAAGACATAGAAAAACGAAACCGTTAAAAAGGTAATCATTTACGAAATACATAAATGCACCTGGAACTTTATAAAAGAAAAAGCAAAACTTTTACGCAAACTCACGCGTTGCAATGAATTAATTAGTAATATTTCAAAAACTTTATAAACAAAAATGAAACCGTAATAAAGTTCAACCCATTGTGAAATTGATTTTTTTCGGTAATCGTAACCGAATCAAGAAACGGATTTACTCTTGAAATTGATACACGTTATATTCACTCACCTCACCCTCCTTGGCCGATTGACTATCGCACCTCTGTGATCTCCACCAAATTAGATTCAAATCTTGGAAACTTCCCCAATTCCCCAACCATTCAAAATTTTCAAAATAAATAAAACTGTTACCCCTGGTTTTGCGATGTTGGGAGATGCTTGGTAGCTTGTCCGTGTCGTATAGCTGGTGCGGCTTTGTGACCGCGACGGCCGTGTCATAGATGTGAGGCGGCGAAATCCACGGATTGTTACAACGGCAAGACCTATCGTGAAGAAAGGAATTCATGCGGATATACTTGGATCCAGTTTTGACCCAGTAAAAAAAATGAATTTATAGTGGTCACTAATTATTGCACGTATCTATCAAATTTGTTTTGTTCAACTCCCTTGTAAACGAACTAAAAGTTCAGTGAACCGTTCATGAACGGTTCGTCAGAAAGTTTGTTTATTTTCGTTCATTTAATAAATGAATAAAAAAAAACGAACAAACATGAACATAATTTTTTATTCATTTAATTAAACGAACGAACATGAACATATGTGTCGTTTGTTCATTTACGTTCGTGAACGTTTGTTTATGTTCGTTCATTTACGTTCGTTTATTTACATTCATTTATGCTCATTCATTTATGTTCGTCAGTTTACGTTCGTTTAAATATTTATTCAAATTTATTTATTACTAATATCAATTTAAAATCAATTTGATTTTCATAGTTTAAAACCCTTAAGCCTATATTAAAATCAATTTAATATATATTTTACTTTTAAAAGGTTGGATACAAAGATGATGATACTTTAAACTTTAATTTAGATATTTACGTTTACTTTTAATTGGTGTTCGTTTGTATTTGTGAACCGTCCGTTTAGAATATTAATAAACGAATATGAAACGACACTACATGGGACATAAATGAAATATCGTAAAAGTATAGAGTTAAATGCGGAAGCGGTTTATGTCAACTAGTTACTGCGCAAAACAAACGCGACTAAGTTTAGTTTAATAAAACAAGTGAATTGTTTTAGATGTTTGCATAAGAATGCAATGACAGTAGGACTACATGCATGTCCTAGGTGTGCAACCTGTGCCTTAGCGACCTGAGAAACATGTAAGAAAAAGTGTCAACACGAGTTTGGTGAGTTCACATGTTTGTAAGTAAATAAAATGTTGTGTGTTTGCAGGATCCACATACGTAAGTCACACCTATTGCTACCTAGACAATGTACAGGTTACTCTAAGCGCTCGCAACCGAAGCTGACTGTTTGCGTTTGCTTGCCTCCTGCCAGGTCTATCAACTCTAGTAATGTGTTTAGGCCAACATTTTGTTGGAAACCAGACCCAAGAACACGAAACACAAGATTTGATCTCAACTAAGATCGACTCTTTTATTAATATTGAAAACCAAACCACATTTACAATTAATCCCTAACCATCTATTTATAATAAACCCTATACTAATCCTAATCCAACTCAAACTTAATTAAATAATCAAATAAATGATAACTCACTTCTAGTCTAATACGAACTCAATCAAACAATTAATAAACTAATATTAATAATTATCTACAATCAAGATTAATCCTTCATTTTCCCCCTTAATCTTGATTTGTACATCCAAACCGCTTGGGTCTTCCATGCCATTTCCGAACTCACCCTTCACAGGTTTCTTCTACACAGGTATCGCACCTTCATCCGCAATTTGAATCACTCAAATTCTTCACACCGTTTCACACGGTCTTCAATCCTGTTTCACACAGAACTTTCTTGATCTATCACAGATCTTCTTCCACGCAGCTCTCACAGCCTTTTTGAACAATCTCTCACAGATTGGATGTATTCTTTACTTCATTTGAACCGCTCGCTGGTTCTAATACTTCTTCACTGGTATCACACCGTACCACCCTGAATCACACATGTAAACACTTTACAGATCCATCAACACCCTTCACGGGTGATTGATCCTTCACTCAATCTAAATCGCTCAGATCGATATCTTCCTTGGTTGACTCGCACAACCCTTCGTTGTTTGGCTGTCACAATCGCTACTCATCACCACCGGACAAACAACTAACACCACTGCTGCTTGCTCGAACACCTACCAACAGTTTTTTTTTTTGAAAGACTCCCACTAGGTTTATTAATAACAAAAAAAACTCTTCCAAAAAAAACTAAAATAAAACTCCTCCATTGGTGTGGAAGACTTGCTGGCCTTTTCCTTTCCCTCTTTAGCCGCCAACAAAAAAAACCCACAAAAGTTAAAGGCATGTCTCGAAAACCGTGACACACCAAAAACTCATCGTGTTGTTCACCTAGAAATTCGAAAAACATCCCAGAAAACCTCCTTGTTGTTGCTACTCTCAACTAGAAGGAACAGACTGAAACCTGCTTATTTTCTCCGATGATTCCAGCCACAAAAGAATCGTCACAGCAGCCTAAAGGCTGCTGTCTTCTCGACTTCACGTTACGACTCTCAAAACGATCTTTAACCTGGATCTTATACCAATTGTTGGAAACCAGACCTAAGAACACGAAACACAGAATTTGATCTCAACTAAGATCGACTCTTTTATTAATATTGAAAACCAAACCACATTTACAATTAATCCCTAACCATCTATTTATAATAAACTCTATATTAATCCTAACCCAACTCAAACTTAATTAAATAATCAAATAAATGATAACTCACTCCTAGTCTAATACGAACTCAATCAAACAATTAATAACTAATATTAATAATTATCTACAATCAAGATTAATCCTTCACATTTCACACGTTCGACCTCCAATCGAGTTAGCGCGACTAACGCGGGTGGGGTTTGTCAAACCCAGTAGTACTACTAAACATTACCTCGTTAAATCCATATTAACGGTCCGATGTATGTGAGGACTTTCAGTGATAGTGTGTAACACTTAAGTACACAAGTGGTAGTGAAATACTATGTGATCCATGTTTGTTTGTGTGCATGTTTCTCCCCAACGAAAAAACAAGTAAAAGGATGCTTGTCTTTAAGCATGTTTCTCCCCAACGGGAAAACAAGTAAAAATGATGTTCGTTTGTATGCATGCTTCTCCCCAACTGGAAAACAAGTAAAATGATGTTCGTTTGTATGCATGTTTCTCCCCAACTGGAAAACAAGTAAAATGATGTTCGTTTGTATGCATGTTTCTCCCCAACGGGAAAACAAGTAAAATGATGTTCGTTTGTATGCATGTTTCTCCCCAACGGGAAAACAAGTAAAATGATGTTCGTTTGTATGCATGTTTCTCCCCAACGGGAAAACAAGTAAAAGAATGCTCGTTTGTATGAAAACAGGTAAAATGTAGGTCCCTGGAGCCTTGTCGCGCAGTGGAAATACACGGATCTGTTCAGTGATTTGTGTGGGAACAAAGAAAAACGAGACAGAGAGAAACACGAACATAAAGAAGAGAATCAACACAAAAACGATACGTAATCCATAACAACGAAGTCATCTCACATTACATACCAAAGAAGTACACATCTCTCGTCTACGCTCACGGTCCAGGGGCGGGAGAGCTCATCCCGCCCGGACACCTCTCGACCTAGTTCCCAGAAGTTCCACCTACAAATGAAGACATGTCTTCTATTTATAGTGGCAGGAACACTACCTGCATACTTGACTAAGTATGCAGGGCATTGGTCATGCGTACTTCCTAAGTACGCAGGACCAACTGGTGAACAAGCTAAGTACGCAGGAACACCCTCCTGCATACTAGCCTAGTACACCGATACATAGAATTTAATATATAGCTACTAAAACATGCTTCTATAGACTCCCTCTTAACTATAGCATCAAATTTTATCTATCACTAACACTGATAATCATCAGTTTACAAAGAATGTCCTAACAGACTCCCTCTAAACTAATGACATCACGTGTCTTCTGGTGAGACTTGATCTTCTGGCATTCCACTTGAGATCTTCAAATCTTCAAACTTCAGTCTTCAGTTGCCGAGTGTTGACAAACCCGACTCCCTCCTAACTGTAGCTTTCATTGTAGACCAAACCAAGTGCTTCAATAAGAACCAACTAACCCAACACAACTCATTGTAGTTCATCCTCTCAGCAGTAACAACCTCCACCTTGGCCTAGAATTCCTCCAAATCAGCTGGCATATGATAGAGAGTTTGAACTTCCAATAACCTGCATCTAACTAATCAGCTTCCATAGGAATTCCAGTAAGATAAACTTTAGTCTTCACACCAGATGTGTCCAACTCTATCCTGTATCTTCACGAGTCAACCAAATTTTCAAAGATGTTCATTTCCAATTTCCCCTTTCAATGTAAGCTTCTCCCGACTAGACCAGAAACAAGGGAACGTTTCCTATCCCATCAGCAAATGATAAAAGGTTCCATCTTCAACTAATAATCCAACGAATATCTAGCTTTATCTTGAAAACACACGATTGAATCAAACACAAAATCATGCTCAGGAGTGATCATCTTATATCCAAAGTCCAACATTCTTCAATTAGATCTTCATTCCTGGTTCACACCTCCTAATCTGTATACATTCACCGCGGTGAAGTTCCATAACTAGGTTGTCTATCTGGATTAGATCTTCATTTCTCGTTTTTTTTATTAATTCCAAGTTTTTTTTTCACTGAATAATTTATTTATAATCATACAATTATAAATCCATTTATTTATCACACTTAAAGTAACCTGTATAGTTGTTTAAACTTTTTACATAAAATTGTTTCTTTATTTAAAATTTATTCTGTATTAAAAAAATGTCACACAAAATTCTACAATGACGTAAATATTTTTTGAATGTAACACGTCTTCAATATTTTTAATAAAAATGATTCAAAAATTTATAAACATTTTTAAAATTCGAACTACAAAATATATTTGAGCAAAAGCAGGGTCAAAAGATAATTATTAATTATTATGACACCACACAACATCCGTCCTTGTGGGCCCCTATCAGTACCCTTACGGGCCCATTTTCATCGTCAGTTACATTTCCAGATCATTCAGTTATGGCAGAAGGATTCAGCTACGGCCTAACGACCTTTAACTCTCCTACACCGGTGGCCACGCTAAGATCTTAACCGTCCATCGGAAAATCAATTTCTCCAACCTGTCATGGCGAGATCATTGAATCTGGATTTTTTATTCGGGTTCGATAAAGAATTATATCTATGTTAAAGGACAACCTTCATGAATAACGGCACCCTGCTTGTCACGTGGCAACAGGGGATTGAACATACTTTGAAAAAAAAAAACTGGAACTAAAGCGGATAGATAGAAATAATTGAATAGTTGCATTAGAGAAGTGTATACAAAGATGAAACTTGGTGCACGTGTCGAGGTTAGATTTTGGTCTAATGAACATGCGGGGTCTCCGATGCAACGGTCGACTGGGTGAACCTGCTATTATTCGATAAAGATTCCTCAAAACCCGGGGAACAATGGAGCTCCGAACTATTATCCGGGAACTTACCCGGACTCGCTTGTTTACCGAATACCCGCAAATGCAGGTGGATACTTCCATACTGGATTGCACAATTTCTACCTGAAAATATTTAATTTATTTTGATTTTTCGTTAACCGGTGTCTATTAATGTATTATTTTAGTAGGTTCATTGTGTGAAAAAAATTATTTTTTCTTTTAACTTTATGATATTATTTATATTTTGTATATGGTAAAGTATATATATACAATTATAATGATATTATTTATTTATGATGACGTTTATATGTATGTAATGTATCATATTTTAATTATAGTAGTTGTTATATAAATAAAAATCATACAAGAATTATAATGGTAAAAAACAAAAGAAATGTACTTGAAAATCCTAACGGGTATTTTTTAACAAAGTAACGGGTATACCTATACCCCCGGATATACCCGATACCTGACGGGTAATTACCTGATAAATACTCGACGGATATTGGGCCGGGTATGGGACAAGATTTTGCAACCGGGTATGAGACTAGGATTACCAATACCTAACCTGAACCGACCCATTGTCATCCCTAGAAATAATGTGGGTAAGCGGTAAAGCCGTTAGTACATAATTTTTATTTAAAAAAATAGGGTTGTTAAATTGTTACTTGTAATTTCTCATTCAAAACGGTGTAATATTATCGTATGAGTCAGTTCCTTCAAATTATGAAATATCGTAAGAGTATAAATAGAAATTGTTAAATTCGATCATAACTGAGTTGTTTATGAGCTAATCAAATTAGGCATCATAAATCCTCAAATTGAACTAAGGTTAATTGGTTAAACGAGTTCGAGACAAACTCAGAAGATTATTGAATAGATCAGCTCGCATCCGAGATACATGTATATATAATGTATAATAATTACATAATCAACATTATTATATATAGTATAATTACGATTATTGGAATTTAGAATAAATGGCTTCGGGTCAGTTTTGAGTCGATCTGCGAACACGTTTAGTTAAAGGCCGGGGTCGTGGTTCACGGGTTGATCCGTTTAACCTGCTTATTATTTATTCTTTTAATGTGTCCTACATGATAAATTAATATGATTAGGCAGATTATGCAAATACTTAAAACCTAAAAAAGAAGTTGACATAAGTTTAAACGTAATTGTTTTATATACATTTATATTTATGGTTGTAAATTTGTAATGTTTAAAGCATTAATATGCAAAATTATAAAAAAAGAATCGGGTTAAATGCGTCGTATTCGTGTCAATCCGTAAATACTCGTGTCATGTTCGAGTTCGTGTTCATGTATCTGACACGATTTTTAGATTCGTATTGTATGCGGGTTCGTGTCAAGTTGAACTCATCAAACCCCGCACACAACCTTTATTCCATTACGAGACCTGTCCTTTTATTCGACATTATTTCCGACTCACGACATTCCATATTATTTTCGGGATGTTACACAATGAAGTTAAAAGTCAAAAGTCTCACTCTTTACATTTTTCAGAAGGTCAAATCTTTAACAACAAAGAAGAATTAAAATTCGAACTTGATAAGATTTGCAGTACTGAATGTTTCGAGTATAAATTTGACAGATCTTCGAAAACCAGATTCGAGGCTTCATGTCTTAACTTTGGTTGCGAGTGGCGTATCAAGGCGTATGTGATTGAAAATACCAGCTGTTTCCAAGGGAGATACTTTAAAGATCAACACTCATGTTCAAGAACTCGGAAGTATCCCCCTATCTACCAAGCAAATAAAAAGGTGTTGGCTGACTTGATCAAAGATCAACTGAAAGACAGTGGGCGTATATACCATCCGAAAAAATTGTGACTAATATTAAAGAGAGATTCAAAATCAATATATCTTACTCTAAAGATTGGGGAGCAAAATCTTTCGCGCTTGAACTGTTGATGGGTCCCCTAAGTATTCATTGCCACACTTCTTGTCTATTATCATAATTTGAAAAAACAAACTCAGGTACATTTACACATACCTTAACGGACACAACAATAAGATTTGAAATGTTATTTTATTGCTATTGGTGCGACGGTTAAACCTTAGAATGAAAGGAGGGAGTTGCCCATGAGGAAGTCGATTGAATGGTGATGGAGGTGTAACAATGGAGAAAATGGTGAAGGAATCCGATAGAATCGAGAGGGATGCGATAGAATGGGTAGGGACCGATACTTTCAAGAGAGGAATTCAAACTCGGTCAAAAAGTTGGACACGTGTCACACCTTCATTGGCGGAAGAAAAGCGGCGATACTTAGGTCAAATCCCACCGCCATTTTTTTGAAAATATCGCCCCTAATGTATCGCCATTTTTCTGAAAATGTCGCCCCATGTATTGCTACCTTCCTAACATAACGCTACTAGGTATCGCCCCAAGGTACCGCCACTTTTCTGAGCTATCGCCTCAAGGTATCGCCACTAGGTTGTTTCGCCGGATTTTGACATATCACCCAAGATATCGCCGTTCTCTCACAAGCCAAAAAAATATAATTCAATAATGATCTGTTAGTTTTTGGCGATACAATATGTGACTGTATCGCCATTTTGAAACATTTTGGTAATTTTTTTCGATCAATGGCTAGTCTCGTAAAGTGATTTGGTCAAAAGGCCAATCTAGTGATTATCCCTATATTTATTCGGGATAAAGACATCAACCCTTATCAAAGCACTATTAAACTCGTGTAACCCAAACATGACTCGTGCAACCCATTTATCTAAATAAGGTCATACGGAGTGACATGTTGATGAATTGTAAATAGGTTGTAATCAAGTTATAAACTCACTGTAATAAATGGTTTAAACATGTCCTAAGCACTTTGATAGGTTGAACTTATAAAAAATATTTTTTTCAATTTATTTTAATATAAGTAACTTGCACTGAAAGTGTGTTCGCTAGTTGTTAAAGAGTTGATTACATTGTCAAATCTATTTCTTACTAAGATCAAGTGGTATACCCGTGTGAGAGGGTGGAATGAGAGGGGATCACGGCGTGAGGGGGATTGTAACACCACCCCCTTGATGGCGTGAGGAGGGGGAGTGTGAGGGTTTGCCGTGAACTTCTTCACGTATAGGAGAGCACATAAATCAATTTTTGAAACGGTAATATGACCGTTCGACGGTCAAATGGAAAAAAAATTATTTTTAATAACCCACTATAAATATATATATATATATCTCCTTTACCTATAAATTACACAAATAATCATACTATTCTCCTACAACTTTATACTTATTTTTATAAAAATGTCTTCATCTTCAAGCGACGAAGCCCGAAATATAATGTTCCGTGCTTTTTCAACGGCGGCACTTCAGTGGTGGCAAGAAGCTGAATCCTCACAACCTATAAAACGAAGTGCTCGTCTTAATCGTGATCGAACGGCTTCTAACAAACTCCTACACAAATACTACTTTGACGAAGGGTGTACTTACAACGAGGTGCAATTTAGTACCCGGCTTAGAATGAGCCGGAAATTATTTTTAATTAAAAATAATTTGGAGAGAGAGGTTCCTTGGTTCCGCTAACGGGTAGATGCAAGAGGTAGGATTGGTTTTATGTCCGTGCAAAGGTGTACCGTCGCGATTCATCAAATGACGTATGGCACCGCAAGTGATTCATTCGATGATTACTTGAAGATGTCTTCCCGAACTATCAGGTCTTGTATTTACAAATTTTCTAAAGCTATAATTAAATTGTATCATATTAAATATTTACGTAAACTGTCGGCTAGCGACATTCAACAATTATATGAGGCCCATGAAGCTAAACATGGCTTTGTCGGGATGCTCGGTAGCATCGATTGTACGCATTGGAAGTGGAAAAATTGTCCCAATGCGTGGCGAGGTCAGTTTTCACGCGGGGATTGATCGGTGTCGAAGGGACCGGTCAAAGATAAAGAATTAGAGTGTCCTAATCACCTTAAACTAGTTAGGGTAAAAATGGTGTCGAACCACGAAGAGTTTGTGGTCGGTGCTTAACTTCAATTGACAAAGTGATTTATGAAGTTGCAATGGGTCTTTCTGACCAAACACAAGCAATGGTTTAGGTGAAACTTATCAAACTCAACAAACAAGGATTATCAAGTAACAATTATGATCAATAGTAATCAAGTACCAAACAAACGATTTAGATTGTAACAATAATTAAAAAGGAATCACGCCCGGCTTTCAAGTTCACAAGTAATTAGGGATTATCATACCAACATATGAGTTCAAGCAATCAAATGGTTATCTAAATCAAATTGACCAAATCTAACCAAGAACATCAACATTCATACATCATCGGCAAATAGTGTAAAACAATATTCACGAATGAAATCGAGACAAATGTATGCAATATAGAATTAGATTAATCAATAGATTCAACACAAATCAAAGTTCATAGCAATTATCATCTAACGGAGTCAATGGTACAAGAATTTATCGACTCCCGTGAGTTCATAACCATACTAAACACAAAGATTCAAGTATTTCAAACTAAATGATTACAAGAATTGTTTCTCAAAGCTAGCACATGATAAAACCCTAAAAACTTACAAACAATCCACCCGGGGATGATTACCGGTGGATTAGCCGCTCATGGTTGTGGAATTCATCTTCAATCTTTCAATCTTTCGAGTATCAATCTTCAATTGGATGTTAGAATCGTGTTCCTTAACCTCCAAGAACTCCCAAAATCGCCCAAGAATTGTTGTAAAAGTGGTGATTTCGAATTTGGGGAAGAAACCCCCAATTAAACACCAAAATCAGCTGTTTCCCAAAAATTCGCGTCCAGAAAACGTAACCAGCGTAAGCTTACGCTGGTATGGCGTAAACTTACGCCGAAACACTAAAGCCTGCTGTGAATGAACTGGTTAGGCGTAGGCCTACGCTGGGCGGCGTAGGCTTACGCTGGTTGGCGTAGGCTTACGCCAGGTGGCGTAGGCTTACGCCAGGTCTTGAGTTTCTGCCCCGTTTTCTCCGTGTCTCTTCCGACTCTTGCATCTCTCACCTAATATCTTCCAAAATCATACTTTAAGCTTTCAACACCTGCACATGCATAGCTACACAAAACTTTTGTATTTCACATGTTAATTTACATAAATATAACATGTTACACCCTTTAATGCATAAAACTTTGGTCGCTTATCACATCCCCACACTTGAGTTTTGCTTGCCCTCAAGCAAAGTCTTTTGCTTCAAATCCACATTACAAATTCTCAAACAATTGTTTTAACTCAACATAAGTTAAGGTCCAAGGTCATGCAAGATTCAAAAGAATTATACTCTCAATAGATTTACAATCCAACAAACAATTTATGACTTTTTAAACAAAAGGAAACAATTGATCGAGCTTAACTCATATCCAGTTATGACTTTGAATGCACACACCCCTCACAATCAATCACTCCACTCGGTTTCATATATGGGCTAGCGATGATGTGCTAGTATTTTTCACTCGAAACCAAACAATGAACCACATTATCTTAGGCTTGCATATTGATCACATATCCTCCTACTAACACAACTAACATGCATAAATCAAAAGGTCTTTTAAGGGTTGTAATGTAGGCTAGGGTTATGGGCATGGATAGTGATTTTTTAAATTGGCTATAGGTAAGTGGAATTCGACTAATGAAGTTACAAATCAATCTAAAACTTTCAAAATCTCTACTATGAGTATAAATGACCCATCAACACTAAAGTTCTTATTTTTTCATACTATCAAATGAAACTTGGGTTAAACTGACCCAATAACATCTTTTATTGTATCTCAAACTAATACTCAAAACATTTGGGCAAATGTTGGCCCAATACTATTTTTGTATTTCTTTTTTTCATTCATTTTTTTTTCTTTTTTTTTTCTTCTTCTTTTTTTTTATCTCAATTGCAACCGCAACTACAACAATCTAAGTTAATTGAATTCCAACTCACGGGTTTAAAAAAGAAAAGGCTAAAAGGTGAATGGGCTAATGTTATGGGTTTTGTCAACAGAAAAGGTATAGGTTCAGAGTGGGCATCTAGTGGATATTAACGGGTAAGGGTATAAAAATGGCTAAAAATAAAAAGGTTTCTCCTAATTCCTTTATCATTTTTGTGCAATTAATTGGTTCAAGGTCTCAACATGTATCAATAATATGCAAGTTCTAAAATGTGAAACAAAGTGGCTAAACACTCAAGTAAGAGAATATTTATATCAATTTGGCTCAAAATCTCACAACATGGTGGAAAATAGGTTACCGACATGTGCATGCAAGCCGTCACCTTCAATTTTTTTTTACTCCCAAATCCAACATTTCCAAATTTTTTTTTTATTTGTTGGAAAAACTTAATCAAGTAACTTAATGAATTAACCATGACCAAAGACCTCTACCAAACACTTTGTAAAACAATTATTCAAAAATTTGCATGGTTTTATTGATTTCTCACATCCCCACACTTGAACCTTACATTGTCTCAATGTAAATAGTTATAAAATATAAAAGTGCGGTTTGTGGGTGCAAAAAAACATCCAATACTCAATATCTTCAAATATCCAACTCAAAGATTACCATAACCATAAGCACCAACCCAACCACAATCAACCAAGTTTCAAACAAAAACACACCAAAACACACAAAAACAGACAAAAATTATATAGTTCAATCAAAGTAACATAAATATGAGAAAGAGTACGTGGACCTAATTAGAGGCGATCATAGAGTGCCTGAACCACCACCAAAAATGGACTCGTAAGTCTTCCATGAGTCTTCCCCACACTTGAGTGTTGCTATGGTGACGAAACTAAAACACACAATACAAAACAAAACACAGATAAAATAAACACAATCACAAGCCGGGTTGCCTCCCGGTTATCGCTAAGTTTATTGTCCTCAGCCCTACATTACCTCCTTATGGAGGTTGAAACACAAACTTGCTTCTATTAGCTCCCCCACCACCTTGGTTGTTATCACTCCAACTCCAAGTCTCCTCTCTTGTAAATTCCACATCAAACAAATCTCCTTTCTCGTTCGGATGTTGGACATGGTCGGGTGGCTTCTTTGCATCTTTCGACCTCTCAGTTTCCTTCTCGGTTGCCTTCGGCTCGTCTTTCACATTAAACCTGTCAAACATAATACCTTTCTTTTTGGTGTCACCCTCATTTGCCTTGGCACGAGGATGACACACGTTAGTTGTAACCGATTTTGAACATTTCTTTTCAACCGAATATGTAAATAAATTTGAAAAAACATTTATGTTCAACTTACGATTCCCAAAGGTCATGTCCACAGTTCCGTTTCGGCAATTGATTTGCGCATTTGCGGTTGCCAAAAACGGTCTTCCCAAAATCACTCGTGGCTCCTCCTCCTTAGCAAGTGGTGCATAATCGAGCACCAAGAAATCTCCCGGATAGTAAAATTCTCCAATCTTCACAGCCACTCCCACTAATTTCCCCCGAGGCCGCGTGCGTGTAGCATTCGCTAACACCAAGCTGGTGGTGTATTCTTCTAATGGACCAAAATTGTATTGGTCATATATGTTCCCCGGTAAAATGCTCACCCCCGCTCCATAATCTAATAATGCCATTTTGGTTTTAAATTCCCTAATTTGAATAGGAACTAAGGGTTCTCCAAACTCAATTTCTTCCTCTTCTCTTTCTTCACATTCTTCATTACCATGGGCTACATCAATTGCACTAACATGATGTTTTGGGTTCAAAGTGGTGTCACTTGGCAATTTACCTTCATTTTGTTTGAGTTGAGCTATTTCTTGTGCTAATTGCCCAACTTGTCTCTCCAATGCCACAAAAGACTTGTCTCTCACTTCATTCTCCTTCTTTGATTCTTTCATCATCTCTAATAGTGCATCCAACTTTGAATTAACCGCATTATCACCCCCTGATGACTCATCTTGTTGTTGATGGTCTTGATTATAATTCCGTGGGGGATAATTAGAGTTCCGGTTGTTGTTATATAAATTCCTTTGGTAACCTCCCGAATTGTAATTTCCTTGTTGGCGAGGTTGGTATGACGAGGTACCTTGATTTACACCTTGGAATTTAGGTTTAGTTGGTTTGAAGCATCCCCATATTTGAAGTTGGGATGATTCCTTGAGCTCGGGTGATAGGAGTTTGAGTTTGTATCATATGGTTTCCTATCACCATAAACTTGGTTCACTTCTTCTTGCCTACCTTCTTGGAATGGGCAAATCGTGGTTTTGTGCCCCAAGTCCCCACAACTCTCACAAACATCAAAACGGGTTTTCAATCCCGCTACTTCCTTTTTCTCTCCTTTCTTCAATAAGGCCAACTCTTTCTCCATAGACGCCAACCTCTCTTTTGTTTCATAATCCGGGACGGACTTAGAAATTGCGTGTTTGGCTCGTCGGCTAGCTGATGCCTCGGCTTTAGAACTTTGGCTCATCCGTTCCAAGAAATCCCAATCTTCTCCTTCGGGATTAGATAACAAAGTTCCATTACTTGTGGATTTCAAATATTTCCTTTCTTCTTGAGTCAAACCATCCACAAAACACTTTACCAATTCCCACAACTCAATTTGATGGTGGGGGCATTTCCTCAACAACTCTTTGAACCGTGCAAAAGCTTCATGTAAAGGTTCACCTGTTTGTTGTTGAAAAGTCCGAATCTCAATTCGGGAGTCATCCGTCTTCGCAACCGAATAATATTCATCCAAGAAGACTTGTTGCATTTCATCCCATGTGTGGATGCTATTAGCCGGCAATGTGATGAACCATTGCTTTGCTCTATCTTTGAGGGAAAACTGAAAAAGTCGGAGTTTGACCTCATTTTGGTCAAAGTTTTCATCCCCAATGGTGCTACAAATGGCGGCAAACTCGGCTAAATGGGTGTATGGTTCTTCGGTAGCCATGCCATGAAAATGTGGAAGAACGTTGATGTAATTCGGTCTTGACTTGAACCTCCTCATTCCCGGAATTGGTGGAACAATTGGAGAAGCATTCTCCGAAATAGCCGGTCAAAAGCGACCATTAACTCCACCCATAGGGGCTACCGGTTGTCTTCGGTTTTCATTATTGTAGCCCCCATTAAATCTCCTCCCTTCTTGTCTAGAAGGATAAACAGGTCTATCGGGTCTACCCGTTCGACCCATTGGTTGTCTCGGTCTTTGGTGAACATAATTCACCTCTTCTTCCTCTTTAAAGCCTTGCCCCTCATTGTATTCTCCAAATTGACTCCTCTCGCCATCTTCATATTCGTAATCTCCAAACCCATCACCATTCCCAATATCTCCATTATCATCATACCCAAAGTATTCACCATCGTCATCCTCCCAACCATCGTTCTCATTTTCGTTTCTTGGTTGAGCTCCAAAGATGTTTCCAGGAGGGGTTTGATTTTGTTGTGGTCCCCTTCTTCCTTGGTACGTTGGATTGGTTCGGATGTTAACGGGTCGGTTTTGTTGAACTGGACCCGACCCCCGGGGTTGGTTGTTATTGATAGGTATAGATGGGGTTGGGGTTCGGTGAGGTAGAGTTGGTGGGCGGTTAGGGATAGGGCCTCTGTTTGGAGTTGGGCCACGGTTTCTCATGCTAGATCCAGAATGACTGCTTCGACTATCCATAGATGACGGTTCCGATGAAATAGGTTGTAGATTTTGTTGTTGGGTTCGGTTTTGCCTTGCTATCTTCTCAATTTCTGGTTCAAAAGCAAGCGGTGAAGTCCTCCCGGATGAACGGGTACGCATGCACTAATCTGTCACCTGCACACACAAACAAACACCACGCGTAACACAAAAATAGAAGAAGATTAACCAAACAAAACAAGTAACAAATAATAAGTAAACAAGTAATCACACAAATCAACTAGAATAAAACACCAAGCGCACACACTCCCCGGCAACGGCGCCAAAATTTGATCGGTGTCGAAGGGACCGGTCAAAGATAAAGAATTAGAGTGTCCTAATCACATTAAACTAGTTAGGGTAAGAAGGGTGTCGAACCACGAAGAGTTTGTGGTCGGTGCTTAACTTCAATTGACAAAGTGATTTATGAAGTTGCAATGGGTCTTTCTGACCAAACACAAACAATGGTTTAGGTGAAACTTATCAAACTCAACAAACAAGGATTATCAAGTAACAATTATGATCAATAGTAATCAAGTACCAAACAAACGATTTAGATTGTAACAATAATTAAAAAGGAATCACGCCCGGCTTTCAAGTTCACAAGTAATTAGGGATTATCATACCAGCATATGAGTTCAAGCAATCAAATGGTTATCTAAATCAAATTGATCAAATCTAACCAAGAACATCAACATTCATACATCATCGGCAAATAGTGTAAAACAATATTCACGAATGAAATCGAGACAAATGTATGCAATATAGAATTAGATTAATCAATAGATTCAACACAAATCAAAGTTCATAGCAATTATCATCTAACGGGGTCAATGGTGCAAGAATTTATCGACTCCCGTGAGTTCATAACCATACTAAACACAAAGATTCAAGTATTTCAAACCAAATGATTACAAGAATTGTTTCTCAAAGCTAGCACATGATAAAACCCTAAAAACTTACAAACAATCCACCCGGGGATGATTACCGGTGGATTAGCCGCTCATGGTTGTAGAATTCATCTTCAATCTTTCAATCTTTCGAGTATCAATCTTCAATTGGATGTTAGAATCGTGTTCCTTAACCTCCAAGAACTCCTAAAATCGCCCAAGAACTGTTGTAAAAGTGGTGATTTCGAATTTGGGGAAGAAACCCCCAATTAAACACCAAAATCGGCTGTTTCCCGAAAATTCGCGTCCAGAAAACGTAACCAGCGTAAGCTTACGCTGGTATGACGTAAGCTTACGCCGAAACACTAAAGCCTGCTGTGAATGAACTGGTTAGGCGTAGGCCTACGCTGGGCGGCGTAAGCTTACGCTGGTTGGCGTAGGCTTACGCCAGGTCCTGAGTTTCTGCCCGTTTTCTCCGTGTCTCTTCCGACTCTTGCATCTCTCACCTAATATCTTTCAAAATCATACTTTAAGCTTTCAACACCTGCACATGCATAGCTACACAAAACTTTTGTATTTCACATGTTAATTTACATAAATATAACATGTTACACCCTTTAATGCATAAAACTTTGGTCGCTTATCAGGGATCATCCTCGTCCTTGTATTATGCTTGAAGTTGTGGCTTCACATGACTTATGGATTTGGCATGCGTTCTTTGGCGTTGCGGGTTCCAACAATGACATTAACGTTCTTAATCAATCGCCTATATTTGACGATATGATAAACGGAACCACACCTGACACGTCTTTTGAACTTAGAGGGACACTTTACCAACGTGGGTATTATCTTGCTGGTGGAATATATCCCGAATATGCTACAATTGTTAAGTCTCTTACGTGTTCAATAAATTGACGAAGATCAAAAGCGAAAAAACCGTCAAGAAATACAACACCGGGATATTAATGATGCACTCAAGGCGGACTTGATTGAACATATTTATGAACGTTATCAAGATTTTAATTAAATATTATGTTTTTATGTTTATTATGTTTTTTTTTTAATTTATGTAATTTTATTTATAGAGATTTTATTTAATGTAATTTTATTTATATAAATTTAATATATAATTTTATTAAAAAATTATAAAATGCATTTAATGCTCACACCACACTCACTCACTTAGGTATTTCCCTTGTCAAGTGAGTATGGTGTGAGAAATGAATAAAATGATGTGGCGCCACGTGGCAAGCATTTTTCCTCTCACTTGAGCCTCACTCAGTTGGGTATACCACATGCTCTAAGCGGTTTAGTTATAGACGAGTTGATTTTTTGTGGGTCAATGGTATAATCATAAAATGATCTAAGTATTTTAAAGACTGAATTAATTAATTAACTAACTACAAAGTGTGTAATATTAAAGGAACATTAATTATGTGTAAATGGGTTTGGTTTTATATCCTACAATCAAAAATGATATTTTTGTTACAACCACTCCATCACCTATATTCTCATGCTTTTTCAGTTTTCTTACACGCATATGTCATCCCATTTGGCATGTTATGAATAATAATGGTATGATATTCAAATACTTTTTTTTCTAATATGAAAATAATTTTTGTAATTAGGTTAAACTATATAATCTTGTATAATATAGTAAAAAAATATAATCTTGATTTAATAGTTTATATATATATATATATATATATATATATATATATACCAGGTTAAAATCACGTGTATTACACGGGTTGAATAAATATAATATTATATATTAAGTAATAAAAAATATTTTTTAAAAACTCGTGTTTTACACGGGTTGAACAAACCCGTGGAATATAATATAATCTATTAACACATACACTCGTCAAAATATGTCAGTAGATTTATTTATTAATATAATATATAGATTAGTATTTATTGAAAAATATATTATTATTAAAAGATAGAAGTGTATTTAATAAGAGAGAGGGGCGGAAAAAAATGGTGAGAATAAATGTGGAGGTGACATGTGACATGAAAAACCTTTATTTATTATATAGTATATATATATATATATATATTATAATACAATTGATGAGAACCAAATTGTCTTTTTACATTAGTTTTAAGAGTTTAAAGGGACAAAGTTGTCTTTTATAAATTTGACCACATTAATTATCTTTTACACACGCATGTCAATTTATATGATACTTTATCAATTAATTGTTTAAGCGTTTTACCAGTGTTTGTGTTAGTGAGTTGTGTTCCCCGCCGCATAGCGCGGACATCCCTGTAGTGTGTGTGTGTAATCTTGTAATTTGTAAACTTAAAAACATCGTAGCAGTGTAAACGAGCCGAGCCACTCGTTAGTTATTCAAGATCGTCTCTTTAAAAGCTCGAATTAAGACGAGTTTAAACCAGCTAGAACTTTATATTATTATTATTGTGATTATTTCAACCCTTTATATTATTATTATTATTGTGATTATTTCAACCCTATATGTTCAACATTTTCCTCTATATATTCAACCAACCTCAACACACCATTCATCATCACTTTGTAAACATCATGAATGACCCTAAATATGCTTATCCTTACCCTGTTCAAGGTTTTCACTTTTTTTTTACCATTTCTGATCATTCATTATTTAACTTGAGATAATGATTGTATTCAACAGGAGGATACTATCAAGGGCCGCCGGTGATGGCACCACCGCAATACTACGCCGCACCACCTCCCAGAAGAGAACCTGGTTTCCTTGAAGGCTGGTACTATTTAAGTGTTTTCTTCCAATATATTATTAATTTTAAATTATTTTTGAGGGAGAAAATTAATAAAATATTGAATGATAAATTGATTTTGGTGCAGTCTGGCGGCCCTGTGTTGCTGCTGCCTTCTTGACGAGTGTTGTTGTGACCCAACCATCATTTTCTTCTAAAATATCATTAGATCATAAATAGAAATTTGTATTTTCCTCTTGTTTTAGATTTAAATTATGTGTATTTATTTTCTGATTTCTATTGTTACAAATTCGCTACACAACCATATCATTAGCATGTTGGAACATTACATCCGACTTAGGGGCTGTTTGGTTTATTATGAGCTGAACCAGTAAGAGTTCTGAATGGTTCAGCATGGTTTCTGTGCTGAACCATTAAGAGGCTGGATAAACTATTAAGAGGCTGACAAAAGTTGAAACAAACACTCCCTACCTCTGACCGATTAAGAGGTAGCCTCTTAATGGTATTATTAAGAGACTATCAAACAACCCCTTAGTGTAGAAGCACAAAAGCATCCTTTGTCATCGTTCTTATACATATGCAGAGATAGTACTTCATGTGTGTGGCTCGTGAGGCATAAGTACAAACTTAAATGGTGGAATTACGCCCATCACCAACATGTCGTATCATTGATTTGATGAATCTATCTTAAGTTAATGTCTAGGCTATTCATTTTTTTAGAACGGCTAACTTACACACCCTTTAAACCTACTCTTAAATCTACACAAATATGAATTATAGGATTAGAACCCTTAATCACTTAAGGATGAACACTTTTACTATACACACCTTGATATAACCAGACTTCAAACGATTTGATGGCTATTCATACTCATGATTCATTCATTCTTCTATCTTTGTTTTTATCTTTCTATAATCATTTAGTACTTCTATGTGCACGTCTTACAAATTTGGAGACTAGTGTTGTCTAGGTCATTTATGTAACATATATAGCATTCATCATGATAGGGAAACATAATCATTTTAGAGAACAAAAACAATATAACCAACACGTACTATTCTTGTATAACATTGCCAACACACACAGGCTAAATCTTTCAACCCACATGAATCATAACCATCAAATTAACTTTGCTAATGGGGGTGGAGTGGTAAGGAAGAGACCTAGTGTTTCTTATGACCCATGTTTAATCCCTGTCATCCTCATTAGTTTCTACGGCATGCAAATGAGGCCTAGTCTTAGGCTGATGCACCTGGGTTTTACCCACACCGATCTAGGGCTCGAGCCTCGGTTCTTCCTCAAGCCTGGAAGGGGCCGTATTGGGTGGGATTTTTCCTTGGATGCTCTCCAACTCTGACGCCAAGTGGGCCCGGCTAAGACAACATATTGGCCGGAGTTGGAAGAGGCTCTCCCATGTGACGGGGGGTGCGACGTCACAACATTTAATGTTCGCCGTTTAAAAAAATCTAATTAACTTTTATTTAATTCGTAATAAAAACTTTAAAAGCACATATTATTTGAAGTGTACTCCGTTTCAACCCAAAACTTAAATTATATATATTTCTCTATTTTGGGTTGGATATATACGTAATTAGGGTTGAAAATAGAGAGATATATGTAATTCTACTTTTTAAAAATTGTTTAAAAGCATGTAGGGTATTTTGGGTTAGATATATACTTAAATTACATATTTCCAACCCAAAACTTAAATTACATATATCCAACCCTAATCATATACATATATAATTCAAATTCGAATATTCAGGTAAAATCAATTAGAAAATCACAAATTCTAATTCGATTCATAATCCGACTTTGGAAGTCGGTTTGGATGCTAAATTAGTTCAAACATTTAAAAATCGAACTGGGTTACAATTTTGGTTTTTCCGAGTTAGATTAAAATAATGAACGCCCTATGAAGATGGTCGACCACTTTTAAGTTTTAAGATATACATAAATGGTATTGGTAGTGTATAAGGCGTCGACACAAATTATTAGTTACTAGTTTAGACCCCGTGGGGTGAAAAATATCAATATATAAAAGTTTTAAATTTTTATGTATATATTTTACAGATGTAAAAATATATTACATATAATAAGGATATAAACAAACTCAAAATATGTCAAAATTAATATATAATTGGGTTTCGAAAATACGTTAATTACTATTTAATATAATTTGACTTTCATTACAATTTTATTAAAATAAAAGTTATATAATTTAATTTCAAAGTTTCTTATAATAAAGGATAATCAAACATAAATGTGTTTTATTTGTATAATTAATATTTGCTTTAAATATAAACTATTATTAAAAGATAGAAGGCATTAAATAAGAGAGAGACGGGAAAAAATGATGAGAATAAATGTGGAGGCGACACATGACACTAAAAACATTTATTTATTATATAGTATAGATTATATGAACAAATAATTTCACCACACAAAGTATTTTTCATTAATCAAGGATATAAATACTACAATGTTATAATATTATAATGGTGAAAAGGAAACATAATAACTATATGATATACAAGAAATATGTACCAAAAATAAACAATCTTGAATATATTTAAGAATATATTCGATTACCCCCCTCAAGCGAAACCGGTGGCGGACCAACACGTAATTTATTCCGAAATGATTCAAATAAAGGTCTTGGAAGAGGTTTGGTGAAAATGTCGGCCATTTGAAGCTTGGTAGGACCAAATTGAGTGTGTAGTTTGCCAGAAGACACAAGTTCCTGAATAAAACTGATAATCAATGTCAAAGTGTTTTACTCGCCGATGAGCAACAAGATTCTGACTGAGAAATATGGCACTTAAATTATCACATAAGATGGTTGGTTGGTACACACGTAATGCATTAAGATCCGGAGAAGGTGAGTGTTCCAAATGAGTTCAACAACATTATTCGCCCTCACCTTGTATTCGTACTCACAACTTGAATGTTAAACGATAGGATGCTTCTTAGCACTCCATGACACAAAGTTACCACAAAAAAAAGATAGAGTAACCATATGTGGAGCGTCGTGTCTCTATGCAAACCAGAATAGCCTACCAAAGATGATTTTGTAGGATATGGAAAATGAAGAGAGAGGGGGGGGGGGGGATGGAAGGAGGGAGGGAGGAAGGGAGAGAGACCTTAACATATCTCAGAATTCATTTAACCATTTGAAAGTGCTGAATTGTTGGTGAGTGAAAAAACTGACTAGCTTGATTCACAACATATGATAAGTCAGGTCAAGTAATAGTTAGATAATGTAGTGATTCCAACCAAAGAACGATAATAGGTGGAATCTGAATAAGGTGTACCGGTGCTTAGGAAGACATCATTCGTGGAAAGAGGGGTTGCCACATGCTTGGGATCGAGGAGAGAAGCACGTGTGAGTATATCATGGGCGTATTTGGTTTGATTAAGAACAAACCATCATGAGTGTAAGTTACCTCAAGACCCAAAAAATAGCTTAACTTCCTAAGATCCTTGATAGAAAATTCGTTGTATAAACGATCAATAAATTGACAGATGGAGGGCTCATGACTATTAGTAACAATGATATTGTCAACATAGACGAGTAAATACAAGAGACACAATCCTCGATGAAATACAAACAAGGATGTATCTGCTTGACTACAAGTTAAACCTTGATGTATAAGGAAGTTACTAAGTCGTTGAAACCAAGCACTGAGAGCTTGTTTGAGACCGTATAAGGCTTTGTTAAGATGACACACATAATCCGAATGTCGTGAGTCAATGAATCCTAGTGGTTGTTCCATGAAAAGTGTCTCTGTTAATTGGCCATTTAAGAAGGCATTTTTACATCAAGTTGGTGAAGGGCCCAACGACTAGTAACAATAATAGATAATACAAGTCTAACAGTAGATGCTTTAACCACATGACTAAAAGTATGAGAGAAATAAAACCCTGGAATTTGGGTAAAACCTTGAGCTACAAGGCGTGCCTAGTAATGATCAACAGAGCCATCCGAGTGATATTTTGTATGAAACGCACACTTAGATCCTACCACATTCGATGATTTTGGATGAGGAACAAGTGTCCACGTATTGTTTTGATGAAGTGCCAATATATCATCATTCATTGCAACCCTCCAAAGTTAATGTCTGTAAGAAGTTTTGAAACCTTTAAGATTATTTGTTGCAAATAAGGTAGAATGCAAGCCGATTTGTTTAATAGCAAATAAATCAATCAAGTGACATTGTTTAACAATCCCAGCACGACCTCGAGTAACCATAGGGTACCGAGAAGAACCATGTTGTTCAGGATCAGGTGCAGCATCAGAATAAGTGATCTGAACTAAGGCTGGTTTCGACCCGGACATGTTAGGAAATGACACTGCCATGTGAAGGGGTTGTTGTGATGCTGAAGAAGAAACCGACCTAGTATGGACTCGACTGTGGTGGGTTTGACGACTGTTGGCGATGGAGGAGCTAGGCATGTAGGGCAGGGTGGATGAGAGGTGGGAGTGGTGTTTCAAACACTTGTAACCTTTTGTTGAGTACTGTATCCAATGAAAATACATTCAATACTACAAGGTTCAAGTTTATGAGACTAGTACGGTCTTAAGTATGGAAAAAACTCGACAACCAAATACTTTGAAGTTATTGTATGTTGAAGTCGAATGATATAAGAGCTCAAAAGGGGACTTGTTGTCCAATACCGTACTGGGCAAACAGTTTATGATATGAGCTGCAAATGAGAAGGCATTGACCCATTGAGTTACGGGTGCATTTGCACCAAATAACATTGCTAAACCCGTTTCACTAAGATGTTGGTGCTTTCTTTCTGCTCGACCATTATGTTGCGTGGTGTAAGGGCATGATATTTGATGATCAGTGCCATTTTCTATAAATAATTGTCTCAGTTGATGATTTATGATTTCAGAACCACCATCACTTTGAAAAACTTTCAACTTGCAAGAAAATTGTGTTTCAACAAATCTATACTATATAATAAATAAATGTTTTTCTATGCCACGTGTCGCCTCCATATTCATTCTTATAATTTTTTTCCCGCTTCTCTTTCTTATTTAATGCAATTCTATCTTTTTTTAAATATATATTTAAAGAAAATATTAATTATACTAATAAAACATATTTATTTTAAATTCTCTCTTATCATAAGAAACTTTGAAATCAATCGAATAGTAAATGAAAGTAAAATTATATTAAATAATAATTAACGTATTTTCGAATCCAATTATACATTATTTTTTACATATTTTGAATTTATTTTGTATCCTTACTGTATCTAATATATTTTTACACATGTAAGTACATACATAAAGATTTAAAAGTTTTATGTATTGATATTTTTCACTCCGTGTGTAAACACGGGATCTAAACTAGTACAAGAAATATTTAAAGCACGCCAAAAATTTTGCCTTCAAGGGGTAAAACCACACAACGAGAGAAATCATCAATAAAAATGGCATAATATTTATAACCATTCGTTGAAGTAATAGGGGTTGGTCCCCATAAGTCACAATGAACCAAATCAAGCACTTGGAAAGCACGTTTTTCATTTAAATCAAAAGGCAAACAATTTTGTTTAGACAGTTGACAAGAAGAACAAATCGTAGGTTTAGGCAAATAGAAGTAACAACTAAACAACCATTTTTATTCAAAGCAGAAATATCATCAAAAGCAACGTGCTCTAAGCGATTATGCCATGTTTCAAAGGATGCCTTGGATGAAGGAACAGTGGGATGCCAAAAATGCTTGAATCCCCGAACTTAAAATGTAAAGCCCATCTCTATGTTTCCCTTTTTGCTAAAATTTCATCGGTGATCGTATCTTGAATAGCAAAATAAGAACGGGAAAATATAGTATCAACTAGATAATCATTAGTTAGTTTACTCACAGAAAGTAAATTCGTCTTGAGATGTGGTACAATAAGAACATCACGTAAAGACAATCGAGAAGAAAGTGATGTGGTACCAATTCTAGAAACAAGAATAATATTACCATTAGCAAGAGTAACGTGTTATTTGCCATGATAAGGTGTAGATGAATCAAAATGAGCCGAAGAAGGAGCCATATGCGATGTAGCACCCGAATTAACATACGAGTCGGGTGTAGAATCACTCGAGAGACAATCTGAATGGAATACGCGGGCTAAGTTTGCGGCTGAATAAGTAGACTGTTGGACATAAATAGACAACTCCAGACACATATTTGCATATTGTCCATCATGTCTACATATTTGACAATGAGAAGGTCGATGCCCCCGACCACGACCACCTGAGTAACCTCCACGAGAATTACGCCCTGACTTTCCACAATCGCGAGAAGAGGCATGGGACTGAGAATGAGCAGGCGGCTGATGAGTAGTGTGAAACGCGACCTGCGGTGTAGAAAAGCCATGGAGATATGTAATAAACAGTTCATGCCCTTTTGCTTAGGCTAATAAGTCATGGTATGGGGGCCTCGGCTGGACCGCCCTATGGGTGGTTGAAAAGGTTTCAAAAGCTGGACCCAAACCATAGAGAAACGAGTGAGACTTGTCATCATTCGCAATTGTTTGACCAATGGTGGCCAGTTTATCACAGAGAGACTTGAACAGCTTGTCATACTCGGATACAAAGAGAGTACCTTTTTTCAGTTGAGAGCCTCAGCCATTGATTCCTTAGTGAGAGAAGATTAGAGAAGAAGCACCCTTTGATCAGTTTCAACCCATGAAGATTAGATGTTGTTTTGCCATCAACCATAAGAAGGGGTTCTGGAGGCGGATTGGAACCATCAACGAACCCAAGCCACTTTTAATGAGTGAAGAGGGGAAGATTTGATTGCGCCATAAAAAGGTAATTGGTAGAGGTTAATTTAAGGGTTTTTTTTTCTAAATGCATCATAATCTATTTTTCAATTACACCCTAATCTACTATATTAATTATGTTTGATTATAACCACACCAATTAGAGTTCATTTTCATTTAACTAAAGGGTCTTGTTAAATGCACTTTTGTATGGATGCATATGGTTTTCCGTGTTAGGGGTGTCGTTTTTACCCGAAACTCGAATACCGAACCCGACCCGAATTAACCCTAACCCGATAAAGATAGAACCCGAACACGTTTAAGATGGAACCCGAGCCCGAAGGTAATATTCGGTTTAGTGATTAGGTTAAAAAAAGGTTAATCGGGTTAACCTGAATTTACATTAAAAAAATGTCAATTATACATATACATACATAATAAATAGAAATGTCTAGTTTTTCTCACATATGTTTTATTTTTGTTGTGGACGTGATGTTTTATTTCATTGTTTGTATGTAGTATGTATATATATATATACACGTTGCTTTTGTCTTCTTCCCATGTATATCAACATAAAAGTTTAATTTTTACTGAAACACTTACTTTTTGTATTGAAAAATGATGTTGGTTTAAGCGACTAAAAAGGTTCGGTTTGGTTGATACGATTTGACCTTTTATTTCAAGTTTATAGGATTGGTTGATACGGTTTGGTTTTGTACGTATTTTATTTGACTTTTTTTAGTTAATATATGTGTTTACTGCATGGGTTTGAACGAAAGATCACACTGGAAGTGTTTTTATTTGACATTTTGTGCTTATTATATAATAAATATCATGTTAAGTTAAAATGTAAAGCATGCATTGCAACTTGTACTTAGAAACTGAATACTGGTTAATCTGACCCGAATAAACCCAAATCCAAATAACCTGAAACTGAATTGTAATATTCCGAAAATAAGAACGTCACTTTAGCATAAGGTTCCGAAAAAAAAAAGGAATAAATGGGGAATGAGGGGGACTTAACACGTCAATAACAAAAAAAACCCCGAAAATGGACGATGAGGGGCATAACCTAGCCGCCACACCCACTTCCCCTTCATTCTCCATCTTGCTTAATTTTCTAGAGAGAGAAAGTGAGAGAGAGAAAGTCGAGCTTCGGGTTGAGGAGCTCAAAGATCGTTCATCATCATTAGGCAAAGCTAAGGATCAAAGATTCAAGCTCAAAACAGGTAATCATCTCACAAAATCTGAGTTTTTAATTTGAAATGGGTATCGAGTTAATTTTCACATAAAAGTTGGGTTTTTGACATGTATGAGAAATTGATCATAGATCTAGTATCACGAGAACATAATGAACATTTTGAACGTAAAATGTTCGAGTCTTGATCGATTTAAAAGAAAACCACTATTTTCATGCAAAACCCTAGTTCTTGGTGAAAGAGACGACCAGGCAAAACTCGCCTAGTTTCACCTAGTCAAACAGTTACGCTTAAGACAATAGTTTCGCTTTAGTAAAACAGTTTCGCTTAAACTAACAGGCCACCCTTCTGTTTAGAAGCCAAAACCAAGTTCCATGAAGTCTAGTGCATTTTTCTATCCACATGATTCTTTCCCCAAAGAACCTCGATCTTATTCTCCCAATAATTTTTAAAACGTAAGATAGAACCAAGAATAGGGACATATAATAGATTCTAATGGTATCGAGCACTGACGTAATCAAAACCGATCTAGCACCAATAAAAAATAGAGGCGATTTCTAAGTAGCCAATCTAACCTTAAACCTGTCAATTAAAGTCTTTCATCCTCTCAGATTAGACATGTTTAACCCAACTGGAAGCCCTCAAATACATAAAAGGACACTTACCTAGAACGTATACTATTGAAGAAGCCATGGATATCACCACCTCATAGCTAGACTTATAAAGATTAATTTTAAGACCTAAAGCACGGTGAAACGACTCTAAAATACGATCACATTTTGGACATTTAAAGACGACCATTCTCAAAAAAACAAGGCGCATCATCCGCATACAATAGGTGAGAGAGATGAATTATGTCCCCCCCCACCCCACCATAATCCCCTTATACATACCGGTTTTAATCGCGTCTTCAACCATAACATTCAGCCTCTCTATACCCAAAATGAATAAAAACGAAGACATTGGATCACCTTGCCTCAAACCCCTGTTCATTGGAAATTCCTTTGTGGGGCTACCATTACCCAAAATAGACAGTTTTATTGACTTTAGGCAAGCCATTATCCAACCGATCTATTTGTTACCAAATCCCATAAAGCACATAATCTTCTCTAAAAACTCTCAAGAAAACGAATCGTATGCCTTCTCGAAGTCGACTTTAAAGGCCATAAGTTTTATATTTCGCTTCCTACACCAATCCACAACCTTGTTCATTATTAAAGGGCCATCTAAAATTTGACGTCCCTTAATAAAAGCTGACTGAACCCCACTGACTAGAGAATCAACCACCATACTCAACCTGTTCGCAAGAACCTTCACTATAACTATATATACAATCCCAATCAGGCTAATAAGTAGGGATGACAATGGGTCGGGTTTGGTACGGGTTGGGTTAGGTAATCTCAACCCCATACCCGGTTATAAAATCTTATCCCATACCCGGCCCAAATTCTGTCGGGTTTCTATCGGGTAATTACCTGTCGGGTATCGGGTAAACCCGTTAGTTTCTAAAAAATACCCGTCGGGTATACTCGACCTAAACCCGTCGGGTATCTATCAGGTATATCTAAAAATTGTAACTAAAACAAAAAAAGAAATAAATAAAATCATGTCAGGTATAGACATTTAAAATAAATACGGTATATATACTTAAAATAAATACGATATATATACTTAGAATAAATAAAAAAGAAAGAAAACTATATCGGGTATATAATCGGGTAAACGAGTATACGTTATCGGGTAATCAGGGCGGGTAAACGGGTATATCACCATATCCAATACTCGTCCCAAACCCGCGAAAAATTTCATAAATAATCCCAAACCCAGTCTCATACGCGATTACCCGACCTCATACCCGTCCCAAATGTTTCAGGTTTCATTGTCATCCCTACTAATAAGTCTAAAATTTTTCAACAATACAGGGTTATGAACTTTAGGAATCAAGTTAAAAAAAGACGAGTTATAACATGTAGGGAAGTCTGAATTCGTAAAGAAATACTGCACCGCTTTCAAAAAATTCCCCTTTAATTATATACCAAAAATGCTTCACAAAACTAAACGAGAACCCGTCAGGCCTTGGTGATTTATCACCACCACAACACCAAGCAGCCGCCAGAATCTCCTCCATAGAAATTAGAGCTTCCAACATAGCACCCTGATTCTCAGAAAATCGACCGAAAGGAGGGGCCCACTAAGTCACCTCAACCTTTTCAAACTTGGATAAAAAGTAATAAAATAAATATCAAATATCTTGTTTACTCTCCCCATATCATCCACCAATTCCCCCTCCATCCTAATACCATAAATAACCTGTTGTTTCCTTTTTTTTCAGAATATCGTGAAAGAAATTAGAGTTCTCATCGCCCTGAACCGACCACTTTAACTTACATTTCTGAGCAAAATCAGACATTTCATTAATATTCAGCTTGGCCAACTCATCTTTTGCTTTAGACCACTATTTCAAAGTCATTTTAAGACGTTTTAACTTCTCCTTTTTACTCGTACATTACCTTGGATCTCTCCTTTCTAGGACTCCTGAACCACACTATCAACCCCTCCTAGGAATTATAAAACTTAAAGGGAATCAGACCTTAATCTAAGTATCTTTGTTTCAAGAGAATCGACATATGATCCGACAACCGAGAATTAAGAACCGTCGCTTCCAAAGAAGGCAATAAATCCAACAAGTCTTCTGAAATACATACCTGGATGGTGATGAACAAACGAAGCTATAACCGGCCACAACTCCTTCTCATTTTCGTCTTGCGGGGCATAAATATTGATCATAAAACATTTAACTTTAAGTTCTTCCATTCCCCTTCCACAATCACCACATTACCCATACAAAATAAAGATAATTTAGAAAATACCAACGGATTCTATACCGACAAAATACCACCTGACCTTCCTTTAGCTGATGTTGACACAAAATCAAATTGAGAATTCCCCCAAAGAGATCTAATACATGCAAGCTCCACTACTGTCATCCTAATTTCTTGGACTCCTAGAAAATTAACGCCTTACATAAATTAGCTATCCCTTTCCGTTTCACCCCACTCCCGATCCCACACACATTAAAAGACATTATATTCATTGGTAAACAAATTTACCTCCCATCCAATTCATCATGATTTGAAAATCCCGTTCCGTCCCATCCATACAGAATCCCAAAGTCTTACCTAAGTCAATGAGCTTTGACAATTCAATGACAAAAGAGACCCCGTTCAAGTCATTATCTAAGGACCTTCCCCACCAAAATTTTTCCACTTCTAACCGGAGACAAAGACATAGTTCTCTTGACACTCCTAGACGTAAAACACCCCTCCGTAGACTCCCCCACACATCGTTTAGAGGCTTACCAAATCTTAACCCATCAACAGGGGCGGTCTCGAGAAAAATCGGGCTCTATAATATAAACTCAATAATCATATATAAAAAAACATAATTCGTGCTTATATATATATAGGGGGAGGATCAAATAAGAAGTTGTTTTCGGCTAAGAACTCTAAGAAGTGACAAAAACATTAAGAAACGATATCAAACGAACTCGGATTGAGCTCATTCCAGCGGCGTTGGAACCGTATCGTCGAACTCTACCATCTTAGCTTTTAGGGTTTAGCTTTTAGATCTTAGCGTTGAATTTTATGATTTTAGCCTTAGGGTTTAGCTTTTAGGGTTTAGATTTCTGGGTTTAGGTTTTTTTTGGGGGGTGGGGGTTTAGGTTTTTGGGGGTGGGTGGGGGTGGGTTTAGGTTTTTGGGGGGGGGGGGGGTGGGGTGGGGGGTTTAGGTTTTTGGGGGGTGGGGGGTGGTGGTTTTAGGCTTTTCGGGGTGGGGTTGGAGGGGGGGTTTAGGTTTTTGGGGGTGCGGGTGGAGGGGGGTTTAGGTTTTTGGGTCCGGATTAGAGTTCGATGAGACGGTTCCAACGCCGCTCGAATGAGCTCAATCGGAGTTCGTTTGACCCACTTCTTAGCGTTTCTTAGCGAAAAACCACTTATTGGCGGAATCTTCCCCTATATATATATATATATTAAAAATTGGCTTATATATATAGATTTTTTTTATTATTTCTTAGTTTTGGGTTCAGATTTATAAACAATTGGCCTTTTATATATATATATTTTAAACAAAAAACACACACATATATGTATAATATAAAAGATTAAAAACTTCAGGCCCTAGGAAAGACCGGGCCCGGGACCATCGTCCTCCTCACCCTCCCTCTGGGCTGGCCCTGCCCATCAAATCCAGGCGGAGCCGACAAGGAAGACTCCCTCAACGAGTCACCTTTCCCCACCATATCCGCCTTCCCGGTCAAAGCTTCATTCATAACCTTTTTAACACCCAAAGCTTCTGTTCTTTGTTATTGTTATGTATATTTATAATTATAATTCTATGCATTTATATATTTAATAAATATAATTTGGTTTTTATCATAGTTATATAACTATTTATTTATTATATTAAATATGAAAATTATTATATTTATATAAATAATATGATCATTTAACCTAACAACTTATTTGAGGTTGACTAGCTCGATTGCTGCTACTTTAAACTCAACTCAATTCAAATTTATAACAAACCGACTTCATGTAGTTAAGAAACATTTCAACTCGTTTAAGCCATTATATAGCTACATAAAACAATTAAACAAAACAAAATAATTATTTTCCTGAATTATATATAAAAAATAGAGTAAATTACAGAAATCGTTCTTTATGTTTATACCATTTTTCACTGTATGACCTTTAGCCCAAAAAATATCAGAGATCATCCTTTACATTTAAATTTGTTGCGGTTTACGTCATTTGGCCTAACGGGCGTTAAATTTTTCAGTTAACTCTAGTCATGTGCCACTCACATAAGGGTAAAGTAGTCTTTCCATCTTTTAATGGACTATTTGTGTAATTAACTTAACTAGTTTTTACCCCCCGCGCTTCGCGGCGGGAGCTTGATCGTTATTGGTTCGACTCGTTTGCGTGGATAAAACTTACATCTAATCGCAGACTCGTTATAGCGTACGATACAAAAAAAACACTCAAATTTCAATACAACTCCGTCTTCAATAAAATTTAAACCAGAACGTTGACAAAAAATTTTCTAGAAAAACCGCTCATTCTAGGCTTCCTGAAAACCCTCAGACCGTTCGATTTTGGAGTTCCGGCATTCAAACAGCCTTCCACCTATGACGCATGTGGCGTACTTTGACCCCCGACGGAGGAATTGATCTCGCAAAAATGATTAGGAGATGAACTAGGCATGGATCAGGAGGGATTGGCGGTGGAGAGGGGGGCGAGGGACGGTCTTAAAGGAGGGGGAATCAAAGGGAGGGGAAAAAGACCCTTTTGCCTTCACGTGGGGTCCACGTGACCGGTTTTAACGTTAAAAATTAACGTCGTCTAGGGGAAAGGACAAGAGGTGCAAGAGTTTTAAATATAAAGGATGATTCCTGATAATTTTTTTGCTAAATGAGAATATCTGAAAAAATGGTATAAACATAAAGGACGATATCTGTAATTTACTCTAAAAAAATAGGGAAATTGGATTTTAAAAATCCTACATTTTACTAATTGGTCAATAATAATCTCAATTGAGAATATTTTTAACAGCAGTCCCTGTTTTCAAACTATTTTCTTATATTGGACCCCCCGTTAAAAAAACTTAACACCGTTAGATTTTATATGACTTGGACATCTGCAAACCGCCGGAAAGTCGAGTCAAGCTAGCAGTGGTCTCGTGGTGGGTTTTTACATTGACTCTAGTGGTGTTTAACGGGTCTCGTTTTTTCAGAAAGTCCAAACGGAGACAACAGTGGTGTTTAACGGTGAAGACGGTGACATAGTAGGGTTTGCAGACCACCCCTCCGGCGAAGGTGGTGGCTAGAGTTCCGGCTTGGCTCGACTTTCCGGCGGTTTGCAGATGTCCACGTCATATAAAATCTAACGGCGTTAAGTTTTTTTAACGGAGGTCCAATGTAAGAAAATAGTTTGAAAGCAGGGACTGATGATAAGAATACTCAAAGTTAAGATTATTATTGACCAATAGGTAAAAGATGAGATTATTAAAATATAATAATTCTAAAAAATATCATATTAGGGCGAAATTTGTGACCTACTCAACCTAAATTTACAACATGGTTAGTCGTTCACGGACGAAATTTCCCAAAAAAAGAAACTCTTTCCATGCAATTCAATCACAACGTCCACGTGTCAATTCTGAAACAATCCAAGCCCTTCATTTCCAATTTCTGTCTATTCAGTTGCGGGCACATCATGAACCACATCGGTCCGTTGAAATCAAAATCCACGGCTCACAACCTGCACGAAATTAACTCGGGCAGATCTTCTGCCCTATAAATTTGATACGATAGCGACCTCACTTTCTCACTCGCTTTATTCTTCACGTGAGGAAGAGGGCCATCAAATCCAACCCCTCGCCCATCTTCTCCGGCGAACTTTCTCCGGCTCCGTTCTCCGTTCAGACCTCCATGGATTCCGGCCACTTTTTCGCTGGCGATTAGTTGCCGGAACCTGATACTAGCATTCCGATTCGACGAGCGCCTTCCGTTTATACCGTCATTGTGATTTCTATGGCGTCGGCGATTTTAACGAGCAGAAATGGCACACGGCCGAGTGATTTCATGACTAAATTCACCAACAATGACCTTAATTTCATGAGAGTACAGAATATCCCAAACCCTAACCCTAACCCTAATTTTAACAATTTCTTCGTCAGCAACACCGGCAGAGATGTTGTTTGGAAAAATCATCGACAGGTTCCGTATTCTGCTCCTCCACAAGCTGCATTCATCCGTCCACCAGTCAATTCCGTACCGGAGAACTTCTCCTGCTACAGGTACGTTACATTTCGACTTGGCTCGTACACTAGAAGAGAGCTTAAAGAGCTGAAAAAAAGGTTAATGTCGGACCTAGAACGTGTACGGATCCTCCGGCACTGGATCTGTTCGACGCCCATGCCTAAACCGACTAATCATCCACCGCCGTTGGAGTTACCAGCACCTGCCGGAGGTTTTTGTAAGCCTCAGAAGAACGCCGCTGGCCAGAAGCGTACGAATCCTTTACCGCCGTTGAGAGATACGAAGAAGCAGTGCGGCCGGATGACAATCGCGCAGAAAAGGAAGATGATGATGAGAGAATGCGGCCAGATTCTCGGTAAGCTGATGAAGCACAAGCACGGTTGGGTGTTCAACACTCCAGTAGATGATGCGGCTATGAAACTTTACGATTATCACAACATCATCAAACATCCAATGGATCTCGGAACAATCAAGTCCAAACTTACTAAAAACGAGTACGAATCGCCACTCGCATTCGCATCAGATGTGAGATTGACGTTCCAGAATGCCATGGTGTATAACGGCCAGGGTTCTCATGTCTTCATCATGGCAGAGCGTCTTCTTTTGCTGTTCGAAGATATGTTCGGTTCAACTAATCAGAAACTTGTTGTAAATCAAGTAAAGAAGCAAAATCGAGTTCCGAATGTTGCTAATTTGGCAACGCCGGTAGCTAGGGTTTCGAAGAAGCCGGAGATGACAGCAGAGGAGAAAGCAGAGCTGGCAGCAAGGCTTTGGAATCTGCAATTAGGGCCTGAAGGGATGAATCAGATAATGAGTATTGTGAAGAAAGGGGTTTTGGGATTAGAACACCAAGGGGATGAAATTGAGCTTGATCTTGCAGTTCTTGATAATGATACTCTCTGGGGTCTGCACAGCTTCATCACTAATTTGATTTCTTCTGCACAAACTAACCATGTATGTGTTTGATAGTTGATACTGTACTTAACCACATTTCTTGAATCAGTTCATTAATTGGATTGTTTGGATGCCATGGATGTCATCAGTGTGCAGGTAATGAACATGTGGTGGAAGAAGAGGATGTTGATATAGGAGAGGAGATGCAATCAACCGTCTTCCCTTCGATCGAGATCGAAAAGGATGCTGTAAACGTTAGCAGCAGCGAGTCGAGCTCTGACGGTGATTCCTCATCCAGTGGTATGAACAAATGAACAATGATGAATGCATTGATTGTTGTTTGAATGTTTTGTGAATGGTGTAATTTGTGTGCAGATTCTGGGTCAGGGACTTGTTCAGGGAATAGCGGTAATGAACAGGAGGTGAATTCGACGCCGAAGGTGGTTTCGTGATTGAGGTTGAAGGAGGAGATTAGGGTTTTTTTTTGCAGATGTAGAACATATATGTAAAGGGATTAACAAGAATTAGTGATGAATGAAAGAAGTTTTAGGTAGTTAGGACACTTTGGTTAGTTATTGGGAAGGTCAATGTAACGACAGTTAGGAATATGGTAAGAAAATGCAGTAGGCAGAGATATGTAAATATAAAAACTATCTTCAAGTAAATGAGAAACATTTTGTGGGTTCATGATTACAATTCAAATTTATGTGTAAATCTTGAAGAATGTGTGGGGTTTCTGAAAATGATTCAAAATTATTGAAATTTACAGGTGGTTAGGGTCATGAACCTAAAGTGTACAGTTATGAAGATGAAATGGGTTCAACAAGAAGCTGATTTATTGAAAAAAGATCACGGGTAGAGAGGGTCCATTGCATGGGGAGAATGGGACTGAGATGAGCCCGAGCTTGATTGTAAAACGGATTATGCTAAACATACCTCTCGTTGTTTAAAAAGTGGCGGTTTTAAACGGGGGTTTAAATATGGAACAACACTTGACTTTTTTTTGGAACGGTAAATTCACATACTCTAAATCTACTTCTAATTTACACCACTTGTTTATGACGGGGCTAGAACTTACAACTTCTTGAAAAATTAACATCATGCAACACACCTGATACTATTAGACCAAATGTCCTTTAAGGTTTAAAAAGTGGAAACCGTTTTAAAAGGGGGGGGGGGGGGGGGGGGGGTTGGGGGTTAATGGCTGCCTCCGTTTTAAAAGGCTGTTTAGGCATCTTTTATTAAAAAAAAAATCAAAATCAATCAAATCAATGGGAGATGCATTGGGTTAGAGGTGGTCAAAAGAACCGGATCCGAATCCGATCCGATGGATTATCCAAAACTGGATCCGGCTAGAACCGGATTTTTTCTAAACCGGCGGATCCAGAACCGGTTTAGGAGTTCTTGACGGACCGGATAAAAATCGGACATTTTGGAACCGGTTTTTTTCAGACATTTTGGAACCGGTTAGAACCGGTTCTAGCCGTTAGAGGGTAAAAAAAAACGGCTATATAGCCGTTTATGGCCCTTTTTTGTATTTTTTTTGGGTTGTTTGAGGCTAGAAACTATGTATAAATAGGTATTGGGGGTATTGGTTAGTTCACCACAACATCCTAACTCTCAAAACTCAAAAACG
This sequence comes from Smallanthus sonchifolius, assembly GCA_023525975.1. NCBI lineage: Eukaryota > Viridiplantae > Streptophyta > Magnoliopsida > Asterales > Asteraceae > Smallanthus > Smallanthus sonchifolius. Next base: position 25,499,218 of record CM042023.1, read on the forward strand.
CTCTCAAAACGTAAAAAAACGCTCACTTTAACGGGAAAAAAAACGCTCCCATGGCTTCCGCTTCTGCTTCCGCAAGCACTCAAAATTCGGTTGGTGGTTCTACTAGCGAAGCCACGGTGGTGAGAGTACTTCCTTGCTCCCGAAACCAAGAGATATGGGCTTATTTCGATTTATGCGAAATGTCGAACGGTTCGCAAAATGCTCGTTGCAAACGTTGTGGTAAAATTCTGGGTGCTGCGGGAAATAGCACTTTGAGGAAACATATTGGTAGTCACGCAAAACACACTCAAGGTGAAGATCAAATTCAAAATGGTAGGGATGGAGAAGTTTGGCAATACAATGTCGAGAGGGTTCGTGAAAAAATGACACATTTCGTCATTCAAGAAGGGTTGCCTTTTGATCACTTTGATAACCCGCGCTTGACGAGGATGATACAAGAGATGCTTCAACCAAGCTACACCAATGAAAGTCGTTCTACTTTGAGAAGAGATTGTTTAAAAATGTGGAAAAGAGCTAAAAAAGAATTAATCTTAGGATTTGAAAATTTAAATACCGACATTAACTTAACCACGGACGTTTGGTCCGCTCCACATGGTTTACCCGAATCGTACCTTTGCGTTACCGCACATTGGGTTCAACCCGAGTCGTGGCAAATGATGAAGCGTACGATTGCGTTTGATTATTTTGGATATCCACATACCGGCGAAAACTTATTTTATATTTTAGACTCAGTAATTCAAACTTATAAAATTCAACCAAAAGTATTTTCAATATCTTTTGATAACGCTTCAAATAACACAAACGCGGTGGAAAAATTAAAAATAAAATATGAACCGCCTTGTAACGGTGTTTTCTTTCATAGTCGATGTGTTGCACACATCATTAACTTGGTTGTGCAAGACGGTCTAAACGTCCAAGAAATAAGAGAAGTGAAAGAAAATTTTAAAGTGATGTTACGGGAAGTTTTTAGCACAAGCAAAAAAAGATATATAAACTATAGAAACTTGTGCCAACAAATGGATTCCATCTTTTTAGGTCCAAATTGGGACGTACCTACTAGATGGAACTCGACATGGAAAATGTTTGAATCGGCCTTAAGACAAAGAGTTACTTTAAAACATTTCAATGATGAACTTGTGCAAAAGAAATGTTGTTCACAAAAATTTGATAATATAAGTTGGGATATGATCGAGAAACTAACTAATTTGCTTGAGGTTTTTAAAAATGCAACTACATGTTTATCGGGAGTTTATTATCCCACGTCTTCGCTAATACTTCAACAATTATACTTAATATGTAATAAATTAAAAGAGTTTGAATATCACGGCACTATTTTTGAAAAAAACGGTAACACTTATGAAAGCTAAATTTAAAAAATATTTTTCGGAAATGCCGGCCGTTGTTACATGTTCGGCCGCCTTAAACCTAACGATTAATGTAACCGGTGTTGAAACATTAATTGGATCAATATCGGACGATTTAAATATGTTCGAGGAAGACCCAAATTTTGAATCAAATGCAATAAGGGATTTCAATTCGGCTTTTAATAATATGTTTGATTATTATTTACGCAAATATGGTGGAAGTGGTGATCCATCAAACATACGTGAATCAATGGATTCGGGTTCAAGTTCTAGTAGTTCAAGGAACCCGATGCTAAATTTATTTAACACTTTAAGAAACGAAAATACTAAATGAACTCGTGGAAGCACACCAAGTAACGAGCTTGGAAGATATCAAGTAACCGACTTTATTTCAACTCTAAGATCCGAAGAGTTTGAAAACTTTGATATCTTGAGTTGGTGGCAAGGAAGGGAATCCAATATCCCATTCTAGCCGCAATGGCCCATGACCTACTAACCGTCCAAGCTTCCACGGTAGCTTCGGAATCTGCTTTTTCTCTTAGTGGCAGGGTTTTATCTATTCGAAGAACGAGGCTTACACCGGAATCTATGGAGATGTGTATTTGCTTGAAGGACCATTTGGATGCCGCCGAACGTGTACAACATGTTGCAAAACTGGAAGGCGAGCTTGACATTGAACAAGAAATACACGAATTTGAAGTAGAACAAGGGGCGGCGAATCCACTTTCTGACGAAGAACAAGCTTATGATGAAGCCCAACGTATCTTAAGCGAAGAAGATTGAAAACCGATGTTACGAAGACTAAGACGAGTAGACGACGAATAACGAGTCATAATAAATAATATATATTTTGTGATTCAATTATGTTTTTTTGTAATTTTTTGGTACGAACTATTGTTAAATCACTTAAAAAAATATAAAAAATAAATAAAACATGTATTTTATAGTGTATCTTTGTTAATTTGTTAAAAATTATTATTATTTTTAAAAAAAAAAATCCGGTGGAACCGGTTTTTTTTTGTCCGGTCCGGTTCCAAAAGGTTCCAAGTCTCCACTCCCTTAACCGGAACCGGTTCCATTGGATCCGGTTGTTGACCATCATTGACCGATCCGCTCCGGATCCGAAAAAAATCCGGTTTGTGCACCTCTACATTGGGTTGCTAAATATATCCCTTCCTATGGTTTTAAAGGAATATGCATATTAAGTTTTTTTTAAACGGCAACACCTAGATATTTTAGGATAATTGGGTTTCCCCGGGACAACACATAGAATATCCAGGACAGCCCACCACAGGAGGAACCCTTCAACCGGGTAAACCCCCTGACCTGACAACATACCCCTTTTTTGCTGTTGCTAGGATTCGAAACCAAGACCTGCACTATGAGAAATCTTGGAGCTATCGTTGAACCAAATAGCTAACGGTATATGCGTATTAAGTAAGTTACCACTTCTCTACCTTTTCTCTTTCTTCATACAAGGTGCATTAAGCATATGGGGGTGTGTTTAGGCCGTGCATATGCGTTTAGGCATAGAGTGGGTGCATATTAGATTAGGGCCGATCCCAAAGAATGAAAAGACGGAGCGTGCAGAAACTATGATTGAGCAACTTCGCTTACTTTTAAGATTATGAACATATTTCTAAAAAATATTCATATAATGTCTGTTAAAATTACTCAAGTTGTATCTTTTACGAAATAAAATAAGATAGTTAGAAAACAATGAAGGTAAAACACATTAAAAGTTACCCCAACTAAGTTGTTCTTTTATATATAAAACCTTTTAAGTCCTCATTAGAAACAAATTAGTACTAAAATAATATAAATTTGATCATTTGACCAGGTTCACAACAATGCTTGAACTCAGCTACTACTTGACCACCTCGTTATATTGGCTCGTGAACAACTCATGTACCAAGGATCTCAAAAGGCGTGGGACTCTATTTATACCGGCAAGGGAAAACCCGGTATTAGTTTGTAATCGATTTGATAGAACAGTTTGATCAATCTAAATATGGAGTTGATGCATTCGCCTAGCTTGTTCATACGGGTATGAAACCCTCACAAGTTTTAGAAGAAAAGATTTTTCCTTTTCTACTATTATTTAGTCTTCAACCACCGTTGGCCATTTGGTGCAATGGTAACCCTAAGACTTCCCCATAGTGGAGGTCTTGGGTTCGAATCTTTGCAACAACAAAAAAAGGGTCTGGATGTTCTAGGTGCTGCCCCGGAGAAACCCAGTTGGAGGGTTCCTCCTGTGGTGGGCTGCCCTGGATGTTCTAGGTGCTGCCCCGGAGAAACCCAATTATCCTAGAATATCTAGGTGTTGTCGTTCAAAAATAAAAAAGTTAGTCTTCAACCCATCGTCTCGTCAGAATAGCCGTGATTCCGATGATACAGAGCATGAGAAATGCAATACATAATGGTGATACAAAGATATAAGAACTATCAAGCATTACATAATAGATATTTTCCATCATAATCTAATTTTGTTATAATTACACCTCCAACTTTAACTGCCTTTCTGAACATGCAATAATAACAATTCACATTGAAAATTTGTTCAAAACCAAAATCATTGCCTTATGTTAGGTCCAATAGCGTCTTTAAATTATTTTGTCCAAATTAATTTAGCGATTGATTTTAACAAAGTAATGCGACCTTGGTAATAAAACATTGGCTTTAATGTATTACATGTTTCACCGAAACAAAGAGGTGTTGGTGGAGGATATGAAGTAACCACTTTACTAGGTGTTTATATCAGTTTATTTTGACAATGATTGAACTACTATTGAAGTGATTATTTCCGATCGCACATAACATCTTCCTCTATTGAGAAAAAAATGTATTACATACAAGCAATGCATGCTATCAATGTTGTATTATATTATTAATATCGCTCACTAAATTAATAAGGTCCAAAAACAGCTTATAGACGCTTTCAATCTTAACGCTAACAAAATTTTCAACACAAAAAGTTGTTAGAATATATATACAATGTTGTAGCCACCACTTCCCACCATCTTCGCTCTCTCTAGGAAGTTGTTAAAAAGACATTAAAGGGGGAAGAACCAGACAACCCTGTGTAATTGTCTTAAGAAGAGGATGATGCGATATTAAATTTGTTAAAAAGGCAAGAAGATTCAAGCTATTTTAAAGAAGTACAAACTAGATGAAAACCCCACCCCTTTGTAGCTATGTATCGTAAATACATGCAACTATGAATCAACACCAATCATGCTCTCAATTTCTGATAAGTTATAGCGTTTTGCCACCAAAGGTGGGGCAAATTCAAACCACCCATTCGAGCACTAAACTAGTTACGCAACCACCTTTTTACTATTGGATGCCATTACTAGTCGTGCTATCCATTTCTGTTAAGTTGAGAATGTTATGTAACACCATTGTCTTTTTTTTTATGTGTCTGGATAACTGTTATAAATAAGAAACAACTAAAAATCACTAACTTTTCTCTCTACCTTTCAATTAAATAATACTTTTTATACCTTTATCATTATCTTTTCTCTCTCCTCCACTCACAACCACTTTCAAAAAATATTAAAAAATTAATAGAGGTAAAAAATGTTTTCCCCAAATATACAAAAAATTTATACATTTTCTCTATCCTCCACTCACAACCACTCCCTAAAATATGCAGAACCCACTCACAAACATATGCAGAAACTGATGGGAATGCTCTAATACATAACAAACACACACTCTCTCTCTCTCTCTCTCTCTATATATATATATATAAATATATAGGGGGAAGATTAAATAATAAATAGTTTTTCGCTAAAAAAATCTAACAAATGATAAAAACCTTAAGAAAACGATATCAAACGAACTCCGATTGAGCTAATTTCAGCGGCGTTGGAACCGTTTCGTCGAACTCTACCATCTTAGCTTTTAGGCTTTAGCTTTTAAGGTTTATATTTTACGTTTAAATTTTAGGGTTTTAACCTTATGGTTTAGCCTTAGGGTTTAGATTTTATGGTTTAGGTTTTTTTTTGGCTGGGTGGGGGTGAGTTTAGGTTTTTTTTTTGGCTGGGTGGGGGTGGGTTTAGGTTTTTTTTTTTTGGGGGGGGCGGTGGGTGGGGGGTTTAGGTTTTTGGGGGTGGGGTTGGTGGTTTTAGGCTATTCGGGGTAGGGTTGGAGGGGAGTTAGGTTTTTGGGGGTACGGGTGGAGGGGGGTTTAGGTTTTTTGGTCCAGATTAGGATTCGATGAGACGGTTCCAACGCCGCTGAAATGAGCTCAATCGGAGTTCGTTTGACCCACTTCTTAGGATTTATTAGCGAAAAACCACTTGTTAGTGGAACTGTCCCATATATATATATATATAGGGAATGGATCATTTGAGAACTCCTAAATATTTTGAGAACCCGCGAGAACTCGTCAAAAATCCAATCAAAACCATTTTTTTTGTTTTTACTATTTTTATTGTTAGAATATAACATAAAAAATGAATTTATATATGTAAATTTACATGTCTTCATATATTAAAAAAATATACACTTGCGTAAGTTTACCACTTACACATGTGTAAGTGTTTACCATTTACACAGGTATATAAATTTTTTTAAAGATAATTTAGAGAGAATGGATAAATTAAATGAAGAGATAAATCATTTTTATGTTATATTTTAATAATAAAGATAGTGAAAAGAAAAAAAAATGGTTTTAATTGGTTTTTTAACGAGTTCTCGCGAGTTCTCAAGTATTTATAAGTTATCATTTGAACCTAACCCTATATATATATATATATATATATATATATATATATATATATATATATATAGGGGACGTATCAAATGAAAACCCTGTCTTATTGTGAAAACCCTTAAACTCTATATGGACCACACATTCATTTTTTAGTATTTTAATATGTGGCTATAATTAATTATGTATTTTTAATATATTTAATATAAAAACTTGTGGTTTAGATTAAATAAGGGGGTAAAAAGGTAATTTCACTTTATTTTCTTCTTTTTTGTTTAAATATAGTAATAAAAAATCATAATTTCTCTCTCTCATCAATCAATATACAAGTAAATATGATTTTTAAAGAACACATGTGTAAAACTAATTTATACATGTTTACAAATCAGAAAATTATATAAAAAATACACAAATATTTTTACAAAAAAAACATATACACAAGGAAGTCGACTTTTACACCGTCTTAAATCAAGATCTTCGATCCCTCATGTGCTTGCTATCCCATCTAAAATCCATATATAAAAATCAATTTACATGAACAAAGACAATTTACATATGTATATATATGTCAACAAAGATAATTTTATACATGTTCAGATCAGAATCAACATAAAAACATATGAATAACAACTCTTTACACTTGTGTAAATTCAGTTTATACTTGTGTAAATTCAATTTAAACATGTGTAAATTAAAAATTGGGGCTTTCCAAATTTGTACAAAGATAATTTTATACATGTTCAGATCAACATAAAAACACATGAATAACAACTCTTTACACTTGTGTAAATTCAGATTACATTTGTGTAAATTCAGTTTACACTTGTGTAAATTAAAATTCAATTTAAACATGATTTTAAACATGTGTAATTTAATATAACACATGTGTAAACTTAGTATTCACATGTGTAAATATAGTTTACACATGTTTAAAATCAAATCTGGGTTTTTACGAAGCTGTGTAAATTCAAAATCTGAGTTTTTCAAATCTATGTAAAAACTCTATTTTATGATTCAGATATGAATCAACCAAAAACCCAAATCAAAATAAAAAAAGTCTAAATCAAAACTTACAAACTTGTCTTTCTATTCCTATAATATTTTAAAAACCATGATTTCTTTAATAACAAAAAAAATGTGTAAAAACTCTAGTTCAAGACTAAAAAAATTGTGGAAAAAATTAATGGTGTTTGGTTACCTAACAGAACCCGGATCTAGGGGTGAAAGGCTGAAATCATTTACCACTTCCAAAAGCATCATCCATCTTCAAAAACACTCACTTTCCATGTTCCAGATTCAACCCAGATGGAATATACTTTCGATATTCCAGTGAAATACTTTGTTGGCCATCTCCAAAATCAACAACCTCCTTGATTTTTGCACTTCCTCTGAAATCACACACAAAAAGGTCGAATATGTAAATTCAATTTTTGAAATCAAACACAAAAAGGTCAGAATCAACATAAAAACACATGAATAATAACTCTTTACACTTGTGTAAAATCAGTTTATACTTGTGTAAATTCAGTTTACACTTGTGTAAATTCAATTTAAACATGTGTAAATTAAAAATACAATCAACCCAAGAGCTATTGAAATAAAAAAATTAAAAACATTAAAATACAATCAACCCAAGAGCTATTGAAATAAAAAATTAGGTTACATGTTTTCATAAAAACAGATAAGAGACGAACCTCTTCATGACTGACAAAGGTTTCCATCCCAGGTCTGAGCTTAAGTTGCTCATAAAAAAACAACTGAAAAAGAGAAGCAAAGTAAGATACAATTTCACTAGGAATACTTGTAATTTCAGATTTCAAATACCAATTCCATACCTATAAACTAAAAATTATACCTTTAATGCCAAATTGTGAGGAGCAGAAGACACAGATCCAACGATCACTACAACTCTTGTCTCCTCCATACCGCCACCCACAACCAGATCTGGTGGCAATCGAAGTTCACCATCCTCGCCGGAGAAGACAACCAGATCTGGGAGCAATCGAAGATACGAAATAGTGATTTTAGGAGCAGATATACGAAATGGATCATCTTCTTCATCTGGAAAACAACTTTTTTCTTTAGGAAAGACGAGCGAGACCGACATGGATCACCTTTTTCTTCATCCAGTAGTGAAGATGATAGATTTAGGGTTATAATCGATGTTTGGGGGCGTTTGAATGTGAATGGGGAGAGAGAAAGAGCAGATCTTGGTTCGTGGATATAAGAAAGAGAGAGTGAGCATATAATTTTTGTATTTGGTAAAGAAGATAGAAATATATCAGAGATGGAGGCCAAGGAGTCAGGTGAACAAATGGTGAAAAGGACAAAATTCAAGTAAATGTACCATAATGCCCCTAAGTGATTTAAAAATACAATTAATAAAAGAAAAATAATGAGTGGTCCATATAGAGTTTAAGGGTTTTCACAATAAGACAGGGTTTTCATTTGATACGTCCCATATATATATATATATATATATATATATATATATATATATATATATATATATATATATATATATCTGTGTGTGTGTGAGTTTTGAAGTAATGAATTAACTTCATGCCTTGAATAGATATAATGTGAAGACAAATTTGATCCTATGCAAACCAAACTTGTGTTGTATTGAATTTTGTCGGCGGCAAAACGTATGTTTTGTTGATGATATGCGAAAAAAAGGTGACACGCAAGATGTTATTTGCGCACGACATGAATTCTAGCTGGCGTTTGATGGAATATAGTGGGATATACAAGTCAAAGTGTATAATCACATCTCGAGAAAAAAAAATACTAATTTCATGATTTTCTATTAATTTAAACTTCTATATTTTGTGTTCAAACTTCTGAATTTTGATTAAAAATTAAGGTTCCAAAAACAATATGAAGACGATGAATTGACGAAAATATCCCTCATTTAACTACCTTCAGTTATAAAAGTTAGTTACACCAAACTATAACTATCATGGCATGGATGAATCATGTAGAAAAAACCAAAATTGAACTAATAAAAAACAGAATACAGACAGAATGTACTTTGTTTATTATGATTGAAGGCACCTGAAATTTTGTTATTTAACAGTATCAGCAACTTCACCCTCCAAATAAAATTCAGCAACTTCAAATCTACTATGTGCAACATTCAATTGAATGTTCATGCACTTGTCTGTAACAGGCCATTGTGCCTCAACAGGGGCTCGGGAGAGGGTTCACGCCCTCGGAATTCAATAAAAACCTACATTTCATATCACAGAATTATTCGTAAAATAAAAAAAAATTGACATAATAGGTAAATACAATATTATACTAGGAAACTAGGTTAGAAACCCGTGTTTTACACGGGTTGAATAAAGAAAATATTAAATAGTTAATGAAGATTTAGGAATTAGAAAGGAAATATTAAATAGTAATAAAGATTTAGGAGTTGATAAAGGAAATATTATATAGTTAGTAAGGAAATATTAAACATTTAGTAATGAAGAAAAAATAAGCAGGAAAACGCTCACAGATTGTGACACGTGACACAACCAGTTACTAATTTATTAGGTATATATAGATGGATCTTATTAGGTATATGCGATATGAAATATCAAACCTCTAATGGATCTTTTCCACCTCCAAGAGCAAGTACTGTGTCGCGGAATCTGTATCCCGTGTCTCTTAACGCCTGTATACCGAACAGTTTCATTCCAAGGTCATAAGAATCATGAATGGATTAAGGGTGTGCAAAAATTAATCAGGACTAATAAAACCGGGTTCTCAGTTCGGGTTATTTAAAAAAAAATTCAGTCTTTTTCTATATCTTTTTTCCTTAATTGAGTTACTTAAAAGGAGAGTAAGAATGAAACTGTTAAATAAATTTTAGAAAATATTCATACCTTATCATCATTTAACCCGGCATCCTCAAATGCTGAAAAAGCATCTGCAGATAACACTTCTGCCCACTGCAAAATTTGGATTGCAATCATCAAAACTAACTGGAAACAACAGATAAAAAATTGGGTAAAAAAGAACAAGGAATAATACCTTGTAACTGTAGTAACCAGCAGCATATCCACCTGTTATTCACCATGGTGAGAAAATAAGTATACAAGACTGGTTCCATCACTGATATTAGACAAAACGAAAGCAATCTTTACAGAGAACCAACCTGCGAAAATATGGCTAAAACCACAAAGGAACCTATCCTCTGGAAGTGGAGGAAGCAGTTGAGTTCTTTTACCGACCCTTTGGTCAACATCATAGATAGATTCGGGTCCACCGGGAACATACTTGCTATGCAGCTCCAAGTCAAGGGTTGCAAACTTGAGCTACAAAATAACATGTATGAAAATGGAATGTTATATCAATTTGTATGCTGACCCATCACTAAAGTAAGAGTCCAAATGGCTGGTGTTAGAGGTGGCAAAATGTGCGTGTCGGGCTGTTTGGGTGATGGGTAAAAACATATAATTCTTTGGTACGGTCAAATTGACTTGAAACACGTTTTTGTCAAAAAAAAAATTATAAAAACAAATAGTGTGTCAAATATGATATTATTTTAATACTAATCTAATTTTGATGAAAAATTTGATTTAGCGTTTTTTATAAATTTAAACTACATTTTGGTTGGGTTTCAACCAGTTTGATCCATTTGACCCGTTGAAGATAAACATAACACGAGGAAACCACCTATATAGATTATGTCGATACGACACTAAATATGGACATTATTTTGACAATAAATAGGTGAAAGATACTTCATATAGGTCTCATGTAATAAAAAAGGTAGACAGTGCATCTTGCTAAGTAATGAGCGTTAAGCTAACCTGGCGAAGACTCATAGTACCCGCAAGAAAAGTTCTGGCAGCAAGAAGCTTCTGATATATGTCTTCAGGGAGACACTCTCCAGTTTCGTAGTGTTTTGCAATACTCATCAGGGTATCCCTGTGACGGTTATTTAAGAAATTACATACATTTTCATATTTGTTAGAATATGGGCTTAGTTGATGTCAACTGTAAATTAATAATGGAATCTGCAAATTAATACCTATGGTAACACCAATTTTCCATGAATTGTGAAGGTAATTCAACAGCATCCCACTCTATGCCACGTATACCAGCAACAAGTCCCTCGTCTTGTTTTGTTAGCATATGTTGAAGTGCATGACCAAACTCATGGAATACAGTTTCCACCTGAGGAACCGAATGAATTACCCAACATAATATGTAATAATTGTTTCTTAATTAAATGCATACCTCGCGAAAAGTCATAAGGCTTGGCTTGTCACCAACAGGTGGCATTTGATTGCAGACCATATGAGCAACGGGTAGCCTAACAGAGGTTTTATCATGTGAAAATACACGGGTTCGTGCAAAAACTTCACCCATCCACGCACCACCTTTTTTTTCAGATGGACGAGAATATGGATCAAAGTAAAAATATGATATAGGTGAACCTGTTGAACCTTTGATGCAGTAAAATTTTACATCACTGTTCCAAACCTACAAAATAACAGAATCTATGAAGCAATTCATCTAGCCAACAAAGAAAAGAACTTAGTTATCTGTTATCTTACTGGTGCTAAACCGTCAGCTGGTACAACATCAATATCAAATAGCATCTTCACAAGTTTAAAAAGGCCATCCATAACTTTAGGCAAAGAAAAGTAAGGTCTTAATTCTTCCTGTAAAATCCACAATACATATCTAATGTTCATTTATTATATGAAAAAAAAAACAAATAAGAATTAAAACTCGCGATTTCATATGCGGGATATGACAGATACTAAAGAAAAAGAACCTCATTTATCTCATATTTTGATTCTCTTAGTCTTTCACTCCAGAAGCTAATATCCCAGTGTGCCAACTCATCAGCTTCAGGAGCACCTTGACTTTTGGAAAATTGCTTCCTCCATATCTATAATTTTAGAAAGATTAAACTAGTAACAATATAAGTAAATTCCAAGAAACTGAAATAATCACCTTGAACTGCAGCATTCCAAGAAGCACTCCTCAGCTTTTCAAGAAGCTCTTCTGCCTTATCAACAGTAGCCATCTTCGTAGCCATGCTTAACTAATGATTAATTTATCATAATAAGCAATAATAAACAAAAATGAAGCTTATTTAGATAGCAATTAAATTGTCAAAAAGACATATTTAAACCTCTGCATAGTTATTATATCCAAGAAGATTAGCCTTTGCTAACCTAAGCTTCATAATTTGGTCAATAATTGGAGTATTATCTAAATCTCCACTTGAAGCACGTGTTACATAAGCCCGGTAAATTTCCTCCCGCAGAGCCCGATTCTTAGCATGTTGCATAACGGACATAAAACTTGGCCCATCTAATGTTATCATCCATGGCCCATTTTCTGCAGTGGCATTTTCATGACCTTAAATCGGTACACAGAATTAATTAAGAAAAAGTTGATGCTTTTGTGCTAATTTGGATGAAAAGGTAATTAGTTTTCTTTGTGAACCTTAGATGTGGCTATTTGTGCAGCCAATCCAAGAGCAGTAGCTGGCAACCCTTCAATTTCCTTCTTATCTGTTATTAATTTTTCAAATTTCTTAGTGGCATCCAGAACATTTTCCCCAAATCTTTTAGAAAGTTTTGCTAACTCCTGGAATCATTCATTATAAATGTCACACAGTTAGCAGTATTAGTTACAATAAAACATCATATAATTGATTCCCTCACAAATAAAAGTAAATACAGTACAAGATTTATGATTTTAGCCAAGAATAAAGTACATGTAACAACTAATCTATAAATAGTTAAATAAATGAAATTCATAATCATTTCATCATGCAAATAATGTGAAAATAAGAATTGAGGTAAACAACAATAGCAAATGCTTGAAGTAACAAACATGAAGATTAAATCCAGCAAAGGAAGACCAATTCTCATAACCACAATAACATACCTGTTGAATTTTATTAAACTCCTCTCTTTCATCATCTTCAAGTGAGATACCACTGAGAACAGCATCCTTTATTGATGCTGAATGTGTACACAAGTTGCAGAAAGATGTCAAATTTTACTCAAAACACTTAATTGGAAGAGAGAGGGTATAAAATATTTCACATGATCCATGGCTAACATTCTTGCAAATCGAATGAGTAGCATCAATTCCCAAATTATTATAGAGCATCCATTATATTCATATATGTTTAAATTCACTGGTTTTAGAACTTGCATAATCTATATGTATAAGAAAATAACAAGTTTTATCTATCGCACAGAAGAATTTGATGATACTTACATTCAACTATACGTTTACGAGCATCACTTAATGCTGCCCAATTGGGTGATTCCTTTACAGCCTTGAAAGCATTATAAATCGGTTTACTTTGATCCAACTTTAGACCAAATGTGATTTTCTCAGCCTGCGCACGAATTCGAGTAAGATCACAAGATCAAAACCCTAAGTTAATATGTCATAGTAACTAACCATCAATCATACAACCATATGTTCTTACAATCAAACAAAAATCACATATAGAGATGCAACCCTAACAACAAAATCAACCAACCAGAAAGCAATATAGAAACAAACAAACATACCTAGCAAAATCCCCCACTCCATCAGTAGGGTCTAGGGAGGGTGAGATGGGGGCAAAGGTTACCTATATCCCAAGAGATAGAGAGACTGCTCCCATAGAGACCCCGGCTCAAAAAAACCTTGTTTATTTTCTTCCTCTTTTTTTGTAGAAAAAACAGAAACTTACAAGGAAAAAACCATGTATCATAACGTATTCTATTAGTAGCAAAAGATAAAAGAACGCAGAGGCATAATAAAACTTTAAGAGTAAAGACACCTTAGATTAACAACTCACCTTAGACTACAGGCACACGTAAGACTAAAAGCGAACCTAGAAAGTAGCTACGAAAGGCAACCTAAATGAAGTATAGGCTAATATACGAAGTCCAAACCAATACTAAATCTATACGGAAAGCAATATAGAAACACCTGAATTTCTTCAATGGCAGAACGAAGCTCAGGAGTATCTTTAACAGCTTTCAGATGATTAATAGCTCCCCAAACAACAGTCAACTTATCAATTATCCTCTCCAACGGTTCCACTAGCTTCGGCCACGACGGCTCCACCGTCTTCTCTAATTCCGCCAAATCATCGTCCTGCAATATCCTGATTTCATTAATACCAGAATCAGTAACCACAAAAACACAATTACACTTACTAGCTTCTTCAGCAAGGCACGCATGCCAGCGCGCACATGTGAAGCATCAATAACGTCAAACGGAGGGAACTCGAAGTCCTGCAACAGAGGATTATCTTCGATTGCCGTCGAAGACCGCGATTGTGCTTGATCGGAAAAGAAGGAGGTGACGGAGGAGCGGCGGAGGAGAGTCGTGCGCGGCAGAGGTGGGCGGAGGCGGAAGGAGAAGGAAGACGGGCGGAGGGGACAGAAAGGATGTATAAGAAGAGGTTTAGGGTTTGAAGAACGAATGAGAGACATGAGAGAAGCCATGGCCATGGCCATGGCGATGATAATGTTGACTACTGGTACGAATTCAGTTGCTCTTCAAAATTATTATCCTTTTTTTGTGTGATTTGTGGCATGATAAGGGTTGAGTGCCAACAATAATAACGGCTCGAACTATATCAATTTTTTACTTCCAAAATGAAACATTCAAAACCAAGTAATCAGAAATCACCACTTTAGCTTACCCCAGCTAAGGCTAAGTCGGCACAAAAACAAACAATAAAAAAATGTCATATAAACTAACCCGTCTAGAATCTAGTCGGCTTCTCTCTAACCTGACTAAAATGTAGCCAACACATTTCTCAACCTGGTTAGAATCTAGCCGACAGCCCGACACATTTCCCAACTTGACTAAAATCTAGCTGGTTGGGACACATGTTGCCCTGTGACTGGTTTCTTTGTGGACTCATGATACTTTCCTATGACTTTTTAGCTAGCCGAGGACTTGCTTGGTCAGCCAGGTTGGGTATCATGGCGTCTTCTGATTAGTTCTTTCGGGTATGTTTATACTAGTGTGGACAAAAGGTCAATATTCATTTTCCAAAATTCTCGGGTCAATATATTTATTTTAATGATTTTCTCAAAAATAAAATATTATTGTTAAGTTAAAAGATAAAACGTTATGAGTGATGATATTTGTGTGAAGTGTGTGAGACTAGTTTTACCTTTTCATCTCAACTATTTGAAAAGATTAAAAAGCTCAAAGTTGATGCCTTAAAAGATGAGAACGTGGAGAGAGAGTCACATGTCAAGTGAAAGTTTTGGTTTAAAACAATCTCGGAATGAAAAACTCGATAGGTGAAATAAGTTCTTTATCGATGAGCGCAAGTCAAAGTATTTCATTTACCTTGGTGCTAGTTAACAAATAAACATGTACAGAGAAAAGATGGAGGCTCAATGTTATTCAAGTGAAGATTATCATATAAATGAAAAGAAAGCAAACATTAAATAGGAAGCTAAGCCCAAGCTAAATGGGCTAAAGCCCATAACAGACTTATTATGCTAACATCCCCTCTCAAACTCACAATGCAACAGAAATAAACATTGAGAGTTTTTCACACAAAAAACGAAACCGAGATGCCGATTGAGCCTTGGTGAAAATATTTGCAATCTTAGGCTGATGGAACAAAAGGAAGTGAGATGGTCCCGAGCTGAAGATGATGACGAGTAAAATGACAATCTTTTTCAATATGTTTTGTCCGTTCATGAAAGACAGAGTTCTTAGCGATCTGCATAGCACTTTGATTATCACAATGTAATGGGGTAGGCGAGGAAACAACAACCCTCATGTCTGTCAGAAGCCATCATAACCAAATAAATTCACATGTAGTCACAGCCATAGCACGATATTCAGCCTCAGTGGAGGACCTAGAAACAACATATTGTTTCTTGCTTTTCCATGAGATCATTAGGATCACTATCCCAATCAGCATCACTATAGGCACGCAATTTCAGAGAAGATGTAGAGGGGAACAGAAGACTTTGAAACCGAGTGCCACGAAGATATCTCAAAATACGAAGAACAGCTCCCCAATGAACAGAAGTAGGAGCGGTAACAAACTGGCTAACCATATGAAGAACATGAGCAATATCAGGGCGAGTAACTGTAAGATAAACCAAACTGCCTACAATGGTACGATATAGGCTTGGATCAAATAGAGGAACACCATCAGTGGGAGAGTAACGCGCGTTGATTTCAAGATGAGTGTCTGCAATTCTGTTATCAGAAAGTCTCGCACGTTGAAACTATCAGAAATATACTTCGTCTGATAGAGAAGATATCCCTTTTTAGATTGAGCTACCTCAATCCCCAAAAAATACCGTAATAATCCCAAATCTTTCATAGCAAAACGGTGAGCCAAATCATGTTTCAAAGATTCAGTGCCATCATAATCATCACCTGTAATAATCATATCATCCACATATAAAAACAAGAGAATGCGTCCAACATTCGTACATCGAACAAATAATGCTGAATCATGATTGCTAGGGAGAAAACCAAGGGAAGTGATGATTGTAGAGAAATTTTCAAACCAGGCACGAGGAGCCTGTTTGAGCCCATATAGAGCTTTTCGAAGCTGACAGACTTCACCGGGCTGATGAGCTATTCCCGGGGGTGGAGTCATGTAAACCTCCTCATGAAGATCACCATTCAGAAAAGCATTTTTGACATCCATTTGACAGATCTTCCACTGACGAACGGACGCAACAACTATTAAAGTACGAAATGTTGTCATTTTTGCCACAGGGGCAAAGGTCTCCTCATAATCCATACCATACGTTTGTGAATATCCTTTTGCCACAAGTCTGGCCTTGTATCGTTCAACAGAGCCATAAGAGTTTGTCTTAATCTTATACACCCAACGACAACCAACATTATGTTTACCCGGTGGTAGTGGAACCAAATCTTAGGTGTGAGTCTGATGAAGAGCTGTGAGCACTTCAGCCATAACATTTTGACATAGAGGGTTAGAGACAGCCTCTCTATATGATTCTGGTTTAGACAGATGATGAATACTCGTGATAAATGAACTAAACGAAGCAGAGTAGGCAGAGTATGCAAAGTCTGGTATTTGGGTAGACTTACATTTACGAGTAGACTTTCTTGGAGGTGGAGGATTTCTAGTTTCAACCAGTGGGGGATCAACATTAGTACCGGATGACGTGGGAGGTTCATGAGCTGGCACTTCATGTGCAACAAACATATCTGGAGTAGGCATATTAGGATCAACAGACGAATGTGGAACATCAGAGGTTGAGACATCAATGTTGCTAGCAAAAGGATCAATGTTCTGAAGATCTAACTTTGTTACATCATGTGACTTAGCTGGAATCGAATAAAAGGGAATATGTTCAAGAAATGTAACATGTCTTGATACATATAACTTCTGACTTATAGGATCAAAACAACGATATCCTTTCTGTCCCGTGCCATATCCTTTGGGACCACTGGCATAGACTAAGAAAACACATAAGGCTGACTTATTTGTCAATTTGTCTTGTTCAACATGAGGACGAAGAGCAAAGCAAGTACATCCAAAAACCCGTAACTCACCATAATCTGGGCATTCATCGAAAAGACTTTCAAATGTAGACATCCCATCATTGTAAGAAGTAGGGATCCTATTAATCACATGTTGGGTGGTCAGGAGTGCTTCTCCCCAAAAGACACTAGGTACCTCAGCAGATAAAAGGAATGAACGAGCGGTTTCCATAAGATGTCGATGTTTCCTTTCAGCAACACCATTCTGTTGAGCGGTGTCAGTACAAGACGATTGGTGTATGTTACCATTTAATGCAAGCAACTGAGTAACATCATTAGAGGTGTATTCATCCCCTAAGTCACACCTGAAGCACTTTATCACAGTCGAATGCTGCGTTTGAACATAAGCCTTAAATGTTTTATAAATGTCAAAGAACTCAGATCTACGTTTCATAAGGTACACCCAGGTATAACGAGTGTAATCATCGATAAAGGAAACATAATAACGTGAACCACCTTTAGTGGATACTGGTAATGGTCTTCACACATCAGAATGAACAATATCAAATGGTGCAACAGAATGAGAAATACTTTTATCAAAAGGTAAAGCATAAAATTTGGCAAGTTTGCAACCTCTACAATCAGAAATATCACAAGTTTGCAAATGAGCCAAAACACATGTGGAAGCCAAAATATTTAAACGAGATGCGTACACATGTCCCAAACGAGAATGCCAAATATAAAATTCAGATGGCAAAGGAGTTAAACGAAAAGAAGATAAATCAACACTGGAGGCAGCAACACCAGGTGCAGGTACTTTGAGTTCTTCTAAGACATATAAATCTCCCACCCTACGGCCGATCCTAATCACCCTCTGAGTGTGTTGATCCTGCACAACAGAAACAGAGTCACAAAAGAAAACCCAAATACCAGACTTACACAACTGACTGACCGAAGCAAGATTTAAGGCAAGTTTTGGAATATAATAGACATCATTGAGAGACACATGAGGGGTAGACACAGAGCCAACACCCTCTACCGACATACATGTAGCACTAGCAGACATTACAGAAACGGGAGAGACAGGAGACAAAAAGAGAAAAAAAGACAGATAGGGAGACATATGATGTGAGGCACCAGAATCTAAAATCCATAATGATGACGAAATACATGAGGTACTAGATGAAGACAGTCCCGCAGCAGACATGGCGGTAGGGTTGGCGGCAAGAAACTGTCTGAACTGTTCAAACACCTACGGATCCAGAGCAGATGGTGGTTTAGAAGTTTATACAGATGGTGGTGTAGCAGCAGTAGTAAACTGATGTGGTTTAAATGTCCATGAAGATGGACCAGATGAACCAGCAGAAGTAGATGAGCGAGACATAAATTATCCACCTGATCTGTTCTGTTATGGGGGCTTCTGCAAGTTAGAATTCCTTCTGCTTAGTAATAACGGACATTGAGACTTCCAATAATTTTTCCCTTTGCAAAATGCACATTCATCAAAAGCAACTTTAGCACCTTGTCTAGACTGATTAGGAGGAACGGCAAACACAACTGGAGTAGTAGTTACTTTAGGACCTTTATCAACCTGAGATTTTATCCGAGTTTCCTCTACAATCAACTCGTGAACAACCGAATCAACTGTTGGAAGAGGAGAACGATGAAGAATCGTTCCACGCAGTCCTTCAAAATCTAAACGTAATGCCATCAAAAATTATACCAAACGTTGTTCCTCCCTTCGATCAATATAAGGTTTAAACACCTTCAGTGCTGCATATTCCGTAAGTGCCAATTGATCCCATAAATCCGACATAGCTCCATAGAAGTCTTGAATGCTCATCTCATTATGTTGAAGAGCACGGATATCAAACTCCAACTAATACTGCTTGGCAAAATTAGACTGAGTATACAGCCTTTCCAAATGATCCCAAACCTCCTTAGCTGTATAATATTTAGCCAACTGAATACCAATGGACTGACCTACAGAGTTGTTGATCCAAGTGATAACTTTAGAGTTATCCGTTTCCCATGTATCGAGAGCTAAGGCATATTCAACAGCCTTAGACTTATCAGTATACTTTCCCTTAGTACCTGTGACATAACCCCACATATTTTTCTCTCGAAGAAAGTTTTTCATTACGTAACTCTAGTAGGCATAGTTTTTACCATACAGACGAGTACTAATAGACTGAAGAGAGTCATCTTTTCCAACCATATTATCAAAACAGAACGACAACAGAATAATCGCAAACTTTGAAGACCGCAAACTTTGGAATACCGCAAACTTCAAATACCGCAAACTTCGTAAAAAACTTCAAAATACCGTAAAATTCGAATACCGCAAACTTCGAATACCCCAAACTTGAGGTTACCGCAAACTTCGAATACCGCAAACTTTGAAAAACGTGACAGAAACAAGGTCCAAACCTGTCAATCTGTCCAGAAGCTCTTCCAAACACACAAATCAGTTCAAATAAAATGAAATCCGTAACTTTGATACCTGGCTGGCAAACTTCGAAACCGCAAACTTGAGGTAACCGAGCTCTACCCTTCAACAACAAACACACCAAACAACGAACGAATCAACAACGGAGCGGAAGCGACAACAAAAAATTTCAATCAAGCATGAATCGAGCTGTCTCTGATACCATGTTAACAAATAAACATGTATAGAGAAAAGATGGACGCACAATGTTATTCAAGTGAAGATTAGCATACAAATGAAAAGAAAGAAAACATTAAATAGGAAGTTAAGCCCAAGCTAAATGGGCTAAAGCCCATAACAGACTTATTATGCTAACAGGTGCCACGAAGACGTATCGGGATTTGAAATTCGTGCATGAAGAAAGTCATTGATAAGTATGTTGAAAATTGTCTTACGTGTTTGCAAGTCATAGTCGAGCACCATAAACCTTACGGGGGGATCATAACATTTGGACATTTCTTTTTGTAGAAGCGGATGTATGTTACCAAGTATTTGGCAACCAAGTCTTCAAAGAAGACTAAGGAACGATGTTATATGTGTGGTTGTCTATCTAAAAATTGTAAATTTTCTGCCAATATAGGATGCTCGTTCTTCAGAAAGAATGGCGGTGTGTAGTTGAAATAGACCTTGACATGATAGCGGTGTGATGTGTATTGTGTTTAATATTCACATTAGTTTCACGTAAAGAAATGTTTCGATATATTATTACTTCAAGTTAAGCTAGGTTTATGACAACTATCATGTGAGCATATATATGCCTCCTTATGTGATGTTATAGAAAAGAAGCGCAGAACCTTGATCTATTAGGTTGATATCTGATTATCTGTTAGCATGAAGAGGTGGCGTCGATGTTATGTATGCAATCTCCAAAACAATCAACCAGATACATGAACGGTTGAAAAACAGCTTAGAGTCGCCAATAATTTCATATCGACGAATAATTATGCCCCATTGAATACGAAGTGCGAGATCGGGTTAAGTTGAAGGTCTCACAATGTAAAGAGTTATTAGGTTTCGAAAGTGGGGTAAGTTAAGCCTGAGGTTTATAGGGCTAATCAAAATCACTACAAAAGTTGGAATTACCGAAAGCCTTGGGTGGGGTTAACAACATGATCCATGTGATCCCACTTAAAAAAGATTATAACAAGAAACTAGTGAAAACATGATTCAAGTTGAGAGAACAATGGCCTTCAACTTCAAGGTTTTATGATAAAATTAGAATAAATTGACATCCATTATATATAATAACAATTCACAAACTTACATTATCAGGGGATTTCACGGTTCACTCTGAACAGTAAAATCGTATAGATCTTCAAGCTTTTGGTCAGTAGCGGACCCAGAAATTTTTTTCATGAGGGTCAAAAATTTTTAGAATCGATTGAGTAGCAATATATAACATAAAATTTTTTTTAAAAATTTCACCGTTCACTCTGAACAACTCCCTTTTCTTGCTACTAGTGAAGGTTATTGTGTGATTTTATTTTTGATTTTTTTAGTATTTACAATTCGCCTCCTCGTGAACTTTGACTTAGGTCCCCTTCACTTTTATACTTTTTTTTCTTTTCTGTTTACTCAATCAAATTTTGTCACATATCGTACTTACATTTTTTGTTTCTCTCTTATAAAATATAAAACATGATGTTTTAAAAAAATTTAAAAGTACCATTATGACGTGTCTATTTTTATCAACGTTTCAGTGTAAATTTCGTTCAAAACCAATTTTTTCATGATAAAGAACAACTTATCGAAGCGTAAACGTACAATTCGTCAAAATTGCTTTAAGGTTTCGTTTTTTTAAGTTTTTTTCTTCAATCTTTAAAATATGACTTTTTTAAAAAATTTCGGATTTACCCTTTCAACATTAGCTTATTTTTATTAATGTTTCCACGTGAATTTTACAAATCGTTAAAACCGATCCTTACTTTAACACCGCCACCACAACACGTAGGTTTTAAATTCTCATCTATATCTATACTATATAATAAATAAAGGTTTTGGGGGAACACTTGTCACTCTCTTATGCATTCTCATCCTTTTTTTCCCCGACTCACTCAGTCTATCTCCTATTAATTATACAAAATTTTCTTTAATTGTTTTTTTATAATTTTTTGTTTCACGTTTCTCTATCCTATTAAATAATAATGATTTCTATAATTCTTTTTATAAAACATTTTTTATTTAAAAAAATAGGTTTGTTCATAAAACATTTTTAGAAATTGGATATTTCGTTCATTCTTTTTATAAAACATTTTTAAAAAATAACTATATAACGTTTCTAAGATTTGTATTAAAAAACATTGTAATATGTCATAAATATGTAAATTTTTATTACTGAGTATATAACATTGCATTTATTCAATCCGTGTAATACACAGAGTTTATAATATGTAATATATAAATCTTTATTATTAAGTATACAATATCGCATCTATTCAACCCGTGTAATACACGGGGTTTCTAACCTAGTTAAGTAATCAAGGTTCTGCCTTGGTTGTCAGGGGGGTTTTCCCAAAGGGTTTCCCCTCTGTGAAGGTCATGAGTTCGAATCTTGTAAGGTGCACTTTATAAAAAACTAGGAACACTCTCTGTAGATTTCGAATTCCTTGGGGGTTGTTTGGGTAGACTGATGTATGATGCTCCCCTGATAGGACGTGCCAGTTGAGTCTACGCCGTTTAAATTTTTTTTTAAGTAAAATACATGCAAGTAATAATTAAAAAATATATATATACAAATCCCCATAAACAAATATGGTCAATATATTTTTGACCCGGATATAGCTTCAAGAAAAGCATCAAACGCCTCCCAACTGCTAAAATTACCGAAAACCCCTCCATAAAACTACTCTCACTTTTGAACCTTTCTCCAAGAATCACAATTCACAACAGAACAAAGCTACCTCTCTCCTAAAATAATGGGCAACACTCCTCACCGGAGATCCTCTTACTTTTCCGGCTGCATCTCGCCGTCGTGTATTCCGGTTCACGACCAGTACACACGCATCAATCGCAGCAGATTCTGTGACCGGTGGAGCCGCAAGTGGAAGACTCTAATCAACAAGGTAATTCGAGAAAGCAAGAAGAGCATCTTTAGATCACCAAACCCTCTCACATTCCGCTACGACGCCGTTAGCTACTCGCAGAATTTCGACGAAGGTAAACACCGGCGCGAGCATTACGATCTTAACGGACATCAATGCTCACAAGTGTTACGTGAATGCACGTAAGAATCATCGAGATATGCATGATTTTGTACATAAGAATTTGTTTGTTTTGTTTTGATGATTTAGGTTAAGTTTAATTGTGAGTTTATGTGCATTAATATTAAGAAGTTTTGCCTTTTACTCGTGGATTTATCTTTATTTGTTAAATGGTGTGATGCAGTGGTAAGCGTCTGATTCTCTCTAACAGATGTTTTAGGTTTGAATAATGTTTTTACCGTATCTTGTCGTAACCTTTTGAATGTCAAACGCAAGCTGCAATTTGCTTGATCCAAGAGAGTATATGTAGTTATACTTTGTTATTATACATTATTGCCTATACTTTGTTATTATACATTATTGCCTCTATTACATATAAAAATAACAAATATAAAATTTAGAAAAGTTGTTTAGTAGATGTTGTGACGTTGGGTTTAGTATATAATTAAATGAAATATTTGATAATTAGTTTAGATAGTGAAAATTAAAGAGAAAAGTTCACAAACAATAGGGAGTATAAGTTTTATAACCTTTTCAATGAGGAAAGAATATGTAATTCTAAATTTAATGGGTAGGGTTTTACTTCACAATCGGATAATAGTTAAAAGTCTTAGGGGCTGTTTAATAGTCTCTTAATTAAGAGGCTACATCTGAATCGGTCAGAGGTAGGGGGTGTTTATTTCAGATTTTACCAGCCTCTTAATAGTTCATCCAGCCTCTTAATGGTTCAGCACAGAAACCATGCTGAACCATTCAGAGCTCTTAATAGTTCAACTCTTAATAAACCAAACAACCCCTTAGTTATTAAAAACGCCTATTAATAGGTTTGGTTCATATTTTTTCAATTATCGATTAAATATACAAAATGGCCTATGGCCTATTAGCATTGGTGATTGCCTCCCGTAAGGCTGAGGGGTATACCTCTATGAAAACGGAGTGCGGAAACTACCACGTAGGCGTCACATCATTTCCACACGGTTTTCACATATGGAGGACGTGGTATTCCACTTTCTACTTACGTGGAAAATACCATGTGTGTACACCTGATTGCTCCACACCATACCTTTAGTCTCACCTCCTTCACCCCCACCATTTCCACACCCGTGGAAATCTCCACGAAAAACACCCACGCCTGTGGACCACGCTAGGGGCGCGGTGTTCCACGGGCCACGCTTTCCAACTCAGCCTCCAGGAGCTGTTTCTACGGGGTATATCCCTCAATCTAAAAGTGGTTTGCGTTCAAATCGCTGTAAGTGCAGGTTAACAGGTAGTATTTAAGAGTAAGAAATTATTGTTACAAAATATATATAAAATGATTCGGCTATTGTTAGGTTAATTGATTGACTATTGAGCTTTACTTTATTTTAACTAAACAAAAAATTTGGCTATCAAATAAGGAGTTATTCTTATTCTTTGAATTTTTAATTATGATTGGATTAATCGGATCTTATACTTCAAACCATACCGTGATTTTTAAAAAGAATTTGGCTTAGAATTTTATTAATTTCTTCTATCAACATTTACGAAGCCATAAAATAAAGGGTTATATATTTATGTGGAGACAGAAATGGTTTGAGTGTGAAAATTATGTAGGTATCAAGGTATGGCTTTCATGCCTTTTAAACATAAGAATATTAGAAAAAATAATTTTATAATGAAAACAGAGCACATGAATATGGCCCACAATATGATCGTGTCTGGCTCTAGTTTCAATTTCAGCGGTGAGTGGTGATTCAAATCATCATAAATAGACTAAAATTCAAGAAAAGAAGGATATGTTATGATTATAATTATTTAACTTTAGTTAGTTTGGTGACATGTTTAACTTTTGTTAGTTTGGTGTATAATTTATTTCATCTAAATGAAAATGTATTTGTATGATCTTTTATTTTATAACAATTAGAATCTGTTATCGGAAAACATACGGGACCTATAAATACCCTGCTAATCAAAAGATCAGGCAAACCACACAGCCAGTGACGGCTCAATATATTTTAGGGCCTAAAACAAACTTTGAAATTGAGGCCTTTTTGTTAAGATTTTCTGAATATATGAAAGTTTTTAAAATGAAATTTTATAAAGCGTCAAAACGTATAATATTAATGTTTAGGCCGAATGTTATTACACTAATCCTGTAAATAAACCTTCAATCATTTTATAATCTTTTCTCATTTTTCTCTAAACACAAAAAAATGGATTATCACACATATTTTCACCTTAAAATATAGATTAAACCAGTTTTTCAAATTTTTGAGGCCATTAAAATTGGGAGCCTAAAGCGATTGCATTAGTTGCTTGTACTGTAGAGACGCCACTAACGACAGCGTGCGTTGAACATGCCACCTTCAAGAGTTTATGGCAGGAAACAAATGAAAGCATGATTTGTATCTAAAACATCTGCCGAAGAGTGATCAGACGCTTAAATTTTTAATGGCGTTTAAAATCTAGTCCAGATGGGTTGAATCGAAGACATAAACCTAGATGAAACCGAAACCGTTTTGCATATGTAATTGTGGTCCAGTCTTCAGTCTAGTATTTCATGTATTTTTTTTTTAAATTTAAAAGAAATATGAAATTTATATAAAATATAGCGACGCACAAAAGAAGATAAAGCTTCTTTCCGCAAATCACTCCTTGTATCATTCACCAAATAGGTGGGCTCATCTTTTCACCCTTTTTGGGAGATATAAATGCCTTAATGGGCTTTCCTTGGATATTTAAAACCTAAATACCCAATGTTATATAGTTTCTTGTTTTACATTGTCGATGAACTATCTAACGTATCTGATAAATAAAAATCCTATAGGACACATGATATGATTCTAGACCTTCTCAAGTTGTATTTTCTTAGCTTTCTCTTCTATTAAATAATTTTATTAAATAATAATAATATCAAAAGAGTATATTTTTAGATATTTAATATAAATTTAATTATAGATACTTATTATGTATAGTTATTGGTGATCAGGGGGTTTTGCCATAAGGCTTTCTTCCCGTGAAGATCCCAGGTTCAATCCTCACAAGTTGCACTTCATAATTTCAGGAACACCCTCTGTGGCAGAACTTGAACTCTGGGCTAGGTGAGGTTAGCGACATTCTAACCGACATGTCGTTCTAAAAAAATTATGGATAGTTATTATATCATTAACCAAAATAAATTTAATATGTAATTAATTATGGATATTTATAATTTCTAACTTACTTATTAATTTTAAAAAATAAATTTGTATTATGGATGATTATTATATATCTTATTTCTATTATGCTATGTTATTATCGAGTGAATATTGACATAATCAATAAATTCACCTTTTTAATAAGAATTTTCTAAATAAACTTAATTTTTTACTTAAAAGCTTCTATTTAAGTCCAAATATCACCAAGTTTAAAATTATGTTCGTTAAAATAATAAAAAAAGGAAGAGTAGTGATAATAATTGTTTTTGATGAGTGATTTCTAATTTTTTTTTTAAATATTTAATGTGGTTGGATGGTTTGAGTGGTAAAAATACAATATGTCAAATAATTAAAAAAATAACAGGTGATACTAAAAAATACAAAGTTTTAGCTTTTAATTTTTTATATATATTTATATATATGTATAATTGTAATATAGTTAACTTAATTGTGCTTAAAGGATATTTAAGGAACTAAATATATTTTAATTAAACTAACATTATCAATTACATAAAAAGAAAAATTAATGCTCAGTTGGATAAAAATGTTTTAAAAGTAGGGGTGTGCATGGGTCGGTTTGGGTCGGTTTTGGTGTAAAACCAAAACCGAAAGTTCGGTTTTTGGTTTTTTAAAACCGTTTGGTTTTGGTTTTTTCGGTTTTGACAATGGGTTCGGTTTCGGTTTTAAAACCAATTGAGCTTGAATTTTTTGAAGTAAAAGAAAAATGATCCAAAATAATGAACATGTGTTTGAAATTTTGGGCCTACATTTCTTTATTAACTAATGATTATCACATATTTTGGTCTAAATATTTTGGGCTACAAAAATTATTAGTTTTCTTAAAAAATACTCAACATAAAATATAAACATTATAATTCATAAATTCAATAAATATAAATAATAACCTACTATTAATGCAAATACGTGTAACACAAATATGTATATACTTTTAACATACAAGCACACAACACAATATAATATATATTATGAAACGTGAATTCACACAATATATAACTAAAGTATATGTATACGTTCGGTACGGGTCGGTTTTTTCGGTTTTCAAAAAATACAAAACCGAAACCAAACCATAATTTTCGGTTTTCAGAAAATACAAAACCAAAACCGTCGGTTTTAGTTTGGGTCGGTTTTTTCGGCACGGTTTTTCGGTTAATTCGGTTTTGGTTCGGTTAATTCGGTTTTTGCTCATCCCTATTTAAAAGTTAACTTAACAAAATTAATAACTTTAAGGTCAAAGTTTATTTTTAAATATATATCTTGACAACTGTATGTGTTAACATATTAAATTATATTTTATTTAACATGTTTAATACACGGTTTATTCAATTCATGCAATATACGAGTTTTTAAAAACATAATATTTTATTACTAAGTAAAAAAATACATTTATTCGACCCGTGTAATACACATGATTCTAACTTAGTACATTATAAATAAATATCTAGGAATAAAAATATCGTTTTGGTTGGTGGTATTTGCATAAATTCAGTTTTTAGGCCAAACCGGATCGGTTTTAAAAAGGTTATGTTCAAGTCAATGAAAGTCAAAACTAGATCGATTTTAAAACCGGTTGTTAAAGAAAAACTATACCGGATTGGATCGGTTTCAATCTGCATTCAACGTATTATATAACTAGCGATTCACCTAAACAGATTTCAAACTGGAGGATCAGATTGATCAGAACCGGTTTCACACGAAACCAATTTTTGGATTGGTTTCGCATCCGGATCTGATTTGGTTGTGCAACTCTATGGTATTTGTAAGTGTTCTAATTGGAAGAACGTGAGGAGTTTGGACTTATTGGATGTCTAAGATGTATGGGCTCAAGAGGGTCTTCTCAGGCTTTCATAACGTATGTTAGAGAACAATTTGCGTTTGTTCATGTCCATGTGTTGATGTTTCCCCACTTTACTATTTTAAAAGACATATTTACTCATCGTAACTGGACCGGACCTGTTAAACCGGGAACCTACGGAACTATTGCTTCAGTTTCACCTAGCTAAATTGACGGTGGGGTTTTCTTCGAACCCGTTTGGTTTTAGTTGGTAGGATCCAAGAGATGATCAAGTTGTAAAAGTGTGAAGACGATGTGGGACAATTTAAAGATTAAAAGGTAGATAAAATTAAAGAACCAAGAGTTGTGAGGCTAAAACTAGCGACTATCATTTTGAAATTCATGACTACCAACCATGGTTTTGAAAATCAGATCGCCCTAGAGGGTGAGACTGGTTTGATCAGGAACCGGCCTCCTCACCCGTTGAGTTTGCAACGATCGGATCGTTTGAGGTTGAACCGACTGATTATTGTTAAAATAGGTTGAATCGGAGAATCAGGTAATGGGTTGAAATGCGTATTTTGTGAGACATAAGCAACGGAGATTGAGATCTCGGTGGGAGTAGCAGCTAGGGGTGTAAACGAGCTGAGCCGAGCATGAGCTAAAACTCGGCTCGTTTAACTTACAGGGAGCCCCGAGCCTAAGTCTGGCTCGTTTCTAGCTCTATTTCTAAAGCTCGAGTTCGGCTCATGAGTAGTTTTTCAAGCTTGGACTCGGCTTGTTTATTATATATTAATATATATATATATATATATATATATATATATATATATATATATACTAGGTTATAGACCCGTGTACTACACGAACTTGTATAATAGAAATTATATATTTCTATAATGTGTAAAAAATTACATAAATGAAGTATGTTTATTATGTACAACAATAAAAATGAAAGTACAATTACAATTCAAAAATTTGTAAATACCCCTTTGAACACAACAAGGTGTAAAGGGGAAAGATTAGCCTAGTTGTCAAGTCATTGATGGCATTCCTGCAATAATAGTTCAGAAAAGATTAACTAAGGAATATTAGAGAAGCGAACAATATGTTGTAAAGTTGAAACCAAACAAACTAATAAATAAGACCAAACTGGTAATTTGATATGATTTTACTTTAGCAAACCTATTTAAGAATCACAAAATTTTGTATCAGAGAAGATTAGCTAGAGGTAACTCGAGGCTAAATTTCATCTTACATTTATTCAACAGTATAATGATCACAGAAAAGTGGGCAATGAGAAAGGTTCATTAAAGTTCACTGAATGTTTACCTTGCATCAATTTGAAAAACCTGTTTAAGGCAATCCAAAGCCTTTGTTGAATTTGAAAAGTCTTGATAAAAATAAGCATCCACACTTCAGCACATTGTCTACCTACTTACAGGGTGTAAAAGGAAAGAGTGACAATTCAAACACTATGATATCTGTTATTATTTATTAATACAAACCATATAAACTCAGGAGAGGATTCCAGGTCCCCGTTAAATTGTAATTAGGGAGAAAGAAATAAAGTGATTCGACATCTTATGTACCTGCGCTAAATGACCCCATGCCTTAAGAAACTTTTCATCAATTTGAATTGCTTTTTTTGTATTCGTCAACTGATGACAGTGTCAGACCCTTGTAAAATCATGTCTTAGTCAGCATAGTTGTATATAATACAATGTAAAAAAGTAAAGATTCACTTCCATGCACTAACCAAGTATGTGTAAGCTGACTTATTATCCTTAGCAAGTTTTACACATGCAAACGATGTCCTCTATGGCAGCATAGAAATCCTTGAGCTTAAAACTGACAACTCCTGTATCAGATTTAATGACACGGGTTGACAATGAAAACTGAACAAATTAATTTTTTTTGGTGATGATTTAGAGTAACAAATTATTTTTTTTGTGTAAAAAGGTCTAATTTTTTAGCTATCTACAGATTGAACTTTTTATATATACTTAATGAGTCGATAATGAATCTGTTTTAGGCTATGAATCTTCCTAGCACAAAGAATCAAACAACTATTAATGCTTTCTAGAAGACTTTGTACCCATATCTGAGTTTGTGTTGCCATATGTATGACAATGCCAACTGGAATCACTTCTTTCGTATATCTCATGTCTTGAACAACTGTATTATGTAACATTAATTAAATCGCTTTGTGAAGCAAATATTCAACATAGATAAAAAATCCTTACAGAAACAACTACCAAGTGGAGAATAACTATCATTATTTTTACTTACTTATCGGAAGTATTTCAAAAACATACATGATGTTAAGCTTACCGTAATTATCACTCAATACCTTGGAGTTGCATAATTATTCATGAAAAAACCTAGTAGACCTTTGAACCAGACAAATGTGGCAACTTTTGATCAAATTTTTTACTTCGTCATTAAATTTAGATAAAAAAAAGTTATGTGAAAAACACTTGTGGTTCAACCAACCTGTTTCACCAAGAACCTATATTAATCCGTTACCCGGACAGACAATTTTAGCACCCTCTAATAATTGTGTATAAAAAAGAGAAATTTATCAAAACCAAGAATGTTTTTAGAATGTCCTGTTTCTACATCTCATCACTTGTTGGTATTTCATATTCACCATCGCGTGAAAAATATATTCATTAAATCATCGTAAATTAAAAGAAAGAAATTACCTTGTTAGTATTCCTAAATCACTAAATTGGCTTCTATCTCCATCTAAATCTCCACTTCTCAGTTGCACCTCTCCGTATCCTCAATCTCTTCTCCTGCCTACAGTTAAAAGGCATACAAGAATAAAACATAACCAGAAAAGCAATAATAAACCCTAAGATGTCTCAGTTATATGTATCCCATTCAAGCCTGCTAACTCGAAGATGAGTAAGCAATTAGTAGTAATAGCTAGAAATAGCTTGCAATTTACACACACCCTAAAATAGTAACTTAAGAGAATAGTAGCAATACATTAAACCAAAAAAAACCAAAATATTGTACCGAATTAGTGAAGTTTAGGCTTTTGTTAATCCTAATATCAATTACAACAAATGTAATTACAACAAATGAAATCAGACGTATAAGAAATTTAATATTGAAATTAAGAGGGGCACAAATCAAGTGTACTGTCATCGTGGGAACTTAAAAGAGAAAAAACGAAACCTAATTTGGCGTACCTGGTTCATGAATCCGAAACGAATCGAAGGTTAATGATTCTTATTTGAAAAATATTTAGATTTCAAGAATCTCATACCATCAATGTAAAATCCAGATCAGAGCCTATAAAACCCGTCAACGCTGCCACCAGAGGAAGTTAACCTCTGGATTTGTCGACGAAGAACATAGAATCTTTAGGAACTTCTGTGAGAGAACCTCTAGAGAAGACGTCTTTGCGAGATTCCTGCTGAAGATCGAGGAGCGGCCGGAGAGGTGTGAGATGGAATTCGTGAAAAGAAAAAATGAAATTAGGGTTGGTAAGTCAGGAGCTGAATGGGTTGGAGATGGGTATTAGAAAGATCCGCGTGTAAATTAGAGAATGAAAGTTTAGGCGGGAAAACACAAATCTATATGACCTGAATGACTGCCACGTGTCCCATAAAACTTTTATTTATTAAGTAGTATATATATATATATATAGGGGAGGGATCAAGAGAAAACCACAAAGTTAAGCAAAAACCGAGAAAACTACTAAAACAATGTGTAATACTATGGGTTACGTATACGTAACCGCATTTTTTGTATTTATTTGTTTTTTGTTTACGTATACGTAACACTATGGGTTATGTATACGTAAGCCAATATTTAAATTATTTTTTGATAAAAATTTGTAATATTACATTGATACTCTTACAAAAAAATAAAAATAAAATAAAATAAAAAATAAATATTATTATATTATTGGATAAAATTGGTTTTTTTAGTGATTTTCTCGGTTTTCGCCTAACTATTAGTTTTCTCTGGAACCCACCTCTAGATATATATATATATATATTATAATTTTTATATATAACATAATATATATTATTAGGTATTTTTATCATAATTTTATATACAATATTATTGTAAAAATATATACTTAGTATATTAAATACAAATTATATATATACAACAGGCTCGCAGCTAGCTTAACTTTAGGCTCGGGCTCGGATTCGTTTATTAAATAAGCTTAACTTTAGGCTCGGGATCGGGCTCGAGCTTGTTGATTCGAATTTTTATCGAATCGATCTCGAGTAGCTCACGAGCTGCCTTGGCTCGTTTACACCCCTTGTAGCAGCGGCGTTTTGGACCGGAGTAGAAGTGACGATGTGCATGTGGATAGTGGCTATTTGGAATGGAGTAGCATTGATGCCTGAGATTTGCACATATGTAAATGATGACTAAGATCTAAATGCTTTAGAAGAAATCCGAAAATGCTTCAGAACCAGTTGGAATAATAGTGAAAAATACGTTCTTTTTACTAACTTTGGACACAAAATTATATGTAACTATTATTAGTATAATTATTATTTAATGGGTTTGCGATCTAATTGAAGAGAGCCTTATAACGAGTTAAAAAGTGTTCAAAACTGAGCTAAGATGAACATTATATCGATGCTCAAAGTGATTTGTTTGAGATTAAAGTGCTTTGAGAAATTAAGTGAGAACTTTTCCTACATTGGAGGATGTATAAACATTGGTTTATAAGTAAGAACATAAGATGCTTTCTAAGTTTTTTTTTGAACGACGAACATTGAACGACGAACATTGAACGTTGTGACGTAAGTATCTTTAGTATCTTAGTACTTTGTAAGATGCTTCGTAAGTATCTTTAGTTTATTTTACTGCAACTCCTACGCACACATATGGGGTGCAAAATTTTGTTCGAAAGGATCCAGTTTAGAAGCACTTAGAAAGTGTTCCATATTGAGTCCAGATACACTCATAGGTTTCTGAAATGTGTAACAAGAACTCATTAACACAATCGTTAAATGTCTAAATCAATTTGTAACCAATCATTAAACCAATTAAATTGCTATAAAAGACCTTTAATACGATATATATTTTTTTTTTCATTTTTTGGAGTTAATTTGATGGTTTCTTTTCAAGCGACCTAAGGCTAAAACTAAGGTTTCCATCTTAATTGAGATACACAAAGTAGTGGAGACTCATTATAATACACCACCACGAAATAATTTCCAACAATCAAAAACCTTTTTCAGATAAGGCTAAAACTATGGTTTCCATCTTAGTTGAGACACACAAAGTAGTGGAGAGTCATTATAATACACCACCACGAAACAATTTCCAACAATCAAAAACCTTTTTTAGATACAAATTCCATCTTAGTGTGATTTCAGATGCTCGAGTCTTCTCTGAGTAAAATTTTTTGTATTGTTTATTTATTAAACTGACTATGATATAAGATGGTTTTTAACACAGGTTTGGATAGTGAACCGGGCCGTTATGATGACCGGTTTTTAAAATTTGTATTTACTAATGGCTTAAGTACACCTATTTTTCGAGTTTATCTAGTTCCATCACCACACGGGACTAGATGGTTGATAAAATTTTTAATCCAATATCTTCCCCTTTCAAGACATCATCAATGCGGAACTGAACCACATAATTCACACAGGAAGAGGAGGAATCACTATATGAAGCATGTGATAGGTTCAAGGAAAACTTGAGGAAGTGCCCACATCACGGATTTGAGCCCTGATTTCAACTACAGTGGCTTACAACCACCCACCAGACTAACCGTAGATGCACCCGCAGGATGATCGCTCCTAAAACACACACCAGTAGCGCATACGCACTACTGGAAGATCTCACAATCACGAGCCACCATTGGCCGACTACGAGAACTAAATCCAAACCGAAAGGCGTTCACAAAGTTGATGAATACACCTTACTGAATGCGGAATTCGACGCCCTTTCATCAAAAATCAAGAAAATGCAGGTCAACAAAGTTGAACAAAGCTGTGAATATTGCAAGGGTTCACACACCACATCCGATTGTTCTCAGCTCGCCGCTGATGAACAAGCCTATTGGGCAAGTGGTAAAATCCTACAAAATAATTCCTTTGGAAACAACTACCACCCAATCACCCTAACTTCAGTTGGAAGTCGTATGTCAATATTTAGCACCTTCCTTGTTTTCAGGCACGCCATAATCAAGAGCAATTTCAAGGGAATAGATCAGAGTAAGAAAAGAGTCGAAGTCTAGAAGAAACTATGACACAACTCCTAGCATTGAGCGAATCACGACACCGAGGAAACTTGAAGATTCAACAAGATGCTCAAGACAGAGTAAAAGAGCATGAAGGAGAACTAAAAAGCCAAAGGGTCGCCCTCTTAAACATCTAAAGGCATTTAGGGCATCTAGCAAAAATAGTGTCTGAAAAAAGTAGTGAGCACACGAAAGAAGGAGAAGGAAAAGGGAAATCTCAAGCCAATGTTATAATGATAAGGGACGAGCGCGTCATGGTTGCTGAGATTATCCAAGAAGAAAAGCGAAAGGATGGGCACAATACAGTGATACCACTCAAAGTACCACCCAAGAAAACCGACCCAGACGATTTTTGATTCCTTGCAAACTAGGAGGTTTATTTGAGAAGAAAGTTCTAGCCGACTTAGGCGTTGATGTAAGCATCGTGCCTTACTCAGTATTTACTAGCCTATATTTGGGAGGCCTGGCTCCCATAGAAAATACAATTCTTCTGGCAGGTAAAACTGTAATTAAGCCAAAAGGGGTGATCCATAATGTTATTGTTCAAATCGAGCAACTCATATACCCCGTTGATTTCATGGTCATGGACATGGCCAGTAATGAGGATAACCCACTCATCTTGGTACTTCCATTCCTAGCAACTGCCAGTACCTTGATCGAACTAAGGAAGAGAATAATTCTATTTAGGTTAGGAATCCAGCATGTCCTGTTTTAAAGCCAAAAATCTGATGACCAAACTAAGGAAGAGCCACCAGAAGACCTAAATCAAAATCACACTAAAAGTCTAAGTGAGGAATTGATCGTCGTACAAAAGGTGATTCGCATGGACACAGATTAACCTATAAATAGAGGCTTTGGCCTCCTTATTATACAAGCAACATTTTTGGGAGAGTTCCTACAGGTATCTTCCATGAGAATAACATAAAGAGAGAGGAGAGAGAGATAGTCACTTCACCTAAGATCAAGAAGTATTTCATAATCACTACACTTGTCTTTGGTTTGATGACTTGTTTTCATTCCATGATACATATATCAACAAGTTTTTGTGTATTCATATTTATGGTCATTAGTGGCTAGTCTTCTTGTATCGTTTTGGTGAATATAAAACTTGGTGTAAATTAATATTTTAATTTAGTAAAATGACATGTTTATGTTTCTTGGTTATTTTTTACTATGATCATCCTTTATGGACGGAGTACTTAATTTTAAGTCATTAAGGTCTTAAATATCGTGAGGGTCTTAGGCAATACATGTTGTTTGAGCACTCATTCAAAATTGTACATCTTTATACAAGTCTTTGATACTATAATAGGCACAGTTGGTAAAAGATTAAAACTTTGGTCGGTTGAGATTGGGTATTCAAGCAAGGCATTTTGAGTCATAGTTGGGCCTTGTGTTTTGTGTTGGTATTTCTTATATCCTTTTGTCTTGGCTTGCGTAGGACCCTTAGCTGGAGCCATGAGGTTTAAGGCTTGAGGTGGGAGAAATATTTATTTAAAGTTTGGTAGTCAAAATGTCTTTATTCTGGTCTTGCAGAGGTTATCGTGTCTCGTCATTCTAGCTTTTTAATAGATTGAGGGTTGCAGTAACCCTAGCTGGGAGCCCTTCCATTTAATTACTAAAGAACATAAATTAGTTAATTTTTCGGTCTTCATGAGTGGCTTCGAGATAGTTGTTTGTGTATCCGACTGTCCAAAGAGCCATACGGCTTGGTAACTCTAGCTGGGAGCCAAGTTAACTGATAATCTTAGTCATCTGAATAATGACCCGGGGAAGCGTTAGCATTTGTGGGAGCCTGTTAGCCTTCGAGACGGTCATTAGAATAGTAACCCGACCAAGGAGCTGTTCACCCCCTATATTAATCACATCATTAATCTATTTCTAAAATATCGATTTATACCAAGTTGATTCTAGCACAAGTGATATGTCATTGATCTGATTATCTTTCAACCCTCTGTATTGTTTTGTTGCCTCACTTTCCTTTACTTAAAAATAAACCACTATCCTTATTATTAGACTAAACGATAACAACAATTGAGTATTGTGATCCATTGTGTACATTGGTTCGATATTTAATTCTTAGCCAAACTGTATTAGGTTGCGATAAATGCACTTGTGTATTATGTGTAGTTAATTAAAGTAACAATTATTTTATAAATTCTATAACATGATAACTATGTTAAACACCCTAATAATATAACTACATTAACACACCACATCAATAGAAAAGGAAAGAAGAATCACAAGAATCACATACCGATCTATCTAGAAGATCATGTCGTTTGAAAAGATGAAATCACCTAGTTTTAGTCACGTGTCATGATACTATTTGTTTATATCTTTAAATTATATGTTCACTTTTTTCTTTAAAAGTCAAATAGGTACAAGATTAATTTTTTGGTAAAACGATCATTTTAAATAATTTAGTTCATAAACATGATTATTTCAAGATTTACCATAAAATCAAACATACTGATATAACGGTACCTTTGAAAAATATTGATATAGGATTAATTTTTCGGTCAAACAGTAATTTAAATGAGGGAAAATCAGCAATCTAACATGTTGACCACCAAAATCACCGACTTTTGAGTTTTAATTCCCTGGTTAAGTCGGCGGTTAAAAAGTGGGGGCTAAATCCTAGCCAGTTTAAAATGAAATGTCTAGTTTGGTGATTTTAATAGTCAACGTGTCTACATGGGTGATTTCCTTTAAATAATTTAGTTTCTAAACATGATTATTTCAACTATTTACCCTAAAATCTAACATATTGATATAACCTTACCTTGAAAAGAGAACATCCAATCATGCACATATACATTAAAGGGAGAACCAGGGACCATAATATGCAATAGAATTCCATCAAATAAAGTACATGCAAACTAATCCTTTCAATGAACCTTTACTTAAAGCCATTAATCCATATATTTATCAAACAAGTTTAGTTGGTAACAGAAGTTTTTTCTAGTAGTGCATATGATCTTAAACGTGACTATATCTAAACTTAGCTTGGTTATGTTATGGAACGGGTGGCATTCCTTTTCTTTATCAAGAAACATTTTATAATATACCCGAACATATAGCGGTCCAAAAGTAACATCAATTTGACATGATCTTGAAGGACTTATTCAAATTATGGAGCCATGATTTCCAGCTACGGCGGTCTGGCAGGTGAGTGATCGAATCTGACTTAGCTTCGGTTACTTGTGAACTTGCAATCTTCTTCTTGGACATCACAAAATTCCTCCCACCAGATAGCCCTATTGCTTCACTTGAACTCAGTGCTACAATAAAAAAAAAGAATTCTTTTAGCCACAAAATTAGTTAATGGCAAGAAAAAATTGATCTAGATTACTGATCAAAACTTCTAAAACGGGTATGACAGAGTTTAAACTCAAACAAATCGTAAAGTAACTATGGATGAATAATGTTTACTACCATCAGATGGTGCATTTGATTGAAAGAGTACAAAGTTCTTGAAATCTGATCCGAGAATAGGAAGTCGTCCACCACGAGCATACAATTTTAGGGACGAATCAAGAACAGTCGACACTGTATCATCCATGTTCACTAATAACCTCAACGGGCCCGGACTCCCTAGCACGTTAACTGTAATCAACACTCGGTTTTTCTTCACACACTTATTGTTCTTCATAGGTTTCTTTAAAATTTGGCTTGTCATTTATTTTCTGGCTTTTGGCTTCCCTAATACATATGAGATAGAAGAATTAAAAACTTTGTTTCACTTATTATGGACATCTAAAAAGGGAGAAACAAGGAATTTGATGTTTGTGGTCATGACTACATGAAGAATATGAAGGAGGGAAAAAGTGGGCTAAAATGAACGGTCCAGAAGAAAACCAAGAAAACATAAACCAGTCATACGAAACCAATAATTCGCATGTTGGATTTTTATGTTAATTTGGGGATCATGAAAAACTAGATATGCATCGGTAATGGAAGGTTTTGAATTTTGAAACGTATACGTCAGTATGTGCAAGTACTATTGAAAAAGAAATTTATTCCGTCCAAAAGTAATAAGAAGAATATGTGTTTGATTTGTATCAATGGCCGCCATTCCACAAGAAATAAATGTTATTAGTTAAGCATTTTAGCTTTTACTCCGAATATAGACTCAAATTCCTTTACAAAAACTATGCAATGTATGCTTCCAGAAAAAAAAGAATACATTAGTACATCACATTTGTATTTGGTCCATGGACACTTAGGGAGTGAACAACAGAAAGGTCAATTGTTCTTGTGTAATTAGCACTACAAATCAACGAACTTTATGTCACACCCCGTTTAAGGCGGAAACACAGGTTATAACAGTTGTATGAAAATCAAGAACACATTGCTTAAAAGAGAAACATACTATGCATTCAACATTTCCAAATTATTAAGTTTACATGACATATTGTTTTTAATGTACATAACGAGATTTTCTAACAAAAGACATCCTAACAAAAGATTGTTTTTCTTAAAATCTTCCAATCTACTTGGATATCATGCACTTCTAATGCTTTCATTGATTACCTGAAAAATATACTAAAAGTGATCAGCTGGGTTCGTAGGTATAAGTAATGTATGAAATAAATGAGTAAGCAGTTGGATAAATAGTTGCACATGAATAATTGTATGGTATGTTGAAGAAACACACAAGCGGATAAGATAATATAATCAATGAACATTATGACCTAGCGTTTAAACCTTATGACCTAGTATTTTGCCCCAAATTAATGCCTTATCACAGAGCATTAACAAAGAATTATAGTTGGAAGTATACATTCACCACGTTTTCTGCTATTTAAATGTGTCAGTCAGAAGGATGAATGAGGTGTCACCCCGATATATCTACCAATATTAATCCGCCTGCTTTGCAGAGTTAAATAGTTGAGTAATGAAAATGGAGGGGACTTAAGTAGTGATAATAGTTAAACTCAGGTTATATAATCAGATAAACATATGCATAGCCAACATAGGGAACAATATTAAAAAGTATTTAAGTTGAGCATATTTCCCCCCAAAAAAGTTAAAGAGAAAATGGGCTAGGAAAACTCATATAGTGATAGGATGATGAAAGATACGGTTCTTGAGTAGAGAAGTCGTCCTACTCGGGTCCTACAATAGTTAGGACTCTATGAGATTTATAGACTAATCATAAGATAGGTTGGACTAACACATTTGTGTCATCCAATGATTAAGTGATAATCCGAGGTTTCTTGACGGTTTTTATAGAAAGAGAATGGAACTAAGGCGTTAACCGTCCACATTTATGAGTTTAAAGTTGAGATAAATTTGAATAGAGCTTTTGCTTGAGCAGCTGGAAAGCATCTTCTTGCTTATGTTCCTAGCAGACTGGTTTGTTCTGTTCCCAGCAGAAAGGTTTGTTCTTCTGATTTAGGGTAGTGAGTGGTAGAGTAATCTTCAAAAAGTTTGAGATGAACCTTCGATAATACCTAGCTAAACCCAGAAATGATCATATCTCAGAAGGTGTCTTTGGTGCACTCAGTTCTTGACGGCCTCAATTTCGGCTGGATCAACATGAATGCCCTTTTCGTCGATCACGTGACCCAAAAATTGAACTTCTCTAAGCCAGAATTCATATTTCGAGAATTTGCCGTAGAGTTGTTCCTTTTTTAAGAGTTCCAAAATCTGCCGGAGGTGTTGTTCATGATCGGTTTTGATTCGGGAGTAAATAAATATGTCATCAACGAAGACGATGACAAATTGGTCTATAGGTAGGGTTTGCAAACTCGGTTCATAAAATCCATGAACACCGCAGGCGCATTGGTCAAGCCAAAAGGCATAACCATGAACTCGTAGTGTCCATAGCGGGTTCAGAAAGCGGTCTTAGGGATGTCTTCTTCCTGAACTCTAAGCTGGTGGTATCCGGATCTAAGGTCGATCTTCGAGAAACAGGTTGCTCCTTGAAGTTGATCGAATAAGTCATCAATCCTCGGTAATGGATACCGATTCTTGATGGTCAGCTTGCTCAGTTCACGGTAGTCGATGCACATTCGGAATGATCCATCCTTCTTCCTGACAAAGAGGACCGG
Source organism: Smallanthus sonchifolius (assembly GCA_023525975.1). Taxonomy (NCBI): domain Eukaryota; kingdom Viridiplantae; phylum Streptophyta; class Magnoliopsida; order Asterales; family Asteraceae; genus Smallanthus; species Smallanthus sonchifolius. The sequence continues at coordinate 25,539,721 of CM042023.1, forward strand.
AGCTCCCCAAGGTGAAAAGCTTGGTCGAACAAATCCCTTGTCCAAGAGTTCTTGTAGTTGGCTGGACAATTCCTGCATCTCAAATGGTTTTAAACGGTATGGGATTTGGCAACGGGATTAGGCCCATGCACGAGGTCAATTTGGAACTCAACTTTTTGGACTGGAGGAAGTTTGGGAATATCGTAGGGAAAAATTTCCAGTGTAACATTGTCACACCCCCAAATTCCACTAACGGAGTTTTACCGTTTTGGAAGGTGACAAACCAGGATCTCAGACATCAGTTACTTCAAACGACACTATATGGGACTTGAAATGTAATAACATAAAAGATCAAGGTTCAGAGTGTATATGCGGAAGCGTTAAACGAAAGTAAATGCGCAAAACAACGCGCCCAAGTTCAATTACAAACAAAACATAAATATTATTCAATTGATAATTATTTCAATTGAAGTCCAAGACACATGCATGACTTAACGTGATCCTGAGTGCCAACCTGAGAAAACATGTAAGAAAACGAGTCAACACTAGGTTGGTGAGTTCACAGGTTTCAATCATTTAAAGTAAAGCGTTTACGGATTATGTACATTCAATATGCATATCAATAGGTTGCATGCCTATATTCATGTTTTGCTAAAGCGCTCGCAACCGAAACTGACAGTGTGTTTGTTTGTTTGCCTCCAGCCAGGTCTATCAACTCTGACTAATGTGTTAAGGTCAATATAACACCCGTTCGACCTCCAATCGAGTTAGCGCGACTAACACGGGTGGGGTTTGTCAAACCCAGTAGTACTACCAAAATTACCCCGTTCATACCATATTAACGGTCCGATGTGTGTGAGGACTTTTCATGATAGTGTGTTACGCTTAGCCTCAACAGTGATATCATATGAATTACAATAAACCAAAAAGGTTGTGACATGTTTTCTCCCCCAAATAAAAACAGTAAAAGGGGCCGTGAAACTCACCTGCGTTGCGTAGTAGGTAGTATCACACAAGTATGAGATTTAGAATCTCAAGTGTTAGCCTGCACGGCTTACGTATGCCCTATAATTATAACACATAAGTTAGGGACATATGGGATTTGTGACGACGACACGGAAGTTAGAACATCTTAACGCTTTCTAAGGATTTAAGAGTAGACGAACGTGTCTACGGAATTATATAAATTTCTTAATATAATCATTAAGGGAAAAGCGTTACGTGTCGTACGTTAATAATGAATAATAAATAAATAATTACATTCGTACGTTAAAGTCGTTTACAAAAGTTAGAAAAATAATATAATTTAATATATTATTTTTAGATTCGAAGGATTAACTAAATAGTCATTTGTGTGGAAAAATAATAAATATATTATTTTTAATCGAGTACATAAACGTGGGTAAATAATATAACAATTATATTATTTAGTTAGTTTGAAAAGTTACACGAGATTAATAAACGAGGCGAAGTAATATAAACTATATATTATTTTAAACTAGAAGTCACGAGTTGAAAATAATATAAACAATTTATTTTATTCGAAGTCGTAGTTTGAAAATAATATAAACATATTATTTTAAAAGTGAGTATTTTTAATGAAGGAAAAGTTACAACCCAAACCCGAGCCTACGGGTGGTTTCCCGGGCTAAAACACATTAATATATTAATATAGTAATATAGGGTTTGATTTAATATTAAAATAATAGTTGGGTAAAGGTTTTAAAAACAAAACAGTGGGGAGGGTTTCGAACCCGGGTCCCTCCCCTACGAGCACAAGGTCTTAACCGTCTCAGCCGCTAGGCCATCGCGTTCTAAACCCATAATGAAACAGTTTTAGCAAGATGGTTTCTTGTGTTCTTCCCCTTAGATAACTCGAAGCAAAACTAGTCCCAAGACCTATGAATTCGATCACGATTTAGCCAAAAGACAGAGGGCTTTTGTTACTTAGGGTATTGCGAACCAGTGGCGAGATTTAATTGCAAAAACTTCGGATTAAAAGCTTTTAATTTCGGATTCAAGAACCGAAAACCCTAGTTCTTAACTCTGAATCAAATCGATTAAATTGGATGATGAATCTTAACGAAAACATGGGGCTTTTACTATACTGATCATTTCGAATCTATCTATACACTTTGATTTCATTGAGATTAAGATTAAGGTTAAAACCCCCAAATCGAATTTCGAAGAACCCTAGTTTCTGGATTTTTATAAATTCAATGTTAAAAGATCAAATTCGCATAGGGATTTTAATAAACAAAGGAGTTCGAACATGACTGTGTGATTTAATTTGATTTAGGTTGAGCTTAGGATCAAAAGCCCCAAAACGTTTTATAAACGAACCCTAGATTCGGGTTTGTGTTTAATTCGATAATTTAAGATTAAATTTATATGTGTTTTTCAAATAGTGTCAGATTGCAAAGCTAATGGTGTCATTTGATTAGATTTACACAGGGTTTAAAACAGGGTTCGATTAAACCGGTATCATATGAACCCTAGGATTGGGTTCATGATCGATTCGATGTTTTAAGCCACGAATATGATAGGGCTTTCAATTGATGGGTAAAAACGAAACTGATAATGCAAGAATTTACCAAATTGAGGTTCGAATTGACTGTGCTCGACCAAAACAGGTGTCGACTTGCGCGAGCTCGGTCTCCGGCGATCCTAATTGCTTCTCCGGCCGAATTGGAGTGTGCTAAAGGTTCTCTGAGACTCGTATAATGTGTGCAGAGATTCGATTTGTGATTTGGTATACATGAAATGGTGAATTTGATAGTATTTGTTAGTGAAGTCGACGGTTACGACTATAGTGACATAATTGGGATTAATTCGGTAATTTAACGAGGATTAAAGGTTCAATGATGATCGTGATTGTCATTTAAGTCTGTTTCAGTTACGAATTCTGATCGAATTCGGTTAATCATTCACGAATTTGTTTAAGGAATGAGAGGTTTGACTTTTACAAGTCAAACAGGAACTCAAACTCACGATTTTGACCTTCAGAGTCAACCTAAATGAAATTGAGAAAAATACAATTTGATCCCTGAAGTTTGAATTCAGTTATTAACAAGATTAGCCCTTGGGGTTTGAATTTAACTGGATTAGTTAACGGGGTTAGGTTTTTAACAGAAATATTTAACGGGATTGTTAACGGAGTTAACATGAAAAGTACGGATTGTCACATCATCCCCTAGTTGAAAGAATTTTCGTCCCGAAAATTAAATACATAAAAAAAATTTCCGGATTGTCACATCATCCCCTAGTTGAAAGAATTTTCGTCCCGAAAATTAGAATAGTACCTTAAGAGTTTGACGTGGAGTGCTTGAACAGATTAAGATATTTGCGTATCATCTGATCCTCGCGCTCCCACGTGAATTTCGGTCCGCGTTTCGAGTTCCAACGAACTCTGACAATCGGGATTTTACTGCGTTTTAGCGTTTTAATTTCCTTATCCATGATTTCCACCGGTTCTTCAATGAACCGCAGTAGTTCATCGATGTGTAGTTCCTCAAGAGGAACCGCGAGTGTTTCGTCTGCTAGACATTTCTTCAAGTTCGAGACATGAAAGACATCGTGTACACCACTAAGTCCTTCAGGTAGGTCCAGCTGATACACTACTGGGCCAAGTCTCTTCACTATCTTGATCTTTCCAACATAACGAGAATTCAGTTTGCCTCGTTTCCTGAAGCGAATTACACCCTTTTCAAGGTGAGACTTTGAATAGAAACATGTTGCCTATTTGAAATTCTAACGATTTATGACGCTTGTCGGTGTAGCTCTTTTGACGCTCACGAGCTGCCGCCATACGGTTTCAGATTTGAACCATCTTTTCAGAGGTTTCGAATATAAGTTAGGGACCTGTAAGTTGGCTATCCCCAACTTCAGCCCAATAAATAGGAGATCGGCATTTACGTCCGTACAATGCTTCGAATGGTGCCGCCTTGATAATAGTGTGATAACCATTAATGTAGGAGGACTCCACTAGAGGTAAGTGAGACTATTATTTGTGCCTTTATGAAGGATATGATGCCCATAACAGCACCACTCCTTTCGCCTTGGATGGAGAGGGTTTCTCCATTAGGAAGAGGAAGGCGAACGATTTTCTCGCGACAGATAATCTCAGCTTGGTTCTTAAATAATCAGTTCATTCCGACAATCACGTCAAAACTACCGAGTGTGACCGGTATGAGATCAAAGTCAAATTTATGACTAGTCAGTTCAAGTTTACAACCCTTAAGATCATGGGTTGCTTATATTATTTGTCCGTTGGTTATTTCTATGGTGTATCTGTTTTCTAACAGGGTTGGGGTTTTTCTTAGTAGGTTGCTAAGTTTATTAGTCATGGAATTCCTATCAGCATCAGTGTCAAATAGTACAGAAGCAAAATAGTTGTTTAGAAGGAATTTACCGGTAACCACGTTGTGGTCATAACGAGCTTTTTCGGATCCTAGCACAAAGGCTCGCCCCTTTGCACCATCCCCTGTATTATTGCCCTGGTTGTTATTATTGCTTTGGTGGTTGTTGTTGTTGTCGATGTCACCCTTCTTTAATTGTGGACAATTCTTTCGGAAGTGTCCCTCTTTTCCACATTCAAAACAACCTTTGGTAAAACCTGGTTGTTGGAAGGGCTGCTTGGCTTGTAATTCCCCTCTGCAGTCTTTGGCAGCATGGCCCACCTTTCCACACCGCTGGCAACGGTTTTTGTCACAAGAACCGAGGTGGTGGTAATTACATTTGTTACACCTGGGGTGTCTCCCAATATAACCACTTTGATGCTGACCCGAAGAGGTCGACTGGTTGAAGTTCTTCGTAGGTTCAAACCTACGCTGTTGTTGTTGCTGTGGCTGATTTGACTGAAATCCCATGTTTTTATTGCTATTGTCAAACTTCCTCTTGTTGTTGTCAGTAGACTTGGATGCTGACTTCCTGAGAGGTAATGTCCCTTGGGTAACGGCTTGGTCCGTCAGTTTGTGAGCAAGACGGATGGTTTGTTGAATGGTAGTGGGGTTGGATGAAGTAACCATGCTTTGAATTTGTGGTACTAATCCACTGATGAACATTTCGATTCTCTTGTAGGGTGGTGTGACCATGTGAGGACACATCCCCGCTAGTTCATGCGAGCGAGTGGTGTAGAGTTCTATTTCAGAACCCTCCATTTTCAGATTCCAGAATTCTCCCTCGAGTTTCTGAATTTCATCCCTGGGACAGTACTCTTCCTTCATCAGGATCTTGAAGTCTTCCCATGGTGATGCATTGGCCATGTCCAGACCTAGCATCTGGACCTGTGCATTCCACCATGTGAGGGCAGGACCCTATAGAGTTCCCGATGCAAATTTTACCCGGTCGGCCACAGGGCAGTTACACATGGAGAACACAGATTCAATCTTTTCAAACCATCGGAGTAATCCGACAGCTCCCTCAGCTCCACTGAATGTGTGGGGCTTGCAGTCCATAAATGTCTTGAAGGTACAGACATGCTGATTGTTCTGTGGATTGTTCGCTTGCCCTAGATTAGAAAGAGTAGGTTGGGTTTAGGAAAGAGTGGAATAAATGTGTACATTTGGTTGTCTAGAGTTAACGGTTGACAGGTTTACCTACAATGTGTGCTTCTAAGGCTTCAGCAACAATGTCATTAATTAACGCAGCCAGTTCGGCTGGTGTCAGGTTTATATTTCCACGACCACCGTTGCGACCGCCACGTCCACATCCGGCCATGATTCTTCATATTCACAAACACAAGAAATGAGTAAATACATCGCATATTGACATCACTCAAGTGTAAGCAAACAGAAGGAGATGTGTAAAGACATGCAGGTTTATGATTTTAGTACAAGGCTAACTTAAATCAGAAGGCCATAGAATAAATGGTTCAACTCAAACAGTTCACTAAGATTTTATTGGAATGGGAACATCCTTACCCATTTAGGTTTTTATTTGAAACATAACGAAATGACAGAATAAGATAAGATAGAATGGAATGGAATATCAAGCTCCACTGCCGACGGATGAGATGACTGATTCAGAATCATCCTCCTCTACTTCCTCGGGCTCATCCTCAGGCTCAAAGTTGGGTACTTCGGCTGGCTCTAAAGCAGATGCAAGTTGTATCTCTAATTCTCCAATTCTTTCCTGAGATTTTACTTCAGCCTCCTCGAGTGCATTCACTCTAGCCTGCAACGCCCTTACCTCGTCCACTAATGCATTATGCAAGCGGTCAGTGCTTGCCAATTCTGCTACTAGCAGATCTATCCTGTGATCCGTTTGTTTCTCTCCTCTTAACAGACCTGTGATCGCTCCTGCTGCATCTCTCATATTCCGAATCTCTCGATCCATAGTTGCTACAAATGCTGCAAAGGCTTGCTCCAAGTGACAAGGTAGTAATGGTAAACGTGGTCCTGATGATGATGAAGCTCCAAAGTACGGTGATGGAACTCGTTCCTGCCTAACCCATTTGCTCAGTAAACCGGGGTACCAATCCCAGTCACTCCCATTTCGGATATGCATGGGCTCTCCATACACAATAGAGTTATCAATGGGCTCAAGCCTACGCCTCTTGGGCTCCGGTGATGCAATGGCAGGAATGTCATGTTCCTGATTGGTAGGTGGTGAAGATGGTGGTGTAGACATAATTCCTGCAACATAAGGAGTAAGTGTCTATGCCAAGTAACTAATGTGTGTGGCTATAGTCTAGAATACAGTCCTAGTTCTCTATAACCAATGGCTCTGATACCAATCTGTCACACCCCCAAATTCCACTAACGGAGTTTTACTGTTTTGGAAGGTGACAAACCAGGATCTCAGACATCAGTTACTTCAAACGACACTATATGGGACTTGAAATGTAATAACATAAAAGATCAAGGTTCAGAGTGTATACGCGAAAGCGTTAAACGAAAGTAAATGGGCAAAACAACGCGCCCAAGTTCAATTACAAACAAAACATAAATATTATTCAATAGATAATTATTTCAATTGAAGTCCAAGACACATGCATGACTTAACGTGATCCTGAGTGCCAACCTGAGAAAACATGTAAGAAAACGAGTCAACACTAGGTTGGTGAGTTCACAGGTTTCAATCATTTAAAGTAAAGCGTTTACGGATTATGTACATTCAATATGCATATCAATAGGTTGCATGCCTATATTCATGTTTTGCTAAAGCGCTCGCAACCAAAATTGACAGTGTGTTTGTTTGTTTGCCTCCAGCCAGGTCTATCAACTCTGACTAATGTGTTAAGGTCAATATAACACTCGTTCGACCTCCAATCGAGTTAGCGCGACTAACACGGGTGGGGTTTGTCAAACCCAGTAGTACTACCAAAATTACCCCGTTCATACCATATTAACGGTCCGATGTGTGTGAGGACTTTTCATGATAGTGTGTTACGCTTAGCCTCAACAGTGATATCATATGAATTACAATAAACCAAAAAGGTTGTGACATGTTTTCTCCCCCAAATAAAAACAGTAAAAGGGGCCGTGAAACTCACCTGCGTTGCGTAGTAGGTAGTATCACACAAGTATGAGATTTATAATTATAGGGCTTACGTATGCCCTATAATTATAACACATAAGTTAGGGACATATGGGATTTGTGACGACGACACGGAAGTTAGAACATCTTAACGCTTTCTAAGGATTTAAGAGTAGACGAACGTGTCTACGGAATTATATAAATTTCTTAATATAATCATTAAGGGAAAAACGTTACGTGTCGTACGTTAATAACGAATAATAAATAAATAATTACATTCGTACGTTAAAGTCGTTTACAAAAGTTAGGAAAATAATATAATTTAATATATTATTTTTAGATTCGAAGAATTAATTAAATAGTCATTTGTGTGGAAAAATAATAAATATATTATTTTTAATCGAGTACATAAACGTGGGTAAATAATATAACAATTATATTATTTAGTTAGTTTGAAAAGTTACACGAGATTAATAAACGAGGCGAAGTAATATAAACTATATATTATTTTATACTAGAAGTCACGAGTTGAAAATAATATAAACAATTTATTTTATTCGAAGTCGTAGTTTGAAAATAATATAAACATATTATTTTAAAAGTGAGTATTTTTAATGAAGGAAAAGTTACAACCCAAACCCGAGCCTACGAGTGGTTTCCCGGGCTAAAACACATTAATATATTAATATAATAATATAGGGTTTGATTTAATATTAAAATAATAGTTGATGAAAGGTTTTAAAAACAAAACAGTGGGGAGGGTTTCAAACCCGGGTCCCTCCCCTACGAGCACAAGGTCTTAACCGTCTCAGCCGCTAGGCCATCGCGTTCTAAACCCATAATGAAACAGTTTTAGCAAGATGGTTTCTTGTGTTCTTCCCCTTAGATAACTCGAAGCAAAACTAGTCCCATCGAAACCCCAAATCCAAGAAACACCATGGAGCAATTTAACCAAACCCTCTAATTGATGTTGCTCAATACCACCCCCAGTACTCCTACGCCATCCCCAGTACCAGCTCGAGCCCACCAAGCGGTCGGCCAAAGAGCAACATTTGTTGCTTTCCAAAAAATAAAACCTTTGGAACCTAGCAGCGAAGAGGTAGTCTCACATCGACGCATCAAGCCAAAAACGAGTATTTAAGTTATTACCAACTTGTCTCCTAATATACGAAAAAGGAATTATCCCTTGATAATTTAGAAAAAAATTTCAAATTAGCAATATGGTTCCACACACCTGAACCCTTCCCCTTTATTGAAAATACCAAAAAAGAATCAATAAAACCATGAATAGCATTAATAGTCTTCAACCATAATGGTTTATTGTGAGTAACGAACCTCCACATCCATTTGTAAAGAAGAGCTCGGTTAAGGTCATCCAAGCTACCAAAACCCAACCCCATTTATCTTTTCCGGCAAGAACTTGTTTCCGGTTCACCCAATCCATCTTTCTAGTTTGCAATATATATATATATATATATATATATATATATATATATATATATATATATATGTGTGTGTGTGTGTGTGTCTCTTTAAAGTTAAGACATTTTTCTAGATTATATCATGTCAAGGCAAAGATATAAAAGTGGACACTTATAGAACACTAGAGGGAGCTAGACAGAAAACGATCGTAGAGATTAATGAAAATATTGATCAAACAAATCAAATAGCTGAACTTCAGAAATTAATTGCCCAAGTAATAAAAGAAGCTATTCCAACAATTCTTGCGGCTATCAAAGAAGATAAATACGATAGCCTTAATAAGGTAGACTCTAAAAAACCATTGATGATTACCATATCTCAAATGGCGATAATTCTGAAAAGGATGACAAATCCAATGGATTGATTTTGCTCGCAACGAAGAAGCAGTTGCAGCCCTACGTTGGCTAGAGAAAATATAATATATCTTAGACATCAGCTAGTGTGTGTTACTATACGCTTCTAACTTATTTAAGGATGAAGCGTTGGAATGGTGGAATTCCGTAGTGCAGTCAAAAGGAAGAAAGAAGACATATGCACTAGATTTGGAAGAGTTCCGTGAACTGGTAGTGCGGAAATTCTGTCCCATAAATGAAAGAGAACAGATAGAGACTAAATTTTTAAGTCACCGCATGTTCGGTGCAAACCATCTAGCATATACTTTAAAGCTTACTGAATATGATCATTTAGTCTCGCACTTATCAACACCAGAATCAAACCTGATCAGTCGCTACATCTGGGGACTGGTTAGTGAAAGCAGAGGCATGGTTAAGGCTGCTATGCCTAAAACCATTAAATATGTCATAGAGTTGGGTGGATTATTGACAAATGGAATGGTGAGAACCAAAGAAGAAAATAAAATGAATGAAGCAAGAAGAAAGACTAAAGAAAATTGAAGAAATAATTATTTCTGGAAGAAGGAAAACAACAATCAATCGACAAGGAGAAAATTTATTCCTACGATCCCTGAATGTAGGACATGTGGAAAAAGGCATTTGGGTAAATGCAGACTGGAGAAGTCATCTTTATGTAATTTATGCAAAATCCCGGGTTATACAATCGAGAATTGCAACAGAAAAAAAACATTGTTTGCTTAAATTGTGGAGAGAATGAACATTTTAAAACAATGTGCCCAAAGTTAATCAAGCTAATACTAGTGGAGCAAGGGCTAACGATGGAACAGAGAAGAACGTATGATCATTTGTACTAAATACACGTGACACAACTTCAATACCGGACATTGTCTCCGGTACGTTCCTCGTTAATGATATTTATGTAAGAGTATTATTTGACTCTTGCGCTAATCAAAGTTTTATAGATTATAAATTTTGTAGTCTATTAAACGATCCCTTAGCAAAACTAGATTGAATATATGAAGTTGAAACAGAAGACGGAAATCTGAGCAATATATCTGAATCATTAGAAAGCTATTAGATCCTTATTTTAGGACACGTCATACTAGCACGGTTGTTGCCGATGAAACTGGTAGGATTTGACATTGCTCTTCATATGGACTGGTTATCCAGTAACCATGCCAAGATCATTTGTGCTAAGAAGGTTATCGAACTTCGTGCGCCATCTGGAAAAATGATAACAATCTATGGCGATAAACAAACGAATCAAACAGGAATCATATCAATGATGATGGCAGCTAAATGTTTGAAGAAGGGATGCCTGGTATATTTAGCGTACATATCAATTGGTGCAGAAGATAAGAAAATAGAAGACATACCAATTGTAGCCAAATACATAGATGTATTCCCTAGTGAACTACCGGGAATACCGCCAGAGCGAGAAGTGTAGTTCAAAATAAATATATCACCGGGTACAACACCGATTGCTAAATCCCTATACAGATTAGCTCTAACATAAATGAAAGAATTGAAGAAGCAATCAATTGAACTGCTAGAAAAAAGGATTTATAAGACCAAGTTCTTCCTCTTGGGGAGCTCCCATCCTATCCGTCACGATGACGGACGGATCGATGCGTATGTGCATTGATTACTGAGAACTAAACAAGGTAACTATCAAAAATTGATATCCGTTTTCTGAGAATGGATGATCTTTTTGATCAACTTCAAAGAGGTGTTATTTTTTTTAAAATAGGCCTTTGTTCAGGTCATCATTAGTTAAAAGTATAAGAAGAAGATATTCCCAAAACTGCATTCAGAATAATGTATGGACATTATGCGTTCATAGTTATGCCATTTGGACTTACTAATGCCCCAGCAGCATTCATGGATATGATGAACTGAATTTGCAGACCGTATTTAGATAAATTTGCTATCGTATTCATAGACGATATACTTATTTATTCTAAATCTCATGGAGCACATGCAAATTATCTTAGGACATTACTTGAATAGTGTCGCCAAGGAAGGACAGTGTCGCAAGATGAACAAAAACCCTAACAGTCCCATGTTCGATTCAAGTTAATGACATTTTATGTCAAAAACGTTTATCTAGCTCCCATGAAGCTAGACCTAGTCATTGTTCAGCCATTAACACATAAAAAATCCATTTAAACTGAAACTAGAGGTTATGGCTTGGATCTTTACCTCAAATGCATCAATTCTTTGTGTATTCTTCTTCCAAAATGATGGAGAGGCAGATTGGGAGCAACCTTCAAGGATTTGGGGATAAATCTTGACTTTCTCTCTTTAAACGTTTTTTTATGAAGAAGACGGTATGGTGGCTTGTTAAGGCTGCCTCTAGGGTTTAAACCCTCCCTTCCTTTGCAATAATTGGCCCAAGGCCACCTCCCCTTCTAGCCTACCATCTTTTCTTTTTATTTTTTTTGGCCTACTTAGCTTATAGGGATTTTCGGATGTTACAAGTCTACAATCCTTATAAGAGGTTCGTCCACCAAACCTGTCATAAGTTAAACAACTGCGGGTAGGACTCCTTCATCTCGTCTTCGCTTTCCCATGTAACCTCGGAACCCCTTCGGTGCTTCCACTATAACTTCACCAACTGAATCACTTTGGTTCTCAGACGCTTTTCTTTTCTATCAAGTATAACCATGGGCTCTTCAATATAATTCAGATGGTTATCAACCTCGATGTATGATAACGACACGTGAGCTATGTCGGCAGCCTAGCACTTTCACAACCGTGACACGTGAAATGTAGGATGAATCCCACTCAGTTCATCAGGTAGGTCAAGTCTATTTACCACTTCAGCCACTTGCGCCACAATTTTAGAAGGCCCGACGAACCTCAGACTTAACTTACCCCTTTTGCGAAAACGGATTATCCCTTTCCAGCGAGATACTTTTAGTAGCACAAAGTCCCCGACCTGGAATTCGAGGGATCTCCGCCTCCTGTCGGCGTAAGATCTTTGCCTATCTTACACGGCTTTTATGTGAGCCTTGATCTAATCAAACTTATCTGACGTAGCTTTAACCACTTCCAGGCTCCCTAACTCTTTCTGGCCAATTTTTTTCCCAACATACCGACGTTCTACATCGTCTACCATATAACATCTCAAAATGCGGCATTCCTATTGTCGAGTAATAACTGTTTTTGTAGTAGAACTCCGCCAGGGGTAGGTGGCTATGCCAACTTCCACTGAAGTCGATGATGGATGAACGAAGCATATCCTCGAGGGTTTGGATGTTCCTTTCGAACTGACCATCCACTTGGGTATGATATGTCGTGCTGATGTTCAATCGAGTACCCATCGCTTCGTGAAACTTCTTCCAAAACGTCGACGTGAACCGTGTTTTGCTGTCTGAAACTATAGACACCGTGACGAGCTATGAATTCATTAATAAAAACTTCTGCCAAACGCTCTGAAGAAAACGTCTCGCGTATAGGTAGAAAATGATCGTTCTTCGTCAATCTATCCACAATCACTCAGATGGTGTCAAAACGTTTAGCCGTACTAGGTATCTTGGTTATGAAGTCCACCGTGATGTGTTCCCATTTACAGTCCGGTATTTTCAATGGTTGGACGTTACTTACATAAGAAGTTACATTGTTTTCATGCCCAACCACCAGTAGTCTTTTTTCAAGTCTTGATACATCTTTGTGGTTCACGGATGCACAGAACAGCGATACTTTTGGGCCTCGTTGAAAATCTTATCCCTATGCACGCCTTCCTTAGATAACCAGATCCAACCCAACCTAGTCCGTACACCGAAGGTGTTTACTTTCAGTGAATCTTGTTGGCCTACCATCATTTCCTTCTTTATGTTCTCTGGTTTAAGTGCTTCAATTTGTGCCCTTTCAATTTCGGTCATGGGATCAGGTTTCACAACTAGTTATCTCTCCTTTCGGCCCAGAGCGTCGGGCACCACATTCGCCTTACTAGAGTGGTACAAGATCTCGCAATCATAATCCTTTAACAACTCCAACCATCGTCTTTGCCTCATGTTCAAATCCTTCTGTTCAAAGAAACACTTCAAACTCTTGTGATCAGAGTAGATGGTGCACTTAACCCCTTAGAGGTAATGCCTCCAAATCTTTAGTGCGAAGACAACTACCGCGAGCTCTAGATCGTGCGTCGGGTAGTTAAATTCGTGAGTCTTCCGTTGTCGTGATGCATACGTGATCACCTTTCCTCATTGCATCAACACACAACCCAAACCCTGATTTGAAGCATCCGAAAAAACCACTAGGTTTTCATTTCCCTCAATACCTGTGCTTTGATCAACCTCTTATTCAATTCTTTAAAAGCATTTGCCTGAACTAGACCCCATTCATATTTCGCTTCTTTCCCTGTCAGTTTCGTTAGAGGCGAGGCTATTTTTGAGAAATACCGTATGAACCTCCGTTAGTAGCTTGCCAGCCCCAGAAAACTCTGTATTTCGGTCGGCATTTTCTTGTCGGGTCAACCATAATGCCATTCTTGAGAAATCCCATTCTTTCATCGTCGTAATCCTTGCCGGGTCAACCATAATGCCATTCTTGTTGATAACTTGATCACCTAGGAATTGAACTTCCCTAAGCCAGAACACGCATTTGGAGAACTTAGCATACAACCCTTCCTTTTTTAGAGTTTCTAGTACTTCTCGCATATGATAGACGTGATCGTCGTCACTCTTTGAGTAGATGAGGATATCATCTATGAATACTATTACCGACCGATCCAACATTGGACGACACAATCTGTTTTTCAAATCCAAGAACGTTGTTGGGGCATTCGCCAATCCGAAAAACATTACGAAAAAAATCCCTTTCTACCTTCTCAATCTCATTCCTCAGGCAGAAGTTCTTGATTACCAGCTCTTTTAGATCATTCCACCTCATCAATTCAACAGCCCTGTCTCCCTTTGTCTGCCTCACCGCTTCGCACCAGTGGGATACCTCTTCCCTTAGCGAGTTCGCATCAAACTTAACAATCTGATCCGCTCGACACTCGTTAAGACGAATGGCGGTTTCCATGTAGATCGACAGGTCGCACGCCCGGAAGGACATGTAATCACAACTGCGAGCAGGCGACGCATCATTCACACTAATAACAGCCCTTCAATGACCGGGTTAGTGCCAGCACGCTCTTCATTCCGTCAGTCAACATCGTAGGTAAGGTGGCCTTCATTATCTCGACAATTTCTTGAGCCAGTGTCGTCTTCACTTCAGGCTCGAAACTATACTTTTGTTCAGCCACCAGGGTGTTCTCGGTAGCATGTTGGCTTTTCACCGGACTGACGTGTGCACTTTCCTCATCGCCCTGCCTTTGGTTCACGGACGTCCTACCACGACGTCCAGTACGACTCCTACCACGCCTTCCACCTCGTCGTCTTGTTATTTCTTCCTATAAGAACAAAAATCCAATGTCATCACGCTAGTTAACAAACATAACACAACAAGCATTGTAAGATGTTAATATACACCGGCCATCTTTAATTAACCATTACACTATCTCTTGGTTTCTATTTGATCACCTTTATGATTCCATCAAAACCCTTATCCTAATCTAATGTTTTCTAAGGGAAAACCATACTTACTACATTCGTGTGATGCTTTGGCTTGAGTTACCCGTACTGGCATCCGTTCTTGGTACTGACATCGGGGACGTCTGAATCTCTCAAACTATTACTTTGATACCAACTTGTAAGGCCCCAACCCGGGAGGCCTCACATGTTAGATTTACACAATAAAAAACAGTTCTTAAACTTTAATACCATTGAGCAGCGGAATTAAACGTCATTACATTGTCTCAAATTAACAACCAAATTAAATATTGTTTAATACATTCATCATTCATCAAACATTCACGATGTGATGTTATATCACTCGTGTCTGGTAACTCTTTGGAATAGCCAAGCAGCATCCACTAATCATCCATATCATCCTTAACCTGACATGCATACTAAAAGTCAGCTAATGGAGGGGAGTTCGTTTTTTTTTGTTTTAGGAAATATTTTATCATTCATTTTCAATAATTAGGGTTTAATCATTCATAAGAAAACATGGCTTATCATTCACATTCAAGATTTAGCCATTCAATCATCGTTAAAACATAAGTTAACACAACATTCATTCAACATTTAACAGTCATTTAAGTCATACATTTAGTTGTCTAAATATGTGTTATCTTTCCTTCCGTTCGTTTCGTTTCTAGTCCTTTCACCGCCCTCATGACTCGTAGGTCCATGAGGTAAGAACACCACCCTTACGACTGATAGGTCCATAAGGTAATAAGATCGCCCTTACGACTCATAGTTCCATAAGGTAATAGCATCCATTCTTTACAGGTCACGTTAACCCCGAGTGACTATTGCCACTACCTCCGCCAGTTGCACAACCCCAAATGTTTCCATAAGGCTGGGGATGTACATCCCCAGACTTCTTTCATCAATTCATTCGTTTACAGATTAGACATGTAATGACTTCTTTAAAACCTTTGCCCATTTTCTTTTCATAAAACATTTCATTCATCGGAAAAACCCTTTCTTTCATTTAAAACCATTCCTTTATAAACATTCCGTTTCACAAACATTCATTTCATAAACCTTTCATTTCATAAACGTTCTTGTTTCAAACATCAGTTCTTTCATAAACCATTCATTCATACACATTTTGTTAAATACACTCGTCATTTCATAAACATTCGTTAAGAATACACATCAGCCTAGAAACAAGTAAATAGGGATTCTTGACTCACTTGATCATTTGTATTTAACCTGAATTTACATCTATCTAGTGCTAACGTGCAAACTTATCTGCACAAAAGTCAACACGCGAATTCTATCATTTTATCCTAGTGTCGCCTAACAGTGTCGTCAGGACAAGATCAGTGTCGCAAGGCTTAGTGTCGCTGGCACATGATCAATGTCGTCAGGGAAGTGTCGCCAGGACTTCCGTTTTGGACTTAGTGTCATGAGATTTAGTGCCACCCCTATAGTGTCGCCCACATACTAGTGTCACCGAATGACATTGGCGACACTACTAGTGTCTTCAGGTAATGCCACGTGTCCCAATCATTGAAAACCTTGGGGACGACGCCACCCACAATGGTCTTACCCTATTAGTGCCGCCTGAAGAAACAGTCTCACCACTTGAAGAACAACATGTTCGAGTTTTTTTTCAACCCAAGTTCGTAACTTTTTACGTCCAAAACGTTTGTTTAACTCTCATAAGCTTAGATCTGGCCTTTATACCCCAGTTCATAGGTAAAAAAGTTGTCTTTTAAGATTAAAACCATAGTTTTACCCCCAAAACTCATTTAAATTGAAAACAAAGGTTTTAGGTTCTTTTCTTACCTCAAAAACGTTGGTTCTTCCTGAATTCTTCTTCTACACTATTGTAGTAATAGATTGGAGTGATTCTTGAAGCTCAAAACCTTAATCTTGGAACTTTTTGTCTCTATAATCCTCTTTCTCTCTCTCTAGATGAATATTAGGTGTTGTATGCAAATGGAGACAGGTCTATGAGGCCATTAGGGTTAAAGACCCCCTTCTATTTCACCTATTGAGCCCCAAACCACCCTCATGAGTCCATAATCCATTTCTTTCTTTCCTCTGGTCCATTTTACAAGTATCTAGTTTTTCGAATGTTACAACAGTACTCCTTTTGAAGCCCTAAGAGGTAGAAAACTAGATTTGGGGCATTTAAGAGTTTTTGGTTGTGTAGCATATTCCAAGCTACCATCACAACATGTGAATAAGTTAGATGCTGGAAGAATCAAAATGGTATACCTAGGAACTGAAGAGGTATCCAAGGCTTGTAGGTTATTTGATCCTATAACTAAAATAATTTACATTAGTAGAGATGTAAAGTTTGTTGAGAAAGATTTATGGAATTGGGAAGAATACTTGAATGAAGTACCAAGCAGATAATAATGAAACTGCACCCATAGATTTAGAAGGTCAATTCTCAATGGAAATGGTTTTGAACAAACTGTCCAATCACAAATAAATTCACCTGATACATGTAAAACTCCACCTACTTATACTTATGAACCTAACTCAGAAGAGGTGATAACAGATACATCAACCTCAGGAAGTTCTGCTAGACCATTTGATCATACACCTATTCAAGGTTTTAAATCCTTGACAAATATAAGTGAACTAGCACCAGAGGTGGAGATAAATGAGTTACTTCTAGCAGAATAAGAGCCAAAGAACTACAAATAGATTGAAGAAGATGGAATATGGATAGAAGCTATGAAAGCAGAGTTAGATTCTATCAATAAAAAATAAAAGTTGGAAATTAACTTCTTTACCAAGTAATCATAAGGTAATTGGTCTGAAATGGATATTCAAGACCAAAAGGGATGCACATGGAAATATCACTAAGTATAAAGCTCGCGTAGTAGCAAAATGCTATATACAACAACATTGAGTAGACTTTGATGAAGTCTTTGCTCCTGTAGCAAGACTTGAGACAACACGTCTCATTCTAGCTCTTGCAACATACAATTAGTGGGAAGTACATCACTTAGATGTAAAGTCAGCATTCCTACATAGAGATCTTAAAGAAGAAGTTTAAGTTTCACCACTTGAAGGTTTTGTGAATTCTGGAAATGAAGACAAGGTCTATAAACATTCCAAAGGTTTATATGGACTGAGACAACCACCAAGTACATGGAATATGAAATTAGACTAAACGTTAAAATCACTTTAATTCAAGAAATACACATTGGAGCATGCAGTATATACTAGGAAGTACACAGATTCAACCTTGTTAATTGGAGTTTATGTTGATGACCATGAACTCTAAAGAATGAATACTTTAAATCTCAAATGGAAGAGAAGTTTGAGATGAGTGACTTAGGGTTATTGGCATACTATCTAGGAATAGAGGAAACCTAAGCAGGGGGTAAGATATCTATCAAACAAGCTGGCTACATAAACAAAATTCTCAAAGACACAAGCATGGTGGATAGTAATGAAACAAAGATTCCAATGGACCCTGGAACAAAGTTAGTAAAGATTGAAGGAGAAGATTCAGTTGATGCAACTAAATATTGAAGTCAAATTGGATGTTTAAGATACATACTACATATAAGGCTAGATTTAAGTTATTCAGTGGGATTACTTAGCAGATTCATGCAAGAACCTAAGGAGTATCATTCGAAAGCTATCAAGCAAGTCATTCTCTATATTAAAGGAACTAAAAACTTTGGTATCACTTACAAGAAAAATGGAGGAAATAGGATTACAAGATACAATAACAACAGTTATGGAGTTAATACGAAAGAAGGCAACGGAACTACTTGGGAAATGCACCTATAACTTGGAGTACACAAAAGCAACCAACGGTGACACTATCATCTTGTGAATATGAATTTATGGTTGCAACCCCAGCAGCATGTTAGACACCTTGGCTGAAACCCTTACTCAGTGAAATAACTGGAAGGCAAGAAGGAAAAATAACTTTATATGTTGATAACATATCAAAAATTGCTCTAATGAAAAATCCAGTATTTCATGTGCGAAGCAAGCATACTGACACGCGTTACCATTTCATAGCGGAATGTGTGAAAAATGACCATATCATTGTTGAACACATAAGTGCAAAACTACAAAAAGCATATATCCCAACTAAAGCACTGGCAAGGGTCAAATTCATCATAATGAGGGAACTACTCAGTGAATAATCAATGATTAAGTGGGTGAATGTGAGATTAATCACATTATCATTCTCATTTGAAACTACAAGGGTCATTATGTATATATTTATATTTATGTTTGAGTCAGTTATGTCAATGTAAATAGTCCAGGTGTGTAAGTGTCATATATGTAAATATGAAACTCTATGTGTGAATCGTATATACATACGATGCGTCCTTTAGTTTTAGGGCAGAACAAGAACCAGTGGCGAAGCTTGAAAAAAACGCAGGAGGCGGGATTTTTTTCCTATCAAGGGGGCCGAAACTATAAAAGTTTTGGCCGGATACGTATAAATTAACACTAATTAGAGAAAAATCGACCGAATACGTATAAATTAACACTAATGAGCGAAAAATCGGGAAGGGGGGGCCGGGGCCCCCGTTCCCTCACTAAGCTTCGCCGTTGACAAGAACATCAATGAGAAACTAACAAAATTCTCCGTATCAAATATATGCATTTGATCATTCATCCCAGAATCGTTTCTTCATTGTTTGGTGTTTATCAATTGTTATTCAAGATCCAAATTGAGGCAACATTTCTGTCTTCACTATTGTGGTCAGAATTCTATTGTTCCTAATTCTCATGGATTTATGTTGTTACTTAACCTATTAAGGCTGGCTCGACCTTCTTGGAGGCCAAAACGAGTTTTAAAATCGGGGCCCTTTTCACAAGGAAAAATAATTATTTTGCTCACTATCCGAATCCGTATCCGAAATTTCTATCTGAATCTGTATCCGAAATTTCGGATACGGATTCGTATAGTAAAAAGCTACTATCCGAAATTTTCGGATATCCGATTTTGAACACCCCCAGATGTAGTCGGACAATTCTCTCGATTTTTGTGTACAATAGCTCGTAATCATAGTTATGCACCAATATTGATCCATAGTTCATGGAGAAGGTTCCACATAAAAAAAAAGATATTGGAGTATGCCTTGGTAAAGTTTTTAGTCGTTTTATTTCATTTATTTGTTAGATTTTCATTTTTAACTAAATGCTAACTTGTTTAAAGGAAAAGTACAATGTGTCTGATGTTGCTAAGGCATGGGTTTTAAAGAATATTGGACTATTGGAGAACCGTATAGGTACACAAATGTCGGTTTAAGCAAAAACACTTCTATCAATTTAATGACACAAAACTAGGTGGAAAAACCGATCTAACAACATTCGAGAAGATGATTTCTCACAGTTGTTGCGTTTATGATGTAATAAAGATGTGGCGGTATTTTTCGTGATAATTTCTCAATTAATAGTATTTGCTATTTATAGTTGTTTATTAGCTGAGTTGTATATATTAATGTGTGTACAGAAACGTTGTTTACGAGCCAACGCATCACGCATGTCTAAAAAAATTATGCACACATCCGGTCCAAAAATTTTGCTAGAGTTCGTGAGGAGATGGTAATATGTTTTTGTTTAGATCGTGATTTGTGTCTTTTTTGTTGTTCAATATGCTAATTTTTTGTATTGATGTTTATGTTATTATGAATACATAAAAATGATAACCCCAAACAAATGATTACATACTTTAACCCAGTTGTTTGAACATACACATAAAAGGATGGAAGGACGTGCATATGTTGATACCTACGATGATATGGCAAGGAAAATTGTAAGTTCTTTCTACATTTAACCTTATGTAAATATCCATGTTCCATGTTAACCTAATCTAAATATCCATGCTTCATGTGTGTTAGTACGCATAGAATTAATATGTTCTTGATAAAAGCTCCATTCACCCACTCACCCATAGTCTAGCATTTAGTTTCTTTTGTCTAAGATCTTCTATATATTATTTGTTCAATGAATTGTATATCTGTGACATATTTGTTTAACATATTTCAATCTTAAATTTCATTTCTTATATTTTACCACATTACTTGTTGATATATATAAAATTATGCTGACAATAATTTCTTAGTATTTTTTTTCAGACAATATAAGCCTATTGAGGATGTCAGCGCTATGGCAGATTCTTTTTTGGTTGTAATGGACAAAGAGAACTATGGATATCGCCGACTTTATGGTAGACACGTTACAAATACATTAATAAAAATGTAGATGTAGCTTGCACATCATACCTGATTTTGGAGCGGCCGATGGAATCATTCAAAGCAAAACATTGAAGTTGAGAAAAACTATTTGCTGGAAATGCGCAAAGAGTTTGAAGAGGATCGTGAAATAAAAAACGTCGAGCTTGAAGCTATGCAAAAAGATATTGATAACCAGCAACCAAACTTGGAAACTATGATGTGAAAGGTTATAAAACAACTACCAGTTGGAGATAGAGATGAGTAGAATGTATTCATTTCTCTATATTATTATTTGAGTTTGGACAACCATGTTAAAGTGCACCATTTGACTATTAATGATATATGTGATATTACTGTTTTGGAGTAATTGCGATTAAATGCATACTAATTAATAGCAATTGAATTTATGTTACAAAGTTGCATTTGGGTGTAAAAAAGGTAGGATTTGGGAGTAAAAAAGGTTGCATGTGATGTAACTAAAATTCGTAAATATGTTGCATTTACTGTACAAAAAATAACGATGCATTTGAATAGTAAATGGAAAACTTTCAAAAAAGGTTGCATCAAGCCTTGAAAAAGTTACATTAGGTCTAATGCAACTGTTTCTAATATAGCCCCCGATAAAAGGTTGCATTATGCGTAATGCAACATTTTTAAGGCCTAATGTAACATTTACAGGGATTGCATTAGCTTCATTTTCTTGTAGTGAAGAAACATCCCAATGACGCCAAATGTTATCATTGTGATGAGCCAGGGCACCGGAAGAGGATCTGGCCCAAGTATTTGAATGAACTGAAGAAGAGCAAAGCCTTTGATGCTAGCACTTAAGGTATATTTGTTACATATCTATGTTCTTTTTTCCCGAAAGCATGGGTGTTTGAAACCAGATGTGGTTTGCACATATGCAATAATTTGCAAGGATTAAGGAGGGCTACAGAACTGAAAGCATGTGACTTGGAACTCCATGTTGGGAATGGAGCTAATTTTGCAATCAAGGCAATGGGAACATATCACATACTTCTAATAAGTGATCTTTATTTAATTTTAGATAATGTCTGCTATGTACCTAGATAAATTAGGAATACTTTTTCAGTTTCTCGTCTACATGAACAAGGTTTTGATTATGTGTTTAATTGTGATGACTTTATGGTTTACATGAATAGTATATTTTCTTTTGAAGCTAAACCTCACAATAGAATATATGAAATCAATGTAAACAGTTCATGCAATAATGACTATATATACACTTTAAACACCAAAAGAGTGAAGTCAGAATTCAATCTTAATTATCAATGGCATTGTTGACTTGGACACATTAGTAAGAATGGCTTATCGAAACTCCAGACCGATGGAATTTTAAAAATGACCAGTTCAGAGAGATTCAAGGTATGCAAATCATGCTTAATTGAAAAGATGATTAAAGCACCTTCTACCGGCGTCAGTGAAAGATCTCCAGACCTACTAGGGCTAATAGGGCTAATACATACTATTGTATGTGGACCTTTTAGGACGATGTCTAGATTTGGTGAGAGGTACTTCATTACATTTACTATTTTTCCTTTTTAAACATAAACATGAAGCCTTTGAAGCGTTCAAGGACTTCCAGAATGAAGTACAAAATCAACTCGGTAAATCGATAAAACCTATTTGATCAGATTGAGGTGGCGAGTATCTGATTTTCAAATTCCATGAGCATCTAAAAAAATGTGGATTTGTTTCACGACTCACTCCACCTAGAACAGCACAACTCAATGGAGTTTCAGAATGGAGCAATATAACATTGTTATATATGGTTCGAGCAATGATGAGTCAAACGAACTTACCAGCTCACTCCTTCTGGAGTTATGCTCATAAAACTGCTGCTCGAATTATCAATCAGGTTCTAACCAAGAAAGTAGATAAGACACCGTACGAGATATGCCATGAAAATAGTCCTATATTGTCCAATAAGAAGCGAAAAGGTTGTTTTCTTCGGTTACCCAAAATAAACCAGGGGTTATTATTTCTACGACTAAAATGAAAACATGGTTTTTTGTAAATCGTAAAGGACATTTCTTTAATAAGGAATTCCTCACGAATGGAGAAAGTGGAAATAATGTGGATCTAGAAGTAATTTAGGAACTGCAAATATCTGAACCTGAGGTTGAAACCACCAAACAACAAGAAATCATTGTACTTGAACCAGGAGCAGTTCAGGAATCGACAGTAACCCGAGGGTCCACACAAGTAGTAGAAATCGTCACGAGGCCGAGAGATACATAATTCACATACAAGACGATGATGTCTAACTAGTGGATCAAGTTGAAGCCACTAACTACAATTCTTCTTTTTCAGATTTAGAACCTGATAAATGGTTGGAAGCCATGAGCGCCGAGATGCAATCTATGTATGATAACCTTGGTTGTAGGGAACAAATGAGTTTTCAAGAAGAAAACCAACACAGATGGTAATGTGCATACCTTTAAGGCAAAGTTTGGTCTTAAGGAATTTACTCGTACTCAAGGAATTGATTGTGAGGAATCCTTTTTGTCGGTAGCTATGATTAAATCGATCAGAATTTTGATTGCCATAGCCCATAGCCTCGTATTATGACTACAAAAATATGGAAAATGGACGTCAAAATGGAATTCTTGAATAAACATCTTACTGAGGATGTGTATATGGCTCATCCTAAAGGTTTTTTCGATCAAAAGAATCATGACAAGTTGTGCAAGCATAAGAAATCCATTTATGCATTAAAGAAATCATATCGGAGTTGAAATCTTTGATTTGATAATCAAATTAAACAGTTTACTTTCATCAAGGATGCATATGATCTGTGTGCTTACAAGAACACAAGTGGGAGCATAGTTACATTCCTAATAATGTATGTAGATGAAATACTACTAATAAGAAATGATATTCCAACATTACAAGATGTCAAATCTTCGCTTGGAAGGTGTTTTGTGATGAAGGGTCTTCGCGAAGCCGCTTACATGCTAGGAATTAGGATCTATAGAGATATATCAAAGTGGTTAATAGGTTTAAGTCAAAGTACATATATTCACAAGGTCATTCGACGCTTCTAAATGCAAGATTCCATGATAGGATTCTTGCTTATAGCACATTGAACCATCCTAAGTAAATCTCAATGTTCCGGTACTAATGATGAGAAAAGAATAATTGGAAGAGATCCATATGTTTATGCTATAGGATCACTAATGTATGTCATGGTATGCATTAAATCTGATGTGTCATATGCTTTAAGCATGACGACTAGACCTACTATGCACTGGATTGCAGTTAAGAACTGTCACACCCCGGTCGGCGGCGGATTATACGCCTGGGCTGACGCGGTTGTTCATAAGCACATGATAATCTATTAAATGTAGTAATATTTATTCAGCCAAATTTAAAGCATCCGTTACAATGGAAAGTAGAAAGCAAAGAGTTCAAATATAACATAAATTAAATTAAAACTAGGTCCATGTCCTATATGATCAAGTGGTCCTCAAACAGGTGCACCTGAAACATGCGAGTAAATGTCAACTACAAGTAGTTGTTGAGAAACATAGGTTTTGACACCAACAAATTTAAGTATAGTTTGCAATTCAATATGTTCGAAGCATGTCTAAAGCATATATGTGAAAACACACAAGGTTCCAAGCGTACAATTCAATCCTGGTAAAGGAAAACTAGATACACAATCCCACTGATTGCCATTTTAAAAAAAGGGCCAAGAGGATAACCAAGTGTAAGTTTATACCCAACAAAAACCCGCCAAGGTTTTGTGGTAAGTTATAGTTTCGGATTCCCGTATAAATGATCATAAAAGGTACTACCTTAGGCTTGGGCTGCAAGTTAATGAACGTACTGACATGAAACATGTAATGGTCACCAGGTAGTTCAAGACGAAAAACATAAAGATCAAAGCATAAGAACATAGATATTGAATCGTGTAAGTAAAGCATTTGTAAACATGTTTCACCCTAAAAGTAAAAAAATAGTAAAAAGGGGCTATTTAAAGTCACATGAATTAAAGCTAAGGATGGTAGGGCTTGATGAAATGAATAGTTACTGTGAGAATTCCTCACAACAAACCTACAAGATAATTTGTATTCTAGGTTTAAAATAGATTGAATAAGATGGTGAGACTTTAGGGTTTTAGGGTTTGATGGGGTTTGGGTTGAAGGTGGGCTTGTATATATGTACAAGAATGTAAGTTCATGAATAAAGTAATACATAAAAGTAATTAGGATAAACTAAGATTTCTAAGTAATTATTTATTTATCAACTTATATAATCATTCCAAAGATAATTAATAGATAAATTTATGAAATAGAATAAGTTAAATAATACAATTAAATTCATTTATAATCATTCTAAAACTAATAAATTATGAAATAAAAAAAAGTTTAATTATCTCACTTTATGTAATTTAAAATGATTAATTAGACTATAAAACAATCTTTTTTTTGAATGAAAAGATAAATAAATAAATAAATAGGAATTTTTGTATCAAATATTTAGAATGAGCATTTAAGTATTTTTATAGATTTAAAAGTTTTAAATAATTATCCTTGTCACAAAAATTATATAAATATTAAAAGGGTTTAACAATGTTATTTAGTTTATAACTTGTGTAAGAATATTTATAAATAATATAACTAATTTGTTTAAACAATTCATATACCTTATTTATTTAAAAATGAATTAAAATAAATAAACATTTCATTTAAGTTTATTTAAATAAACCCTTATATGTTAGCTATTTAGGACTTATAATAAATAAAATTGATGAAACTTTATTTTTAATTTTCCTACTTTCATAAAAATTGAGAAATATATTCATTTGATTTATAAAGATTTAATCTAAATTTAAAACATTTAAATTATGTGAATAAAACAATTAAAAGGAAAGTCAAAAAATTAGAAAGGGCTGCCAGGACTCGAACCCGCGTCTGCGCCCGAGTCACAAGTCACACACATGCTTAACCAATAGGCCAGGGCATCTGCCTTTGTTTAAACGTGGTGCGCTTAAATTAAAAGGAACACAAGCCAAGCCATCTTCTACCCCAATGAACACCCGAAACCCTAGCCCCCGAATACTCTCCGTTGGTCAATGGTACGAGCCCGAAACCATAGGGCTATTGATCCCTGACTCAATACGATCCTAACGACACCGATTTTACCTGGAATAGTTGAGTGTGGAGTGAGAACGTCCGGACAAAAACCGGGACGAGTTCTTCGGCCGTAATGGATGATTTCAAGGTAGATTCTGACGTGATTTAAGCGTGGGAAGCTTCCAATGGGTCTCGTCAATGATTAGGGACTTCTATTTATAATAAATTTGCACAGGTATTGGTCGATCGAGTAAATGGGTTTTAATGGAGTTTCAGTTACGAGTTGCTCATTAAAACGGTCATAAAAATGCGATTAAACGCTGTTAGTGGGTCGTTTGATTGTCCTAAACGTGATGCCGGTTTCAATTCCGTGAGTAAATATCTCAATCACGAGTTCGGGAAAAACATGCGTGAACCGGTGATGTTTAGTTTTGAACTCGCGACTGGTTTGGAGGAAATGGGATTCAGAAAATGGCAAAACAGGTCACTGAGGTTTCATGGCTTTATCATATCATGTTTAACTTGTTTTTAATTATAAATAAGTTTCAGAAATTACATTTTAAAACCTGGACTTTTATAAAGTGAGAAAATTATTAAATTTTATAATTTTTATAAAACTTAATAAATGTAAATGTTATGTAATTATATTCATATATTTTTTTATAAATTAAAAGGTTTTATTTCTATTAAACTCATTTACTAAAAGAAAATATTAAATAAATAATACAATCTTTTAAACCCTAGTTAAAGAACTTATAATTTAATATTTTTGTAATTTATTTATAAATATGTGTTAATATATTTATATAGGTTTATAAATAGTTTAGCATATGAATGTATATATTTATTTAATAGAATAATAACAAACACTTATAAATATTTATCATTTAGTAATAATTGTATTTAATGTATGCATGTATGAACACATATGAAAGGTAATGGATAAATAAGATAATTTATTGAAATGGATAGATACACCCACAAAATAGTGAAATTTACAAATGCCGGAATACTTAAAATAGAGGCCGAAATTTCCTAGGGATTACAGTCTCCCATACTTTAGGAGATTTCGTCCCGAAATTGGTTAGGAAGAGGGTCCTGGGAATAGATGTGGCTATTTGGCTTTCATTTGATCCTCACGTTCCTAAGTGAACTCAGGGTCACGTTTGGATTCCAACTAAACCTTAACGATTGGAATTCGGCTTCGCTTGAGTTGCTTAACTTCTCGGTCCATGATCTCCACGGGTTTCTCCAAGAAGTGTATTGATTCGTCAATGTGAACCTCATCAAGTGGTATGTGGAGATTTTCGTCGGCTAAGCATTTCTTTAGGTTC
Source organism: Smallanthus sonchifolius (assembly GCA_023525975.1). Lineage (NCBI taxonomy): Eukaryota > Viridiplantae > Streptophyta > Magnoliopsida > Asterales > Asteraceae > Smallanthus > Smallanthus sonchifolius. Next base: position 25,567,187 of record CM042023.1, read on the forward strand.
GAGACATGGAATGTCGGATGAACGTTGTTGAGTTCTTCATGTAAGTCCAGTTTGTAGGCCATCTTCCTAATTCGTTCAAAGATCTTAAAAGGACCTACGAATCTGGGTGCAAGTTTCCCTTTCTTCCCAAAACGAACCACTCCTTTACAAGGGGATACCTTGAGAAGAACCAGATCGCCGACTTGAAATTCTAAGGGTTTTTGACGGTTGTCAGCATAGCTCTTTTGCCGACTCCTTGCTACTAGTAGGTTGTCACGGATTAACAGGATCTTGTTGGAAGTCTCCTGAATTCGGGACAAGTGATTGTGCTTCACCAATTTCAGTCCAACAGATAGGAGAGCGGCACTTCCGACCATAGAGTGCTTCGAAAGGAGCCATGTTAATGCTCGTGTGATAGTTGTTATTATACGAGAACTCTACTAAGGGTAGATGTAAATCCTAATTTACCTTGAAGTCAATGACACGGGCTCTAAGTATAAACTCGAGGGTTTGAATCGTTCGCTCGGATTGACCATCAGTTTGCGGATGGTAGGCCATACTAAGATTTAGCTGAGTACCCAAAGTTGATTGTAAAAATTTACAGAAACGTTAAGTGAATCGTCTATCATGATTAGAAATAATGTTGAGAGGTACACCGTGACGACTGACGATCTCATCAATATAGATTCGAGCTAATTTCTTGACTCGATAGTCTTCACGTATGGGTAGGAAATGTGCAGATTTTGTCAAACGGTTAATGATTACCCAAATACTATCATGACCACGAGATGTGTGTGGGAGTTTGGTAGTCTATGGCAATACACTCCCACTTCCATACGGGTATCTCGGGCTGTTCAAGTAAACCAGATGGACGCTGGTGCTCCGCCTTAACCTTCAAGCAAGTAAGGCACTTGGACACATATAGGACAATGTCCTTTTTCATACCAGGCCACCAGTATTGGGTACGAAGGTCTTTGTACATCTTATCCGCACCGGGATGTACCGAATAACGAGTCTTGTGAGCCTCGTTCATAACAAAGGTACGGAGATTGTCATGGTCCGGATTCCAGATACGGTTCAGGAAGTAGAGTAACCCATTGGGATTGGTTTCGAGTTAAAGTTCGGCACCACATGACATTTCGTTGTACATGTTTCCTTCATTGACGGAAAGATGTTGTGCTTTAAGGATGCGAGTTTGAATGTCATTTTGGATTCGAATGCTGTGGATCTTGATAGGTTCCTTACGACTAAGAGCATTAGCTACGACATTCGCCTTACCAGGATGGTAACGAATATTGCATTCGTAGTCGTTTAGGAGTTCAACCCAACGCCTTTACCTCATGTTGAGTTCCTTTTGATTGAAAATGTGCTGGAGGCTCTTATGGTCGGTGAAAATCTCACACTTAGTACCATATAAGTAGTGCCTCTAAATTTTGAGAGCGAATACGACCGCACCCAACTCAAGATCATGTGTCGTATAATTCTTCTCATGGATTTTGAGTTGCTGGGACGCGTAAGCAATCACTTTGCCTAGTTGCATTAGAACACAACCAAGACCTAAGTGGGAAGCGTCACAGTAGATGACAAAGTCTTCGGTTCCATCGGGAAGAGTCAAAATAGGATCCTCACATAATTTTTGCTTCAGGGTTTGAAAGGCTTCCTCTTGTTTTGGTCCCCACTCGTAGGGCTTGCCTTTATGTGTTAAGGCTGTGAGTGGTACCTCGATCTTTAAAAATTTAGCTATGAAACGAAGATAATAACCCGCTAAACCAAGGAACGAGTGGACTTCTGTAGGGGTTTTTGGAGCTTGCCAGTTCTTCACCGCTTCAATTTTAGCGGGATCCACGTCAATACCCTTCTCGTTGACTATGTGTCCCAAGAATTGGACTTTCTTTAGCCAAAATTCAAACTTGGAGAACTTAGCGTATGATTGATCCTTTTTCAAGAGATCCAAAACCAAACGCAAGTGTTCTTCGTGCTCCGTTTTTGATTTTGAATAGATGAGAATATCGTCAATGAAGACGATCACGAACTTGTCGTACGGTTTACGCACGCGGTTCATAAGATCCATGAATACCGCGGGTACATTGGTTAGTCCGAAGGGCATAACCATGAACTCGTAATGACCGTATCTTGTACGAAAGGTTGTCTTAGGGATATCGGATTCAAAGACTCGTAACCGGTGACACCAGAACGAAGATCAATCTTTGAGAAATAAGTTGAGCATTGAAGTTGATCAAATAAATCGTCAATTCTCGGAAGTGGATAACGGTTCTTCACAGTGAGTTTGTTGAGTTCCTGATAGTCGATGCACATCCAGAATGAACCATCCTTTTTCTTGACGAATAAGACGGGTGCTCACCAAGGAGAAACACTAGGGCGAATAAATCCTTTGTCAGAAAGTTCTCGAAGCTGGCTTGAAAGTTATCGCATTTCTGATGGTGCAAGACGATAAGGTGACTAGGCCACGGGGTTTGCTCCTAGCACTAGGTCAATACGGAATTCAACTTGACGCGTGGGGGGAAGACCGGGTAAGTCTTCGGGAAAGAATTCCGAAAAGTCTTTGATCACAGGAATATCTTGAGGACTCTTGTCTTTGCCCTTCCGCTCCATAATATGAGCCAAGAATGCCACACATTTCTTTCGTAGGTACTTCTATGCGGTAGTGCAAGACATAAGCTTTAATCTATTCGACGGTTTCTCACCATAGACGTTCAAAATGTCACCCGTGTCAAGAGGGATTCGAATATACTTGTCAAAGCAGACGACTTCGGCATGATTCTTAGTCAGCCAATCCATGCCCACTATGATGTCGAAACCTCCGAGGGCCATAGGAATAAGGTTGATTGAGAAGTCATGGTCGTTCAAGTTTAAGGTACAATCTCTAATAATGGGGTCACATGAAACAGAATAACCTTCCGCTACTAAAATATCAAAGGGTTTGTCTAACTTAGCTCGACTTATAGCAAGTTATGGTTCAAATTCAAAGGACACAAAACTTCTATGGGAACCAGTGTCAAACAGGATAGAAGCATATTGTTGATTAATTGGGTATGTACAGTTCACCACATCGTTGTTGGCCTGAGCCTCATTGGCATTGATGTTAAAGGCACGTCCACGAGCAAAGGGGTTTGCATTCCCCTGATTCACATTTCCCTGGTTCATATTCCTCTAGTTCATGTTTCCCTGAATCATGTGCCCTGGTTCAGGTTGGCTTGGTTCACAATGACCGGTCTAGGACAACAATTCATGAAATGATTTGGGTCACCGCATTCGTAACAAGCACGGCCCTGGTTGATAGTAGCAGGAGCAGGAACAGGAATAGAGCAGCAGGCTGGTAGACTTGATTAGTTGGTGGAATAAGGCAGGTGTTTGCCCAATACCCATAACATCCACAAGTATTGCACAGACGAAATGGTACGTGAGCAGGGTGGTGAAGTTTGCATGTGTTACAAAGTGGTGAGGTTCCCGCATACAGTTTCTTGTTGGGGTTGAAAGCAGTAGAGGCTACTTGGGCTAGAGGAGTAGCAGGTGTGATGATGGCAAAGTTCCTTCACTTTATTTTCTTGTTATTTAAGGAAGACTCGGACTTGGTCTCCTTGGTGGGTTCAGTAGTGGTTTTCTCAAGTGCCTTCTTGGCACCCTTTTTAGATAGAGTTCCTGCCTTAACATGATTGTCTAACAGGGCAGCAATAAGATGGATGACTTCCTCGAGGGTGGCTGGTTTGCTACCCAAAACAGTATCCTGAATTTGCATGGGCAGGCCATTGATGTATTTCTCAATAGCTCGGGAGAGAGGAGTAACCATATGAGGCACTAAAAGACTAAGCTCATGAAAACGGGTGGTGTAGGCAAGGTTTTCAACACTGTCTTGTTTGAGATCCCATAACTCAGCTTCCAGTTTCTTGATCTCGTTGTGGGGGCAAAACTCATCAGTCATGAGCGTCTTTACATCAGCCCAAGGCAGAGCTAGAGAAACTTCCATCCCACGGTTACGTTTTCCCCGTTCCACCATGTGAGTGCCCTCTTCTGGAAGATACTAGTAGCATAACGGACTTTCAGGTTTTCGTGACAGTCAGCATTGATGAAGGTTCCCTCAATGCTTTCAAACCATTGGAGGAGTCCAGTGGCTCCCTCGTTCCCGTAGAATTTGGTGGGGTTACAAGAGTTGAAGTGTTTGAATGTGCACACCGGGTTTCTTGGTGCAACATTTTGGTTCAGTTGGTTAACCATGGTTGGTAGGATAGTAGCCATTTGCTGAATGATCCTGTTGGTGCCCCTACGTTCACGACGGGGATGCATTCTACAAATGGATGAATAGAAATTTTGTAAGATGTGAATCATGTATAAGAGTTTGTAAACAAGTCATGAGATATTAGATAAAACATGGGTGGTACCCTGATGGTACATTGACTTATCAAGGTACTTTAAGTTCATCTAATGTTTGAGAGGTCATGCTTTAGCCTATAAGTGGACACTCATTCCAAGAATTCCTAGGAAAGCATAACTTGTCCATCGGTTGATTTGGATTTTTACAAAATGCTTTCCTAGGCAGAACTCCTAGAATACAGGCATCCACATTTTCGGATTGTACAAGTTCTCATTCATTAGTTAGAACCTACGTACCTTTGAGAGTTTCATTTGGATTAGACTTTTAAGTCTAAGAGTAGGATTCATGTAGATCCTTTGTAGTTCATGTAGTTGTATCAGGTAGTCAGAAATAAGTAGATGTAGGTAAGTATAGTATAAAGTGGAGTTCCTAGTACTAGACATGAGTTTAACTCATGTTTGGGACTCCTAGGTTATAGTTTACGTCAAGTGTGTCTAATAACCTAATTCCCTATAACCATGGCTCTAATACCAATCTATCACACCCTGGCCGACGGAGGATTATACGCCGGGGTTGACGCGGTTGCTAATAAGCATATGATCATCTATTAAATGTAGTAATATTTATTCAACCAAATTTAAAGCATCCGTTACAATGGAAAGTAGAAAGCAAAGAGTTCAAATATAACATAAATTAAATTAAAACTAGGTCCATGTTCTATATGATCAGGTGGTCCTCAAACGGGTGCACCTGAAACATGCGAGTAAATGTCAACTACAAGTAGTTGTTGAGAAACATAGGTTTTGACACCAACAAATTTAAGTATAGTTTGCAATTCAATATGTTCGAAGCATGTCTAAAGCATATATGTGAAAACACACAAGGTTCCAAGCGTACAATTCAATCCTGGTAAAGGAAAACTAGATACACAATCCCACTGATTGTCATTTTAAAAAAAGGGCCAAGAGGATAACCAAGTGTAAGTTTATACCCAACAAAAACCCGCCAAGGTTTTGTGGTAAGTTATAGTTTCGGATTCCCGTATAAATGATCATAAAAGGTACTACCTTAGGCTTGGGCTGCAAGTTAATGAACGTACTGACATGAAACATGTAATGGTCACCAGGTAGTTCAAGACGAAAAGCATAAAGATCAAAGCATAAGAACATAGATATTGAATCGTGTAAGTAAAGCATTTGTAAACATGTTTCACCCCAAAAGTAAAAAAATAGTAAAAAGGGGCTATTTAAAGTCACATGAATTAAAGCTAAGGATGGTAGGGTTTGATGAAATGAATAGTTACTGTGAGAATTCCTCACAACAAACCTACAAGATAATTTGTATTCTAGGTTTAAAATAGATTGAATAAGATGGTGAGACTTTAGGGTTTTAGGGTTTGATGGGGTTTGGGTTGAAGGTGGGCTTGTATACATGTACAAGAATATAAGTTAATGAATAAAGTAATCCATAAAAGTAATTAGGATAAATTAAGATTTCTAAGTAATTATTTATTTATTAACTTGTATAATCATTCCAAAGATAATTAATAGATAAATTTATGGAATTGAATAAGTTAAATAATACAATTGAATTCATTTGAAATCATTCTAAAAGTAATAAATTATGAAATAAATTTTTTTTTAATTATCTCACTTTATGTAATTTAAAATGATTAATTAGACTATATAACAATCTTTTTTTTGAATGAAAAGATAAATAAATAAATAGAAATTTTTGTATCAAATATTTAATATGAGCATTTAAGCATTTTTATATATTTAAATGTTTTAAATAATTATCGTTGTGACAAAAATTATATAAGTATTAAAAGGGTTTAATAAAGTTATTTAATTTATAACTTGTGTAAGAATATTTATGAATAATATAAGTAATTTATTTAAACAATTCATACACCTTATTTATTAAAAAATGAATTAAAATAAATAAACATTTCATTTAAGTTTATTTAAATAAACCCTTATATATTAGCTATTTAGGACTTATAATAAATAAAATGAATGAAACTTTATTTTTAATTTTCTTGCTTTCATAAAAATTATGAAATATATTCATTTGATTAATAAAGATTTAATCTGAATTTAAAACATTTAAATTATGTGAATAAAACAATTAAAAAGAAAGTCAAAAAAATTAGAAAGGGTTGCCGGGACTCGAACCCGCGTCTGCGCCAGAGTCACAAGTCACACACACTTAACCAATAGACCAGGTCATCTGCCTTTGTTTAAACGTGGTGCGCTTAAATTAAAAGGAACACAAGCATAGGCATCTTCTTCCCTAATGAACACCCGAAACCCTAGCCCCCGAATACTCTCCATTGGTCAATGGTGCGAGCCCAAAACCGTAGGGCTATTGATACCTGACTCAATACGATCCTAACGACACCGATTTTACCTGGAATAGTTGAGTGTGGAGTGAGAACGACCGGACGAAAACCAGGACGAGTTCTTCGGCCGTAATGGATGATTTCAAGGTAGATTCCGACGTGATTTAAGTGTGGGAAGCTTGCAATGGGTCTCGTCAATGATTAGGGACTTCTATTTATACTTAATTTGCAAAGGTATTGGTCGATCGAGTAAATGGGTTTTAATGGAGTTTCAGTTACGAGTTGCTCATTACAACGGTCATAAAAATGCGATTAAACGCAGTTAGTGGGTCGTTTGATTGTCCTAAACGTGATGCCGGTTTCAATTCCGTGAGTAAATATCTCAAACACGAGTTCGGGTAAAACGTGCGTGAACCGGTGATGTTTGGTTTTGAACTCGCGACTGGTTTGGAGGAAATGGGATTCAGAAAATGACAAAAAAGGTCCCTGAGGTTTCATGGCTTTATCATATCATGTTTAACTTGTTTTTAATTAGAAATAAGTTTTAGAAATTACATTTTAAACCCTGGACTTTTATAAAGTGAGAAAATTCTTAAATTTCATAATTTTTATTAAACTTAATAAATTTAAATGTTTTGCAATTATATTCATATAATTTTTTATAAATTAAAAGGTTTTATTTCTATTAAACTCATTTACTAAAAGAAAATATTAAATAAATAATACAATCTTTTAAACCCTAATTAAAGAATTTATAATTTAATATTTTATAATTTATTTATAAATATGTGTTAATATATTTATATAGGTTTAGAAATAGTTTTGCATATGAATGTATATATTTATTTAATAGAATAATAACAAACACTTATAAATATTTATCATTTAGTAATAATTCTATTTAATGTATGCATGTATGAACACATATGAAAGGTAATGGATAAATAAGATAATTTATTAAAATAGATAGATACATCCACAAAATAATGAAATTTACAAATGCCGGAATTGTTAAAATAGAGGCCGAAATTTCCTATGGATTACAAGAACATTCTCAAGTATTTGAGAAGAACCACAGAAATGTTGTTTTTATATGGAGGATTAAAGGAAGAGCTCATTATAAAGTGTTACACAGATGCCAGCTTCCAGACTAACCGAGATTACTCTTAATCACAAAGGGGATTCGTATTCATGCTAAATGGTGGACCAACAAAGTGTTATGTCCAGTCAAGCACCGAGTTTGAATACATTGCAGCATAAAAGACTGATGGAGAAATTTATTGATGATCTCGAAGTAGTGTCGAGCATAAGAGAACGATTGAGATTTTTTTGTCACAACTCCGGTGCTATTGCTCAAGCAAAGGAACCATGCTCACATTACAACACCATGCATATACTCAAGAAGTTCCACTATACACGGGACAACCGAAACAAGGATACATCATTATAAGCAAAGTGCACACAAATCAGAATCTAGTGGACTTGTATACTAAGCCCTTGCCTCAAGCGAAACATGAGGAGCATGGTAGATTAATAAGGCTTAGGATAGCTAGTATTTGGATTTGATTTTTATTTATTATTTGGATGTTTATGAACTAACAGTAACATTTCATTTGATATGCTTAAATCCTTGAATAAGAATTATTCTAAATGTCCATAGTCCATCGGATTTATGGGAATAAAACTGAATTAAGACTATTATGAATTATTTGTTTGGACATAACAAGAAGGTTCAGCGGATTGAACACCAAAATTCACAGATATTTATTTGAGAATGAATATTGGACGTAACTCACTTCAAAACTACTTCATGGATCACAGTTATAAGTAGATTTTGAAACTTGTGTCCTCCGACCTGAGATACATACTAGAACTCGATTCTATGAAGGATTGTTCTTTGAAATTATCCAACGTTGTTCTTTTACAGGTAGTAATAAGGATAATAATTCGGTACAAATCTAAAGTTAAGTGAGAGATGTATGTAGTCAAGATGGGATATGTTTCCTTACCTGCGTAAGTGGTTGGCATCTATGGGGCCTTGTTGATTCAAACTAGTATAAATGAATGGTCGTGCTCAAACTGAGAGATTGTTAGACCACTTTGAATCTTGATCGAGAAAGAGAATAATTGAACATTATATGTGGCACACCCCTTTCCAGGCACTGGTTAGTCGTGGCGCATGGTACATAACATACAGCGGAAGCTAAACCATAAATATCTTTTTATTTAATAACTATATTGCTTTACAACATAACCAAACATCTATCACAAAATAACAGACCATCTGTTACAATGAACATCAGTTCTCGTCAAGGAACTCAAAACCACATGACTTATAGATCTTTCAAACATGCCTCCAACCATCTAATCAATCATTCAATAACTGTCCATATCTACTAACATTCTACTTGGAATGCCATCCTCTATAGCCGTCTGGGGTTTCACCTATAATATCCTTTAAAAATATTAAAAGCAACTATTTCAAAATAAGTTGGTGAGTTCATGAATCACACAAATGGTTATTATTTGATCATCAGTAATTCCATGTCCCACCACTAGCACGACCGCTGTGACCTTTTAGTATATATATAACCGGTCAATCGTTCCCGGCCACCGGTTCTCCCATGCAAGCACATGGGACAATATGTCACACTCCTAGGTCTCATCTACTTTGAAAACGTATAAAGCACTTACTACGTGTTAAATATACATGGAATAGGGTATCACTTATCAGACTATTTCAAATAACTACTATGTAATCAAATATACATTTCAGTTCAGAGTAACTCACTTAGGCAGTACTTCAACTTAATTTACTGAAATGTTATCTCGTATCATATCCTAAATATACCAAAATTTCTTCATCAAACATTACTAGTACATAGTTAAACCTTAGATAGTGGGTTAGGACCTTACATTGAACTATCTACAATTTGATGGCGTAAGGCTAGAAACCGGACTTTCTAACTAGAACCGAGGCTTGGAAAGGGTCTTCAGAGTTATGTGTGTGTGTTTAAGGTATGGGACTGATGCTAAGGTCTGAGCTCTACCATTTTATTTATAGGCCAACTTCTGACCCATAGTGGACTGTTACCTAGGGTGGTGGCGGTCCGCTACCGCCCCAGCCGCAATATTTTTCCTTCGACTACATGTAACAGGACGTTAAGCTCTTCTTAGCGGACTACTAAGGACACATGTGGCTTAGCGGACCGTTACACCATGGGTGACGGTCCGCCATAGAGTTTACACGTGTCAAAAACTACCCGCTAGTCAGCAGACATGTGGCTTGTCATCATTGCAGCCTTCTTCCCCACGTAGGGACCGTTAGGCTCCTTGGTAGCAGTCCGCTACCATCCAACTTTTAGAATTTTTTACTTTTGATCCCTATACTTTCAACTATTCCCCGTTTAGTCCCTCAACTTTGAATTCTAGGCAATTTTGGTCCTTATTTCCTTAGGAATTTTCGAGGTGTTACAACTCTTACCACCTTTAGGAAATTTCGTCCTCGAAATTTTGGAATATTACTCGATATTCTTAGGTTTTAAAGATATTATCTTACGTATTTCTTTCTAATACCTCAAGTAAGGATATAATCCTTATCTTAATTTACTCTCATGATAAGCATATATTTTATCTTTATGTAATTAATTAATACTTTATATATATTTTTATAGAAGACGTACATATTCTTCTCTTTCTTTTCTTCCTCCCAATATAAATATGCGTCCTCTAGATCCAACACCGGGTTTTGTTTGAGACGTCTTTGGACAATTACTTTTATAATGCCCCATCTCACCATAATTAAAACACTTGATGTTTGGGCAATATCTTGCAATGTGCCTATTTGTTGACATTTACGACATATGGTTTCTTGAACATCTCTTTCCAGGTTACCTTATCCTTTTCTTTGGGTCTTGTTATCTGCAGGATCATATGTGATCTTCTCATAACTCCTCTTGTTGTCCACCTCTGAAATTTCTTGAGCTTCTATTTCGTCGTACATTATAGCACTGAGTTCTACAGCTGAATCTATTGTCTGAGGTGCGGTAGTTTTTACTAAGTTACAGACTTTTGGGGATAAACCCTGCACAAAACACTTAATTCTTCGGGATTCGAGAGTTACCATGTGTGATACTAGCTTGGCCATCTCATTAAATTTAGTGGTGTATTCCTTGTGGGCAAGGTTTCCAGCTTCAAATCGATGCAATTCTGTTTCAATCTTGTCCACTGCATTCGTGGACTGTACCTTCTGATCACTAATGCTTTTAGATCTTCCCACTTCATCATGTCACTAATGCAATTCTGTTTCAATCTTGTCCACTACATCTGAGGACGAAATTGTTATAAGGAGGGTAGACTTGTAACGACCCAAATCTTATAATAAATAATAATAATAATAATAATATATGTATATAATAGCAATTAAAATAAAGAAAAGTTTCTTCATAAAGGTATGGGGTTAAAAGGAGAATAATTGGTTCTAGAGGGACTTAATATAGGCAAGGATGAAAGTTGAAAACATAAAACCTAACCCAACTCATATCATGCAGCCGTCACCTACATCTCCTTCCTTCTTCTCGCCGGAAATCGCCCCCAACCCCTAACCCGACCCTCAAATCCGGTGGCTCCTGGCGGTATTGTGGAGACAGCAACGAGTCCTAGCACCTTGCGACCACCGGAGTGGCCACTGATTTGGTCAAAAACGAGATGGAGAGGGAGGGTGTTACCAGGTAGGTTCGGACGCGATGAATGAGACGGCGGTGAATGCTGAGCTCGACGGTAGTTGGAATTTGTATGGGGTGACGATGGCTGTGGGAGGTGAACAATGGAGAGTGGTGGCCGTTTTGGTAGCTGGGGGCAGATGTGAATAAAGGGAATGTGTGGTGGTGTTGTTAACAGTTACGGCGGAGATGGTGATGGTGGTCAACCACAGCTCCACGGTGGTGGGTAGTAAGCTTCACTGCAGAATGGTGGTGGTACGAACAGTGGTGTTGGTTGTTATGGCGTGATGGAAGTTAATGGTAGTTGTTGGTGGCTTATGGTGATTAGTGGTGGCTGATGGTGGTCAGCGGTGAAGGTGCGGTGGCAAAGGTGGATGTTAGTGACCTCGCGGAGGTTAACGGTGGTGGTAGTGGTGTAACGATGGCAATGGAGATAGAGATTAGCTTCACGGGAATTGTGGTGAGCTTCACAGTTGTGGTACGGACGGTAGTTAACGACGGTTTACGTAAGGATGGTGATGGTGGTTAGCGGTGGAGGTAGGGTGGCAGAGGGTGGCCGTTAGCGGGGTTGGGGTGCTCGTGGTGGTTATGGTGGTTTCATGACGGTTCACGACGGTTTCATGGCATGAAAATGATGAGGGTAAGACGAGGAGTGACGACAAGGGGTTTCGCTTAGCCAAGATCGGTGTGTTGAGACAAGTTCGTGGACTTTCGAATAACCCTATTCGGAGTCCGTTCGGTCTAGTTACGGGCTTAGTCAAAAGAGCGGTTCATGTCAAAGTTCGGACACGTTACGGGTACGTGTTCTTGGAACCGTGTTCGAGAAGGCATAATTCTTAAAACCCGTAGAAGATTAATTATTAATACATAAATACCATATTTGAGGAAGACGTGTAGAGATCTCTTTTGATAAATAATTAACGACATATAATTATGTATTTTTAATAATTATCGTTCGTTAAAACGTTTTGGGTACATTGTATCGATGCTAGTTGCTAAAGCTCGATTGTATGAATTATTGTTGATTGATTTGGGATGGAAATGGACAATTTAAATTGTCGGGTTTTTGACAAAAACAAACGAAACGCTGTCCGATTTTCATGAGAATTAAGGAAGCATATTTTACCTAGACGTCCTCATTTCGATTTGGGTTGTTTGGGGTTAATAGAACCGGCTCAGGCGAATTTAGCATGTTCGCCTGATGCATAGATGGGGAACGTAGCATGTTTCTCTAATGCAAATGAAGCGAACTTACCACATGTTTGCTAGGTCAAGGAAGCGGTCAAAGTAGCGAACTTACCATGTTCGCCTAAGCCATGAGTGGCGAACTTGCCCAAGTTCGCCAAACCCTAAAGATAGAAACGTATAGTGTCGGTTAGGATAGTTTTCTTAACTTATATGAATGAATTATCCAGATTGTGCATGGCATAGTTTGGGCGGTAGATAACACATCGAGGCTAGCTTATCAAGTAAGTTCTAGAAGCCATCTTTTAAATGTTTTAAATAATGTTTTCGGGCTGGTGTGCATACGTAGCGATGTGACTGTTTTATAAAACGATGTTTATGAACGAAGTATGTGACATTTTATGAAACGATATTTATGAAAAAAAAATGTTTTGGAAGGAAAGGTTATGAAAGAAGTGTTTATTAAATATTTTACCAAAAGTAGTTTACGAAGTGTTTACGAATGAATGAATGATTTTTAATAAAACATATGAATGCTTTAACTAAAGTTTTGAAATAAAAGAAGTGAATGTATATGAAAGTCACAAACGAATTAATCTGCCATGTATCCTTCGGAAATTAAGGTTATGGGTATGGGAAGTATGTTATGGGCCTTACCTTTTAGGGGCCTATGTGGTTGGCCAACTGTTGTACAACTAAGGTGATGACGGTCACCAAGGGTATTATCGTGATCCTTGAAGTTGGTACGATTTACCTTGCGAGGTAGTCGTGCTTGAAGTTTGGTACTTGTGCCTTACGAAATGTAGTGCTTGAAGTTTGGTACGTGTCATCCTTGTGATGTCGTGCTTGAAGTTCGGTGTTGAATGGCCTAAGTATCGATCCCTAGGTTTCTCTGCCCGAAGGACAGTACGGTGTTGAAGGGCCTAGTGGTGGTGATCTTTAGGTTTCTCCTCCAGTATGTGATGTTTGGAATTGACGGTTACGAGAAGGCGCAGATTCGAGATGTTCATTGACTTATGGGTTATGTTATGTTATGTTTTGTTATTGTATGTTTTCGTACGCTTTTGTTAATGAAGTTTGAATGATATGTTTTTGGCAAATATTTGTAGTTAATGTTTTATGTTAAAATTAGAACTCACTAGCGTAGCTGACTTTTTAGTATGCACATTCAGGTTAAGGACATGTATGAACGTTGAACGGTGATGCTTGGCTGGCGAGAGGAGTTACCCGGTTGATCATGAAAACCGGCATCCGGCTATGAGTTGATTAGGTTATGTTTATGTTTTAGACAATGTTTACGTTTCCGCATGTTGAACAATGTTGATGTTATGTTTGAATGAAATTTTCCACTGCGTTATTTGATATTCAAGTTTAAAAACTGGTTGTGAATGAGTAAATCCAACACGTGAGGCCTTCCGAGTTTGGGGCCTTACAATTCTATTCATATGCCAACTTCTAACACGTAGCGGAAAATTACCTAGGGTGGTGGCGGTCCGCTACTGCCCCAGCCGCAATATTTTTCCTTTGGCTACACGTAACAGACTGTTAAGCTCTTCTTAGAGGACCGCTAAGGACACATGTGGCTTGTCGGACCATTAGGCCATGGGTGACGGTCTGTCATAGAGTTATATAAAAACCAACTAACTGACTCATCATTTTATAAAATTAACTCCTAATATATATAAACATCTAAGTTTTTTAAAATATCATTAGTCATAAAAAATGATGACATTAATTCTTGGAAATCGACACACACACCCCACACTCCACCTACACAAACCTAATGATTACACTCCTTTCTCTCTTGCTTCTTGTTCGGCCGAGCACACACACAATACATGCAACTCTCTCACCTCTTCACTTCTCAAGTTTTCTCTCGATTCTCATCTTTGTTCTTGAGATTTTCGAACCAAGCACCACTGATTTCGGAGGTTCTAAGGGCTGTCACAACACAGGGTAAGGTTAACAAGCTTTAACATCTTCATCTACACCTTCTGTAACACCTCGATCAGGAGTGGGCAGATGTGTCAATTTTACAGAGTCAGATCAAAAATATAATTTCATAAATGCTTATTCATTATAAGGTTTTATAACTTAATATAAAATATAAAGTCTAATATATTAAATTTATTCGCACAATGTATTTTTCTACTCTCAAACACTCTTTCATGATCCATCCCCGATTGTCTTGATAACCTGACGTACAAGAAAGAAAACACAAAAAAGGTACGTCTGAGCAAAGGTAATTTTGCCCGGTGAGCAGATAGAGGGTATATGATGGCATGTTTTGTTTGAGTAAAAAGTTAAGTTTCTCAAAACAGGTTTCAATAAAAATGTTTTGAGTTTTCAGAATCAATTCATAAAAAAATCAACGTAACATCAGAATTTACCCGAAGTCCACATGGTTCATTTAATTAACATGGGTAACATAGGGTAGCTAGCCCATACGTCCATATGGAATTAGGCATGCGGGCAAATCACACAACCAATTCATTTAATTACCCGAAGTCCACATGGTTCATTTAATTAACATGGGTAACATAGGCTAGCTAGCCCATACGTCCATATGGAAATAGGAGTGCGGACAAATCACACAACCAATTCCCCTTGTAACATATTCATTTAACTTTTTCCTAATATCGATCCATACGCCTCTGTATTTGTACATAATGTACCATGTTGCTCTTTGAGCATAAGTTTGAGACGCCGTGATCTCAACGTACCACCACGGAGTACTACATCGTTCTATGCCACAACGATGTACCTGGGTTCAACTTCCTAGGTAGTAACAGACTTGGATATCATCATAAACTTGTAAACTTGAGAGTATTTAAAACTTGTAACTTATACATATTTAAATGCCGTAAGCTTCCAAAACTTGTAACTTGTAAACATGTAAGTTTGTAAACTTGTGAGTTCGTAAACTTGTGAACTCGTAAGCATGCAATCCCGTAAAACATGCAAACTCGTAAACTCATAAACAAGTAACTTATAAACATGTAAACTCGTATATAAATAACATATTTCATAAACCATTTTTCGAATAATGGATATTAATCATTCTCGAGTTACTTTTAACATTCAAAAATATACATTCGTAACATAAACTTGATATAAAATAAGGAATCAAATGCCCGAAGGCCAAACATAACGTATCGAAAGAAAGAGTTCAGACTACCCGTACCTTAAGCGTTGATCATAAAACCGAGATAACAATTTACGTCTAGACGAACATGAAATCCTACAATATAGTCGCATTTAAAATTATACGCATTAGATTCGGATTATGGTATTTTGGTTTGCTTGTCAAATTCTTGGAGACGTTACCGTGTGATTATCTGAAATAACCTTATTTAATTTGCAAACTTAACGATTCCTAAAAACTTTAAGTTTAATAGATTATTCTTTTGTTTTATTTCACCATATATGAAAAATACATTTATATAATATATTATGAATTCATTATATATAATAGTCTTGTTTAAAAGTCCAGTATTTAAAAGTCCAGTATCACTATTATTAATTAAAACTTCATATTTAACAGTATTCGATTCCATGAAAAATATATTTATGACACATTTATTTACATATCTTATATGATTCTACTTTTTGAATAAGAAATACAATTATAAAATACAACTTTAAATTTCCAAAACATTTAAAGATTATTAAACATTTAATAAGAAACTTATAAACTGTCATGCTTGGTTTGGTTAGTAAACAATTAAACTGAATATGGGTTTAGCATAGAAAGGAAAAAGAAAATCGGATGGTTGAATTAATTTATGTTTTATAACTTGAAATAAATAAAAAAATCTGAATAATACATATGTGTTACTTCTTCTCCACGATGCTCGCCGGGAAATCACAAGACTCGCCGGGAAATATCTCTTTTGGGTTTTAGAGCTTTGAAAAGAGATTTTTCAATAGAAAGATTTTTATTATTTTTGAGATGGAAAGATTTTGAACCCAGATTTTACACTTGATTTTGGTTCGTACTGAGGCTACACCTGTTTTCGGAAAACATAAAAAAAAATACATAGGTGTGATAACTTGACGGTACATGTGGCATAGCTAGTTTGTATGTGGCAATTTTATGTTAAATAGTTGAAATAATCGAAGGATAGACACGTATAGTGGCTAGAGATTTTTGTGATCTTAGATAAGTATCTTTTTTTGTGTGAGTATATATTTAAAATTTCACAAATGTTACCTTATGTTTTGTAAAAAATTCATACTAGTTCTTTCACTTTAATTTAATTTTTATTAAATCTTGTACTTAACTAGATAAATTATTAATTACAAATAAGGATGTTAAAATTTATAACATATGCATTCGTTTATATAGTTATAAATTATATATATATATATATATATTTTTATATTTAATTATTATTGTTATTACATATTTTGATTTATTTATTATTATTTTATATATTAAAATTTTAGATTATTACACCTTCCAAACCCGTTTTTACACATATGTAAACCCTAGAATTGAGTTTAACCCTTTGATCCTCATTCTAGTGACTCTAATCACCAACACTTGTTACTAAACACTCATAAACATCCTAACTTAAGGGTTGAACTTGAATCAAAAGATTTAGAACATAAAAATCAGGTTTCATGTGAAGAACACACACTAAAGGTATTCTAATCTCTTGACCTACTTTTGTTACATGTTTTGGTCCAATCATGATGTAGTACTTCAAACTCGTGGATTACCTACCAAGCATAACCATACAACTGAATCCCTAGCCAAAAATGATCAAGGTATGGACACTAGAACTTGTTAAACTTGAATTTTAACACTTTGTTAATGTGTTTATGTGATTTATACTTGATTTGATGTTATTAATACTTAAATTTTATCTGAAACAGTAGGTAATATGTTAAAAAGAATAAACTTGAAGTTGGATTTATAAAAATCAGATTTAATAATTTAATAATAATTTAATAGAGGAAATTCGAAATAGGTATTTACGGGTCTGTAACATCCCAAAATTTATTAAACCCGAATAAAAGAATTAAGGATCAAGACTAATAAAGCGAAGGAAAAAGAAGCGTACGGGCTCGGCCTTGGCCCGACCTAAGAGCCGCAAGAAAAGGGGAAGGCTCTTCATAACAGCACCCTCACCTCAGCCTCTCCCCCACTCACTTGTTGCGCAAGTTTCTAGAGAGAGATATATCGGCTAGTGAGAGAAAGCTCCGGAATCAAGTTCAAAGTCTCGGGGATCATCACTCCTCGCCTCTGGATCTTCTAGTATCGAAAAGGGAACGAAAACAGGTAACCATCGAGCTTAAATATGGGTTTTTATCCATTTCGGGTTTTTGTTTAAAATCACATAAAGGTGCGGTTTTTACGTATGGAATGCAAAACAAAACACATATTTGAGCTCATGGATGAAAATAGAACGTTTTGAACGTAAAAAAGTTAGAGGTTAGAACACCTCGAAATCGGCCGACCAGATCCATTGTTCTGATTGGGGAAGAAGCTCGCGCAGGTGCCTGGAAACATCTTGAGCGAACTTATTTTCGCTCAAAGAAACAATGTGACGAACTTATCAAGTTCGCCTAAAGATCAAAAGATAGCAAACTTACCTAAGTTCGCATGTGTTTAAGAAAAACGAACTTACTATAGGCGAACTTGTCATGTTCGCCTATACCCAAACTTGCAAACTTACTAAGTTCGCCTGCCCATCATAATAGAAATGTTAAGTGTCTTTTAGGTCCATTATCTTATATTGTCTGACTTGATTATATAGATTGTGTGTGACCTTAAGTGACGCTCTTAAATCAGCTAGGTGTATTTAGAAATCACTCGTCATGTGAGTTATATGTGCCCCCTTTATGTTATGTGCAAATCATTTTAAATGTTTTGGGGCTGAAGTGTATACACTAAATGAATAAATGTTATGAATGTCAATGTGATCATACGTGATGTATATATAAATATGAAAATGAATGATAAACAAAGAATGAAATGTATGTTTACAAAGAATGAATGAAAGAATGGCATACCGTAAATAAATGAAATCTTGCTTTATATTTTATATATTGCATGTTACGAATGTATGTAAACGTTATGGACGCTTCGATGATAATGGCTACTTCGGTAGACGGACGACCACGTGACTATTTTGCAACCGGGACATATACGTTCCTTCATCAGTTATGACGTCTGAAAGGCATTAATGGCCGGTCGAAGCAATTGCCTTATTATGATAAGTAGAACGGTTGCATAAATAATAGTTCGCGTGGGAAACAAATGCCTTCAGGTAGACGGGCGAATTACGGACTACGACGGTAGTACGGTATGACGGACGACCGAAGGTTTGCCGGACGGTTTGAAGTAATGATAGACGGTTTCTAGTGTCGGACAGGATGTAAAGGAGCTACGACGGTAGTTCAAAAACGTTTGTCTTTGTGACTTACGTAAGACGGGTTGATCACCCCTATGTGTATGACCAATGAATGTTTAATGAAAGTAAAGGTGAATACATATTTTATGTACTTGCATATGAACGATAAAGGAAAGCAAAGGATGTGTTAATGTGTATTTGTATTTATATATTTTTTTATATATATATATACTTATAAAGAAGTGATGTTTGTACTTAATTGCTTTAAACTATAACTTACCAGCGTTAACTTACTTTTAGTATACATTTTAGGTAATAGAAAGAAGGGTCGTGCGAAGGCGTAATGACTACCCGGCATGAGACTTACATCCCACTATAAATTATGTTAAGAAAATGTTTTACGTTTAAATGTTAATACTTCCGCTTCTATGCTATGTATTCGAATGATGTTTGCTTCCGCTACTATTGAATGTTTTAATTTAAATTTAGTATTCACGACTATGTTTATTTGTAAATCCAACAAGTGAGACCACCTGAAAAAGGGGCCTTACAGGGTCTCCAAATATCGGCTTTAATGTATAAAACGGCTTTAAAACAAAAATTGTCTATTTTTGAGAATTTATTCCATTTTATAAAAATAAAACCAGTTAAACGAACCAACTTTTCCGTACCCGACTTTTTAGCTAAATCACGGCCTGAAACTTTTAATTGAGACTTGTATGAGTATAATAAGCTTACTGTAGAAGTTGTATAGGTTTTGGATATATAATCTAATTATAATGAATATTTTGACTATTTGAATTAATTAATGAATTAAAAATTAATTATAAATTAAATATTTTGAGAAAAATAATATTTGGTCTTAGAACAGTAGTATGATCATACGAAAATTGCTAAATGATGTTTTAACTCAAATTAAATAAGACTTTAGAAATTAAAGTGATTAAATATTTATTTTAGATGGAAAAAAAGGAAAATTGGATATGTTATCTACATTATTTTATTTTAAATCTAGATGATACATATGTTTATGCATGAATTATGAAAATATAAAACACATTAACATTAAAAGTCATTAATTACTTAAAATGACAATTTGTAAAACTAGAGGGACTAAAAGTGACAACTTTGAAATCAGAAGGACTAAAACTATCAATTCACCAAATTTCACAAAATTGCCTTTTTAATTAGAACATCATTTGTGATATTATATAAAAATCTTTGTAAACTTCCTTGAATGCACTTAATTTAGGATTTAAGTTTCATACGTGCAATTTCTTTAACCGGACATCAGGTGAGTTCATAGCTCCACTTTGTTTACATTTTTGCAATCATTTTTTTTGGGGAAATCATACTGTTAAACATCTTTTACAAACAATAAATGCTTTCTCACAACATATAAACGTTTTCGTAAACACAAATACATTTTGAACATCCTTATGAATATGGAACATTTTCATGAAAGCTCAGAAATACATTTGAGAACATTCTCCATTTTTATAAATGAACCTAAAAAATGGAATTCACCTTGTATTCGAACATACGTACGACAGTATGGATAAATTTTGCCCACTTGTTGTTACATAGTCATTAACTATAGTGTGAGGCAACGGGTGTATGAGTGGTATTACTTGGGTAATTCCCGCACATTGTTGGGAAGTCCCACTTATCATTTATAAGTTCTTGAGTGACTTATAGGTTACGCGTCATATTACTTGGAATGTATATAAACTTACTGAATATTTTGTGAACATTGAGCAAGTGTGGTATTTATTTATATTCAGGGATTCAATAAGTGTATTGGGTACTGAATACAGGGTTGGTTATAGACTTACTTACTATACAACGGCATGATATATTACAGTTGATACATTATGTCGTGGACATAGCATTGAACATTTCTTGGTCAATACAGTGGACCAATCATTATCAGCATACTTGGTTTATTGCTATAAACCTCAAAATAGAAACATTTATACTGTTTTTCTCAAACTCAAACCTACGAAGTCACCAACATTATTGTTAACCATTTTCATGTATGCTTTTTTTTCAGGTTAAAATATGCTGACTTACGTGCATTATTCATGCTATCTATATGACTGACTCTTCTTTCGTGAAGTCCATATCTGCATTCAGTTTAAGTTTGATGGTGTCGAACTAGCTGTTATGATATATTAGTTTATGTAATAGCACAAGACTTATAGGGTTAGTTTTGGAACTTTTATGATGTAACCTTTAAATACGTGTAATCCTCTTTCTTGAAGAGGATAAGTTTTTGGGGAAATACCAACCCCGTACGTTATGCTTTATTTTCCGCTACAAACTCAATGTGCCTTGATCCTAACGTCTCATCTGGACTACCTCGGAACATTGGGGTGTGACCCTTGCCTTCTTTTAAACTTTCTTTCCTTTCATTTACTAACACACAATTGTGGTAAACTCTTTAATATTAACAAACAATTATAATAAACACACACAGTATGCACGCCACCCCAAAACCAGGCATAAAAAGGGATCTAGAATTCACATGGTCGTTGGCAATTAACACTTGAATCGAAAGCCTAAGTGAGGTCAATTTGCTAAATGATCTGCATAAGAGATAACAAGCGAAAACTATCAATTTTGACTAGTGTCGCCAGAACTTGCGTTCTAGACTTAATGTCACATACCTAGTGTCGCCACATCCATAATTAGTGTCGCCACACCTCATTGTCACCTCTTTAGGGTAATCTTCTTCAAGTTACCCCCGACTAGTGTCACCACTTGAAGATCTTCTCATACAGCCCCATTTTGGATCCAAGATCGTAACTTTTTACGTCCAAAACATGTATCTAGTTTCCATGAATCTAGATCTATGCTTTATTCATCATATTACATGTAAAAACTTGACTTTTAAGATAAAAACCCTAGTTTTAGCCCAAAACCCATTTTAAACAGAAACAAAGATATTCGGGTTCAATTCTTACCTCAAAGACGGTGTTTCTTATTGTATTCTGAATCTCTAATAGTAGAGAAGAGTATTGGAGCAATCTTGGAGCAAAATGGTGAAATTTCTTACACTTTCTCTCTCTAGAATACTCTTTCTCTGAACCATTTTTGGGGCTTTATTTGAAATGGTGGCTGATCAAGAGGAGGCTAGGATTTATCCCCTCCCCTCCTTCATGCAAATCTCGACCCAAGCCCACCTTCCCACTAACCCACCATCTTTCATGTTTATTCTTTTTGCCCAAATGGGCATGTTAGGATTTTATGGATGTTACACTAACTTATTACTAATGGATACTTTCTATTTATGCGGTTACGAACAGTTACAACCGCCAACTGTAACCCATTTTCATGAAACGTTGCGACGATTCATGGTGCCTTTTCGTCACCTATATAACTTGGACTGGATTTTACATCAAATTCACAACGAAATTTGCTACAATCTCATTACAGAAATCCATTCTCATTCTTGACAAATTTCTCAGTCTTATCCGATTGATCATTTTCATGAAAACCAGCGAAAATATTTCAATCTGATAGTGTCCAATACGGTTAAGAGAAAAATCTAAGTTAATACGAATTCAAAACCAACAAAAAACACACTGGTTTTTAGAAGGTATACTTGTTCCTCTTTGAATACGACGGAGGAAATAAAACCGTATTCTTTTAATTGGATCAGATACATGGCTAAGCTTAAATAGTTTATCTTGGCCAGATTGGGTTTCATAGTATTTTTTGTAAAACTTTGCTAGCGCCTTGCTAGTTTTTGTTTTCGTATTGGATTAGCCGCTGTTTTAAAGAATTTTAGAAGTAGACGTATTTGTTTACAAGGCATAAATAATCAAATGTGTAATATTTATAGTAAGAAGCTTAAATATTTAATCAAAGTCTTATATTATTTTGGGAGTCATACTTTGCGTTTAAAAACTAAATAATACTCGAAAAAAACTTTTTGATGACATATAAAAATATTAAAACATTAGATAAGATATGATTAAAATGGTTTGGGGGACAAGGCTATGCAAGTTGATTAATAAGAATTTGAAACATCTAAATCCAGAAAAGATTTTAGATATATCAGTGTCATACTTGACGTTCTATTAGTCAAGCGCTAGCGCTTCTAAATTATCGAAATGGTTAATTATTATATTTTGGTGCCCACTGTTTTAATGTCGTAACTAATATATTTCATCTATTTCTATTCATTAAAATATTGAAAAATGAAAAGAATACAAGATTATATACCAAATGTGAGTTTTAAATCATGAAGTGTGCATGTGTTTGTGAATGATACACGAATTAAGTTTTAGTCAGGGGCGGATGTAAGTTGAAGCGGGGGGTGCACAGGAACCCCCGAGTTTTGAAATTTTAGTGTAACGGTAGGTAAAAAAATTGGGGTGAACCCCATAAAATATTATAGGGTGAACCCCCTTACGACGCCGCCCACTGCTGCTCGCTTGATCCGGTTGTGAAGCTATAAAACTAAGAACTCTTTCTTGAACTAAATGTGTGTTCTTGAGCATTCATATGATTAGAGGTAAAAAATTGATAGAAACAAATGAGTAGATGACTCTTAAATACAAATTAGTTGATTTTGTGAACATTTGAAGCATAATTTTCATGTTTTTTTCTTCGCTTTAGGCCTCCAAAAATGGTTGAGCCGCCCCTGCCCGACCCGACCCGACCAATCGAACCGAACCGAAAATTTTTATGTCCGGCCCTATGAAATTGGATCATTTAAAAACAGTGAACCCCCTGAAAAAAATTCCTGAATCCGCCGCTGGTTTTAGTGCCATATGTGATGCCATCTAAAATATGGGTAACTATTGATCATTTTTTGGCCCTACTCTAGAAAATCATAGTTAGTATTTTGGAAGATTATGAGAAGTGATTAATATTTTGGTCCACGTCCCATTGACAATTAAATGTGACTTTTAATCCACATGAGTTGTTTAAGAGAATTCACTATTAACAAATCATTAACACAGTTGAGGAGACATGTTATTATTGGCATGATTCACTAAATATGGTTAAAAAATAATAAGACAAAATTAACACCACAAATAAAAGTTACCGAAAATTGCAATAGATATTTAATTTTTATATAATTGTTGGTGATTTTATAAAACTAGGTCATGAACATGTCTTTTCAACCTATTTAACATGATAAGTTAAACGTCTTATACGTGTCATAAACAGGTTAAGTGGGTTAAACCCGTTTATACATGATTTTAATCGTGTCACTAACATGTCAACCCGTTTATGACACAAACACTAACCCGTTTATGTTCGTATCGAGTCATTTCATGTTACCGAGTCATGTCAAAATTTATCATCACAAACATTATTAAAGATTAATCATGTTGGACACAAAAATATTATTTAATAGGGATAGCTTTATAGAAATGTAACCAACTATCACAACTGTTCCAATTAAGTCACTCAATCAATTTTGTCCCGATTTAGTCATTCAACTTGTAGGGAATGTGCTAAACCTATATAATCAACTTGTTTAACATGTTAAAGTGATGTGATGTAACATCACGAAAATAACATGGAACGTCATGGGTCAGAGATATTATCGAATAAAATGACGGGTCTAGCGATGGAATAAGATAAAGGAACGGAAATAGGCTCGTAGAGTAGGCCTTGGGCCGAACAGGATGGAAGGGAGAAGGGCTACAAACCCTAAAACCCATTTCTATAAAAAAAAATTAATATGAAGTCGATTCTTACCTCAAAACACGTTGCTCTTCGTGTAGAATCTCTCTAAAAATCTCTCTTTCTCTTTCTAAACGAATTTTGGTGAAGAAGATGAAACGAGGAGGGGGTGGGGTAAAGAATCGAGTCATTTCATGTTACCGAGTCATGTCAAAATTTATCATCACAAACATTATTAAAGATTAATCATGTTGGACACAAAAATATTATTTAATAGGGATAGCTTTATAGAAATGTAACCAACTATCACAACTGTTCCAATTAAGTCACTCAATCAATTTTGTCCCGATTTAGTCATTCAACTTGTAGGGAATGTGCTAAACCTATATAATCAACTTGTTTAACATGTTAAAGTGATGTGATGTAACATCACGAAAATAACATGGAACGTCATGGGTCAGAGATATTATCGAATAAAATGACGGGTCTAGCGATGGAATAAGATAAAGGAACGGAAATAGGCTCGTAGAGTAGGCCTTGGGCCGAACAGGATGGAAGGGAGAAGGGCTACAAACCCTAAAACCCATTTCTATAAAAAAAAATTAATATGAAGTCGATTCTTACCTCAAAACACGTTGCTCTTCGTGTAGAATCTCTCTAAAAATCTCTCTTTCTCTTTCTAAACGAATTTTGGTGAAGAAGATGAAACGAGGAGGGGGTGGGGTAAAGAATCGAGTCATTTCATGTTACCGAGTCATGTCAAAATTTATCATCACAAACATTATTAAAGATTAATCATGTTGGACACAAAAATATTATTTAATAGGGATAGCTTTATAGAAATGTAACCAACTATCACAACTGTTCCAATTAAGTCACTCAATCAATTTTGTCCCGATTTAGTCATTCAACTTGTAGGGAATGTGCTAAACCTATATAATCAACTTGTTTAACATGTTAAAGTGATGTGATGTAACATCACGAAAATAACATGGAACGTCATGGGTCAGAGATATTATCGAATAAAATGACGGGTCTAGCGATGGAATAAGATAAAGGAACGGAAATAGGCTCGTAGAGTAGGCCTTGGGCCGAACAGGATGGAAGGGAGAAGGGCTACAAACCCTAGCCACCCCACTCCCTCCTCGTTTCATCTTCTTCACCAAAATTCGTTTAGAAAGAGAAAGAGAAAGAGAGATTTTTAGAGAGATTCTACACGAAGAGCAACGTGTTTTGAGGTAAGAATCGACTTCATATTAATTTTTTTATAGAAATGGGTTTTAGGGTTTCTTGAGTTTAATCACATAAAGATCGGATTTTTTACGTATAAAAACACCTAGAAAGATTAGATCTAGCTTCATGGAAGTTGGAGAAATGATCTGGACATAATAAGTTATGATTTTCGACCAAAAACGGGCCTGTATGGAAATTGTGTTCTTGAGTCGACACTCGAGTGTCGGCCACCTGAAAATTGGCGACACTCGACGAGGAAGAAGGCCATTAGAGTGTCGACCCTCCTATATACCAGACACAAAGTGTTGAACGCAAGTTCAGGCGACACTCGAGTGTGCCTGGCGACACTCTCAGCCGACTCTCTATTGTTCCTGGCGACACAATCATCCGACTCTCTAGTGTGCCTGGCGACACTCTCAGCTGACACTAGCACAAAATAATAGATTCCATGTTTGACTTATGTGCTGATCGGTTTACGCGTTAGCAAAAGATAAGACGTCAACTTCAAATTTGAACATCAATAGTCGGGTGAGTTCAAGAATCCCTATTTTTACTGTTTTAGACGTTTATAATACATGTATTTTATTACTTAAACATTTGCGAAGAAAGATAAGAAAGATAACGCTTTATTTAACCGAACGTTTTGTAAGAAAGATAACGGTTTATTTAACCGAACGTTTTGTAAGAAAGAAAAATAAGAAAGATAACGGTTTATTTAACCGAACGTTTTGTAAGAAAGAAATATAAGAAAGATAACGGTTGATTTAACCGTACGTTTTGCAAGAAAGAAAGATAAGAAAGATAACGGTTTAATTAACCGAACGTTTTGTAAGAAAGGAAGACGAGAAAGATAACAGTTTAATTAACCGAACGTTTTGTAAGAAAGAAAGATAAGAAATATAACGGTTTATTTAATCGAAACTTTTGTAAGAAAGAAACATAAGAAAGATAATGGTTTATTTAACTGAACGTTTTGTAAGAAAGAAAGATAAAAAAGATAACGGTTTATTTAACTGAACGTTTTGTAAGAAAGAAAGATAACAGTTTATTTAATCGAACGTTTTGTAAGAAAGATAATGGTTTATTTAACCGAATGTTTTGTAAGAAAGAAAGATAAAAAAGATAACGGTTTATTTAACTGAACATTTTGTAAGAAAAAAAACATAAGAAAGATAACGTTTTATTTAACTGAATGTTTTGTAAGAAAGAAAGATAAGAAAGATAATGGTTGTTAAACCGAACGTTTTACAAGAAACAAAGATAAGAAATATAACGGTTGTGTAACCGAACATTTTACAAGAAAAAAATATACGAAAGATAACGGTTGTGTAACCGAACGTTTTACAAGAAAGAAAGATAAGAAAGAAGAATGGTTTATTTAACTTTATGTTTTATTAATAAGAGAAAGAAAGAATAATGATTTGTTTAACTATATGTTTTATAAACAAGAGAAAGAAAGAAGAATGATTTATTTAACTATATGTTTTATAAACAGAAAGAAAGAGAAAGTCAAATACATTGTCTAATCTATCAGAGTATGCTTATACGATGAAAGACTCGGGATAGTAGCGTAGTCCTAGAGGCTAGTGCTACCCTAAGCATAGTAGTAAGTCTTGAGATAGTAGTATAGTCCTTGAGACTAGTGCTACTCGAAGCCGATGTTGCATCATGGGCCGAGACCCTGACGTACCATGAGAAAAATCAGGACAGTGCTCGGTAGGGCACTGTAACGAGGATGTTGTACAACTGGTTAAGATGAGTAACGACGGTTACTTTATCGGCGACGGTAGCTAAGTAAGAATGAAAAAGCCCGCTTGGGGGGCAAAGAATGTGGGTATTGGTCTTTGGACGTTGAGCCTTAGGGAACAATACCTGCGAACGAATGTTCCTTCGGGAAGAAAGAATGAAGAAACTCGCTTGGGGGCACATAACAGATTATATACGTTAATATATGACTTAAAGCAAATAGCATAAAGTAAATACATATGTATTTAAAGAAAGAAAAAAAGTTTTATTGTACTACGAGTATAATATAATATGTATGTTTAAAAAACGTTTTAAAAGGAAAAAACCTTTTTATATAAAGCTAAAGAAAATCTGAACTCACCAGCGTTAGCTGACTATTTTAGTATGCACATCAGGTAGCAAACGAAAGAAGAAAATACGAAGCTGCGAGAGCTTGGTAATGGATGGTTGTTGGCTGTTGCTGATCAAGACTGACATCCCCGTTATCCTTAGTTTATGAATGTTGAACAATATTATGTTTAAAGTTTTTGTTAACTCTAAATTCTGTATGAGACTTCCGTTGTTAGTTTAACGTTTGATTCAAGGTTTAAGAACTATTTTTATGTTATGTTTGCCAACTATGAGAGGTATCCAGTTTGAATCCTTTAATGTGACGTGGCATTTTTCTATTTTTCTTTTTTTTAATCCTATATATATTTGAAACATATCTAATTGCTAAAATTTTAATTAATAATAAAATTTTGAAACCTACTAAAATTTTTGAAAATTAACAGTAGATTCGAAAATTCGTGTTCCAAAACATACTTTTCCAAAAGGAAACCAAAAAGAAAAATCATAAACTTACCATCTGATTATTAAAATTTACTTTTCCAAAATCGAATTCATATTCATAAACCAAAATAAAAAAATCCAATTCATAACTTACTGTTCTAAAAATTACAAATTTCAAAATTCCAAATTATAGTTCGAACATAAACCAATTCCAAAAAATCCTAAAAAATGACATGTCAAAATTGTCAAAGAATTAGACACAATATCAAGTCTTGCAAAAATGAAAAAAGATACCGACAACCAAAAGAGGCGAGGCTAAAAGGTAGACGTAAAAAAGTCGATTCAATAAGTGTCACCCGCGATGAGAATGTTGGTTAGCATAATGATATTTATTTGTCAGAAATTTTGTTTCGAACAGTGGAATTTGTTTGGATTTTTGTTTTGGTTTATGTTTGGATTTTTTGGGGATTTGTTGGAATGGGTTTTATGTTCAAACAATAAGTTGGAATTTTGGAATTTGAAATTTTTGGAACAATAAGTTATGAAATTGGATTTTTATTTTTGGTTTATGAATATGATTGGATTTTGGAAAAGTAAATTTTAGTAATGGAGTAAGTTTATTATTTTTATTTTTTATTTTTTTGGTTTCTTTTTAGAAAAATATGTTTGGAAATAGGAATTTTCGAACCTACTGTTAGATTTTCTAAAATTTTAGTAGGTTTCAAAATTTTATTCTTAATTAAAATCTTAGTAATCAAGTATGTTTCTAATATATAGGACTTTAAAAAAAGAAAAATTAAAAAAATGCGTCGTCACATCACTTTAATCGGGACTAAAAACTATTAAGTCATTTTATTGGAACAATTGTGAAAGTTGTTTACTTATTTAATAATATGGAAGTTAATATACACACCATTGCATTATTACTTACTTTTTAGAATATGTGTAGTGGTTAGTGAGTATGAACAAAAAAATGGTGCCACGTAAGTGCCATGTAGGCGCTACGTAATACATTTATTAAATATTTTTAATAATTAGTATTAACTTTTTAAAACATTTATTTATCATCCAAACCGTTAATCTAAACTCGTGTCATAACCATTTACGAGACCAAAAATATATATTTTTTATAACAACTCCTTCTTCATTAAACTTTATATATAGGAGTGTTAAGAAAATATAATAAAACTACGTATTTAGTTTCTTTCTTTTTAAATTACCAACACAAGTTATTTGAATATAATCTATAAACTACCAGAAGCCTAGGTGGCTCTTACGTAAGAATAATCTATAAACTACCAGAAGTTTGTCTAATTTCTAATATAATCGTTTATTATTCCGAGATCTTATATACTTATCTCAGATATTTCCTTCTTTTTATATTTATGTTCCAAATTGGCAATCGGTTTAGTTAACTAAGCTTATAAATCTTATTACTGGTATATGTACGTAGTTCAAAATATGATTATATAATTACTTTTTCTTGTATCTCTTCAATGGTACCAGAAAGATTGAAGGGGCATTGGGTATAAAAAGGGATAAAGATTCTTAGTAACCTAAACTCATGATCACTAATTAATATTAATGTTGTGTTTATGGCCAATCACACACTCCTCCAACTTCTTCTTTTACCGTCTCTTCGAAGCACACCTTCTTCACCATCTTGATAAATGGCTCGTCTCGCCGTGACCTTCTCTTAAATTCTCAAAACTTCTGCCCCTCCATCCCCGCAGTGGCAGAGAACCCGTCGCTGTCTCGGTTGTGTTCTTTTGAAATATCATTAATTTTTTTTAATTAGTTTTCTTCTTATTTTCTTTCAATGAATCTAGTATTAACCTTATATACAAATCAAACCCGCCGATCCTAAAATAATAACAAAACAGCATATTGTTCAACATATTTAAATAAAACATTTATAATCAGAAAGGAATTGCAAGTTTAAATATACTACTATAAAATTGGATATATGTGACTGCCAAAATGCTTGTAAATCAGTCGCTAATGGCCTTTTGCGACCTATTCATGACTACAATTTTCATCCGCAAAACTCACGCTTATTTATTTTACAATCATATATTGCGTCTGGAATAATTTTGTGGATTTTAATGCCTAAAAAAGTTGTCTAATTCAGCGACCGATTTTCACTACAATATTATCACCCTATCCTGACGATTTTTTTTGACCCTATAGCGACGACTTGTCGTCGGTATAGCCTATACCGACGACATGTCGTCGATATAGATGTCGTCGGTATTGCCTCGTCCCAATAGGTCAAAGATGTCGTCGGTATATGTGTCGTCGGCATAGGTCGTCGGTATAGGTTATTTCCAATTTTTTTAATTAAATTTGAAAAAGATCTATGCCGACGACATGTCGTCAGTATAGGCTATTTCCAATTTTTTTAATTAAATTTTAAAAAGACCTATGCCGACGACATGTCGTCGGGATAGGTTTTTCTGTTTTTTTTTTAATTTACAAAATTTTCCAGAAATATTTAATTTCTAATTACAAAAACCTGCAAATCAGATAATTCAAACCATTCAAAAATTGAAATCCGAAACATATTGTTCGATACAAAAACCTGTCCGACACATAAACCAAATATTCAAACATAAAGTTGTCCGACACACAAACATAATAATTGTTCAAACATTCAACAATAACACCTACAACAAAGGCAAAGGCGCAACAACTTCAAGCTAATTATCGTCGCTACTAGTTCGGCGTTCCCACATTCGACGCATTTCATCCATTTGTTGTTGCATTTCAAGCATTTGTTGATTATGCACATGACGTTCTTCCTCTTGTTGGGTTTCGCGTTCTTGTTGATCTTGGACTTGTTGTTGAAGTTGAGTTACACGCTCATCCACTTCTTGCCAATGTGGTTGTGGAGGGGGGTACTGAACAAATCCGGTGTGGGATTACTCACCACACGACCGACACCCCTGATATGGCCACGCCGATGACCCAATGCATGCTCCATACATGCAAACTCATCGACAGCAGACGAGTCACCACCAGACTCAGCAGAGGATCTTGTATACTCCTCTTGGATTCGGTCCTGCATTAAACAATATAATAAACAATCACTTGATTATTTTACTAAAATTTGACAGCATAATTGTTGTAAAATGGCTAACCAACCTGTTAAACTATAAGTTATAAACGACCCAAATTCACAAATTTCAATCAACCAATACTAATAACAACAAATACTAATAATACTAGCAAAAATATTCAACAATTGGGCTCGAGTTGAATGTTCTAAGTCTATTAAAGTGTGTTTGAGTCATTTTGATCCGTTTAAAGTTACAGTTGCATGTTCTAAGTCTAGTAAGTCTAACAACAAAATCATTTGACTTACATAATCTGATGATGCAGTCGTGTTGGCCAAACCGGTCCCTTCTTTATAATGGGTCGATTTGAACACATCAATTGGTCCGGTACCCTGTGAAAAACAAAAATAATATCACTAAGAATTAATAAGCATGTTTATATAATACTAACAATTGTATTTCATACCTCCATGTGTCGACGCTGGGCGTATGATTTGCTGCCATGGTAACTTGGGTAACGTTGTTGTGATCGGTTTTGTTTGTTCTTCTCCGAGCGGTTTTTATAGCTCGCATCTAAAAACAACTCATTAATCAAAGTCTCCCAAGTTTCTTGATCAAGATCTTCTGGTGGATTATTCATCGCCGCCTCCACATCATCGTATCCCCCATTCTCCTCGAAGTGAACTTTCAACTCTCTCTTGTGATCTTTATACGCCCTCTGACACTCGGCGGTGATTCCGAGTTAAACACCTCGCCACTTATCAGTGTTTCTCCATGAGTCCAGATCAAAATAATCCTACAAATGGAAAGTAATTATAAATCTAATAGTTATGAAATTGTAAGTAATTATAAAACATCTATACTTACTATAAGAGTGGGATATACGGCCCGTTTCTTCTCATTTGAAACCTTAGCCCATTTTGGATAATATGGAGGAATAACCTTTTCAATCTCCAACGAGATAGCACGGATAAAATCCAAAGCGTTGGGACCCACAAACTTGTACCCCCCGCTATGAAGTTCTACATCAATGGGAAGAGGCTTCCTCCCATTTTGCTCAAATTTCTTATACAATTTTAGGTTTTTGCCTTTAGATCGTCTTTTTTGGGAGGCACTACCTACATTGACACATGACATTCAAAAGTTAGGCAATTATAAAGACATCTATTAAACACTAACAAGTAACTTACCACCAGATCTAGTCGCACAACCCGAGTCGAAGTGATACGGACCCCCATCTCCACCGTCTCCACCGTGTGATTGCGCCATTGTTGTCATTTTTCCTACAACAAAATTTATTAGTAAGCACAAATAACTATTAATTAACAAAGACAAATAGTATATTTTTAACATACATTCAATCAGAATCACCACTAAAATAACGTTTGTCAACAACATCATCATCTTCTTCATCGTCGTCATTTATTTCATCTTCATCATCTGAATTGTATGCATCTTCTTCATCATCATTAATAAAACTTTCTTCGAGATCAATCGAGGCAACATGACTTGGGTCACCACCCTCATTTAAAGTTGTACGCATAGGCAAGTAGCCTAAGTTGACAACCAAGTTACCAAAAAATGATTGAGTTTTCCGTGTAATAGATTGACTATCAACATAGGGAGTTAGAGTTTGGTCACCACCTACGTGACTTGATTCACCACTTTCGCATCCGGTGTCGACAACCAAAGTATAATCATTTGATTGAGTGTCGTGCAATATATCTATTTCATTAACAACACTAGGATGAACCCAAAGCTTCCGATGGTGAACGTCCTCAACAACCCTCCATTGGCAAGTGGTTCGAGAAGGATCTCGAAGATAGAACACTTGTTTAGCCTGTGTGGCTAATATATATTGGACATCATCATACCATTCTTTGCCAACATACCAATCACGGCCAATGTCAATTATAGTAGTATTGTTTTGCTTAATTAATCTTTTCCCTCTCGTGTCAAACCATTTACAACGGAATAGTACAACCGAGTAACCATCTATGTAGTTCAACTCTATGATCTCCTCTAGTTGACCATAAAATGGAGTATCGTCTTCTCCTATTGTAACCACACCACTGTTCTGAGTAGTGCTTCGGGAATCACGATTTTGTACCACAAATCTAACACTATTGACTATGCAAGCAGTGTAAGAAGATGCGTACAAGGGACCATGTGCCAATACCCTTAAGTCTTTGTTATTGGGTGTAGAAGATGAAGATACATTTGAGACAAATTTCAGACGGGTATATTCTAAAGAGTTATCCTAAATAAACATACTAGTGTACACAACATGAGATGTACATAAAGGTATAAAAGTCGGGATGCGTACCTTAAAAAAATTCAATGAAACACAAATAAGATGTTATTCACACCTCTCCAACCGCAATGAGTTCCGAACTTGCAACAAAATTAAATAAAGTTACATATACATACATTCACAATTACATAAATACATACACAATTATATACATACAAATTATACAATTACATAATCATACATACAAATATACATACATATTATATACAAACACACATAAATAAATGCCCAAATTATAAAATTACATACACAAACACAATTACATACATAAAAATACATACATACACGTATATACATATATATCCTTTACAAACATACATAAACAAATACCCAAATTACATACATAAACACAATTCCATACATAAACATAATACAAATACATACAAACACACATACACGTATACACATACATAGCCTTTACAAACATACATAAACAAATACCCAAATTCCCAAATTACATGCATAAACACAATTCCATACATAAACATAATACAAATACATACAAACACACATACACATATATACATACATATTATATACAAACATACATATATAAATGCCCAAATTCCCAAATTTCATCTAAACCTAATTTCATCATAAAATTTCAAAAATATTTATAAAATCATACATCTAAACCATATACACATACATACAAAAAAACACAACAATATACATACAAACATACATCTAAACCTAATTTATAGAAAAATTACTAACCAAGTTTGCAAATTAGCTTCAAATAGCTTGAAATCCTTCAAAAACGTTTAAAGCTTCAAACACCTAACAAAAATAAAAGAAATTAAGCCAAAAACCCAAAAATGTTGATTTTCTTGTCAAGATTGAAACATAGATGTTAACTCACCTCAAAATCCGAGAGATTGGTGAATATTGCTCCACAAAATACCCAAAAATCGTGAAATCACCGGAGAGAGAGATGGAGTGATTTGGGGTTTTTTTTGTGGAAATGGGAAGCAGAAAGATGTTTCCTGGGTTAATTCGCGCTGAGACCTATACCGACGACATGTCATCGGTATATGCTATTATGTCGGCGTTGTAGGTTGCCTGTACCAACGACATGTCGTCGGTATAAGCTTCGTAGGGTTTTGACCAGTCAATAAAGTAAAAAATCCTATGCCGACGACATGTCGTCGGTATAGGACATAAAAAAAATTTTGACAGAAGAAAAATTATTATATTAAAAAAACAAAAAGAAAATCAAAATTACCCTATACCGACGACATGTCGTCTGTATAGGTTTTCCCCAAAAATTCATTGGGCGCCAGCTTTCCCTCTAATCTGCCTCAACCGTATAGCGACGACATGTCGTCGCTATAGGTGTCACATTCAAAATTTTTGTTCATCTATAGCGACGACATGTCGTCGCTATAGGGTGACCTATGTCGACGGCAAGTATCGTCGGTATAGGCGACGTCGGCACAGGGTCATTTCCTTGTAGTGTTTGCTACCGGAAATGGTTGCCACAGACCATGTTTGCGACCAATCATTCTCTCTTCTTTGGAGATAACTTACATGATGGCGCAAGTACTACCGGAAAGGGTGACATGGATGGTAGGAATGGATAAAGATCGTCAACATTATCTCTTCTTTGGAGAAGTGTTCCCGTTTTAAAATCTTTCACAGAGAAACCAAATGGACCAAACTAAACAGAAACAAAGTTTTCATTTGTGAAACGTAGAACAGAAATAAGATTTTTGACCATTTTATTAAAGATAAGAATATTATTTAGTGCAAACTTGTGTGAAAATGATAAAAAAAAAAAAAAGAGTTGTCAATGTAATGCACAGGTAGTAAACCTTCATTACCAACCATAATGGCTTTAGATTTAGCACAACGTGAAAAGCGAATGTAAGTTACCTTGGTTTAATTACATATGAGTACTTGCGTTGTGTTCATATAATAGTTGTCGTCTTGAACAGGCGGCTGCATAGACATGGAGCTGAAAACAGACGCTAACTCGACGTGATGTGGTTGTTGACCACCAAAGACGGGTGGTTGACTAGAAACAAAGCCTCCATATGGTAGGTGACTAAGAGAAGGTGACAGAGTAGGAGAGATCATAGATCACTACTAAAAAAATAAAAAAATTGCGACAGCAGTTTCGTGGGAAATTTGTCGGAATTGGTTGCTAGCGACAAATTTCCGACAAAAGTGCTTGTTGGAAAAAACCCCGTAGAAAATGTATTTTCCGACAAAGTCCCGACTAATTTTCTGATGAATTAGCGACAAAAGTCTTTCGTCAGTAATTTTCGACAATATTGCGACGATTAAATTAAATAAATAAGTTAACTTACTTAATAAATTTGTCGGAAAATTGTAGGAAATCTTGTGGTTACTTTTTTATTTTTGTTTTGTCGGAAAGTTGTCGCAAACTTGTGAAAAATTTCTTTTGTTGGTAACTTGTCGGAAACTTTTGTAGAAAATATACATGTGTTTCTAGTAGTGGATGGCGGGTGGCCACCGTAAGGTGGTGACTGTGGGGTCATGTGCTGCTGTGGCTGCTGGTAGAACTGTGGTGCAGTAAAGTAACCCCCATGTAGGCTAGTAGTGTTGCCAAAAGGATGTTGTGGAGCTCCAAACCGAGTATGAGGATCCCTATAGTACTGATGCCCACCTGAATGATGTATAACTTTAGAACCAAAACGAGTATGAGGATCCCTGTTAGATAATTATTAGATAATCACCTTATAATTATTACCTTGTAGACATTAAATTCATTGTGGTACCTAGATGTAAATTATTTGTGTATAAATACATCTCTCCTCTCATTGAGGAGATATCTCTTCTCTTTATATCATGCTATCAGCCTAAACCTTTGAGTTTTCCCTAAATCTTCTCCCCTCCCTTCACCTTTCTCTCTTCCTCTCCCTTCCAACTTCCGTCCCTCTCCCTGCCATGGATGCTTCTACCTAATCTGATCCCCTTCCTCTCTCCCACATGCTTGCAATCAAGCTCACCACCACAAATTATCTATACTGGCGTAATCAGATGATGCCACTGCTTTCATACCAGAACCCGGTTCATCACATAGATGGCTCTCAATCCATGCCATCACCCGTTCTCAGTCAGTTTGGAAAAGATGGTGTTGTTGACACTCCTAACCCAGCCTACTCCGCTTAGGTGGCTGCAGATCAAAGGACAATTATCATTCTCAATGCCTCTTTAACTGAAGAAACCGTTTCAGTGGTTGTAGGTCTGACCACCGCCCGTTCCATATGGGTTACTTTTGAGGCCGCCTTCAGCAATGCTTCGGTGGAACGTGTTCAGAACTTGCGTGATCAACTCCGATCCACCCTGAAAGGAGACAAATATGTCGTTGATTATGGTTGCTCCTTCAAGTTCTTATGTGACCAATTGTGTGCTATCGGTCACCCGGTTGATGCCGCCGATCAACTCCATTGGTTCCTTTGTGGCTTGGGTCCTTCATTTGAATTGTTCTCCACCATCATACGTGCCATCTGACCCATCCCGCCCTTTCCAGATCTGTTGGCTAGAACTGAAAATCATGAGATGTTTGCTAGGGCTTTGCATGGACCGGTCTCCCCTACTGTTGCCTCTCGGCCAACACTACCACACCAAGAAACCCAACTAGTTTAAACCGGCCCAGCTCTCGTACCAAGTTCAACCCCCGTGAACGGTTCTCTACTGCAACCACCCGGTTCTCTTGCAATACTACTACTCCAAACCCTCGTCCCCGCCGTCCACCACACTACCAGCTATGCCGTACCCAAGGCCACTATGCCTCTGCCTGTCTCTCTCTTTCCTCTTATGCGAAGGCCGCTCCATCTCCTGATGAACAAATGGCTTCTGCGTTCCATGCTCAGTGTCAACTTAACCCTAATACGCCTGATTGGTTTGTGGATTCAGGAGCTTCCGATCACATGGCCTCCTTTTCTGAATCAGTTGTGAACCCATCTCCAACCAAAGGTAATAAACATGTGTGTTTTCGATAATGGACAAACCCTTACGGTATCTCATAAGGGTAACTCTTGTCTTCCCGGCTCTATACGCTTAAACAATTATTTGGTTGTTCCTCACCTCACTAAAAATTTATTATCGGTGAGCAAGCTAACCGAAGATAATGATGTTGATGTATTATTCTCATAGCCACACTTTTATATCCAGGACCGCAGATCCAAAATGACACTAGCCCGGGGCAGCCATGAAGACGGCTTGTATGTTTTGCACAATAAAATCCCAACCTATGCATCTTTTATAACCTTTTGATGTCGTGTATACCCTCTGTTACGTGACTATTCCATGCACAAATTAGCCCCAAGGAGTATCCCATGTACTTGTATCGGGTATAGCACCAAGTACAAAGGTTACTGATGCCTTGATACATCTACCTCTCGTACTTATGTCACAAGACATGCTCGATTCGATGAAACCTTTTTTCCTTTTACCACCACTGAAACCACCCAACCTATGCTTATCCTTCCCCTAAGCACCTTCCTTGATCATGCCTTTGCATCTATACCTACTATTTCCCAACCAAATCCCGCCCCCTCGCCCACACAAACTAACTCTCCATGCACTACCGAATACATTTTTCCTACCCCTTTACGTGTTACCACTACATCCATTCCAACTACTACACCCACACCAGATCCTACACCCCCGTCTACACCCCCATCATCCCCATCCACGTTTGCCCCATCCTCTCTGGCTTCATCCACTACCCTTAACCAACAAAGTCCTCAACCCAACCCGCAATCTTCGATCCCAACTCCCCCGCCACCTCCTCCGCCCCCATCCCACCCTATGGTTACTCGGGCCAAATCCAACATCTTTAAACCAAGACATCGTGCCGACTTAGCACACACTCTTACCTTACCCCTCCATCATGCCCTATTCGCTGCTACTGACCCTAAAACCTTCAAATCTGCAAGAAAAGAAGATAAATGGATGATTGCCATGCAGAATGAAATAGATGCCCTTCACCGAAACAATATGTGACATCCGGCTATTTAGGGTTAACCCCGTTATCAAAATCCAGTTAAATGTTAACCTTGTTACTTAACTCAAACTCCAGGGACTGTTTTTGTAATTATTCCAACTCAAACTACAAAGACTAATGTGTAATTAGGCAAAACTAAGTTTAATTAACTTTGAAAGTCAAAATCTCATGCTCTTATGTTCTGGTTGACTTTAGAAAGTCAAACAATCAAGTTCTTCACCCAACCTCAAACCCCGGGGACTAAATCTGCATATTCTCAAACTCTAATACAGGAAACCGGAGGGGCTAGACTTGTAATTAGACCATACTCGATTTCTGTTGACTTTCATAAGTCAAACAGATTGTTCTTGACACAAATTCATGAAATTCGTTACAATTGATAACAGTTGTGCACGTTAATGACCTTCACGACACCATTAAAACATTCATCATCGATGTTACTGCGAATTAAACTCCAATTATGAGTAATCATGTCTTAACCGTCGACTATAACCACGTCTTCATCAAATTCGCATCAAATAATGAATCATTCCCCAATTGGATACCCTGCGCACCTAAAACAAGCATCACTGAACCTGTTGCACCATCCATTGTGATCGGAAACACAGCCCGGGACGCCGGAGGCTTGACCATTCGAATTCAGACCTGCTCTTGGCCGAACACAGTCAATCCGTATTCCATTCTGGTAAATAATCACACCTTTAGTTTCGTTTCAATCCCTAGAGTAATAGTCCTAACCTAATTAGGGCTTACATTACCGAATTTATCACGAACAGAAATCTAGGGTTCTTCGTATGAACCGTTTAATCGAACCCCACCCAAAACTCAGTCTCAATCTAATCAAAATATATGGTTAGCTTCGCAACCAGTTACTCTTTAATAGCCCTATGGTTCCAACAGATTTTATTATCAGAATTGTTAAAATCGATTCCAAGTTCATGTCTAGGGTTTTTGGCATTTCAATCCAGAATTAAACAACCCAAAACTTGTTGTTTTTCAAATTAAAACCCACCCCAGGTTCGCAAACACCCGATTAACGAAACCCCTATGACCACTGATTCAATCGAAGTCCAAATCATTGGATTTGTGAAGGGTTTTGGTTCGGATCACGATACGGGGTGAATCACAGGGGAGTTGAGGGTCAAAATCATTCGTGTCCGGGTTCTAACGCGATTGCCCTAGCGGGTGGGTTGGTTAGTACGTTGTGTTGGTGGGGAGGGGACCCGGGTTCGAGTCCCTCCACCTCCATTTCGTTTTTAAAATTAGTTTTATTATTATTTTGAAATTAAAACATCTTCTAATATCATTATATTGTTATATTAATAGACTTTAGCCTCGGAAACCACCCGTATGCTCGGGTTTGGTTCGTAACCTATTTTCATTAAAAATAACCACTTTTAAAATAATATATTTATATTATTTTCAAACCACGATTTCGAACAAAATAATATATTTATATTATTTTCAATCCGTGACCTAATTAAAAATAATATATATATATTTAAATATTATTTTTTCACGTTTATAAACATCATGAGACGTTTCAAACTAATAAATAACGTAGTTATTTATAATAATTACGCACGTTTATATTCTCGAATAAAATAATAGTTTTATTATTTTATTGTCACGCATTTTAAATAATTGTGTTATTTCTCTAAAAAATAATATATTAGTTATATTATTTTCTTAGCCATTATTTTAACGGTACAAACGCACGAATATATTTACTAATTTATATTATTCGTAATTAGATACATTCGACACATAACATACTTGATCTTAATTATCACATTAAAAAACCCTTTATTCATGTGGACACGTTCGTCTACTCGTTGATCTTTAGGATGTCTATGGCGTTCAAATCTTCCGTGTCGTCGTCACAAAACCCCATTGTATCCCTAACTATTATGCTTATAATTTTAGGGCATACGTAAGCAGTTCACAGGCAAATTCTTGTGTTTCCTACTTGCATCCTTGTGCGGTGCTATCTTCTACTCGTACACAACTCAGGTGAGTTTCACGGCCCCTTTTACTGTTTTTATTTGGGGGAGAAAACATGTCACAACCCTTTTTGGGTTATTGTAATTCATATGATACCACTGTTGAGGCTAAGCGTAACACACTATCATGAAAAGTCCTCACACACATCGGACCGTTAATATGGTATGAGCGAGGTAATTTTGGTAGTACTACTAGGTTTGACAAACCCCACCCGCGTTAGTCGCGCTAACTCGATTGGAGGTCGAACGGCTGAAATATTGACCTTAACACATTAGTCAGAGTTGATAGACCTGGCTGGAGGCAAACACACAAACACTGTCAACTTCGGTCGTGAGCCCTTTAGTAAGACATGAACATAGGCTAGCTACTTATATATATGCATATTGAATGTACATAATCTTGCAAACGCTCTTATTGCAAACTTGAAACCTGTGAACTCACCAAACTCGTGTTGACATTTTTCTTACATGTTTTTCAGGTCGCTTTGGCACAAGTTGCACACTTAGGACATGCATGGAGTCCTACTGTCATATCAATAATTTCAAACATTTTAAACAGTTTACTTATTTACATCGATTGACGCTTGTTGCGTGTAATTACTTTTGATTTCATATTAGCGTTTATGCTTCCGCATTAATTCTGAACTTTTGTGTTATGACATTTTAAGTCCCATATATGGTCGTTTGATGTAACTAATGACTGAGATCTTGGTGTGTCACCTTCCAAACGGTAAAACTTCGTTAGTGAAATTTGGGGGTGTGACAGATTAGTATCAGAGCCATTGGTTATAGAAAACTAGGCTTGCATAATAGACTATAACCCATACACATTAGTTACACGACACAGACACTCATACATGCTACATGTAGCATCTACACATACATTGCATTGTAGGCATGTTGACATCTTTCATATTACCCTTTGCTGACGAGGAACACGTCATTCGCATTGCATCATCATTCCCAGTGGTGATATTTGGGGAATCACTGAAACAACATTCACTCCCGTCCGAGGGCAGTAAGACGGAGCCTTCGGAGGAGTCTCTCACACCACCATAATCTGTCGGGTATGGTGGGCCTTCTCAGGACCGGGTTAGGGACGAAACCCAGCACTGGCACCTGTCTCTTTGGAAATGGGGTTCGTCGGAGGCGAGTCCCTCCTGTACCCACTAGCAACAATATGTCGTGTGAAGGCAGACTGTTGCACGCATCATTGGATAATCCATTGACACGTAGATGTCATCACTTTCCCGAGCCGTGGGCTCGCGCTTGGGTCGATATTCTGTTGAAGAAAGATTGACCACAAGGTTGAGAACGCCTTGCTCATTGCATACTCAAACCCAACTCTGACTCAGTTGGAAGGACGGCTACTTTGCCTCTTCCAGTAACACATATCCATGAACTAGTTTCACTTCTCGAAGTCTCATTTTGCGTACAAGACCTCATCTACAATCCGCTGGATTGGACCATCGTAGTGTATTTCAACTCGAGTGAATACTCGGATCAAATGATTCCTGACTACTCATCCTCATATGAGTCCTAGTTTATCAACTTGTGGTTGATGACTAAGACTTTCTGTAATCCCCGAGGAATTTCCGACCTTATCTTAACTTCTCCGGCATTGTAACCTATTTAATTTCGGGAATATATTTGAATTCTTTTATATGCTCATATTTAATTCCATGATTTAACACAATTACATTTATTATTATAGATAAACGCATACATTTATAAATATATTCATACATATTTATAAACAAATTTCAATAATATTAAAGTATAATTATTAGATGATAATAATTAATAAATACATTTAAGAAAAAATAAGATTTAACCATTAAAAATATGCTAAAACCATTAACTCAAATAATTAGTTTGAGTTATAGTTTTAATTTAAAATAAATCTATTACTTTTTTTTTATATTATCATTATAATTAAATAACTTATATAACTTTATAAAGATTTATAAATTTACAAGTTTTTATGCTTTATAAAAGTTAGGGTTTGTTTTTGTAAAACTTTGAAACTTAAACTTAAACTAAAACCCAACTTTGTACATAAAATAATAAAACATTGAAAGTTGAGGGCCTGTTTTGCAAATTCTGAAACCTCAGGGACTATTCTGCAAATCCCGGATTTTTCTTTCTTCTCCAAACCGATTACAAGTTCGAAACCTGTGGAGACCGGTTCTAGCATACCAAGCTATGATCTCACAACTGAGATGATGTCGATCGACTCTGAAACCAGCTAAACGTTCGCGACAATGAACCGATCCATCTCCTCACGTTTAATCGAACTTTTATGATCGTGAAGACGGATAAACTCGTAACCGTGATATCCTTGAATGCTATTTATTCGATCGATTCATTTCCCCCTGAATCATCTATAAATAATGGCTCAAATCCGTCGACGATACCCACATCAAGCTTACCGAACCTCGAATCCCTTCGCTAATCATCGCCGGAGCTCAAATCCAGTCGAAGAACATGCCGCGGTTTGGCTCAGTCAACCCTGCGATCCACACAATTAACTAAGGTAAAAATTATATCATTCGAACCGTTGGAACTAGAGGATCAAAAGCCCTATGAAATTAGGCACGACTGTTAGCCGGATCGACCGAAATTGCGGGCTAGGGTTTCGGTTGGATTTGGGGAAGATGATGGTCGTGGCCTTCAGGGTAGACACTAACTCGAA
Organism: Smallanthus sonchifolius; assembly: GCA_023525975.1. NCBI lineage: Eukaryota > Viridiplantae > Streptophyta > Magnoliopsida > Asterales > Asteraceae > Smallanthus > Smallanthus sonchifolius. The sequence goes on from CM042023.1 coordinate 25,610,550, forward strand.
CCGCGTTTAGGACAAGGCATCATGCCCAGTCCAGCGGTAAAGCGTGCGTGTTGGTGTTGAACCGGTAGAGGGCGCGGGTTCGAGTCCCGACCCCTGCATAATTTTTTTAAGCCTTTTTCTGTTTACCTTTTTATACATTTTAAATTCCTGAAAATTGTAAATAAAATTTATATAAATCCTAGAATCATAAAACTATAAATCTAAAATTTATAAAAATGGCTTTTATTTATTCTAGGTATAAATAGGAATTTCTTTTAACTTTTAATATATTATTTAAATATTTAAAAATCCAATTAAATTAATTTTCAAATTATATTAATCTCTCCATTTTATAAATTAAAACCATAAACCCTTGTGTTTATTTTTAAATTAAGAATATATTATAAACCCGTACAAATTCCTAAATAAATTAATTAGTTAGTCGAATTTACTAAATTATCTTATAAACTAATAATGTTTATTATTAGACATTATTAAAATCTTTTAAAACATAAAAATAATTATTTTTGACAAAGAATAATTATTTAAATACTTAAACGATTATTTTTAATAAATAATTATACAAATCTCTTTTATCTCACTTAAATCATACAAGTCCTTATTAACTTATTTGATTAGTCGTTTTAAAACTTACAAAACATTTTAGTTGAACCTAAATGTATAGAACTGTATCATTTCAAAATTCCAAATTATGATATAAACTACTTTTCCCAAAACTTATATAACCTCATCCTCAACCTCAGACTTTGCTATCTCATGCAAGCTATCTCAACCTTAGAACCCAATCTATCGTGTAGGTGTGTTGTGAGAAATTCTCACGATATCTATTCAACTTATCAAACTCAATCATCTTTAGCTCCTCATTCAAGTGAGTATTCATAGCCCCTTTTTACTGCTTTTGTTTTGGGGTGAAACATGTGTTAACTACCTTATCTACACGATTCAATAACTTGATTCTATGCTATGATCTACATGCTTTATATCTTTAACTATCTGTTGACCATTGCATGAATGCATGCCAGTACGTTCATTAACTTATGTTGCAAGCCTAAGGTAGTACCTAACATGATCATTTATAGGGGAAACCGAAACTAAACTAAACTTACCACATAACCTTGGCGGGTTGTTGTTGGTGTGAACTATTAGCATGGGTGTATCTCCCCATGTTGGATGTGAACTATAAAACTCGGGTGTTATCTAACCCTTTTATCAAAACGGCAATCCGTGGGATTGTGGCAGCTATATTTCATTTACCAGGGTTGAACTGTACGCTTGGAGCCTTATGTGTTCATAGATATGCTTTAGATCTGCATTAGAATCATCTGAATCGTAAACTTTATCTAAACTTTAGTTTTGGTGTCAAAACCTATGTTGCTCACCAACTACTTGTAGTTGACTTTTACTCGCATGTTTCAGGTGCATCTGCTTAAGGCCATTGCTGCTCATGTAGGACCTGGACCTAGATAAGGAATTGAAATTATATTATGTTCGACTTTTGAATTTTCATTGTTCTTGTAACGGATCATTTAATATGGATTAATAAATATTTTCGCATTAAATAGATGATCATGAGCTTTTGAACAACCGTGTCAGCCTCGGCGTATAATCCGCCGCCGGCCAGGGTGTGACAGATTGGTATCAGAGCCAGGTTATAGGGAATTAGGTTATTAGACACATGACCTAGACTATAACCTTGGAGTCCCAAACATGAGTTTAACTCGTGTATTTCATTAGGAACTCCTCTATGCTATGCTTATCTACAACTATCTATTTCTAGCTACCTGATGCAACTACGTGAACTACAAGTGAGCTATACTCTTAGACTAAAAAGTCTAACCCAAACAAAACTCCCGAAGGTATGTGGGTTCTAACTAATGAATGGGGACTTGTGCAATCCGGAAGGGTGGATGCCTGTATTCTGGGAATTCTGTCTAGGAAAGCATTTCGTATAAATCCAAATCAACCGCTGGACCAGTTATGCTTTCCTGGGAATTCTTGGGATGAGTATCCACTTATAGGCTAAAGCATGACTCCTCAAACATTAAGATGAACCTACAGAGCCTTGCTAAGTCAATGTGCCCACTAGGGTACCATCCAGGTTTAAACCATTAACTTGCAGCTTATTTACAACTCTTGAACATAATTCGTATCTTATGAACTCTCTATTCGTCCCTTTGTAGAATGCCTCCCCGTCGTGACCGCAGAAACAACCTCACTGACAGGATTATCCAGCAAATGGCTACTATCCTGCCCACTATGGTCAATCAGCTGAATCAAAATGCTGCACCGAGAAACCCGGTGTGTACATTTAAGCATTTTAACTCCTGCAATCCTACAAAGTTCTTCGGGAACGAAGGAGCCACTGGACTTTTCCAATGGTTCAAGAGCATTGAAGGAACCTTCATCAATGCGGACTGCCCTGAGAACCTAAAGGTTCGCTATGCTACCAGTGTCTTCCAAAAGAGGGCACTCACCTGGTGGAATGGGGAGAAACGAAACCGGGGAATGGAAACTGCACTAGCCCTATCTTGGGCTGAGGTCAAGACTCTTATGACAGAAGAGTTTTGCCCCCGGAATGAAGTCCAGAAGCTAGAAGCCGAATTTTGGGACTTGAAGCAAGATAGTGGTGAAAGTCTTGCCTACACCACTCGTTTCCATGAGCTCAGTCTACTGGTGCCCCACATGGTCACTCCTCTCTCTTGAGCAATCGAGAAATACATCAATGGTCTGCCCATGCAGATTCAAGACATTGTCCTGGGTAGCAAACCGACAACCCTTGAGGAGGCCATCCGTCTTGCTGCTACCCTATCAGACAATCACATCAAGGCTGGAACCCTATCCAAGAAGGGTGCCAAGAAAGTGCCTGAGAAAACCACTGCAGAATCTTCCAAGGAGACCTGATCTGAGTCTTCTTTCAACAACAGGAAGAGGAAGGGCAAGAACTTTGCCATTGTTACCCCAGCCGTTCCTCTGACCCAAGTAGCTCCAACTACCTCCAACCCCAATAAAAAGCAATATGTGGGAAACTCACCACTGTGTAACACCTGCAGACTACACCACCCTACCCAATCTCCATGCCGTTTGTGCACCCTATGCGGGCGTTATGGGCACTGGACAGTTACCTGCCGCATCCCTCCAGCACCACAAGTTTACCAGCCTGCCGTTCCCGTTCCTGCTGTCCCGGTTCCTGCTACTATCAACCAGGGTCGTGCCTGTTATGAGTGCGGTGACCCGAACCATTTCAGAAACCGCTGCCCTAGGTTGGTCATTGTAAACCAGGCCAACATGAACCAGGGCAATATGATTCAAGGAAACATGAATCAAGGAAATATGAACCGAGGAAATGTGAACCAAGGAAATGCAAACCCCGCAGCTCGTGGACGTGCCTTCAACATTAATGCTAACGAGGCACAAGCCAATAACGAGGTGGTGAACGGTATGTACCTAATTAACCAGCAATATGCCTCTATCCTATTTGACACTGGTTCCGATAGAAGTTTCGTGTCCTTCGAATTTGAACCACAATTCGCTATGAGTCGAGCTAAATTAGACAAACCCTTTGACATTCTAATAGCATACGGTTATTCTGTCTCGTGTGACTCTATCATTAGGAACTGTACTCTGAACTTGAACGATCACAACTTCTCTATCAATCTTATTCCTATGGCACTCGGAGGTTTCGACATCATAGTAGGCATGGATTGGCTGACTGAGCACCATGCTGAAGTTATTTGCTTTGACAAGTATATTCGTATCCCTCTCAGCTCGGGCAACATTTTGGAAGTCTACGGTGAAAAGCCGTCGAATGGGCTAAAGCTCATGTCTTGCACCACCGCACGGAAGTTCCTACGAAAGAAGTGTGTGGCGTTCTTGGCCCATGTTGTGGATAAGAAAAGCAAAGACAAGAGTCCTCAAGATATTCCCGTGATCAAAGACTTTCCGGAAGTATTTCCCGAGGACTTACCTGGTCTTCCCCCAGTACGTCAAGTCGAATTCCGTATTGATCTAGTGCCTGGGACAAATCTTGTAGCAAAGTCTCCTTACCGTCTTGCACCGTCAGAAATGCAAGAACTCGCAAGCCAACTTCGGGAACTTTATGACAAGGGATTTATCCGCCCTAGTGTTTCCCCTTGGGGAGCACCTGTATTATTTGTCAAGAAGAAGGATGGTTTATTCCGGATGTGCATTAACTACCGAGAGCTCAACAAGCTTACTGTGAAGAACCGTTATCCACTTCCGAGGATTGATGATTTATTTGATCAACTTCAAGGCTCGACGTACTTCTCGAAGATTGATCTTCGTTCTGGTTACCACCAGTTACGAGTCCTCGAATCCGATATTCCAAAGACAGCCTTTCGTACAAGATACGGCCATTACGAATTCATGGTTATGCCCTTTGGTCTAACCAACGCACCCGCGGTATTCATGGACCTTATGAATCGCGTGTGCAAACCGTACTTGGACAAGTTCGTAATCGTCTTCATTGACGATATCCTAATCTATTCAAAATCAAAAGCAGAGCACGAGGAACATCTGCGTTTGGTTTTAGATCTCTTGAAGAAGGAGCAATTATACTCTAAGTTCTCCAAGTGTGAATTTTGGCTAAAAGAGGTCCAATTTTTGGGACACATAGTCAACGAGAAGGGTATTCACGTGGATCCTGCTAAGATTGAAGCAGTAAAGAACTGGCAAACTCCAAAGACCCCTACCGAAGTCCGTTCTTTTCTTGGTTTAGTTGGTTATTATCGTCGTTTCATAGCCAACTTTTCCAAAATCGCGGTGCCACTCACTACCTTGACACATAAAGGCAAGCCCTACGAGTGGGGACCAAAGCAAGAGGAAGCCTTCCAGACTCTAAAGCAGAAATTGTGTGAAGCCCCTATTTTAACTCTTCCTGACGGAACTAAAGATTTTGTCGTCTACTGTGACGCTTCTCACTTAGGCCTTGGTTGCGTTCTTATGCAACGAGGCAAAGTGATTGCTTACGCGTCTTGGCAACTCAAAATCCATGAGAAAAATTATACGACGCACGACCTTGAGCTGGGTGCGGTCGTATTCGCTCTCAAAATTTGGAGACACTACTTGTATGGCACTAAGTGTGAGATTTTCACCGACCATAAGAGTCTCCAACATATCTTCAATCAGAAAGAACTCAACATGAGGCAAAGGCGTTGGGTTGAACTCTTAAACGACTACGACTGCAACATTCGTTATCATCCTGGTAAGGCGAATGTCGTGGCCGATGCTCTTAGTCGTAAAGAACCTATCAAGATCCATAGCATTCGTATCCAAAATGATATTTAAACTCGTATCCTGGAAGCACAACATCTCTCGGTTACGGAAGGGAACATGTACAACGAAATGTCATGCAGTGCAGAACTCCAGCTGGAAACCAAACCCAATGGGTTACTCTACTTTCTAAACCGCATTTGGATCCCTGACCGTGATAACCTCCGTACTTTTGTCATGAACGAGGCTCACAAGACTCGTTATTCTATCCATCCAGGTGCAGACAAAATGTACAAGGATCTTCGTACTCAATACTGGTGGCCTGGTATGAAAAAGGACATCGCTCTATACGTGTCCAAGTGCCTTACTTGTTTGAAGGTTAAGGCCGAACACCAGCGTCCATCAGGCTTGCTTGAACAACCCGAGAAACCTGTGTGGAAGTGGGAATGTATTGCCATGGACTTCATAACCAAACTCCCGCACACGTCCCGTGGTCATGATAGCATATGGGTGATCATCGACCGTTTGACAAAATCTGCTCATTTCTTGCCTATCCGTGAAGACTACCGAGTTGAGAAATTGGCTCGAATCTACATTGATGAGATTGTTAGTCGACACGGTGTACCTCTCAATATCATTTCTGATCGTGACGGACGATTCACTTCTTTGGGCACTCAGTTGAATCTTAGTACGGCTTACCATCCGCAAACTGATGGTCAGTCCGAACGAACGATTCAAACTCTCGAAGACATGCTTAGAGCCTGTGTCATTGACTTCAAGGGTAATTGGGACTTACACCTGCCCTTAGTCGAGTTCTCGTATAATAACAGCTACCACACGAGCATTGACATGGCTCCTTTTGAAGCACTTTATGGTCGTAAGTGCCGCTCTCCTATCTGTTGGACGGAGATTGGGGAATCACAGATTACTGGCCCTGAACTCATCCAAGAAACTTCTGACAAGATCTTGCAAATCCGAGACAACCTTCTGGCTGCAAGGAGTCAACAAAAGAGCTACGCTGACAAACGTCGAAAACCCTTAGAGTTTCAAGTCGGTGATCTAGTCCTTCTCAAGGTATCCCCTTGGAAAGGAGTAGTCCGTTTTGGAAAGAAAGGGAAGCTTGCACCGAGATTTGTAGGCCCTTTTAAAATCCTGGAACGGATTGGGAAAGTACCTTACAAGTTGGATCTGCCAGAAGAGCTTAGTAACATTCATCCTACTTTCCATATCTCAAACTTAAAGAAATGCTTGGCTGACGAGAACCTCCAAATACCCCTCGACGAGGTGCACATTGACGAATGAATGCACTTCGTGGAGAAGCCCGTGGAAATCATGGATCGGGAGGTTAAGCAACTCAAGCGAAGCCGAATCCCAATTGTGAAGGTTCGATGGGAATCCAAACGTGGCCCTGAGTTTACTTGGGAACGTGAAGACCAGATTAAGGCCAAGTACCCTCACCTATTCCCAGGATCCTCCTCTTAGTGATATTTCGGGACGAAATCTCCTAAAGTAGGGGAGACTGTAATCCCCGAGGAATTTCCGACCTTATCTTAACTTCTCCGGCATTATAACCTATTTAATTTCGGGAATATATTTGAATTCTTTTATATGCTCATATTTAATTCCATGATTTAACACAATTACATTTATTATTATAGATAAACGCATACATTTATAAATATATTCATACATATTTATAAACAAATTTCAATAATATTAAAGTATAATTATTAGATGATAATAATTAATAAATACATTTAAGAAAAAATAAGATTTAACCATTAAAAATATGCTAAAACCATTAACTCAAATAATTAGTTTGAGTTATAGTTTTAATTTAAAATAAATCTATTACTTTTTTTTATATTATCATTATAATTAAATAACTTATATAACTTTATAAAGATTTATAAACTTACAAGTTTTTATGCTTTATAAAAGTTAGGGTTTGTTTTTGTAAAACTTTGAAACTTAAACTTAAACTAAAACCCAACTTTGTACATAAAATAATAAAACATTGAAAGTTGAGGGCCTGTTTTGCAAATTCTGAAACCTCAGGGACTATTCTGCAAATCCCGGATTTTTCTTTCTTCTCCAAACCGATTACAAGTTCGAAACCTGTGGAGACAGGTTCTAGCATACCAAGCTATGATCTCACAACTGAGATGATGTCGATCGACTCTGAAACCAGCTAAACGTTCGCGACAATGAACCGATCCATCTCCTCACATTTAATCAGACTTTTATGATCGTGAAGACGGATAAACTCGTAACCGTGATATCCTTGAATGCTATTTATTCGATCGATTCGTTTCCCCGTGAATCATCTATAAATAATGGCTCAAATCCGTCGACGATACCCACATCAAGCTTACCGAACCTCGAATCCCTTCGCTAATCGTCGCCGGAGCTCAAATCCAGTCGAAGAACACGCCGCGGTTTGGCTCAGTCAACCCCGCGATCCACACAATTAACTAAGGTAAAAATTATATGATTCGAACCGTTGGAACTAAAGGATCAAAAGCCCTATGAAATTAGGCACGACTGTTAGCCGGATCGACCGAAATGCGGGCTAGGGTTTCGGTTGGATTTGGGGAAAATGATGGTCGTGGCCTTCAGGGTAGACACTAACTCGAACCGCGTTTAGAACAAGGCATCATGCCCAGTCCAGCGGTAAAGCGTGCGTGTTGGTGTTGAACCGGCAAAGGGCGCGGGTTCGAGTCCCGGCCCCTGCATAATTTTTTTAAGCCTTTTTTTGTTTACCTTTTTATACATTTTAAATTCCTGAAAATTGTAAATAAAATTTATATAAATCCTAGAATCATAAAACTATAAATCTAAAATTTATAAAAATGGCTTTTATTTATTCTAGGTATAAATAGGAATTTCTTTAAACTTTTAATATATTATTTAAATATTTAAAAATCCAATTAAATTAATTTTCAAATTATATTAATCTCTCCATTTTATAAATTAAAAACCATAAACCCTTGTGTTTATTTTTAAATTAAGAATATATTATAAACCCGTACAAATTCCTAAATAAATTAATTAGTTAGTCGAATTTACTAAATTATCTAATAAACTAATAATGTTTATTATTAGACATTATTAAAATCTTTTAAAACATAAAAATAATTATTTTTGACAAAGAATAATTATTTAAATACTTAAACGATTATTTTTAATAAATAATTATACAAATCTCTTTTATCTCACTTAAATCATACAAGTCCTTATTAACTTATTTGATTAGTCGTTTTAAAACTTACAAAACATTTTAGTTGAACCTAAATGTATAGAACTGTATCATTTCAAAATTCCAAATTATGATATAAACTACTTTTCCCAAAACTTATATAACCTCATCCTCAACCTCAGACTTTACTATCTCATGCAAGCTATCTCAACCTTAGATCCCAATCTATCGTGTAGGTGTGTTGTGAGAAATTCTCACGATATCTATTCAACTTATCAAACTCAATCATCTTTAGCTCCTCATTCAAGTGATTATTCATAGCCCCTTTTTACTGCTTTTGTTTTGGGGTGAAACATGTGTTAACTACCTTATCTACACGATTCAATAACTTGATTCTATGCTATGATCTACATGCTTTATATCTTTAACTATCTGGTAACCATTGCATGAATGCATGCCAGTACGTTCATTAACTTATGTTGCAAGCCTAAGGTAGTACCTAACATGATCATTTATAGGGGAAATCGAAACTAAACTAAACTTACCACATAACCTTGGCGGGTTGTTGTTGGTGTGAACTATTAGCATGGGTGTATCTCCCCATGTTGGATGTGAACATCAAAACGGCAATCCGTGGGATTGTGGCAGCTATATTTCATTTACCAGGGTTGAACTGTACGCTTGGAGCCTTATGTGTTCATAGATATGCTTTAGATCTGCATTAGAAAAATCTGAATCGTAAACTTTATCTAAACTTTAGTTTTGGTGTCAAAACCTATGTTGCTCACCAACTACTTGTAGTTGACTTTTACTCGCATGTTTCAGGTGCACCTGCTTAAGGCCATTGCTGCTCATGTAGGACCTGGACCTAGATAAGGAATTGAAATTATATTATGTTAGACTTTTGACTTTTCATTGTTCTTGTAACGGATCATTTAATATGGATTAATAAATACTTTCGCATTAAATAGATGATCATGAGCTTTTGAAGAACCGTGTCAGCCCCGGCGTATAATCCGCCGCCGGCCGGGGTGTGACAGATTGAAAAGTCAAAAGTCTAACATAATATAATTTCAATTCCTTATCTAGGTCCAGGTCCTACATGAGCAGCAATGGCCTTAAGCAGGTGCACCTGAAACATGCGAGTAAATGTCAACTACAAGTAGTTGACTTTTACTCGCATGTTTCAGGTGCACCTGCTTAAGGCCATTGCTGTTCATGTAGGACCTGGACCTAGATAAGGAATTGAAATTATATTATGTTAGACTTTTGACTTTTCATTGTTCTTGTAACGGATCATTTAATATGGATTAATAAATACTTTCGCATTAAATAGATGATCATGAGCTTTTGAACAACCGTGTCAGCCCCGGCGTATAATCCGCCGCAGGCCGGGGTGTGACACTTTCGATGACTTATCATATCTGACAATACACAGTACTCGGCAATACAAACTAACAGACATTTTGACACTGGACAGGGAGAAGCCAGGGTGAGCATGCAAAGCAAATTATCATTACGGGAGCACACGTAATAGTAATTTGAGGTGCATGTAAGTCCTGGTGAAACCTAGTGTGTGAATAAATGTTCCTAATCAGTGATCTGCAAACTTAAACTTCCACTATCAGTAGAAGTTCCTGTAACCCACTCAATGACTAATTGGTATCATTAAAACTGTTCAACAGTTGATAGACGCGACTATCAAGTTGAAGATACTTATGGACGCACTGATCCTTCATCAATAGGATCCATCATTTTATTTCACTCATGTAAGAGTCTTAGTGAAATTAAGACTCTCATCCAAACATGACCAAAGAAACCAACTCGATTGAAACTCTAGTAGAACCTCATGGTAAATCCATCGACTCCAAGTATGTAAGCAGAATTGGAAGAATTCCTTCCTGCTAACACGTTATTCCTTACACTCCAACAATAAATTCCATTTGACCCTAATGCATTATCCGGTGACTAATCCTCAGATTAATTTGATTTATACCCTAGGGTATCCAACTCTGTAAACGGGCTTCTTCTTTCACAAAACGATCCAGTTGTTCTAATGACATTAGAAAACGAGGATTTAATCTAACTAACCATCGGTTGAACGCGACTACTTAAACGGACACCCTATCCCTTATGTTACTGAAACTTGTATCTCATTAAATTTCTTCTCCTACATGTGAACCTTTTCCCTTAGCTTTTGCATTGACCGACGCTTACCTTATAAACACGGGTTTCATTAGAAGTTTCAGCATGACTTCACAAAGTTTATGATTGGTGCGATCGTACTCCGACCCTACTAGAAGCTAGATACACCATAGAAATAGTTGATGGACAGATAATTGAAGCAACTCACATTCTTAAGGGTTGTAAACTTGAATTGGCTGGTCATGAACTTGACATTGACCTTATGCTAGTCACACTCGGCAGCTTTGACGTAATTGTCGGTATGGATTGGTTATCTAAGAACCAAGCCGAGATTATCTATCGTGAGAAAATTTTCGCCTTCCTCTCCCGGGTGGAGAAACCCTTTCTATTCAAGGCGAGAAGAGTGGTGCAGTCGTTGGCATCATACCTTTCATGAAAGCACAGAAGTTCTTACGTAGGGGTCACACTGCCATTCTGGCTCTCGTCGCCGAGTAGCCATTTGAGGAGAAGAAGATTGATGACATTCCGATCGTTCGTGATTATCCGGAAGTATTTCCCGAAGACCTGCCTGGTCTTCCACCACATCGTCAAGTTGAATTCTGAAACGATCTTGTACCCAGAGCAGTGCCTATTGCTCGGGCACCCTACAGACTTGCACCTAGTGAATTGCAAGAACTATCTACACAACTGCAAGAGTTGTTAGATAAAAGTTCTATCCGACATAGCTAATCGCCATAAGGAGCTCCAGTCCTATTGCCCAAGAAGGAAGACGGGACCTTCCGCATGTGCATCGACTACCGTGAGCTTAATAAAGTAACCATCAAGAGCTGTTATCCTCTACCTCGCATCGACGATCTATTTGATCAACTTCAAGGATCAAGTTTCTATTCTAAAATTGATCTCAGGTCAGGTTATCACCAGCTGAGAGTCTAAGAGGAGGACATCTCAAAAACTGCATTCAGGATAAGGTACGACCATTAAGAGTTTATGGTCATGCCTTTCAGTCTATCAAACGCACCTGCGGTATTCATGGACCTCATAAACCATGTGTGTAAACCGTACCTTGATCAGTTCGTCATTGTTTTCATTGATGATATCCTTATCTATTCCAAGAATAGGGATGAACATGAGGAACATCTTCGTTTGATTCTAGAATTGCTAAAACAAGAACAATTGTACGCAAAACTTTCAAAGTGCGAATTATGGATTCGTGAAGTGCAATTCTTAGGACATGTAGTCAATGAGAACGGAATATATGTCGATCCATCCAAGATAGAAGCCGACAACCCCGACGGTGGTGCGACAATTTCTGAGATTGGCTGGCTATTACCGTCGTTTCGTCGAAGGATTTTCCAAGATTGCCCAACCCCTCACTGCTCTAACTCAAAAGGGTAAACCCTATAACTGGGGTGACACCAAGGAGTCAGCATTCCAACTTCTTAAAAATAAACTCTACAGTGCACCCATCCTATCCCTTCCGGAGGGAACGGATGATTTTGTGGTGTATTGTGATGCATCAATTCAAGGTCTTGGTTGTGTACTGGTGCAACACGAGAAAGTGATCGCATACTCTTCTCGCCAACTGAAAATCCACGAGAAGAACTACACGACTCACGACTTAGAGTTGGGAGCCATGGTATTTGCACTAAAGTTATGGAGACATTACTTGTACGTTACCAAATGCACCATATGCACCGATCACAAGAGTGTTCAACATATCTTTGAACAGAAACAGTTGAACATGCGACAGTGTCGTTGGGTCGAACTCTTAAATGACTATGACTGTGTAATCAGATATCATCCCGGGAAGGCTAACGTGGTAGCCGATGCCCTAAGCCGTAAGGACACCAAACCTAAACGTGTTCGAGCATTATAATTTACTATTCACACCGGATTACCTGAAAAAATTCAAAGTGCTCAACTTGAAGCCCTTAAAGAGGAAAATCTACTATTAGAAGCAACACGCGGTATGAAAGAACAACTGGAGGTCAAATCAGATGGCATTCGCTACCTGGCAGAGCGAATATGAGTTCCAGCGTATGGGAACTGGTTACGGATGAAGCTCACAAATCTCGATACTCTATTCATCCAGGTTCTGACAAGATGTACCACGACTTAAAGGTTGTGGCCAAAGATGAAGGCTGATATAGGCACATATGTGAGCAAGTGTCTGACTTATGCAAAGGTCAAAGTGGAATACCAAAAGCCTTCTGGCTTACTTCAACAACCTGAGATTCCCATGTGGAAATGGGAGCAAATCTCTGTGGAATTTATAACCAAATTACCCCGAACTCCTAGCGGATGCGATACCATCTGGGTGATCGTCGATCGTTTGACAGAATCCGCTCACTTCTTAGCAATCAAAACGACCGACAAGATGGAGAAACTAACTCGTATTTACTTAAAAGAAGTAGTCTCTCGACATGGAGTGCCAATTTCCATCATTTCGGATTGAGATGCTCGATTCACAACACGTTTCTGGCAATCTCTGCAATAAGATTTAGGTACGCGTCTAGACATGAGTACGACATATCATCCTCAAACTGATAGTCAAACGGAGCAAACCATCCAAACCTTAGAGGACATGCTACAAGCTTGTGTGATCGATTTCGGTAACACTTGGGAGTCTCACTTACCTCCAGTGGAGTTCTCCTACAATAATAGTTATCACACTAGCATCAAGGCAACACCATTCGAGGCATTGTACGGACGTAAATGCCGATCTCATATCTGTTGGGCTGAAGTTGGGGATATCCAACTTACGAGTCCTGAACTTGTTTCGAAACCTCTGAAAAGATCGTTCAAATTTGAAACCGTGTGGCGGCAGCTCATGATCATCAAAAGAGCTATGCCTATAAGCGTCGTAAGCCTATTAGAACTTCAAGTAGGCGACATGATTCTATTGAAAGTCTCACATTGGAAAGGTGTAATTCGCTTCGTGAAACGAGGCAAACTGAATCCTCATTATGTTGGACCATTCAAGATAGTGAAGAGAATTGGCCCAGTAGCGTACCAGCTGAACCTATCTAAGGACTTAGTAGTGTACACAACGTCTTTCATGTCTCAAACTTGAAGAAATGTCTAGCAGACGAGACACTCACTGTTCCTATTGAGGAGTTACACATCGATGAACAATTTCGGTTCGTTGAAGAACCGGTAGAAATCATGGATAGGGAAGTCAAAATGCTAAAACACAATAAAATCCCTATTTTCAGAGTTCGTTGGAACTCGAAACGCGAACCGGAATTCTCATGGGAGCGCGAGAACCAGATGATGTGCAAGTATTCTCATCTGTTCAAGCAATTCACATCAAACTCTTAAGGTAATATTCTAATTTTCGGGACGAAAATTCTTTCAACTAGGGGATGATGTGACACCTCAGAATTTTTTTTTATTTTAATTTTTGGGACGAAAATTCTTTCAACTAGGGGATGATTTGACATCCGGCTATTTAGGGTTAACCCCGTTATCAAAATCCAGTTAAATGTTAACCTTGTTACCTAACTCAAACTCCAGGGATTGTTTTTGTAGTTATTCCAACTCAAACTACAAGGACTAATTGTGTAATTAGGCAAAACTCAGTTTAATTGACTTTGAAAGTCAAAATCTCATGCTCTTATGTTCCGGTTGACTTTAAAAAGTCAAACAATCAAGTTCTTAACCCAAACTCAAACCCTAGGGACTAAATCTGCCTATTCTCAAACTCTAATACAGGAAACTGGAGGGGCTAGACTTGTAATTAGACCATACTCGATTTCTGTTGACTTTCATAAGTCAAACAGATTGTTCTTGACACAAATTCACGAAATTCGTTACAATTGATAACAGTTGTGCACGTTAATGACATTCATGACACCATTAAAACATTCATCATCGTTGTTACTGCGAATTAAACTCCAATTATGAGTAATCATGTCTTAATCGTCGACCATAACCACGTCTTCATCAAATTCGCATCAAATCGTGAATCATTCCCCAATTGGATACCCTGCGCACCTAAAACAAGCATCCTTGAACCTGTTGCACCATCCATTGTGATCGGAGACGTAGCCCGGGACGCCGGAGGCTTAACCATTCGAATTCGGACCTGCTCTTGGTCGAACACAGTCAATCCGTATTCCATTCTGTTAAATAATCACACCTTTAGTTTCGTTTCAATCCCTAGAGTAATAGCCCTAACCTAATTAGGGCTTACATTACCGAATTTATCACGAACAGAAATCTAGGGTTCTTCGTATGAACCGTTTAATCGAACCCCACTCGAAACTCAGTCTCAATCTAATCAAAATATATGGTTAACTTCGCAATCAGTTACTCTTTAATAGCCCTATAGTTCCAACAGATTTTATTATCAGAATTGTTCAAATCGATTCCAAGTTCATGTCCAGGGTTTTTGGCATTTCAATCCGGGTTTGGTTCGTAACATATTTTCATTAAAAATAACCACTTTTAAAATAATATATATTTATATTATTTTCAGACCACGACTTCGAACAAAATAATATATTTATAATATTTTCAATCCATGGCCCTAATTAAAAATAATATATATATTTAATTATTATTTCGCCACGTTTATAAACATTATAAGACGTTTCAAACTAATAACTAATGTAATTATTTATATTAATTACGCACGTTTATATTCTCAAATAAAATAATAGTTTTATTATTTTATTGTCACGCATTTTAAATAATTGTGTTATTTCTCTAAAAAATAATATATTAGTTATATTATTTTCTTAGCCATTATTTTAATGGTACAAACGCACGAATATATTTACTAATTTATATTATTCGTAATTAGATACATTCGACACATAACATACTTGATCTTAATTATCACATTAAAAAATCCTTATTCATGTGGACACGTTCGTCTACTCGTTGATCCTTAGAATGTCTATGGCGTTCAAATCTTCCGTGTCGTCGTCACAAAACCCCATTGTATCCCTAACTATTATGCTTATAATTTTAGGGCATTTGTAAGCAGTTCACAGGCAAACTCTTGTGTTTCCTACTTGCATCCTTTTGTGGTGCTATCTTCTACTTGTACACAACTCAGGTGAGTTTCACGGCCCCTTTTACTGTTTTTATTTGGGGGAGAAAACATGTCACAACCCTTTCTGGGTTATTGTAATTCATATGATATCACTGTTGAGGCTAATCGTAACACACTATCATGAAAAGTCCTCACACACATCGGACCGTTAATATGGTATGAGTGAGGTAATTTTGGTAGTACTACTGGGTTTGACAAACCCCACCCGCATTAGTCGCGCTAACTCGATTGGAGGTCGAACGTGTGAAATATTGACCTTAATACATTAGTCAGAGTTGATAGACCTTGCTGGAGGAAACAAAGAAACATTATCAGCTTCGGTTGCGAGCGCTTTAGTAAGACATGAACATAGGCTAGCTACCTATATATATGCATATTGAATGTACATAATCTTGCAAACGCTCTTATTGCAAACTTGAAACCTGTGAACTCACCAACCATGTGTTGACATTTTTATTAAATGTTTCTCAGGTCGCTTTGGCACAAGTTGCACACTTAGGACATGCATGGAGTTTTACTGCCATAACATTCATTTCAATCATTTTAAACAGTTTACTTATTTACATATTAGCATTTACGCTACCGCATTAACTCTGAACTTTTGTGTTATGACATTTTAAGTCCCATATAGTGTCGTTTGATGTAACTAATGACTGAGATCCAGGTGTGTCACCTTTCAAACGGTAAAACTCCGTTAGTGAAATTTGGGAGTGGGACACAATACCTGGTCACTCGTTCCTCGCCCTTCTAACCGAAACATAGTTGGCTCAAAATGGCTTTTTCAAACCAAGTATCACTCCAATGGCACCATTGAACAACATAAAGCAAGGCTCGTGGATCAGGGATTTAGTCTAGTTTCGGGTCTTGACTACTCACACACCTTTAGTCCCGTTGTTAAATCAACTAATGTCCAAACTGTCCTATCATTGGCTGTCATTAACAACTGGAAACTCCACCAGTTAGATGTCAACAATGCCTTTTTACATGGCCACTTGACTGAATATGTTTTCATGGAACAACCATAAGGATTTGTCAACCCCAAATTCCCAGATTATGTGTGCAAGTTTGTAACACACTACTTTTAAAACACTGGTTATAATAAACGTTTAAACGCGCGGAAGCATTTCCCAATAATTTTACTGAAGGATTTGTCAACCCCAAACTCCACCAGTTTTTTACTTTTCACGTACCGTGAAAGAATAATCCCACTCCCTTCGCGTACCGCGAGGGAGCCTTAGAAAAAAAAACTACCCGGAATCCAGGTCTCTCGCGTACCGCGAGAGGATCGCACCTGAATCTTCGCGTACCGCGTGGACCCCCTTTTTATAGGAAGTTTTGAAGACCTGCAGGACTCCATACTTAACCATTTTTCCAACTTTTTCATTTCAACCAAACACCAAAACCTCCCAAACACTTGGGTTTTGACCAAAAACACTTCAAAAACATGTAAATATATCAAAACACAATTTGTGTATCAAATTTACATTCATTTAAGGGGATTTCTAATTACCACCAAAATACATATACGTATACGAGAATCCCACTAAAAGCATTGGAATTGACTTGACTACATCATAGCTTTTCCTACATAACCACATAAACATAACACTATTAGTAATGAATATAAAACATAACAAACAAGTAAATTCTACTTGTTTCACCTATTCACCCATTTGACCTATTTCCATCCAATTTGTCATTAAGCCATATATCACTTGCATATTCACCTACAAGTTTCACCCTTTTTGATTCATATTCATGCTATGTACATTTCCGTTTCCATTATGACACATATGCCATAACTTCATCACCACATTTCCATTATGATTCTTAGATCATAACTTCATATTCATATATCCATTATGGTTCTTAGACCATAACTCTATATCCACATTTCCATTATAGTATAAAAAAACTATAATTATATTTTATTCACTTACTCATTCACTTTCATACACATTCATAACACATAACACATTATGCCATTTAACACATTATGCATACAACATTACATACATCACCATTTATCATCAATAACTAAGTAAGTGCTAAAGCACTTACCTTGTGGATTTGAAGGTCCCGATTCCACTTCACGTTTTGCAATTTGATTACCTAAACATATTTATCTAGTTTAGTAATCTATCATACACCAAATTTACATTTTAATTGGGTTCACAGTCCAATTTCCTATTTCCAACCCAAACAGACATGTTTGAGTTATACTTATATCCAAACACCCTCTTTCACCCCAAACTCACCTACTTGAGTTTCAATATCCTTACCTTAATGTCACACCCCCAAATTCCACTAACGGAGTTTTACCGTTTGGCGTGTGACAAACCAGGATCTCAGACATCAGTTACATCAAACGACACTATATGGGACTTAAAATGTCATAACATAAAGATTCAGAGTTAATGCGGAAGCGTTTAAACAATTCATTTACATTTATTAAACTAAACTTTGGCATGTTGTTTAAACGCTTCCGCATTAAATCTGAATCTTTATGTTATGACATTTTAAGTCCCATATAGTGTCGTTTGATGTAACTGATTTCTGAGATCCTAGTTTGTCACACGCCAAACGGTAAAACTCCGTTAGTGGAAATTGAGGGTGTGACAGATTGGTATTAGAGCCATTGATTATAGAGAACTAGATTGCATACTAGACTATATCCCACACACATTAGTCACACGACACAGACATTCGTACATGCTACATGTAGCATGTACACATACATTACATTGCAGACATGTTGACATCTTTCATATCACTTCTACTGACGAGGAACACGTCATTCGTAATGCATCATCATTCCTAGTGGACACACTCGGGGGATCATCAGAACAACATGCACTCCCGTCCGAGGGCAGCAAGACGGAGCCTTCGGAGGAGTATCTCACACCACCATCATCTGTCGAGTATGGTCGGATCTCTCAGGTCCATGTTATGGACGACACTCAGAAGTAGCACATGTCTCTTTGGGAGTCGGGATCGTCGGAGGCGAGTCCCTACCGTTCCCACTAGCAGTGATACGCCGTGTGAAGGCAGACTGTTGCACGCATCATTGCAGAATCCATTGACACGTAGATGTCAACACTTTCCCGAGATGTGGGCTCGCACTTTGGTCGATATTCTGTTGAAGAAAGATTGACCACAAGGTTGAGAACGCCTTGCTCATTGCATACCCAAACCCTATCTTGACTTAGTTGGAAGGACTGCTACTTTGCCTCTTCCAGTAACACATAACCATGAACTAGTTTCACTTCTCAAAGTCGCATTTCGCGTGCATGTTCCCATCTACAATCCACTGGATTGGACTCTCATATTATGTTCCAACTCGAGTGAATACTCGGATCAAATGATTCCCGACTACTCATCCTGATATGAATTCTAGTTGATCAATTTATGGTTGATGACTAAGATTCTCGATGACTTATCGTATCTGATAACACTCTGTACTCGGCAATACAAACTAATAAACATTTTGATACAGGACAGGGAGAAACCAGGGTGAGCATGCAAAGCAAATTATCATTACAGGTGCACACGTAATAGTAATTTGAGGTGCATGTAAGTCCTAGTGAACCTTAGTGTGTCGATAAATGGTCCTAATCGGTGCTCTACAAACTTAAACTTCCACTGTTAGTAGAATTTCTTGTAACCCGCTCAACGACTAGTTGGTATCATTAAACCTGTTCAACGGTTGATAGACGCGACTATCAGGTTGAAGAGATTTACACTGAGCTATCATCAATGGAATCCATCATTTTATCTCACTCATGTAAGAGTACTAGTGAAATTAAGACTCTCATCCAAACGTGACCACAGAAACCATCTTGATTGAAACTATAGTAGAACCTCATGGTAAACCCATCGACTCCAACTATGTAAGCAGAATTTGAGAAATTCTTTCTAAGCTAACACGTTATTCCTTACACTCCAACAATGAATTCCATTTGACCCTATTACCTTATCATGTGACTAATCCTTGGGCTAGTTTGATTTATACCCCTGGATATCCAACTCCGTAAGCAGACTTTTCTAAATGATCCAGTTGTTCCGATAACATTAGAAAACGGGGATATAAACCAACCAACCATCGGTTGAATGCGACTACTTAGACAGACAACCAATCCCTGGTATTACTAAAATCTGTATCTCATAAAATTTCTGTTCTTACATGTGAACCTCTTCTCTTAGCCTTTACATTGACCGACGCTTATCTTATAAGCACGGGTCTCATTAGAAGTCTCAGCATGACTTCACAAATTTCTTACTAGTGCGGTCGTACTCCAACCCTACTAGAAGCTAAGTACACCATAGAAATAGTTGATAGACAGATAATTGAAGCAACTCACATTCTTAAGGGTTGTAAACTTGGATTGGCTAGTCATGAACTTGACATTGACCTTATGCCAGTCATACTTGGCAGTTTCGACATAATTGTCAGAATGGACTGGTTATCTAAAAACCAAGCCGAGATTATCTGTCGTGAGAAAATTGTTAGCCTTCCTCTCCCTAGTAAAGAAACCCTCTCTGTCCAAGGTGAAAGGAGTGGTGCTGTTATGGGCATCATATCCTTCATGAAAGCACAAAAATGTCTACGTAAAGGTCATACTGCCATTTTGGCTGTCGTCGCCGAGCAGCCGTATGAGGAGAAGAAGATTGACGACATCCCGATCATTCGTGATTATCCGGAAGTATTTCCCGAAGACTTGCTTGGTCTTCCACCTCATCTTCAAGTCAAATTCCAAATTGATCTAGTACCCGGAGCAGCGCCTATTGCTCGGGCATCCTACAGACTTGCACCCTGTGAATTGCAAGGACTATCTACACAACTGCAAGAGTTGTTGGATAAAGGTTTCATCCAACCTAGCTCGTTGCCATGGGGAACTCCAGTCCTATTCGTCAAGAAGAAATACAGGATTTTCTTCATGCACATCGATTACCGTGAGCTAAACAAAGTAACAATCAAGAACTGATATCCTTTACTTTGTACTGATGACCTATTCGACCAACTTCAAGGATCAAGTTTCTATTCTAAACTTTATCTTAGGTTAGGTTATCACCAGTTGAGAGTCCAAGAGGAGGACATCTCAACAACTACATTAAGGACAAGGTATAACCATTACGAGTTTACGGTCATGCCTTTCAGACTAACAAACGCACCTGCGGTATTCATGGACCTCATGAATCGTGTGTGTAAACCCTACCTAGATCAGTTCATCATCGTTTTCATTGATGACATCCTCATCTATTCCAAGATTATGGATGAACATGAGGAACACCTTCATTTGATTCTAGAACTGCTGAAACAAGAACAATTGTATGCAAAACTTTCCAAGTGTGAATTCTGGATTCGTGAAGTGCAATTCTTAGGACATGTAGTTAACGAGACAAGGATACATGTCGACCCATCTAAAATAGAAGCAATAAGAATTGGGCGGCACCGACAACGCCAACTGAGGTGCGATAATTTCTGAGAATGGCTGGCTATTACCGTCATTTCATTGAAGAATTCTCCAAGATTGCACAACCTCTCACTGCTTTAACTCAGAAGAGTAAACCTTATAACTGGGGTGATACTCAGGAATCAACATTCCAACTTCTGAAGTAGAAACTTTATAGTGCAACAATCCTATCTCTTCAAGAGGGAATGGACGATTTTGTGTTATACTGTGATGCATCTATTCAAGGTCTCGGTTGTGTGCTGATGCAACGCGAGAAGGTCATCGCTTACGCTACTCGTCAACTGAAAATCCATGAGAAAGAACTACACAACTCACGAATTAGAGTTAGGTGCCATGATATTTGCACTAAAGATATGAAGACATTATTTGTACGGTACCAAATGCGCCATCTACACCGATCACAAGAGTCTTCATCATATCCTTGAATAGAAAGAGTTGAACATGCGACATTGTCGTTGGGTCGAACTCTTAAACAACTATGACTGTGCAATCAGATACCATCCGAGTAAGGCTAATGTGGTAGCCGATGCCCTAAGCTGTAAGGAAACAAAACCCAAGCGTGTCCGAGCACTACAACTTACCATACACAGCGGGTTACCCGACAAGATCCGTAGTGCTCAGCTTGAAACCTTAAAGAGGAAAATCTATCTTCAGAAGGTACACGAGGAATGGAACAACAATTGGAAGTTAAGTCAGACGGCATTCGCTACTTCGCAGAGTGAATTTGGATTCCAGCGTATGGGAACTTAAGAGAACTGGTTATGGATGAATCTCACAAATCTCGATACTCTATTCATCCAGGTTCTGACAAAATGTACCATGACCTTAAGGTGTTATATTGGTGGCCAAAGATGAAGGCCGAAATAGCCACCTACGTGAGCAACTGCCTGACCTACTCAAAGGTTAAAGTGGAATACCAAAAGCCTTCTGGTCTACTTCAACAGCCAGAGATCCCAATGTGGAAATGGGAACAGATTTCTATGGACTTCATAACCAAACTACCTAGAATCCCTAGCGGATGCGATACTATCTGGGTGATCGTAGATCCCTTGACAAAATCTGCAAACTTCTTTGCAATTAAAGAAACTGACAAAATGGAAAAGCTCACTCGCATTTACTTGAAGGAAGTAGTCTCTTGGCACGATGTGCCAATCTCTATCATTTTGGATCGAGACGCTCGATAGCAATCACTATAGAAAGCCCTAGGTACACGTTTGGACATGAGTACGACGTATCATCCATAAAACGTTGGTTAAACGGAACGTACCATCCAAACCTTAGAGGACATGCTACGAGCTTGTGTGATCGATTTCGGTAACACTTGGGAGTCTCACTTACCTCTAGTGGAGTTCTCCTACAATAACAGTTATCACACTAGCATCAAGGCAGCACCATTCGAGGCATTGTACGGACGTAAATGCCGAACTCCGATCTGTTGGGATGAAGTTGGGGATAGCCAATTTACAGGTCCCGAACTTGTATTCGAAACCTCTGAGAAGTTCGTTCAAATCCGAAACCGTATGGCGGCAGCTCGTGATCGTCAAAAGAGATACGCCGATATGCGTCGTAAACCGTTAGAGTTTCAAGTAGGCGATATGGTTTTACTCAAAGTCTCACCTTGGAAAAGTGTCATTCTTTTCGGGAAGTGAGGCAAACTGAATCCTCGTTATGTTGGACCATTCAAGATAGTGAAGAGGATTGGCCCAGTAGCGTATCAAGTATACCTACCGGAAGGACTTAGTGGTGTACACGATGTCTTTCATGTCTCGAACTTGAAGAAATGTCTAGCTGACGAAACCATCGCGGTTCCTCTTGAGGAACTACACATCGATGAACAACTACGGTTCGTTGAAGAACCGGTAGAAATCATGGATAGGGAAATCAAAACGCTGAAACGCAGTAAAATCCCTATTGTTAGAGTTTGTTGGAACTCGAAACGCGGACTGGAATTCACATAGGAGCGCGAGGATCAGATGATGTGCAAGTATCCTCATCTGTTCAAGCAATCCACGTCAAACTCTTAAGGTACTATTCTAATTTTCGGGACGAAAATTCTTGCAACTAGGGGATGATGTGACAACTAGAAATTTTTTTTTCTTTATTTTAATTTTAGGAAGAAAATTCTTTCAACTAGGGGATGATGTGACAATCCAAACTTTTCCATATAACTCCGTTACTATAATCTAGTTAAATCTTGACTTAGTTAAACTTAACTCAAACTCCAAGGACTAGAATTGTCAGCTTTCAAACTCAAACCTCAAGGACTAATTGTGTAATTAGCCTAAACCTATTTCTATTACACTTGGTAAAGTCAAAATTCACAAAATGGTATTCCTGTTGACTTTAGAAAGTCAACTAACCCGATTTCTTAACTCATTCTAACCACAAGGACTTGTTTTGCCATCTTCCAAACTCATAAACATGAAAACAGAGGGGCTAAATCTGTAAATAGCTCATTCTTGATTTTGTTTGACTATTGAAAGTCAAACTTACGGCTTTGATGCAACTCAAGTCTTGTAACCGATCTTTGTTTGAAATTAGAAACCGTTATGCACGATTAAGCTGTTAACGACCGTCATTAACACATTAAACTCGGGCATTAATCGAATTAAACTCAAATAATGGGAATTAAAACTATAACCGTCGACTATTATCATGAGTCCATCAAATTCGATCGTTTTAACAGTTATTCTCGCAAACGAAACATCTGCACACTAGACGAAATCCCTTGTTGCTTCTACGCGCTTCAATTCGATCGGAGGGAGAACCAGACTCGCCGGAGACCAACACAGTCATCGTCGGCACCTGTTTTAGTCGTACTCTATCAATCCAGTATCGTTTCTGGTAATTGGACGCACCTTCAGCTTTGTTTATATCTCTTATATAAAAACCCTAACCTAATTAAAGCTTCCATTATCGAATTCGACTCAAATCAGAACCTAGGGTTCATGTAAAACCGATTTACTTGTTCACCACCTTAAACCCTGTTTAAATCAAATTTAAGTATACCATTCAATTCGAAATTCCTTGCTTAATGAAAGCCCTATGTTAATTTTATCTAACAACATCGAATTGATCTTGATCCGAATTTTAGGGTTTGTTCATATTTTAATTTGAGGATTTCAATCTAAACAGTTTTATAAATCCAATTAAATGGAATAGTTAGATTCGCAATCATCAAATTAACAAAAGCCCTATGATTTCAACCAATTCTATTATCAGTTTTAGACAATTCGATCCCAGATTCGTGATCTAGGGTTCGGTTTTTCAATAGAATGATCTACCCATCTAAACTCGATGATTTTGAAATTAATTACACCCAAAGAGTCGTTTTGCAGCGATTAACAAAACCCCTATGGTGTTTTGACTGGTTTCGATCGAATTCGTGAGTATGGGACTAGGGTTTTGATCGGTTCGTATGGGGGAAGAACTCGGAGGAATTATAGATTAAAACCAAATGAAACCAGATTCTATCGCGAAACCCTAGCGGGCTGTGATGGTTAGGACGGTTGGCTGTGGGGGAGGAGACCCGGGTTCGAGTCCTTCCACCCCCAATTCGTTTTTAGATTAGTTTGAATTATTAACCCATTTTTATATTATTCCCACTTTTAAAAATAATATATTTATATTATATTCAAACCGTAACTTCGTATAAAATAATATGTTTATATTATTTTCAACTCATGACTCATGTTATTAAATAATATATATTTTTATATTATTTCGTATCGTTTTATAACCTCGTGTAACGTTTGAAACTAAATAATGATATAATCGTTTACTCACGTTTATTATCTTGAATAAAAATAATATATTATTATTTTTGCCACAGTGATTATTTAGTTAATTCGACGAACCTAAAAATAATATATTAAATTATATTATTTTCCTAACATTTGTAAACGACTCAAACATACGAATTTATTTATTTATCTATTTAATATTATTCGTTACTAACGTTCGACACGTAACACATTGATCTTAATTATTATATTAAGAAATCTATTTTCCCGCAGACACGTTCGTCTACCCGTTAATCCTTAGAATGTTTTAATACGTTCTAATCTTCTGTGTCGTCGTCACAAATCCCATATGTCCCTAACTTATGTGTTTATAATTCTAGGGCATACGTAAGCCGTGCAGGCTAACACTTGAGATTTCAAATCTCTTACCTGTGTGATACTACCTACTACGCAACGCATGTGAGTTTCACGACCCCTTTTTACTCATTTACTTGCGTAGTCGTCGTCACAAATCCCATATGTCCCTAACTTATGTGTTTATAATTCTAGGGCATACGTAAGCGGTGTAGGCTAACACTTGAGATTTCAAATCTCTTACTTGTGTGATACTACCTACTACGCAACGCAGGTGAGTTTCACGACCCCTTTTTACTCATTTTCCTGTTGGGGGAGAAACATGTACACAAACCATCATACTTTTACTTGTTTTCCCGTGGGGGAGAAACAGGTACGCAAGCAAACATTATTTTACATGTTTTTCTCGTTGGGGGAGAAAACTTGACGCAAACCATTTTGATTATGGTACTTCATATGATATCACTGTTGAGGCTAAGCGTAACACAATATCATGAGAGTCCTCACACACTTCGGACTGTTAATATGGAATTAGCGAGGTAATTTTGGTAGTACTACTGGTTTTGACAAACCCCACCCGCGTTAGTCGCGCTAACTCTATTGGAGGACGAACGGGTGAAATATTGACCTTAACACATTAGTCAGAGTTGATAGACCTGGCTGGAGGCAAACAAACAAACACACTGTCAGCTATGGTTGCGAGTGCTTTAGTAAGACATGAACATAGGCTAGCTACCTATAGATATGCATATTGAATGTACATAATCTGGCAAACACTCTCGTATTGCAAACTTGAAACTTGTGAACTCACCAACCTCGTGTTGACACTTTTTGTACATGTTTTCTCAGGTCGCTAATGCACAAGTTGAACAACTAGAACATGCATGGATTCCCCTTGTCATTTCACTCATATGCAAACCGTTAAAACAATTCATTTACTTTTATTAAACAAAACTTTGTAGCGTTGTTTTGCGCATTTACTTTCTTGTTTAAACGCTTCCGCATTAACTCTGAATCTTTATGTTATGAATTTTTAAGTCCCATATAGTGTCGTTTGATGTAACTGATGTCTAAGATCCTGGTTTGTCACACGCCAAACGGTAAAACTCCGTTAGTGGAATTTGGGGTGTGACACTTAACACTAATTTTTCATTCAATAATTATTACTAG
Source organism: Smallanthus sonchifolius (assembly GCA_023525975.1). Classification (NCBI taxonomy): domain Eukaryota; kingdom Viridiplantae; phylum Streptophyta; class Magnoliopsida; order Asterales; family Asteraceae; genus Smallanthus; species Smallanthus sonchifolius. The sequence continues at coordinate 25,636,926 of CM042023.1, forward strand.
GTTAATTTGGAGTTTGTTCAAGTGTCTAACATCATATAAACACTTAATCATCATTAATCTATCATCTTATCATTATAATCCAAAACCCCCCAATTTTTCCCATATGAACCCTAACTTCTCATAATCAAAATCAAAGGGTTCTAGGATGTTAATCACCATTCTTTACCTTTAGTTTAGCTAGATTATCATCAATCTAACACCAATTTACCACATGCATTCAAATTTTCAGATTTTATCCAAAACCCACCAAGAACACATCAATGGTGGAATCAAAAGGATGATTAACACTTACTTGATGTTAGAAAGGTGTTGTGTGAGCCAAAACCTTCACGAATTCAAGCTCAAAACACGATTTACCTGCAACTCCTCTTTTCTCCTTTTCCCCTCTTGCAAACATCGACCAACACACACACAAATGACCCAATTTTGACTTCACCAAGTCAAATGTGGCAGATTTGCCATATTTACAAGTTTAGCCCCTCATCTTTCATTTCATCCACTTTCATTCTATAATTAGTTAAAAACTAATATAACCCCATTACTAACTTGAAACCCACTTGTTTCCACTTATTTCTAGAATATTATTTTCACCATAATGATTATTAGAGTATTTATTTATTTATAACGAAACCCGGATTTTGGTTCGTTACAAATCACCTCCCCTTATTTGGGTTTCGTCCCCGAAACCCGACTTCACATAAAAAGGTTTGGATAAAATTTGAGCATTTCCTCCTCGGTTTCCCAAGTCATTTCCGCATTTCCGCCCCCTTCTTATGTTTCCACCTCACCAAAACTTAGCTAATCTCTTTATTCGGTAAACGCGTCACCTTTCTATCCAAGATTGGCATCGGTTCTTCAACATAATTCAACTTTTCATCAATCTCAATATCATCCAATGGAACAAAAGTAGACTCATTCGCTAGACATTTTCGCAAATGGGACACATGAAACGTTTTATGAAGTGCCCTCAGGTAGCTCCAAACGATAAGCTACCGCACCCACCCTTGCTATCACCTTAAACGGTCCAACGAAACGTGGACTTAACTTCCCTCGTTTCCTAAATCGTATCACCCCTTTCCAAGGAGAGACTTTCAAGAGCACAAAGTCCCCCACTTGAAACTCGATCACCCGCTTTCTATTATCCGCATAAGACTTTTGGCGATCTTGAGCCGCCTTCAAGCGAGCCTTTATTTGGTCAATACTCCTATTAGTTTCCTTGACCACCTCTTTACTACCAAGTTCCCGTTTACCAATTTCACCCCAACACACGGGTGTTTTACAATTCCTCCCATACAATGCCTAAAAAGGCGGCATACCAATACAAGAATGATAGCTATTGTTGTAAGAAAATTCCGCCAACGGTAAATGGTCGTCCCAATTTCCCCCAAAATCCAATGCACACGCTCGCAACATATCCTCGAGCGTTTGAATCGTTCGCTCGCTTTGACCATCCATTTGTGGATGATAAGCGGTGCTAAGATTCAAACTAGTCCCCATATCCTCATGGAATTTCTTCCAAAAACGAGAAGTAAATCTCGTATCACGGTCCGATATAATCGACACCGGTTCACCATGACGTGAAACAATTTCCTTCACATACAATTTCGCCAATCTATCCGAAGAATACGTTTCCCTAGTAGGAAGGAAATGTGCACTCTTCATCAACCGATCCACTACTACCCATATCGTATCATAGCCTTTTCGAGTCCTTGGTAGTTTAGTGATCAAATCCATGGTTAAATTCTCCCATTTCCAAAGCGGTATTTCAAGCGGTTGAAGCTTTCTATACGGCTTTTGGTGCTCTGCCTTTACCCTTAAGCATCTGAGACACCTCTCCACATACTTAACAAAATCACGCCTCATACACGACCACCAAAAAATAACACCTCAAATCATAAAACATTTTTGTGGCCCCCGGATGGATAGAATACTTGGATTTATGCGCCTCGTCTAATATAGTTGTCAAAACACTTGACAACCTAGGAATCCAAATTCTATCATAGCATGTCTTCAAACCCGTGCTATTTTCCCCAAGCTTATCAACATAACCAACCATCCATTCCTTCTTCAAATCACCACCAAGTGCTAACACTTGAGCATCCCGGATTTCATCAATAAGAGATGATGAAATTGTCATCTTAAATGACTTCACGTTAATAGATGCATGATTCGTCTTCCGACTCAGAGCATCCGCCACCACATTTGCTTTACCCGGATGATAGAGTATCTCACAGTCATAGTCCTTGACCAATTCAAGCCAACACCTCTGCCTCATATTGAGGTCATTTTGGTCAAAGAAATACTTGAGATTTTTGTGGTCCGTGTAGATCGTACACTTAGCCCCATATAAATAATGCCTCCAAATCTTTAGCGCAAAAACCACGGCTGCAAGTTCTAAATCATGGGTAGGGTAATTCACCTCGTGAGTCTTCAATTGCCTAGATGCATAGACAATTACTTTCCCCCTTTGCAACAAAACACAACCCAACCCCGAATGCGAAGCATCCGAATACACCACAAAATCTTCAATCTTGTTCGGCTAGGATAAAACAGGCGCCTTAGTCAACTTTTCTTTCAAGAGTTGAAAGGTAGATTCTTGCTCGGAACCCCATACAAATTTAGTCTCTTTACGAGTCAACTTCGTCATCGGTAAAGCAATCCGAGAGAAGTTTTCAATAAACCGCCGATAATAACCCGCCAACCCCAATAAACTCCTAATCTCCGAAGACGTTTTCGGCGTTGACCAATCTTTAACCGCCACTATCTTGGATGGGTCGACTGTAATCCCTCTCTCGTTAATCACATTACCCAAGAACTGGATCCCGCGCAACCAGAATGCGCACTTAGAGAATTTAGCATAAAGCTTCTCCCGTTGTAACACTTCAAGAATTTCACGAAGATGAAAGGCATGATCACTTTCACTCCATGAATAGATGAGGAGATCACCAATAAACACAATGACCGAACAGTCGAGGAACGATCTACACACCCGGTTCATAAGATCCATGAAAACCGCGGGCGCGTTGGTTAAACCGAAAGGAATAACCGTAAACTCATAGTGACCATAGCGAGTGTGGAAAGTCGTCTTAGGAATGCCATCTTCTTTCACTTTCAACTGATGATACCCGGACTTCAAATCAATTTTAGAGAACCATGACGCCACTTGCAATTTGTAAGGCCCCAAACCCGGGAGGACTCACTTGTTGGATTTACTCATTCACAAACAGTTCTTAACTTGAATATCACATAACGTAGTGGAAAATACTTCATTAAAACATAACCATTACATTGTTTAACAAACGGAAGCGTAACATAGTCTATTACATAAACATAACATAATCTAATCATAACGGGATGCCAGTCTTCGTATCATCCGGGTAACTCATCAAGCCGCCCAGCATCACTTTCCATCATCATAACCTGCCTTAACCTGAATGTGCATACTAAAAAGCCAGCTACGCTGGTAAGTTCTAGGTTTTCATAAAACCTTAACTTCAAATATTTGCGAAAAACATATCATTTAACTTCATTAATAAAATCGTACAAAAACATGCAATAACATAACATAGCACATAAACATAAGTCAACGAACATATCGAATCTGCGCCTTCTCGTAACCGTCAAATCCAAACGTCACATATTAGTGGAATAACCTAAAGATCACCACCACTAGGCCCATCAACACCATACTGTCCTTCGGGTGAAGAACTCCTAGGGCCCGATACTTAGGTTATTCAACACCAACTTCAAGCACTACACCCCGTAAGGCGCAAGTACCAAACTTCAAGCACGACTACCCCGTAAGGTAAATCGTACCAAATTTCAAGGATCATGATAATCCCCTTGGTGACCGTCATCACCCTAGTTGTATAACAGTTGGCCAGCCACAAAGGCCCATAACATACTTCCCATACCCATAACATTCATTTCCTACGGAATATTGGCAGATTCGTTCGTTTGTGACTTTCGTAAACATTCACTTCTTTTACTTCAAAACTTCAGTTAAAGCATTCGTACGTTTTATTAAAAATCATTCCTTCATTCATAAACACTTCATAAACTTCTTTTGGCAAAATATTTCGTAAACACTTCTTTCATAACCCTTCCTTCTAAAACATCGTTCATAAACATCATTTTATAAAACGTCACATACAACATTCATAAACATCGTTTCATAAAATAGTCACATCGTTACGTATGCACACCAGCCCAAAAACATTATTCAAAACATTTAAAAGAGGGCTTCTAGAACTCACCTGATAAGCTAATCTGGATTGTCCTAAACAAAGGTCCAACAACGTCACTTCCTATCTGAATTGATTAATTAAATACACATCAGACCTAATCCCGACTCTAACGGTTTAACCTTCTAGACATACTGACTTTACCTAAACAGCCTGATGCCTGCGTACTTAGCAAGTGCGCAGGGCCTTGCTCTTGCGTACTTAATAAGTGCGCAAACTTGCTTCATGCGTACTTGATAAGTATGCAGGACCTTCTTCATGCGTACTTGATAAGTACGCAGGATCCTCTTCATGCGTACTTGATAAGTACGCAGGATCCTCTTCATGCGTACTTGATAAGCACGCAGGATCTGCTTCACCGCAAAAACCCTAACTTTCGCATCCGGTTTGATCGCGTCAAGGTCCCGGACTTGTTTACATTCAAAACGTTTGCTTATCATTAAGGAACTCAAATCTATGTTTTTCTTCCATTTTCATCCGTAAAAACGTTACCATTTCATTCAAAACCCGAAAAACCCAAAAACGGACAAAAACTCAGATCTAGGTTGGATCGTTACCTGTTTCGAGCTTCTGATTCGGAGGTTCTTCTCACGAGCTATGGAGCAACACACTTCTTCAATCTCGGGTCGATCCGCCAACTTTCTCTCTCTACGGTTTCTCTCTCTAGAAGTTGCAAATGAGAGAAATAGGTGTTGACCTTGGCTATTTATAGGGGAGGCTCCCCTTCCAGCCCGTCGGCCCATCCGGCCCGACCCGACATGCCTCGTTCGTTTATTCCATTATAATAACTATCGTTTTATTTTTGGGATGTTACAAGTCTACCCCCTTACAATAGGTTTCGTCCCTGAAACCTATCATAAGTCAAATAGTTGAGGGTTCGACTCCCTCATTTCCGTATCCATTTCCCAAGTGGCTTCTGATCCCCTTCGATGCTTCCCTTGGACTTTAACCAATTGAATAATCTTATTACGCAAACGCTTCTCCTTTCTGTCTAAGATGGCCACGGGTTCTTCGATGTAGTTAAGGCTGTTGTCGACCTCGATGTCAGTAAGTGGTACGCGAGCTGATTCATCCGCCAAACACTTTCGCAAGTGTGATACATGGAAGGTAGGAAGAATCCCACATAACTCATCAGGCAACTCTAACCGATATCACCAACCCGTGCCATTATCCTGAATGGCCCAACAAACCTCGGACTTAACTTTCCTCTCTTCCTGAATCGTATGATTCCCTTCCAGGGTGACACTTTCAATATTACTCTGTCCCCAACATCAAACTTAATAGGCCTTCGTCGTTTATCCGCATAGGACTTCTGACGATCATGTGCGGCCTTCATTCGTGCTTTGATTTGATAAAACCTTCCCGACGTTTCTCTTACGACTTCAAGACTTCCTAATTCCTTCTGTCCAATCTCACCCTAACAAACCGGGGTCCTGCATCTTCTCCCATACAACATTTCGTAAGGCGGCATGCCTATCATCATGTGATGACTATTGTTGTAGGAGAATTTGGCTAACGGCAGATGACTGTCCCAACTGCCGCCAAAATCGATAATACAAGCACGAAGCATAACCTCCAATGTCTGAATGGTCCTTTCGGACTGACCATCCGTTTGCGGGTGGTATGCCGTGCTAACATTGAGTCTCGTGCCCATCGCCTTGTGAAATCTTTTCTAGAACCTCGATGTGAATCGTGTGTCCTAGTCAGATACGATCGTCAAAGGCATCCCATGCCGTGCTACTACTTCGTTAATAAACACTTCTGCTAACCTTTCCGACGAGAACGTCTCGCGAATAGGTAGGAAATGAGCACTCTTCCTTAAACGGTCCACAAATGGTATCATGACCTTTAGCTGTGCGAGGTAGCTTGGTTATTAAGTCCATTGTAATGTGTTCCCACTTCCATTCTGGTATATCAAGTGGTTGAATCTTTTCATACGGTTTCTGGTGTTCGGCCTTCACTTGCGAGCAAGTCAAGCACTTGCTTACGTACTTTGTCACTTCATGCTTCATTCCAGGCCACCAGTATTCCTTCCTTAGATCTTGGTACATTTTATTGGTACCAGGATGCCTCATCCAAGATTTTGGTTCTAAGCTCGCCACCCATAGGTATCCATACCCGTCCAAAACATGTCCTAACACCAAGGGTGCTATATTCCAACTTGTCCTGTTGGCCAACCATCCTTTCCTTCTTTATGTTTTCTTCTTTAAGTGCCTCATCTTGAGCCTTTTCAATTTCTCTCATCACATCCGATGTTACCACCAACTGGCAAGCTTTCACTCTAATAGGAGTAGGCACATCCTTTCGGCTTAGATTGCCAGCCACCACGTTTGCCTTTCCACGATGGTATATTATTTCACAGTCATAGTCTTTCAATAGTTCCAACCATCGCCTCTGCCTCATATTAAGTTCCTTTTGTTCGAAGAAGTACTTCAAACTTGTCACACCCCGGCCGGCGGCGGATTATACGTCGGGGCTGACGCGGTTGTTCATAAGCACATGATCATCTATTATTAAATGACAATATTTATTCATCAACTTAAAATCATCCGTTACATAGGAAATGGAAAACGAAACGTTCAAAACATAACATAATTTGAATTTAATCTTTACTAAAGCTAGGTCCAAAGTCCTAAGTGATCAAGTAGTGTCCTCAAACTGGTGCACCTGAAACATGTGAGTAAATGTCAACTACAAGTAGTTGGTGAGTAACATAGGTTTTGACACCAAACAAAAGTTAAGTAAAAAGTGTTTGTAATCCAATACTGTTCAAAGCGTAACTATGGCATAAATGTGAAAACATACAAGGTTCCAAGCGTACAATTCAATCCGTAGTAAATGGAAAACTGGTAAGTACAATCCCACTGATTGTGTTTTAGAAAAATAGTAATATGGTACACACAAAACCCGCCAAGGTTTGTGTTAACTGGAATCGGATTCCCCTATAAATGATCATGTTAGGTACTACCTTAGGCCTGGGTAGCAGGTTAATGAATGTACTAGCATGAACACATGTAATGGTCACCAAGTAGTTTAAGACATAAAGCACTTAGTAAATAGCATGAGAACATTGGTATTGAATTTGGTAAGCATGGTAAGTAAACATGTTCCACCCCGAGTATTTGTAAACAATAGTAAAAAAAAGGGGGCTATGAACTCACTTGATTTTGAAGCTAAGGATGGTATGAATTTGTATGGATGAATAGATTTCGTGAGGGTTTTCTCACAAACAACCTACACATATAATTGTACTCTAGAGTTTAAAGTATGATAAATAAGATAAGAAAATTCTAAGGTTTTAGGGTTTGATAGGGTTTGGGTTGAAGATGGACTTGCTTGGTTGTTTTGTAGGGAATATAAGTTCTTGACTTACTATAGAAATAATGGTAATAAAAATAGTTTGTAAAATTAATTTAGTTAATCATTTAGCAACTTAATTCATGAAATTATTCTAAAGATAATAACTGAATTCTTGAAATGTAGTAAATTTAAAATGATACATATGAATTTATAACTGAGTTCGTGAATCAAAGTTCGAAAACGGCTGGTGCGGGGGTTCGAACACCAGATCAAAAGGGGAAGAGTTTTACCTGGATTTGCACTAAGACCCCTGCAGTTTCAGCTTCTATTGTTTCATGTACAAACATGGTTTAAAGTGGGATTTAGAGTTTCAGAAATTACCAGACTAACCCCTGGACCTTTATAAAACCTAACAAAGATAAATTTATAAAAAAATTAAACTCTATTAAATGTTGGTATTATTTTTAAATATTTCAAACATGAAAGTATATTTTTTGTAAAATAAAATGGTATTAAAATTATTTACTTTGAAATTTAAAATATATATACTTTATAAATTCTAATTTTTTTTTATTTGTATAGAACTTATAATTTAGATCTTATAAGTTTGTATTTATATATATATATATATATATATATATATATATGTATAGATTTAGAAAATAATCTAGCATTTATATATATAAGTTTATTTAATAGAAAAGGAATAATCATTTATATAATTCCTTATATAAATGTTTATTATTTTTTTTTAATTTGAAATATAATTGCACTCAATATATGTATGTGTGTATACTCATGAAACGAAAAGGATAAATATGATAATCTATCATAAAATAAAGAATTTACAAGTGCCGAAAAAGTAGAAATAAAGACCGAAATTTCCTGGGGATTACAAAACTTTTGTGCTCAGAGTAAATGTTAAACTTCACACCGTAAAGGTAGTGCCTCCAGATTTTCAATGCGAATACGACAGCAGCAAGTTCCAAATCGTGAGTCGGATAACTGACTTCATGAACCTTCAGTTGTCGTGATGCATATGCGATCACTCTCCCGCGTTGCATCAACACGCACCCTAATAACTGACCCGAAGCGTCAGAGTATACCACCAAGTCTTCATTGCCCTCGGGAAGGGCCAAGACTGGAGCTTGGGTTAGATTCTCCTTTCCTTAAATGCCTCATCCTGGGTCGAACCCCATTCGTACGTTACCTCCTTCCGAGTCAACTTTGTCAATGGCGAAGCTATTTTCGAGAAATCCTGGATGAATCTCCGATAGTAGCCTGCCAATCCCAAGAAACTGCGGATTTCAGTTGGCGTCTTAGGAATATTCCATTCCCTTACCGTCACTATCTTTGCTGGGTCAACCATAATGCCGTTCAGGTTAATTACGTGACCTAGGAATTGGACTTCCCTAAGCCAGAACGCGCATTTGGAGAACTTAGCATACAACTTTTCTGTTTTTCAGAGCCTACAACACCTCCTTTAAGTGAGATGTGTGATCACCCTCATTCTTGGAGTAGATGAGGATATCATCGATGAAGAAGATTACCGATCGGTCCAGCATCGGTCGACACACCCTATTCATCAAATCCATGAACGTTGCGGGTGCGTTCGTCAATCCGAAAGACATTACGTGGAACTCGAAATGTCCATAACGCTTACGAAATGCAGTTTTCGGTATGTCTTCTTCCCTCACCTTCAACTGATGGTACCCGGACCGAAGGTCGATTTTTGAGAACCAACTTGGAACTTGCAATTGATCAAATAGGTCGTCGATCCTTGGTAAAGGGTACTTGTTCTTCATCGTACGTTTATTCAACTCGCGAAAATCAATACACATTCTCATCGAACCGTCTTTCTTCTTCACAAACAACACCGGAGCACCCCACGGCGAGATGCTCAGTTGGATAAATCCTTTCTCAAGTAACTCGTCTAGTTGTGCCATTAACTCTTTCATCTCCACCGGTGCTAGTCGATATGGAGCCTTAGCCACGGGCTGGGCATCTGGTACTAAGTCGGATCGAAATTCAATCTCTCTGTCGGGTGGTATCCCAAGCAAATCCTCTGTAAACACCTCCGGGTACTCGCGTACCACGGGTACATCGTCTAGTTCCTTCACTTCCTTACACTTGTCAATTACGTACACCAGGTAAGCCTCGCATCCGCGCCTCAAGTAATTTGTTGCCTTAATCATCGAGATGACGTTTGGCATTGGGGCGTCACGATCACCAAAAACCTTGACTTTGCTACCATCCGGAGCCTTGAGTCGGATTATCTTTGATTTACATATGATTTGTGCTTCATGGGCAGTTAACCAGTCCATACCTAACACGACATCAAACCCTCCCAAAACCATAACAAACAATCTGACAGGGAACCTATGACCTTCTATCTTTATCGTGGAGTTGTCAAATACAACGGTCACTCTCGCAGTTCTACCCTCAGCGGTTTCTATGCTAAAGGCCCTTTCTAGTTTACTAACAGTGTACTTTACCCTTTTACAAAAAGTCGCAGATATAAAACTTTTGCTGGCACCCGAATCGAATAACACAGATACAAAAGTGTTGTCAAGGATAAACGTACCTGACGCCACGTCGGGGTCCGCTCTGGCCTGTTCCTGCGTCAGCGCATAGGCGCGAGTCTTTGCTCGGGGTCTATCTTCTTTCATCTCCGGGCCTTTCCCTTTCCCGTCTTGACCCATCCTGGGCTTGGTGCATTCCCGGCTCATATGACCATTCTCCCCACAGTTGTTGCATTTGAAGCCTTGCGGGCATTCACGGGAGTAGTGTCCGGTTTTGCCGCATTTAAAGCACAGATTTGACCCTAGCCGACATTCACCCGCATGTCTTACCCCACATCTTCCACAGACTGCCGTCTCGCCTACCCTGGCATGTTTGTCTCGAGCCCCAAACAACTTCCCAGCCGATCGCTTAGCGGGGAAACTCGGCTTCTTTTTAGGCTCTTCAATGCCAACGACATTCAGTGTCAGATCATCAAATACCACGCCGCTCAGTTCTACTACCGAATCATAGGTAGTAGGGGCGTTTGCCTTAACATAGGTGCGGACCTGGTCCGATAGTCCTTGAATGTAGCATGCAATCTTTCTTTCCTCCGTCGTGACAAGATGTGGCACCAGACGTGCCAGTTCATTGAATCGGGTTATGTACTGCCGGTGCGTCATGCTCCCAACCTTCAAACCCATAAATTCCCTCTCTACCTTCTCAATATCGTTCCCTGGGCGGAAATTCTTGATCACCAAGGTTTTCAAATCAGCCCACATCATTGCATCCATAACCTCACTCCCTTTTGCTTGACGTACACCTTCCCACCAATGGGATGCTTCCTCTCTCAAGGAGTTAGCAGCAAATTTCACAACTTGATCCGTTCGACACTCGCTCAGGCGAATGGCAGCTTCCATACGGATTACCCAATCAAAAGTAGCTATCGCGTTCTTCTTCCCAGTCAGGACTGGCAGGTCACATGCCTTAAAGTACTTATAGTCGCAACCACGGTTAAGCGGTGCGTTGATTGCCTCAGTGTTTGGGGTATCAACCGCCGTGTTAGACCCACCCGTCTCATTAACCTTCTTTAATGCTTCTGCCAACAGTCCTGGCAAGGAAACCTTCATCAACTCAGTGAACTCTAGAGCTATGGCTGCTCACTTCTGATTCAAAAGTGAGAGGTTGTTCTTCAACCTGTGTCTGCTCGGTTCCATGCACACCCACCGCCGGTTCAGTGTGAACACTTCCCTCTTCACTATACTCTTGGCGTGCAGGGGTCCTGCCGCGCCCACCGTTACGACCACCGGTACGACCACCGATACGGCTCCCACCAACCCTTCCGCTCTTTCATCCCGCCATTTCGTTCTATAAGACATGGAATCCAATGTCATCATGATAGTTAACAAATAAAATTCAACAAGCACTGTAAGATGTTAATATACACTGGCCATCTGTAATTAACCATTACTCTACCTTTCGATTTCTATTTGACCACCTTTGTGATTCCATCAGAAAACAAGTCCTTACCTAACCCTTTCTAAGGCTTACTATATATGTAAATATATACTACCTTCATACCTGATGCTATGGCTCGAGTTACCCGTACTGGCATCCGCTTTCGGTCCCGTTCACAGTTTAAGTTCAGACACTGTGAGTGTCCGAATCTCTCAAACTATTGCTCTGATACCAACTTGTAAGGCCCCAAACCGGGGAGGCCTCACTTGTTGGATTTACTCATTCACAAACATTTCTTAACTTGAATATCACATAACATAGCGGAAAATACTTCATTAAAACATAACCATTACATTGTTTAACAAACGGAAGCGTAACATAGTCTATTACATAAACATAGCATATCTAATCATAACGGGATGTCAGTCTTCGTATCATCCGGGTAACTCATAAAGCCGCCCAGCATCACCTTCCATCATCATAACCTGCCTTAACCTGAATATGCATACTAAAAAGTCAGCTACGCTGGTGAGTTCTAGCTTTTCATAAAACGTTAGCTTCAAATATTTGCCAAAAACATATCTTTTAACTTCATTAATAAAATCGTACAAAAACATGCAATAACATAACATAGCACATAAACATAAGTCAACTAACATATCGAATCTGCGCCTTCTCGTAACCGTCAAATCCAAACGTCACATACTAGTGGAATAACCTAAAGATCACCACCACTAGGCCCATCAACACCGTACTGTCCTTCGAGTGAACAACTCCTAGGGCCTGATACTTAGGTTATTCAACACCAACTTCAAGCACGACATCACAAGGATGACACGTACCAAACTTCAAGCACTGCACCCCGTAAGGCGCAAGTACCAAACTTCAAGCACGACTACCCCGTAAGGTAAATCGTACCAAACTTCAAGGATCACGATAATCCCTTTGGTGACCGTCATCACCCCAGTTGTACAACAGTTGGCCAGCCACAAAGGCCCATAACATACTTCCCATACCCATAACCTTCATTCCCTACGGAATATTGGCAGATTCGTTCGTTTGTGACTTTCGTAAACATTCACTTCTTTTACTTCAAAACTTCAGTTAAAGCATTCGTACGTTTTATTAAAAATCATTCCTTCATTCATAAACACTTCATAAACTTCTTTTGGCAAAATATTTCATAAACACTTCTTTCATAGCCCTTCCTTCTAAAACATCGTTCATAAACATCATTTTATAAAACGTCACATACAACATTCATAAACATCGTTTTATAAAATAGTCACATCTTTACGTATGCACACCAGCCCAAAAACATTATTCAAAACATTTAAAAGAGGGCTTCTGGAACTCACCTGATAAGCTAATCTAGGTTGTCCTGAACAAAGGTCCAACAACGTCACTTTCGATCTGAATTGATTAGTTAAATACACATCAGACCTAATCCCGACTCTAACGGTTTAACCTTCTAGACATACTGACTTTACCTAAACAGCCTGATGCCTGCGCACTTAGCAAGTGCGCAGGGCCTTGCTTTTGCGTACTTAATAAGTGCGCAAACTTGCTTCATGCGTACTTGATAAGTACGCAGGACCTTCTTCATGCGTACTTGATAAGTACGCATGATCCTCTTCATGCATACTTGATAAGTACGCAGGATCCTCTTTATGCGTACTTGATAAGGACGCAGGATCCTCTTCATGCGTACTTGATAAGTACGCAGGATCTGCTTCACCGCAAAAACCCTAACTTTCGCATCCGGGTCTGATCGCGTCAAGGTCCCGGACTTGTTTACATTCAAAACGTTTGCTTATCATTAAGGAACTCAAATCTATGTTTTTCTTCATTTTCATCCGTAAAAACGTTACCATTTCATCCAAAACCCGAAAAACCCAAAAACGAACAAAAACTCAGATCAAGGTTGGATCGTTACCTGTTTCGAATTTCTGATTCGGAGGTTCTTCTCACGAGCTATGGAGCAACACACTTCTTCAATCTCGGGTCGATCTGCCAACTTTATCTCTCTACGGTTTTCTCTCTCTAGATGTTGGAAATGAGAGAAATAGGTGGTGACCTTGGCTATTTATAGGGGAGGCTCACCTTCCAGCCCGTCGGCCCATCCGGCCCGACCCGACATGCCTCGTTCGTTTATTCCGTTATTATAACTGTCGTTTTATTTTTGGAATGTTACACAATTGATCAAAAAGGTCGTTAATCCTAGGTAATGGGTACCTTTTCTTTACTGTCAACATGTTTAACTCCCGATAATCCATACACATTCTCATGCTTCCATCCTTCTTTTTTACCAAGAGGACGGGTGCACCCCAAGGCGAGACACTTGGGTGTATGAAACCTTTATCAAGTAACTCCTGTAATTGCTCCATTAACTTTTTCATTTCCGGAGGTGCCAACCTATAAGGTGCTTTGGCTACCGGCTTAGTACCCGGTATCAAGTCAATCCCAAACTCTACTTCCCTCTCTGGTTGCACCCCCGGTAACTCATCTAGAAACACATCTTCAAACTGATTCACAACCGGAACATCGCGAATATCTTTCATTTTCTCAATCACATACGCAACACAAGCCATGTACGCCTTGCACCTACGCGCCATGTACTTTGTTGCCTTCACATAAGAACACAATCTTACCTTACCTTTATTTTCACCTTCTATGTAAATGGACCCACCCGACGGGGAATCGAGTTGTATCACCTTAGGTCCACATAGAATATTCGCCTTGTTCTTTAACAACCAATCCATCCTCACAATAACATCAAAATCCCCTATGGACATAGGAATCAAATCAACAAGGAACGTTTCACCCCCCGCACTTAACTTACAATTCCTATAAATGTCAAATACTAGGAAACTCTTGTCATTTGCCGCCTCGATTTCAAAGGGTTCATCTAGCTTGCTACTTAGAAACGAATAATGCTTAACAAAATTCAAAGACACAAACGAACGACTAGCCCTCGAATAAAAAAGAACTAGTGCAGGTAAAGAGTTAATCTTGAATGTACCTGACACCATCTCCGGGTTTGTCTTTGCCTCTTCCGCCGAAATGTGGAAAGCTCTACCCTTTGGCCTTTGCATTTCAACCTTCTTTTCATTTGCACCTTGCTTTAGCTCGGGACAATCCGCCTTATTGTGCCCGGGCTTGTAACAATTGTAGCATATACGGATTTGGCTTGGACATTGATTAGCCATATACCCCAGCTTCCCACATTTATAACAATTCGACGTTCCTTTCTTACATTCCCCAAAATGTTCTTTTACACAAACCTTGCATCCACGAGGAGTGAACTTGCTAAAAGGCTTCTTACTAGGGCTCCCGCCCTTTATCTTCTTCACAACTTGATCCACAATCTCCCTTTTCCTCTTTTCCCCTCTAGCTTCTTGCCTCCTCAACTCCACTTCCCTTTCCCGACAACTGTTTATCAAATCTACAAGTGTGGTAAAAGAGGATGGAGATATGCTATCTCTGAACTCCACTGTTAGCATAGCATAAAACCTGTCAATCTTTGCCTTCTCAGTCGACACCACGTCCGGACAGAACTTGCGCGATCAAAGAAGGTCCATGCCAACTCATCAATCGTCTCAGTTGTTTGCCTCAAGAGGAGAAACTCCTCAGTCATCTTGTCAACTGCGGCTTGTGGGCAGTGGTATTTCAGAAAAGCCGCCTTAAACTCCTCCCAAGTCATGGAGGTCACACCCAAATCACCCCTCTCCTTTCGGAGATTCAATAACCATTCATTTGCCCTTCCCGTCAATAGAGGCACACTAAACATCACCTTGTCTTCGGGTTTACACTTTGTCGTTTCAAAGTTGGATTCTATGTCCACCACCCACCTGTGGCTAAGGATCGGGTCCACTTGCCCGTTACATTCCTTTGGCTTGATTACCATGAACTCCTTAAGAGTACAACCTTGCGGTTATTTCTCTTTCTCTTTTGATACTTCCTCGAGAGTAAGCTTAATAGCCCCTCTCATTTTTTCCATCAACAAAGATGTGTCTTGCTCAAATACCTTGGCCACTTCTTCCTTTATCATTTCTTGGATTCTTAGATCCAACAGTTCCCTATTCGCATCGTATACCATCTCTTAGCTGAGAATTAGAACAAAAACACCTTAACCTCCTTACACTTTCAATACCTAAAGTATCTATCACACTTACACTCTTATGTATTAAGTATATATATAGCTACCTATATTCATACATACATATATAATCACCTAATCCTTGCAAATGTTCACTGTCATATGGTTATCATAAAGACCCTTGCACATCTCGTCTTATTAATCATATTGGCCAGACATGTTTAATAATACGTTATGCCGAAGTGCAATTATCATATTCATATAACAATTCACAAAACAAGTTTCGGCACATATAACACTTTGTCATTCAATCATACATATACATATACACCATATATATATATATATATATATATATCCACTTTATCAAATCATTACTAACCTTTCATTTCCGCAAGCTCCGAGTCTTAGTCAAGTCCTTCATAGATTCTTGTATCATTTCTCCCATATCAAGAGCATCCGGTTTGAGTTTGGTGCCTCGCACACCAAAGCCCTCAAACCTCGCTCTGATACCAAGTTGTAACACACTACTTTTAAAACACCGGTTATAATAAACGTTTAAACGCGCGAAAGCATTTCCCAAGAATTTTTTTTTACTTTTCGCGTACCGCGAAAGAATAGTCCCACTCCCTTCGCGTACCACGAGGGAGCCTCAGAAAAAAAAACTACCCGGAATCCAGGTCCCTCGCGTACCGCGAGAACCCCCTTTTTTACAGAATGTTTTGAAGACCTGCAGGATTCCATACTTAACAATTTTTCCAACTTTTTCATTTCAACCAAACACCAAAACCTCTCAAACACTTGGGTTTTGACCAAAAACACTTCAACAACATGTAAATATATCAAAACATAATTTGTGTATCAAATTTACATTCATTTAAGGGGGTTTCTAATTACCACCAAAATACATATACGCATACGATAATCCCACCAAAAGCATTGGACTTGACTTGACTACATCGGAGCTTTTCCTACATAACCACATAAACATAACACTATTAGTAATGAAGATAAAACATAAAAAACAATTAAATTCTACTTGTTTCACCTATTCACCCATTTGACCCGTTTCCACCTAATTTGTCATTAGGCCATATATCACTTGCATATTCAACTACAAGTTTCACCCTTTTTGTTTCATATTCATGCTATGTACATTTCCGTTTCCATTATGACACATAGGCCATAACTTCATCACCACATTTCCATTATGATTCTTAGATCATAACTTCATATTCACATATCCATTATGGTTTTTAGACCATAACTCCATATCCACATTTCCATTATAGTATAAAAAAACTATAATTACATTTCATTCACTTATTCATTCACTTTCATACACATTCATAACACATAACACATTATGCCATTTAACACATTATGCATACAACATTACATACAACACCATTTATCATCAATAACTAAATAAGTGCTAAAGCACTTACCGTGTGAATTTGAAGGTCCCGATTCCACTTCACGTTTTGCAATTTGATTACCTAAATATATTCATCTAGTTTAGTAATCCATCATACACCAAAATTACATTTAATTGGATTCACAACCCAATTTCCTATTTCCAACCCAAACTGACCAGTTTGAGTTATACTCATATCCAAACACCCTCTTTCACCCCAAACTCAACTACTTGAGTTTCAATATCCTTACCTTAACACTAATTTTTCATTCAATAATTATTATTAGGTTAATTTGGAGTTTGTTCAAGTGTCTAACATCATATAAACACTTAATCATCATTAATCTGTCGTCTTATCATTATAATCGAAAAACCCCCAATTTTTCCCATATAAACCCTAACTTCTCATAATCAAAATCAAAGGGTTCTAGAATGTTAATCACCAATGTTTACCTTTAGTTTAGCTAGATTATCATCAATCTAACACCAATTTACCACATGCATTCAATTTTTTGGATTTTACCTAAAACCCACCAAGAACACATCAATGGTGGAATCAAAAGGATGATTAACACTTACTTGATGTTAGGAAGGTGTTGTGTGAGCCAAAACCTTCATGAATTCAAGCTCAAAAGCACGATTTAGCTCCAACTCCTCTTTTCTCCTTTTTTCTCTCTTGCAAACATCGACCAACACACATACAAATGGCCCAATTTTGACTTCACCAAGTCAAATATGACAGATTTGCCATATTTACAAGTTTAGCACCTCATCTTCCATTTCATCCACTTTCATTCTATAATTAGTTAAAAACTAATATAACCCCATTACTAACTCGAAACCCACTTGTTTTCACTTATTTCTAAAATATTATTTTCACCATAATATTTATTAGAATATTTATTTATTTATAACGAAACCCGAATTTTCGTTCATTACAAAGTTAAATAAGGCTATCTATGGCCTCAAGCAGGCACCTCGGGCATGGTTTCAAAGGTTGAGCACCTTCCTATTAGCAAATGGGTTTGTTTGTAGCAAAGCCGACACCTCTCTATTTGTCTTTCACAGGAACTCCACAATAATGTATCTACTTGTCTATGTGGATGATCTCATCCTTACGGGAAACCATACTCACATTCTTTTCGCCTTCATTACTCACCTTCACAACGACTTTGCCATCAAAGATTTGGGAGAACTCAACTACTTTCTTAGGCTTGAAGTTTCCTACACCCCACATGGACTGTTATTAAATCAATCTAAATATTCTACTGGTATACTAACACGTGCAAAGATGTTGGATGCAAAACCTGCACCAACACCTTTAAGCACAAATGTCTCGTTCGTTTCTGCAGGTGACCCTTATCCAGATCCCACACATTATCGCTCTCTTGTGGGTGCTCTCCAGTATCTGACGATCACCAGACCGGACATCTCCTATGCCGTAAATCAAGTCAGCCAATTCCTCCATGCTCTAACAACCTTACATTATCAGGAAGTCAAGCGGATTCTTCGGTATCTTAAAGGCACCCTTGCTTATGGTCTTCACTTTCGTCGTCCATCAAACACCACTCTACTTGGGTATTCTGATGCTGACTGGGCACGGTGCTTAGAAACACGTCGCTCCACGTATGGATACTCTATTTTTTTAGGCGGCAACCACATCTCTTGGAGTTCAAAGAAACAACCCACCATTGCTCGATCAAGTTGCGAATCAGAATATCGGGCCATGGCTAACACGGCTGCTGAAATAGTTTGGGTTACTCACCTTCTACTAGAGCTGCATGCATTACCTCCAGATCGGCCAATAATCCTTTGTGACAATCGTAGTGCCCTATTTCTCATGCAAAACCCGGTGTCCCACAAACGTGCAAAACATATTGATCTCGATTACCATTTCATCCGAGAGCTTGTAACTTCAGGGAAGTTAATCACCAAGTTCATTCAGACCAAGCTTCAGGTGGTAGACATCTTTACCAAAAGCTTACCTCGTCCTCAATTTGAATTCTTTTGGCAACAACTTTGCCTTGGTCCACCACCTTCTCGCTTGAGGGGGGATATTAGATAATCATTAGTGTAATCACCTTATAATTATTACCTTGTAAACATTAATTTCATTGTGGTACCTAAATGTAAATTATTTGTGTATAAATACATCTCTCCTCTCATTGAGGAGATATCTCTTCCATTTATAACAATCCCTATAGCCTTTTTAGCTCTTTGGTCGTTTTTTGTGCATGTCAAGGGAGTCTTTTGTAACTAAATATTACAAGAAATTGAATGTTGGACTAAGGTAATGTAAGAGAATTGGTTTAAACAAGAGACGTGGCTGAAAATGCATTGAATTAGGTTGGTTAACCGAGTTAGACAAAAACTAAAAAAAAAAGAGAGATAAAAAAATAAACAAAAAATTAACAAGAACGGGCTCACCATGAGCAGAAGCATCTGATAAACGAGACCGTGTTGATTATTGTGGAAAATCTAATCAGGAATTTTGTGTTAGTCACGTATAATATTTATAATACAGTATACGAAAAGACTATTTATAATATACCTTTATACTATACACAATACGATAAAATCACCGTAGGTTTATGACTATTATCTAACAAATTTTACTATATATTAAATTGTAATAAGAAATTAGCTTGAAAACTAATATGCTCGTATTACGTTTTATGTAGATATTGGCGAAGAAGCTCATAGGAATACCGCACTAAGAAAGGAAAGTTGAAAAACTACTTAACATATGTTGTTAAAAAATAAATACGTAAGTTTGTTGAATATATTAATTTGTTAACTACCCAGTGAAAATGTGTCCGTAATCATTATATATTAATTTGTTAACGACCTAGTGAAACTGTGTACGTAATCATATATAGCCCACCAGCATTAACTTCTACCTTTTACTAAAACCGGTTCAAACCGGCCGGTAATACCGGTTGAACCGGATCTCGGTCACTAGCCCGGTAAGTTTGAGCCCGGTAAATTGGATGAACGGTTGGTAACTACAACCGCCGGTATTACCGGTAATACCGGCGGGTTAGACCGTTATACTGATTTTAGGCCCAAGTAAAATTTTAGGTTTAAACCAAAAAATTAAGTTTTAGTATGAACCGGTTTCTCAAACACAAGTTTACTTGTTATATATGTTATTTATCTTACGTAATTTTAGTATATTATGATTATTGGTAACTAAAATTTGTTATTTAGTTTTGTAGGAAACAAAAATAGTTATGCTCTTGTTGATTAGGTTGGTGATAATAGTGAATTTCATATTTTAAAAGATCGTGAACTTGATGTATTAAACACTCCAATGGCATAAAGCAATTGTACACTTTTATTTTAAAAAACTTTGTTAGAAAATAGAGTGTTTTTGGGTTATTTTTTTTATTATAGATTATTTTTATTATAAAATCATGTATTTTTAAATTATTTTTTAAGTTGAAGTTGTATTTTTATTGAATTATAGAGTTAACTAGTCAACCTAATTGAACCGTCCGTTACAACCGGTTGAACCATTTCTGAGCACAATCCGATACGGTTTAAAAATAACTTTTTAAAACATTGCCTTTCAGAGTCCATACACAAGTTGAAATGATCTTGTATGCCGTTTGTTTGGTTGTTTCACTTGATCTGTATATAAAAGAAACTTTCAATATGCGTTGCTTGAAAGGTGTAAAAGTAACTAAGAAATAGTATTTTAATAGTATGCATTAGATGTGAACCCTTAATATATAGACAAGCGACCTAGAAACCTCAGAGATACATATCCTGACCCGGTGGACTAAACAGAACAAAATCATAATAATAAACTAGTAATAAGTATACTTAACACCCTTCCTCAAGTTGGGGGATGGATGCTAATCATGACTAACTTGTTACGAATAAAATTTAGAAACATTAACGGGAATATCATACTTGAACTTAGACATGAACAGGGGTAGGGTGTCATGTTGTTTACGGTTTATGTTGTACGTAGAACCTTAGGTCTAATATCATGTTAAAGTAACTGGGAAATAATATTTTATATATATACACGATGCGGTTCAAATTATAATCAATATTTATGTAAAAATCACGATAACCACTCTAAAACATAGTGTTACGTATATGTAACAATTATCATTTTGTTAGTGTTACATATGTAACACTATGTGAATGTAACAATATGTGTCACGTATATATAGCATTATGTGATACGTATATGTAAGATTCCCCATTTTCGTATTTATGTTCAAGATATATGTTCAAAGAGTATTTAACAACTAAAAGAAAAAATAATTTATAAATTATATGATTGTTTGAGAGTGGTTATCAAATAAAAAAACTGGTTATCATTTGAACATTTCCCTATATTATATATATATATAAATATACATACATATATATATATATATGTAGGGGAAGTTTCTAATAAAAAGTGGTTTTTCGCTAATAAATCCTAAGAATTGGCTCAAACGAACTCCGATCGAGCTCATTACAGCGGCGTTGGAACTGTCTTATCGAACCCTAACCCGCCCCCAAAAACCTAAACCCCCTCCACCCGCACCCCAAAAACCTAAACCCTCCCTCCAACCCCACCCCGAAAAGCCTAAAACCACCGCCTCCACCACCCCCCCCCCCCCAAAAAAAACCTAAAAACCTAAACCCACCCCCAAAAACCTAAACCCCCTCACCCCCATCAAAAAAAAAACCTAAACCCTAAAATCTAAACTCTAAAAGCTAAACCCTAAAGCTAAAACCATAAAATTAAACGCTAAAATCTAAACCCTAAAAGCTAAACCCTAAAAATTAAGATTGTAGAGTTCGACGAGACGGTTCTAACGCCGCTGGAATGAGCTCAATCGGAGTTCGTTTGATATCATTTTTTAAGGTTTTTGTTATTTACTAGGCTTATTAGCGAAATATCAGTTTTTATTTGAACCTCCCCCTATATATATATATATATATATATATATATATATATATATATATATTATACATATATAGAGATAGATGGAGGTTCATTGGGAACCATAAAAAAATAGGTAACCAGGAAACCATGTGTTTCATATGTGAAAAACTTATTTTCACATTTAAAAAACTCATTTTTACGTAATTTTATTTGGAGTTTTTTAATAAAAACAAATGAAGGAGCCGTCTAAACAAAAAAAAGTTTGTTTCTACAAAAAATATTTTTTTAACTTCTTTTTATTTTTAAATTTTTTATTAGAACGGTTTATAAATGTGTTTATATGCAAAAGCTTGGGAGAAAATTACGTAAATGAAGTTAATTACATAAATGAAGTTTCCATGAAAATGAGTTTTTTATAAGTTTTTCACATATGAAACACATGTTTTCTCGGTTCTCTATTTTTTTGTAGTTCCCCAAACTCTACGTAGAATTTTTGACCATTGATCAAGATAATCAAGGGTTAAGATAAAATACAATGTCCATTTAGTGTGATTTTTTTAGAACCGCTGTTAAAAATGGAAGGCTCTTTTTAGGCTTTTTAAATTCGTCGTAAAGCATGTGTTTTGTTTATTGGAGCGGTTTTATACATAACTACTCAAAAAAATGTATCCCAAATCGCCACAAAAAAAGAATTGTGTACTAGTGAGATGGTTTAAGAGAAAATCACTTAGTTATGCGAAACAAGAGAAAACCAATAACATAATTTATAAAACATTTTTTTCTTTTAATTGTCAAAAGGGTATTTAAATATCTATTACGTATATGTGTTTAAATACGAGAATGAGGAGCACTACATATACGTAACACTATGTTGAATGAGAAGTTGTCATAAAGGTATTTAAGTATATATTACGCACGTTGATAATTACATGACCTTTGTTTATAATTACACAATATATTTTATATATACGCATGATTATAATTACGCATGTTATACTCATAAGACATCAACATTTTTTTTACAAAATATTTTATTTTAATAAATAGGAATACTATACTTAAATTAAAGATAATAAAATACTAAACAAACATAAGTAATTTAATTTCTTTGATCATTGGTTTATATTTTTAAAATGTTGTACTTTTAAGTTTTAACACAGAAATAACTATGTTTATGTACATAAACAACTTTTAAATTTATATTTTCATATGTTTTTAATTTTTTAACTTTTACCTACACATGTGTAGGTTGTGTGGATGGAGTTAAACCTACACAAGACCTACACATGTGTAGGTTATATAAATAAACAATATTTCTTAATATTTTTTTTTAGAAATTCAAAAGAGAAAAATAAAAAAAATTGTGTTTTTGTCATTTTCTTTTATTTTAAAATTTTTTAATATTGAAAAAATGAATTATTTATTGTGTTCTGCATGTTCCCGCAATATTTTTTAATATTGAAAAAATCAATTATTTATATGTTCAAGTTTCATTTAATTATAGGATCTATCCATGTGCAAGTCATGTAAAGTTTATATCATCTACACATAACCTGTGCATTTGTAGGTAAATTTTAAAAGTTAAAAAACTATATAAACAAATTAGTTTAATGTTTTTTATGGAGATAACATACACATTGTTAAAAAATATTAACCATTATTAAAAAAATAAACAATTTACGTTTGTTCCCGGTGTTCTCGCAATAATTTAGTGTTTTGAAATGAATTCTCTATATATTTATATATATGAAAAATGAATATGATACAGTTAGACGTGTAAGCTTAGATGCGAAACTAATCAATATTACGTTGTTTTGATAAAACAATCTCGCGGTTTCATTAAAATCACATCCTTAATTATTACATCGTCTAAAATTGATGAGATTTCATAAAATTGCAATTCCAGAATCCCATGCTGGGCAATCCAATTACAGCCCCGGTTCATGAGGAAGTCGCACTCCAAAAGGACGATTTTTTGTATCCATGTGATGCTAACACAGAAGTTAAATCATTTTTCTATTCAATGCCTACTCCTAAATAATTAATTCACCAGTTTTATCGAATCTTTGATATAATGTCGCCAGGCTTCACGAAAAAAAAATGTCAAGTAGTGATGCATAATTCTTTGAAGCTTGCCAATGCTTAAAGTCTATTTTTGTATGGAAATATGAGCATCCACGTAAGTGATATATATGTGGAGATGTGAGATGACACATGACTTCAATGTGGGTCTATAAAAGGTATCCCAACTAGTGTTGAACAAAGGAGCTTCATATTACTGTTACTGAAAGATTCACCAAGTAATTAAATGTTGAGAAAAGGTGCATGGACTGCCGAAGAGGATACGCTTCTCAAGAAATGTATCGACAAATTTGGCTAAGGCAAATGGCACCTTGTTCCTCTTAGAGCAGGTTCAACATACACGTGATCAAAATGTTTCTCATAATTTTTTGTGTATAAATTTGTGAAAAATAAAAGGTAACTTTTTTTTAATGAATTACAGGCTTAAACCGATGCAGAAAGAGTTGTAGGCTACGATGGTTGAATTACTTAAGACCGGATATAAAAAGAGGAGATTTTGACGAAGACGAAATTGACCTCATACGTAGGCTTCACAAGCTTCTAGGCAACAGGTGAGTAAAATAAAAATTTAAACCTATAAAATATATTTAAGTTAATTTTCGTAAATGGATTTTAATTTTAGATGGTCTTTGATTGCGGGGAGAATACCAGGAAGAACTGCCAATGATGTGAAAAACTTTTGGAATACACATGTTAGACCCCGTCACAAACAACAAAAGGAAGAACTTAAAGATGGTGAACCGTCGGAACATACCATGGTCACAGTTATTAAACCTCAACCACGTATTACAACATTATCAAATGATGGTATCGACAACGCCTCCAAGATTTCCCCAGGGTTAGTCTCATCTCCCATTGTATCTAACGGCAAGATTAACGCGTATTTGGACGTGTTATTTGATGACCAGGAGAAGGAACTTGATGAAATTGGGTGGTCGTTCGGTGAGGATGTTATGGAGCAAGAAGATGGCCAAAACTGTTTGTTTGATTTCCCCATAGAGGAAGTTGACATGTGGGACCTTCTTGATTCAAACCAAATATGATTCTTGTCACTAGTCTTTTTAATAAATAGATTATAATTTATATAAATAAAGGTAGCTGTCTATCAGATTTCACATGACACGTTTGAAGTACTTGAAGGGTGCATTACAAAATATACATGTTGGATTGTTTCAGATGCAACCGTTCCAAAAGTCTGTATCAGATATTGTTTACTGTTTAATAATGGTGTGACAATAACAAGTAATGTAAATCAATATTAGCTGTCATGTTATAATTAATAACCACAACATGATTATGTTTGAATATAAAATTAATGGAAAATAATCAAAATAAACATTTATTTTTAACCTGTCACACTTAACAAAATAAACATTAACTTTTTATTAAAAAAAACATATATTTTTCTGTCAAACATATATACAAGAGTTCGGAAACGTTGGCCACATGAACAACCTATGAACGTTACATAAATAAACATTTTAAAAGCCACCTACCATTGGCGGAACGTCGTGGTTGTACGACGAGTTTCTAAAGGAACACCGGTCGGCAAGCAAGTTTCACGTGGAAAGTCGGCGGCCTGCCTGTGGTACTCTATCGAATTTTAAAAAAATTAAACTGTTTTTTAAAGAAATTAATTTGTTAAAGAAATTAATTTGTTAAAAAAATCATGTTTTGCAAGTATTTAATTTTTTTAAAGACAATAACTAATTTGATAAAACATTATTTTTTATATATATACTATATTATAATACATATTGTAATAACATAATGGTCATTTTACCACATTTTTAAGAGTTTTAAAAGTTTTATAACTTTAAAAACACAATATACAAGTCTTTAAAACACAAAATCTCATTTCCCCTCCTTTGAAACCCACTACTTCTCACATTTGGAAATCCCGGTCATTTGAATTGAAAACCCTAGCTCAATCTCCCTCTCTCAATCCGTCTCCTACAGCCCATCTCCCTCTCCCATTTCGTCACCTACAGCCCTCTGCACTCTAAGAAGACTGGTTCGGTGGTGGTTTTGAATTCCCTCCAATCTGTTCAAACACATTTTGTCTCATTTCTTCTCTCTACGCTTATGGCTTGGCTCATTTCTTCTCTACGCTTCTGGTTCTTCCAGTGCTTTTTGCTTGCCTTGATGATGGTGGTTGTCGCCGCTAGACAGTTTGGCCTTGAACGAACAACGCCGTCGGGTTATCGTTTTTGCGAAACCCTAGGTGGTGGTTGTGTGACCGGTTGTTCATTTGTATGTTACGGTAGCTAGGGTTTTAGTTTCTCCACCTTTACGAACAACGCCGTCGACTTACTCTCTACTCCGCCTTAATCCGGCTCTTTCGGCGATCTTTAATTGACGTGATGTCAGAGTTGTTTGATCAGACGAATGCGATATCGATGTTGGGTGTCGTCGCTAGCCAGTTGTGACCCTGAACAAACGTTCCAGTGTATCTGTTTACCCCTTAAATACATGCGAATTTGGTCGTTGTAAGATACACGAAAATCCTAACAGACTTTCACGTATTCGTTCTTGAATCTTTGATTTTTATGCGATTGAATTCTGTGTACAGCATGGAAATAATTCAATCTGAAACTGAACCTTTCCGTGAATATCAGAGAATTCAGGCAATCACAACTACAAGAACCCAAAATTCCTACAAAATTTAATTCCCGTCGATGGCCTTATAACTTAATGGTATTCATGATTACCTCTATAAAAATGGTGTGAATTTAAATCCTTCAAATAGAGGTTTGGTGATATTTAAGAGTAAAAAAAATACCTTTACTTCCCAATAATTGAATGTATAGTAAAATTGCTGGCAGATTAACTTGATTGCCTCATTAATCAATATCAAATATACATTGATTACTGATTGATTAATGTGATTGTCGTTAGTTTTTATGCACATACACATCATAAATAAATTTAATTTTTGAAAATTAATAATTTTAAACTGGATACGAATTAAATACAAGAAAAAGGCTTTGAATTTTGGAAAAATTATGGTAAAGAGTTTAATTGTTTTCTGATTAGAATGTCAGTGAGCAATACAGATTTGAATGAACTTCACTATGAATTAAATAATAATAAAATCTTTCAATTTTTGATAAAGTTATGAAGAATAGTTGAAGACTTGAAGGGTTATTTTTTGCCAGAAAATGTCATGAAATTGTGAAATGAGAATATAGTTTATGGATATTAAAAGGAACTACCCGAAAGAATGGAGCTTTAAAGATTTGAAATCTGATAAGTATTACATTGCTAATAATATTTATTGATGGGTTTATGTGAGCAACTGTCATGAAATTGTCCTTCCCATATCCAGATAAAGAAAAATGGTTGACAAATTAATAACTATTTCTTAAGAATATTCAAATTTCAAAATTCGTATTAAGGGTACTAGGGGTCGTATTTCGGGTAGGATCCTCGGTTATATCGGATACCACGGGTACCCGTGACGGTTAGGCTATTCGGGTACATATACCCGTGATCGACAATAAAAAATGTTTGGAAATGAGCCGTTGGTGAACGGCTATAGAGCCGTTAGAAATAAAAAAAAAGTTAATTAATTAATTTAAACCTATAAATACATAAACTTCTATTTATATTTTTACACCAAAAACCATACTCTTTCTACTATATATATTTCTACACAAAAAAAATACACTTTCCTTACTCCTCATGGATTCCAAAAAATCAAAGGCCAGTAATCGTAAAAAAAGGTCAAAATCGAGAGGCGATTCTAACGAAGATTAACCAAGACAACAAACAATACAACAACCGTTTTAATACCAATATTATTCATACTTTTAAATGATGTATGATTGAAAGTGGAGTTTCGAGTTTGAAGTAAGATTGTTTTAGATCCTTTATTACACCAGGTAAGTGAGTAGAAGTGCGAATATATAAACTATCTTCTAGATTATTAAACCATGTATCTTAAAAGATAAGATCTTAAAGTTAGAAAATTAAATCAAAACTTTTGATATCAATAAAAAAAATGTTTTTCCCCCATACGGGCCACTATAATCATTGCCATTCCATATTTCGGAAACGTGTCCCGTTATTTACTGATCTCTTCGATCCTGGCTTCCCCACCACCGTCATAATCAGAACCAATCGCTTCCCAAAGACCGGTGTCCTTTAGCTACTTAGTCGAGACAAATAATTAATGGATAGGGTCTTATACGCACATGTGTAATACAATGGAAAGAAAGACCTTTTCATAAATATTATCAATATACTTAAAACTAAGTGTCGGCCAACTTTTCTTAATATAACTTCAGCCCTCAACTTTTACTAAATATTAAAAGTGACCCTTTAATTTTATAGAATGTCACTTTTACTCCCTTAAGTTTTTAAAGTTTCAAGTTTATCCCTATAACATATATAATTTGATTTTTTTTAACTTTTTAGTTTGTTTGTTTAATTTATTCTTGAAGTCGTGGTAAAAAATTTATTAAACGGGGTCGTATTCGGAATATAGTATTTTTTTTATGTAGTGTGAGTTATATCGACTGCTGGTACCGGGAAGAATGATACAGACACCGACTGAAAAACATCGGTACCGTTATATAACTATCTTTAGTCTATGTTTCGGTCTCCACAACCGAGTCGCTTTAGCTTCATATGTTTCTTTTATATATTTAACCACGTTTTTTATTGTGTTTAACCACGTTAATGTCACCGCCTTAACCATTTAAGGTTCGTCTCCTGCCGCAGGGCGAGGGGCAAAATTTATTTAAACACGACTCTTTTTATGATTAGCCACATTAATGTCACCATCTTAACCGTTTAAGATCCGTTTCTCGCCGTGAAGCGCGGGACAACATTTCTAGTTATTTTTTAATAATGATATATGAAACAATTATAAACTAGATGAATTCAAAAATATAGTCATGCATGCATCAGAATCCAAAATATGTGTCAAAATATAGTCATTCTAGAATGCTAATTTAAAAAAGATGTTTGCCACATTTGGGAAGTTTCATGTATAATGAAAAGCTGTTGTGACGGCATGAACAAAGTTCAACACATAACACAAAATCAATCCCCACACTTAAACTATACATTGCGATCAATATAGCAAAAGAAGTATTAAAATGGAAATGTATAAATGTGAAAGAGAGAATGAGTAACTCCCTTGGACAAGATTTCAACGAGGCGTGAGTGCGAACCAATATAGCCGATTCACCCTCCTGGTGACGTGTACACCTAATTCCTGACATTCAACAAGCTCTTAACATGAACCGACCTCATAATCAAGCAAATAAACGAAAAAACACACCAAATAAAACAAACTCTCAGTTTGCCTTCCAGAAGCGCTTAGTTTATTAACGAGTTCATACCTAGACTCGGCCCCACATTCAATTCATATTAGGGCGAAGGATGGTAGTTTTCGCGAACGGGTCGTGTATACTTCCTTAGACCAAACCTGATACAACTCATGTAACGAAGGAGTCATCATCTCGATATGGTGTTGTAGTCTTGGGTGCTTGATGGACTATCGTTGCGCGTTCAAAGCTGTGTCGTTTGTATAGTCTTACGCCCTCTCCCACAGTGTGTTTGATTCATGTGATGAATCATCATTATGCTTGATCATGGTCCGACTATCTTTGAATGAAAGTGGCGGGTCGAGTATCACCTCTATAGGTGTCTCATTAGTGACACTTAAAACTCAACTTCTTGGTGCAGTTCTTCCTTGATTCCCGTTGTTGTCTTTCTGAATATCAATGCTTCCAATTCATTATGATCGCAACCGGGTCAAACTATTCTCCTTTTGCTTCCGTGAGTGGTATACCTAACATCTCAAACCCTAAACTCGTCCTCCTAAGATAGAACAGTATGGCTCACGATTTCCCCTTCAGTTACCGGTCTTGCAAACATACAATAGTTGACAAACAAAATAGTGCAAATCAAGCAAAGGTTAAAGGCATCCTAGGATTGACAAAAAAGTTATGTCGACAGACGAATCCCATCCCGCCTAAAATTCTAGGAATTATTTTATAGTTAGAATAGATTTGTGGACCATATCGACTTATCAAGACATGTATAGTTTGAAGGGGTGATTATGTTATGTAGAAGGTTTCTCCATGGAAGGGCATTGTCAAATTCGGGAAAGGAGGAAAATTAAGCCCTAGGAACATAGGACCTTATAAGATCATTTCAATGGGTGCAATGGTGGCGTATAAATTGGAATTACCCGAAACACTGAAAGGGATTCACGATACCTTTCATGTGTCGAACATGTGAATATATTTACCAGATCCAACTCAAGCTATTTCATTGTAGGACATACACGCAAATGACGAGCTTTACTTTACTAAACCAGTAAGCATTTGGATTCACAAGAGTGAAAGTTGAGGAAAAAGGTTATCTCGATGGTAGTAATTCAATGGCATGGTTGGAAAGGACCTGAAAGGACTTAGGAGTTAGATGTTGACATGAAAGACAAATATCCTCACCTGTTTGAGTAACGCTTCAATTTCGAGGATGAAATTTCCTTTTAGGTGGAGAGAATTGCTAAGTTCTAGTTGAGCATAACCGATCTAAGGAGTGGCATGACCGTGTTGGTAAAACACCTCAAACGAGTACATCTCATAGTTGGCACAAAACATAACAAACATAGTTCTTAAACCGGAAATCAGAATCTATTACAGCGAAATTCTTTAAATTAAAACATTCAATAAACGATAGTGTAAATCATTGTCTATAACTTGAACTATCAGGATTGGAAATGTCAGTGTTCAACGCAGCACCCCATGTCCATGCTATCAAGCCCTCACGGCTTCACTACTTTACCTTTGCTTTGCCTTTACTACCTGTCATGCATACTAAAAGTTAGTTAATGCTGGTGAGTTATATCTTTACTTTAAACTGTAAAACATTCTTTTAGGTAGCTTAGTTTTATAAAAATAAAATAACTTTTACTTTCACTTTCTTTGAAAACACTTTAACTTTACTTTAAAACTTTAAAACATTACAATTTCAAAACTGTTACGTTCTGTCTGTTATTAATACTTTAGTTTTGAAGAAACCCGTTAGGGTGTCCTCCTATACTCTGTATGTCTATTGTTTCAATTGTACAGGACAAGTAACTTTATCGTACTTTAACTATCACATATGGATCATAGTCCGAGGACCAGATGTAAGGCCCCAAACCCGGGAGGCCTCACTTATTGGATTTACTCATTCACACACAGTTCTTAAACTTGAATATCAAATAACGCAGCGGAAAATACTTCAATAAAACATAACCATTACATTGTTCATTATAACATAGTCTATTACATAAACATAACATAATCTAATCATAACGGGATGCCAGTCTTCATGTCATCCGGGTAACTCATCAAGCCGCCCAGCATCACCTTCCATCATCGTAACCTGCCTTAACCTGAATGTGCATACTAAAAAGTTAGCTACGCTGGTGAGTTCTAGTTTTAACATAAAACTTTGACTTCAAAAAATTTACCAAAAAACATAACTTCACACTTCATTTAATAAAAAGCGTACGTAAAATAATGCAATAACAAAACATAACACTTCATAAACATAAGTCAACGAACATATCGAATCTGCGCCTTCTCGTAACCGTCAAATCCAAACGTCACATACTGGCTGAATAACCTAAAGATCACCACCACTAGGCCCATCAATCACCGTACTGTCCTTCGGGTGAAGAACTCCTAGGGCCCGATACTTTGGTTATTCAACACTACTTCAAGCAAGGCATCACAAGGATGACACGTACCAAACTTCAAGCACTGCGCCCCGTAGGGCACAAGTACCAAACTTCAAGCACGACTACCCCGTAAGGTAAATCGTACCAAACTTCAAGGATCACGATAATCCCCTTGGCGACCGTCATCGTCCCAGTTGTACAACAGTTGGCCAGCCACAGAGGCCCCTAAAAGGTAAATGCCCATAACATACTTCCCATACCCTTAACCTTCATTCCCTAAGGAATATTGACAGATTCGTCCGTTTGTGACTTTCGTAAACCTTCGCTTCTTTTACTTCAAAACTTCAGTTAAAGCATTCGTACGTTTTATTAAAAACATTCATTCATTCATAAACACTTCATAAACTTCTTTTAGCAAAATATTTCATAAACACTTCCTTCATAACCTTTCCTTCCAAAACATCGTTCATAAACATCATTTTATAAAACGTCACATACAACATTCATAAACATCGTTTTATAAAATAGTCACATCATTACGTATGCACACCAGCCCAAAAACATTATTAAAACATTTAAAAAAGGGCTTCTAGAACTCACCTGATAAGCTAATTTGGGTTGTCCTAAACAAGGTCCAACAACGTCACTTCCGATCTGAATTGATTAGTTAAATACACATCACATCAATACCGACTCTAACGGTTTAACCCTTCTAAACTTACTAACTTTACTTAACCAGCCTAATGCCTGCTCACTTATCAAGTGCGCAGGGACTTTTTCTTGCATACTTAATAAGTGCGCAGACTTTGCTTCATGCGTACTTGATAAATACGCAGTACCATCTTCATGCGTACTTGATAAGTACGCATGACTCTCTTCATGCGTACTTGATAAGTACACAGGATCCTCTTCTTGCGTACTTGGTAAGTACGCAGGATCACCTTCATGCGTACTTGATAACTACGCACGAACTGTTTCTTCGCAAAAACCCTAACTTTCGCCTTCGGGTCTGATCACGTCAAGATCCCGAACTTGTTTACTACAAAACGTTTGCTTTCCATTAAGGAACTCAAATCTATGTTTATCTTTCAATTTTATCCATGAAAACGTTACCTTTTCACCCAAAACCCGAAAAACCCAAAGACGAACAACAACTCAGATTTAGGTCAAATCGTTACCTGAATTAAGTTTCTGATCCGGGGGTTCTTCTCACGAGCTCTGGAGCAACACATTTCTCAAATCTCGAGTCGATCCGCCAACTTTCTCTCTCTACGGTTTCTCTCTCTAGAAGTTGCAAATGAGAGAAATAGGTGGTGACCTTGGCTATTTATAGGGGAGGCTCCCCTTCCAGCCCGCCGGCCCGACTCGACATGCCTTGTTCGTTTATTCCGTTATTATGACTGTCGTTTTATTTTTGGGATGTTACAAGTCTACCCACCTTACAATAGGTTTCGTCCCCGAAATCTATCATAAGTCAAATAGTTGAGGGTACGACTCCCTCATTTTCGTATTCGTTTCCCAAGTGGCTTCTGATCCCCTTCGATGCTTCCATTGGACTTTAACCAATTGAATAATCTTATTACGCAAACGTTTCTCCTTTCTGTCTAAGATGGCCACGGGTTCTTCGATGTAGTTAAGGCTGTTGTTGACCTCGATGTCAGTAAGTGGTACGTGAGCTGATTCATCCGCCAAACACTTTCGCAAGTGTGATACATGGAAGGTAGGATGAATCCCACTTAACTCATCAGGCAACTCTAACCGATAAGCGACTTCACCAACCCGTGCCATTATCCTGAATGGTCCGACAAACCTCGGACTTAAATTTCCTCTCTTCCTGAATCGTATGATTCCCTTCCAGGGTGACACTTTCAACATTACTCTGTCCCTAACATCAAACTTAATAGGCCTTCGTCGTTTATCCGCATAGGACTTCTGACGATCTTGTGCGGCCTTCATTCGTGCTTTGATTTGATCAAACCTTTTCGATGTTTCTCTTACGACTTCAAGACTTCCTAATTCCTTCTGTCCAATCTCACCCCAACAAACCGGGGTCCTACATCTTCTCCCACACAACATTTCGTAAGGCGGCATGCCTATCGTCGTGTGATAACTATTGTTGTAGGAGAATTTGGCTAACGGCACATGACTGTCCGAACTGCCGCCAAAATCGATAATACAAGCGCGAAGCATATCCTCCAAGGTCTGAATGGTCCTTTCGGACTGACCATCCGTTTGTGGGTGGTATGTCGTGCTGATATTAAGCCTCGTGCCCATCACCTCGTGAAATCTTTTCCAGAACCTCGATGTGAATCGTGTGTCCCGGTCAGATACGATCGTCAAAGACATCCCATGTCGTGCTACTACTTCGTTAATAAACACTTCTGCTAACCTTTCCGACGAGAACGTCTCACGAATAGGTAGGAAATGAGCACTCTTCGTTAAACGGTCCACAATTACCAAAATGGTATCATGGCCTTTAGCTGTGCGAGGTAGCTTGGTTATGAAGTCCATGGTAATGTGTTCCCACTTCCACTCCGGTATATCAAGTGGTTAAATCGTTCCATACGGTTTCTGGTGTTCGGCCTTTACTTGCGAGCAAGTCAAACACTTGCTTACGTACTTTGTCACTTCATATTTCATTCCAGGCCACAAGTATTCCTTCCTTAGGTCTTGGTACATTTTATTGGTACCATGATGGATAGAGTACCGAGACTTATGAGCCTCATCCAAGATTTTGGTTCTAAGCTCGCCACCCATAGGTATCCATACCCGTCCAAAACATGTCCTAACACCAAGGGTGTTATATTCCATCTTGTCCTGTTGGCCAACCATCCTTTCCTTCTTTATGTTTTTCTTCTTTAAGTGCCTCATCTTGAGCCTTTTTAATTTCTCTCATCACATCCGATGTTACCATCAACTGGCAAGCTTTCACTCTAATAGGAGTAGGCACATCCTTTCGGCTTAGAGCGTCAGCCACCACGTTTGCCTTT
Source organism: Smallanthus sonchifolius (assembly GCA_023525975.1). Classification (NCBI taxonomy): domain Eukaryota; kingdom Viridiplantae; phylum Streptophyta; class Magnoliopsida; order Asterales; family Asteraceae; genus Smallanthus; species Smallanthus sonchifolius. Next base: position 25,671,596 of record CM042023.1, read on the forward strand.
CTAGGATGGTATATTATTTCACAGTCATAGTCTTTCAACAGTTCCAACCATCGCCTCTGCCTCATATTCAGTTCCTTTTGTTCGAAGAAGTACTTCAAACTTTTGTGGTCGGAGTAAATAGTAAATTTCACCCCGTAAAGGTAGTGCCTCCAGATTTTTAATGCGAATACGACAGCAGCAAGTTCCAAATCGTGAGTCGGATAATTAGCTTCGTGAATCTTCAACTACCGTGACGCATACGCTATCACTCTCCCGCGTTGCATCAACACGCATCCCAATCCCTGACCCGAAGCGTCAGAGTATACCACTAAGTCTTCATTGCCCTCGGGAAGGGCCAAGACTGGAGCTTGGGTTAGTTTCTCCTTCAATTCCTTAAACGCCTCATCCTGGGTCGAACCCCATTCGTACTTTACCTCCTTCCGAGTTAACTTTGTCATTGGCGAAGCAATTTTTGAGAAAATCTGGATGAATCTCTGATAGTAGCCTGCCAATCCCAAGAAACTGCGAATTTCATTTGGCTTCTTTGGAATATTCCATTCCCTTACCGTCACTATCTTTGCTAGGTCAACCATAATGTCGTTCGGGTTAATGACGTGACCTAGGAATTGGACTTCCCTAAGCCAGAACGCGCATTTGGAGAACTTAGCATACAACTTTTCCCTCTTCAGAGCTTCCAATACTTCCTTCAAGTGACACGCGTGATCACCCTCATTTTTGGAGTAGATGAGGATATCATCGATGAACACGATTACCGATCGATCTAGCATTGGTCGACAAACTCGATTCATCAAATCCATGAACACTGCGGGGGCGTTCGACAATCCGAAAGACATTACGCGAAACTCAAAATGTCCATAACGCGTGCGAAATGCTGTTTTCGGTATGTCTTCTTCCCTCACCTTCAACTGATGGTACCCGGACCGAAGGTCGATTTTTGAGAACCAGCTTGCGTCTTGCAATTGATCGAACAGGTCGTCGATCCTTGGTAAAGGGTACTTGTTCTTCACCGTACGTTTATTCAACTCGCGATAATCAATACACATTCTCATCGAACCGTCTTTCTTCTTCACAAACAACACCGGAGCACCCCACGGCGAGATGCTCGGTTGGATAAATCCTTTCTCAAGTAACTCGTCTAGTTGTGCCATTAACTCTTTCATCTCCACTGGTGCTAGTCGATATGGAGCCATAGCCACATGCTGGGCATCTGGTACTAAGTCGATTCGAAATTCGATCTCTCTGTCGGGTGGTATCCCAGGCAAATCCTCTGGAAACACCTCCGGGTACTCGCGTACCACGGGTACATCGTCTAGTTCCTTCACTTCCTTACACTCGTCAATTACGTACACCAAATAAGCCTCGCATCTGTGCCTCAAGTAATCTGCTGCCTTAATCATCGAGATGATGTTTGGCATCGGGGCGTCACGATCTCCATAAACCTCGACTTTGCTACCATCCGGAGCCTTGAGTCGGATTATCTTTCGTTTACATATAATTTGTGCTTCATTGGCAGTTAGCCAATCCATTCCTAATACGACATCGAACCCACCCAAAATCATGAAAAACAACCTGACGCGAAATCTATGGCCTTCTATTTTTACCGTGGAATTGTCAACTACATCAGTCACCCTCGCAGTTCTACCCCCAGCGGTTTCTACGCTAAAAGCCCTTTCTAGCTTACTGACAGTGTACTTCACTCGTTTACAGAAAGTCACAGATATAAAACTCTTACTGACACCCGAATCGAATAACACTGATACAAAACTGTTGTCAATGATAAACGTACCTGACACCACGTCGGGGTCCGCTCTGGCCTGTTCCTGCGTCAGCGCATAGGCGCGAGTCTTTGCTCGGGGTCTCTCTTCTGTCTTCTCGGGGCCTTTCCCTTTCCCGGCTTGACCCATCCTAGGCTTGGTGCATTCCCGGCTCATATGACCACTCTCCCCGCAGTTGTAGCATTTGAAGCCTTGCGGGCATTCACAAGAGTAGTGTCCGGTTTTGCCACATTTAAAGCACAGATTTGACCCTAGCCGACATTCACCCGCATGTCTTACCCCATATCTTCCACAGACTGCCGTCTCTCCTACCCTAGCCTGTTTGTCCCGTGCCCCAAACAACTTCCCACCCGATCGTTTAGCGGGAAAACTCAGCTTCTTCTTTGGCCCTTCAATGGCAACGACATTCAGCGCCAGATCATCAAATACTACGCCGCTCAGTTCTACTACCGAATCATAGGTAGTAGGGGCGTTTGCCTTAACATAGGTGCGGACCTGGTCCGGCAGTCCTTGAATGTAGCACGCAATCTTTCTTTCCTCAGTCGTGACAAGATGTGGCACCAGACGTGCCAGTTCATTGAATCAGGTTGTGTACTGCCGGTGCGTCATGCTCCCGGCCTTCAAACCCATAAATTCCCTCTCTACCTTCTCAATCTCGTTCCTTGGGCAGAAATTCTTGATCACCAAAGTTTTCAAGTCAGCCCACATCATCGCATCTATAACCTCGCTCCCTTTTGCTTGACGTACACCTTCCCAGCAATGAGATGCTTCCTCTCTCAAGGAGTTAGCAGCAAATTTTACAACTTGATCCGTTCGACATTCGATCAGACGAATGGTAGCTTCCATACGGATCACCCAATCAAACGTAGCCACCGCATCTTTCTTTCCAGTGAGGACTGGTGGGTCACATGCTTTAAAAGACTTGTAGTCGCATCCGCGTGCAGGCGGCGCGTTGTCAGTCTCGTTGTTCTGGGCACCAGTTGCCACGCTAGACCCACCTTCCCCATTAACCTTCTTTAATGCTTCACCTAACAGACCTAGCAGATAAGTCTTCATCAACTCGGTGAACTCTCGAGCTATAGCTGCTCTCACTTCTGGTTCAAAAGTGAAAGGTTGTTCTTCAACCAGTGTCTGCTCAGTTCCATGCACACTAACCGCCGGTTCAATGTGAACACTTCCTTCTTCACTATACTCTTGGCGCGAAGGGGAACTGCCACGCCCACCATTTCTACCGCCGGTACGACCACCAGTACGGCCCCCACCACGTCTTCCGTTTCCTCTCCTTGCCATTTCGTTCTATAAGACAAGGAATCCAATGTCATCACGCTAGTTAACAAATAAAATTCAACAAACACTGTAAGATGTTAATATACACTGGCCATCTGTAATTAACCATTACATTACCTTTCGATTTTTATTTGACCACCTTTGTGATTCCATCAGAACACAAGTCCTTACCTAACCCTTTCTAAGGCATACTATATATGTAAATATATATACTACCTTCATACCTGATGCTGTGGCTCGAGTTACCCGTATTGGCATCCGCTTTCGGTCCCATTCACAGTTTAAGTTCAGACATCGGGAGTGTCCGAATCTCTCAAACTATTGCTCTGATACCAACTTGTAAGGCCTCAAACCCGGGAGGCCTCACTTGTTGGATTTACTCATTCACACACAATTCTTAAACTTGAATATCAAATAACGCAGCGAAAAATAATTCATTAAAACATAACCATTACATTATTCATTATAACATAGTCTATTACATAAACATAACATAATCTAATCATAACGGGATGCCAGTCTTCATGTCATCCGGGTAACTCATCAAGCCGCCCAGCATCACCTACCATCATCGTAACCTGCCTTAACCTGAATGTACATACTAAAAAGTCAGCTACGCTGGTGAGTTCTAGTTTTAACATAAAACTTTTACTTCAAAAAATTTGCCAAAAACATAACTTCACACTTCATTTAATAAAAAGCGTATGTTAAATAATGCAATAACAAAACATAACACTTCATAAACATAAGTCAACGAACATATCGAATCTGCGCCTTCTCGTAACCGTCAAATCCAAACGTCACATACTGGCTGAATAACCTAAAGATCACCACCACTAGGCCCATCAATCACCGTACTGTCCTTCGGGTGAAGAATTCCTAGGGCCAGATACTTAGGTTATTCAACACTACTTCAACCACGGCATCACAAGGATGACACATACCAAACTTCAAGCACTGCGCCCCGTAGGGCACAAGTACCAAACTTCAAGCACGACTACCGCGTAAGGTAAATCGTACCAAACTTCAAGGATCACGATAATCCCCTTGGCGACCGTCATCGTCCCAGTTGTACAACAGTTGGCCAGCCACAGAGGCCCCTAAAAGGTAAAGGCCCATAACATACTTCTCATACCCTTAACCTTCATTCCCTAAGGAATATTGGAAGATTCGTTCGTTTGTGACTTTCGTAAACCTTCACTTCTTTTACTTCAAAACATCAGTTAAAGCATTCGTACGTTTTATTAAAAACATTCATTCATTCATAAACACTTCCTAAACTTCTTTTGGCAAAATATTTCATAAACACTTCCTTCATAACCTTTCCTTCCAAAACATCGTTCATAAACATCATTTTATAAAACGTCACATACAACATTCATAAACATCGTTTTATAAAATAGTCACATCGTTACATATGCACACCAGCCCATAAACATTATTAAAACATTTAAAAGAGGGCTTCTAGAAATCATCTGATAAGCTAATTTGGGTTGTCCTAAACAAGGTCCAACAACGTCACTTCCGATCTGAATTGATTAGTTAAATACACATCAGACCAATACCGACTCTAATGGTTTAACCCTTCTAAACATACTAACTTTACTTAACCAGCTTGATGCCTACGCACTTAGCAAGTGCGCAGGGACTTGTTCTTGCGTACTTAATAAGTGCGCAGACTTTGCTTCATGCGTACTTGATAAATACGCAGTACCTTCTTCGTGCGTACTTGATAAGTACGCATGACCCTCTTCATGCGTACTTGATAAGTAAGCAGGATCCTCTTCTTGCATACTTGGTAAGCACGCATGATCATCTTCATGCGTACTTGATAAGTATGCACGAACTGCTTCTTCGCAAAAACCCTAACTTTCGCCTTCGGGTCTGATCACGTCAAGATCCCGAACTTGTTTACTTCAAAACGTTTGCTTTCCATTAAGGAACTCAAATCTACGTTTATCTTTCAATTTTATCCGTGAAAACGTTATCTTTTCACCCAAAACCCGAAAAACCTAAAAGCGAACAAAAACTCAGATTTAGGCCAAATCGTTACCTGAATCAAGTTTCTGATCCGGAGGTTCTTCTCACCAGCTCTGGAGCAACACACTTCTCAAATATCGGGTCAATCTGCCAACTTTCTCTCTCTACGGTTTCTTTCTCTAGAAGTTGCAAATGAGATAAATGGGTGGTGACCTTGGCTATTTATAGGGGAGGCTCCCCTTCCAGCCCGCCGGCCCATCCGGCCCGACCCGACATGCCTCATTCGTTTATTCCGTTATTATGACTGTCGTTTTATTTTTGGGATGTTACACCTGATCCCTTTCTCGCTTACACGTCAGGGTAAGACTTTTACTTTAGCGCTGCCCACTCCTCAGGGTGGGACTTTCTTTCTCGCTTGCACGTCAATGCAAGGCTCCTTTAGCATTGCCCACACCTCAGGGTAGGACTTTCTCACTTACACTGAAGTGTAAGACTCCTTTAGCATTGCTTACACCGAAGTATACGACTACTTTAGCATTGCTACCAAAGTGTAAGACTCCGTTAGCATTGCTCACACCGAAGTGTAAGACTTCTACTTTAGCATGCATGTAGGACTTTCTACTATGCAACTACTATGTAATGCAATTACATTATTACACAAAATAGAATATAATCACATAACTTTCAAATAGACAAAAAACACACGTTAACACATAAGCATCTAACATGGTATCTGTCACTGTCACTGTCACTGTTGAGTTGTACCGAAGTACAACTCCTTTATCGTTCTTTACTTTAACTCATTGTTATCTTTCAAAAACTTGTTTAAACGATAATACTATACTCTTTAACTCTTTATCTTTCATTTTATAAAAATATATAATTCTTATAAAACATTCTTTAACTTTGAAAACTATCTCTTTAACAGTATGCATGCCAGCCCAAAACCATTTAGGAAAAAGGGCAATAAGAACTCACCTGACTTCTACCGTGTCTATCTAACTTAGCACTGAAACTTCAAGCTAGGTGGGATGCTAATATATCTGTTTCAAGAGTCACGAATGAAACAAGGTTATAACCTACATATCTCATCCGAAAACTCCTATGTCCAAATTCTTTTTGGTCGAAATCTATTTTGACCAAAAACTCTAGTGTTAGAACTATTTTATATTAATAGCTTTTTCATTCGAAAACTTTTGTTCGGGAACTGTTTTGCTCGAAAACATCTGTCCGGAATCCTTTTCTGTCCAAAATACTTTTCGTCCGAAATGTTCCGTACGATATACTTTTCGACCGAATAGTTCTGTCCGAAATCTATGGTGTTCCGAAATACTTTTCGGACGTATCCGAGTTTCCGAACCATTCATGGAGATTTCGGACGATTCATCTGTTCATGATCCAATATTCCGTTTTTAATCCAAGTTTCAATCTTTTTACGTCCAAAACTTATATCTAGCTTCCATGATGCTAGATACATACTTTTTAAGCTAATCTTCTTAAGTTCAAAACTTTCAATACAGAAATCGGATCTGAGGTCGAGTTGTTACCTGTTAACATTTGATTCTTTCTTCTCCAGTTCTCCGGGATGTTCCAGCAATGATCGGGAGCAACACGAAGGCCTCGAGTGTGGATTCTTGAAGTTTTCTCTCTCTACTCTCTCTCTCCCTAGGTTGAGGGTGAAGGTGAGAAGTGAGGAAAGGTGGAGAGGGTGGCTAGGGTTTTACCCCTTCCTCCTCTTTGCGCTACCTATACCCGGCTTAAGGCCCAACTCGATCAAACCAGTTCTTCTTTCATTCTTTCTTTATTTCTTTTCCCGTAACCGTCGTTTATTCTTTATTGTGAATTTCGGGATGTTACAGTCGGTCTCTCGATCAACATATTGCCCAGTATCAGAGTTGTTACCGAGCAAAATGGTCGGCACGACCGTGCCTGTGTATGGCACGGTCGTGCATCATGCACACAGATAAATTTGTACACGTGTTTTAACAAGAAGCCATCTAATGCTCTCATTTGATTATCCTACACTTAGAAGAATCCTTTCATCTATCTCTCTCTATCTATCTATCTATCTCTATGTGTTTCCACGCTCCTTTGAGACCCCGAAAAATGGACAGATTTCTTTTCTTAGGTGCTCGTTCCAAGTTCGAAGTACCAATTATACAAATAATAATCCACTTTTTTTACATGTTTTGATCCAGAGTATACTTCTATTCACTAATTAAGTAAATAACTATTGAAAATGAAGTAATCCTTTAATATTACGCATTGGACCCAGAAATGATATATTGGAAGAATCTCTCTCTCATAAATCCTTGAAAGATTGGATCTCTCTCCTCCCTCCCTCCCTCTCTCTACTTGCATGCATAAATCCTTGAAAGATTGGAGTTCAAATGTTTTTCCAAAGGTTTAGGCTGGGCTCAAACGTCATAATTTATTTATGGCAAGGATTTAAAAACCTAAAACTCCATGATTCTCATGAATTCATAGTGTATTGATAGAACTTTGGCATTGAATGGTACTTTGTCTAAGGATTGAAGCTAGGAAGGGTTATATCCGTTATATATATTGATCCCATTCTAGTTTGGTGAGCGTTCCTAACCAAAACCTAAGTTGAGTCTCGATTAAGATGGGTTCAAGTTATTAAATTTGAAGTTTTTGTAAGAAAAATGGTTTCAAATTAACAAGATGAAGGACATGAAAGATGATCAAGAGAACTGGATCGTCAGTAAAATTAAATTTTATATTTGTTTTAAATAGTACGATATGTATCAAAAAAGTTTTGCTATAAATATTTATGGATAATAAATTTTTTAGACCATCGTTCTCCTTAATATTTTAACATGATTGCCACTTTTTTCACCCTAAACTTGATTAGATTTATTTACTTTAAGAATTAGCTCGCGAGGTTAACGAATTAACTAAACTGCATTTTCTAGTAATTAAAATAACTGATTCCTTGTAACCAAAACTCATCACCCATATGCACACCTATATATTTTAGTGTAAGGGTAACTTTATTCCAAAATACTATAAAAATTCAACATTTTACCTACCTTTATGTTTCGAGTATTCATTTAGCATTGAGCATATCTCAAGCCAACCCAAGAAACCCGACAAAAAACCCTAACTGACCCCGAGCACAACCTCATACAACCCTTAATGGTTCGGTCCTGGATTTTGAAGTTTATACATAATCGGTTTCAGGTCGGTTCAGTAAACCATAGGAACACTGAAAAATCTGAAATTTATAAAGAAAAAAAAAGAAACATGATATTATTAGGGTATGTGTTATGCATACACCGTAGGTATGCACCACCAATGTGGATGGTGCGGTGAGTTGCGGCAACACCGCCCCGCATTCAATTCGTCGTTATTTTGATACAATGTAGTAAAGAGTCGTCGATGTTTACCATGGTCTCGCCGCACAAAACTAGCCATTGGGCTAGTCGTTGCTAACGGTTAAAACATAAAAAAAATTATTTTTAAAATTGTTTTTAACCGTTATAAATACCATTCTACACTTCCAATTTTTTACACATCTTTTCTACACATCTCATATCCCTCTCTAAAAAAATGAATGCAAACACCTTAAACAATCCGTTCAACGCAGGTAATCCGTGTATACCATACTTTGATCTCTTCATCTTTCAACGTAATCCCCAACTCGTATTTCCTCCTAACCCGCATCTAGGATTTACCGGGTGGTCCCGACGTAACTTGTAACCTTTCCAACCCAATCCCCAACCCGATCAACCCGAAACCCAACCGATTAAGAGCTCCAAAAGGAGCATCACTAGTCGAAGTATTGGTCTTGCACCGGCTCAACCATGGACTATTGAAGCGGAAATGACGTTGGTATGTGCTTGGATTGATGTTTCAGAGGACCCCATCACTAGTAATATTTTGTTTCTTGATATATTTTTTTGTAAATTTTTTTTGTAATATTTTACTTATGTAATATATGCCTAAAATTGGTCCTGCACCGGCTTAACAATGCCTATCTCGACGACATGTCGTCGAGACAGGTCGTTGAATCTGCCTAAAATTGTTGTAGTGATATTTTTAGGTAACTTGCAAACATATAGCCATTTTTGGAGGACCGTTACAGAAAAAATTTACTTAGCAATTAAACGTGAAGAATATCGGTCCAACCATCAAGTTAATTCGAAGCGATCGTCTATGAGACGAAAGTTGATGAAGTTTAGTGGTATCTACAACAATCTCTTCAATCAAGGGAAAGTGGCCAAAATATTCTGGAATTTTTAAGGTGGCTACTACCCAATATCGTGCGCATGATAATGGCCAAACATTCAACCAAATAAATGCATGTGATATTGTAAGACGTTCTCCTAAGTGGAAGCTTGTAACGAACCAAAATACGGGTTTCGTTATAAATAAATAAATATTCTAATAAATATTATGGTGAAAATAATATTTTATAAATAAGTTGAAACAAGTTGAAAGAAGTGGGTTTCAAGTTAGTAATGGGGTAATATTAGTTTTTAACTAATTTTGGAATGAAAATCGGTGAAATGGAAGTTGAGGGACTGAAAGTGTAAAATGACAAATATGCCATATTTGACTAAAAGAAGTCAAAATTCAGATTTTCCTCATTTGTGTGTGGGTTGATGCTCTCAAGAGAAAAAGGGAGAAAAAGGTGTTGAAGTCAAAATCGTGCAATTAAAGCTTAGATTGTGAAGGTGTTGGCTCGCACATCATCTTTCTAACATCAAGTAAGTGTTAATCATCCTTTTGATTTCACCATTGATGTGTTAGTTGGTGGGTTTTGTAGAAATCCGAAATTTATGTTGCATGTTGATAATTAGTGTTAGATTGTTGATAATCTAGCTAAATTAAAGGTAAAGAATGGTGATTAACATCCTAGAACCCCTTGATTTTGATTATGAGAAGTTAGGGTTCTTATGGAGAAAATTGGGGGGTTTTGGATTATGATGATAAGATGATAAATTAATGATGATTAAGTGTTTATATGATGTTAGACACTTGAGCAAACACCAAATTAACCTAATGATAAAAATTGAATGAAAAATTAGTGTTAAGGTAAGGATAATGAAACTCAAGTAGGTGAGTTTGAGGTGAAAGAATGTTCGGATATTAGTATAACTCAAACGAGTCAGTTTGGGTTGGAATTGGTAAATTGGGTTGTGAACCAAATTATAATGTGATTTTGATGTATGTTAGATTACTAAACTAGATGTATATGTTTAGGTAATCAAATTACAAAACTTGAAGGTGGTGCGGGATCTTCTAACCCGAAAGGTAAGTGCTTTTGCACTTACTTAGTAATTGATGATAAATGGTGTTATATGCAATGTTGTATGCATAATGTGTTAAGTTGCATAATGTTTTATGTGGTATAAATGTGTATAGAGATGTACAAATAAGTGAATGAATGTAGTTATAGTATTAATACTATAATGGATATGTGGATATGGAGTTATGGTCTAACTACTATAATTGATATGTGGATGTGGAGTTATGGTCTAAGTACCATAATGGATATGTGGATATGAAGTTATGCTCTAAGTATCATAACGGAAATGAGGTTATGGCCTATGTGCCATAATGGAAATGGAAATGTGTTAATTATGATTGATAAATGAAAAGAATGAAACTTGTAGGTGAAATGCAAGTGATATGTAGCCTAATGACAAATTGGGTGGAAACGGGTCAAATGGGTGAATGGATGAAAACAAGTAGTATTTACTTGTTTGAAATGTTTTATTTTCATTACTAATGGTTGTTACATGTGGTGTTATGTAGGAAAAGCTCCGGAATAGTCAAGGTCAAGTGTATGGCGAATGTTGGATTCTCGTATGCACTTTTTGGTGATTTTGGGTGTAATTAGAATTCCATATAATGGATGTAAATGGATAATTGAAATTGTAGTTTTTGATGCAAAAGTACGTTATTTTGAATGTTGGAACCCGTATTTAAGTATTGGGAAAATTTTATGGCAAATTGGGTTAAAGATGAAAATTATAAAAATGTTGAGAATGGAAGGTGCTGTCAGGGAACATGGTTGTGTTCATCTGAACACAGCCATGACAGCAACCTTGTTTCTTTTCTAGAGCTGAATATGGACACGGTTGTATTCATCTAAACACAGTTGTGTTCAGGTTTCAGGGGAACATGGTAGTGTTCATCTGAACACTACCATGACATAAATTTTGTAAAAAAAATGTCTTCGGATAAATGCTTTCGCGTGTGTAAAATGGTTATTGTAGCTGGTGTTTAAATTAAGGGTGTTACAACTTGGTATCAGAGCAATGGTTTGAGGGATTTGGTGCGGGTGGCACCAAACTCAAACCGGATGCTCTTGATATGGGGGAAATGATATGAGAATCCATGAAGGACTTGACTAAGACTCAGAGCTTACGGAAATGAAAGGTTAGTAATGATTTGATAAAGTGGATATATATATAAATATATAGTGTATAGGTATATGTATGAATGAATGAATGACTGCCGAAACTTGTTTTGTGATTTGTTATATGAATATGATAATTACTATTTGGGCATAACATATTATTAAACATGTCTGGCCAATATGTTTAATAAAACGAGATGTGCAAGGGTCTTTATGATAACCATTTGACAATGAACATTTGCAAAGATTAGGTGAGGTGATTATATATGTATGTATGTATATAGGTAGATATATATATATATATACTTAATACATATAAGAGTGTAAGTGTGATGGATACCTAAGGTATTGAAAGGGTAAGGATGTTAAGGTGTTTTTGTTCTAATTCTAAGTTAAGAGATGACAGAAGAAACGAGCAATGAACCGTTAGATTCAAGAATCCAAGAAATGATTAAGGAAGTGGCCAAGACCTTTGATCAAGCCACATCTTTGCTTATGAAAGAAATGAGAGGGGTTGTTAAGCTCACTCTTGAGGAGGTTATGAAAGAAAAGGAAAGGGAACCAAAGGGTTATACCCTAAAAGAATTTATGGTGATTAAGCCCAAAGAATATGATGGGCAAGTGGACCTGATCCTTAGCCACAAGTGGGTGGTGGATATGGAATCTAACTTTGAGACGACTAAGTGTAAGCCCGAGGATAGGGTTATTTTAGTGTGCCTCTTCTGACGGGAAGGGCAAAGGAGTGGTTGTTGAATCTTCGAAAGGAGAGGGGTGAATTAGGGGTGACCTCCATGACTTGGGAGGAATTCAAGACGACCTTTTTGAAATATCATTACCCTCAGGGCATAGTGGACGGGATGACTGAGGAGTTCTTCCTCATGAGGCAAAAGAATGAGTCAATAGATGAATTGGCTGGGGCTTTCTTTGATTGCGCCAAGTTCTATCTGGACGTGGTGTCGACTGAGAAGGAGAAGATTGACAGGTTTTATGCTATGCTGACGGTGGAGTTTAGAGATAGCATATCTCCATCCTCTTTTACCACACTTGTAGATTTGATAAACAGGTGTCGGGAGATTGTTGATCAAATGGTGAAAAAGATAAAGGGCGGGAGCCCTAGTAAGAAGCCTTTTAGCAAGTTCTCTCCTCGAGGGTGCAAAGTTTGTGGTAAAGAACATTTCGGGGAATGTAGGAAGGGGACTTTGAATTGTTATAAATGTGGAAAGTCGGGGCACATGGCTAGTTAATGTACAAGCCAAATTCATTTGTGCTATAACTGTTACAAGCCCGGGCACAATAGGACAGATTGCCCGGAGCTTAAGCAAGGTGGAAGTAAAAGGAAGGTTGAAATACCAAAGCCAAAGGGTAGAGCTTTCCACATCTCGGCGGAAGAGGCAAAGACTAACCCGGAGATGGTGTCAGGTACATTCAAGATTAACTCTTTACCTGCACTAATTCTTTTTTATTCGGGGGCTACTCGTTCTTTTGTGTCTTTGAAATTTGTTAAGCATTCTTCTCTTCTAAGTAGCAAGTTAGATGAACCCTTAAAAATCAAGGCGACAAATGATAAGAATTTACTAGTGTTTGATATTTATAGGGATTGCAAGTTAAGGGCGGGGGGTGAAACGTTCCTTATTGATTTAATTCCTTTGTCCACGGGGGATTTTGATGTAATAGTGGGGATGGATTGGTTATCAAAGAACAAAGCAAATATTCTATGTGGACCTAAGGCGATACACCTCGACTCCCCGTCAGGTGAGTCCATTTACATAGAAGGTGAAAAGAAAGGTAAAGTAAGATTGTGTTCTTATGTGAAGGCAACAAAGTACATGGCGCGTGGGTGCAAGGCGTACATGGCTTGTGTTGCGGATGTGATCGAGAAAGTGAAAGAAATTCGCGAGGTTCCGGTTGTGAATCGGTTTGAGGATGTGTTTCCAGATGAGTTTCCGGGGGTTCCACCGGAAAGGGAATTAGAGTTTGGGATCGACTTGATACCGAGTGCTAAGCCGGTAGCCAAAACACCTTATAGGTTGGCACCGCCGGAGATGAAAGAGCTAATGGAGCAATTGCAAGAACTACTTGATAAAGGTTTCATACGCCTAAGATTCTCGCCTTGGGGTGCACCCGTTCTCTTCGTTAAAAAGAAGGACGAATGCATGAGAATGTGTATGGATTATCGGGAGTTGAAAAAGTTGACGGTGAAGAATCGGTACCCGTTACCTCGGATTGACGACCTCTTCGATCAATTGCAAGGGGCGTCATGGTTTTATAAGATTGATTTGAGATCCGGGTACCATCAACTAAAAGTGAAAGAAGACGACGTGCCCAAGACAGCTTTCCGCACTCGATACGGTCACTACGAGTTTACGGTTATGCCATTCGGTTTAAACAACGCGCCTGTGGTTTTCATGGATCTTATGAACCAGGTGTGTAGACCGTTCCTCGATCGTTCGGTCATTGTGTTTATTGATGATCTTCTCATTTACTAAAGGAGCGAGGGTGATCATGCTTGTCATTTACGTGAGATTCTCGAAGTTCTTCAAAGGGAAAAGCTTTATGCAAAATTTTCTAAGTGTGCATTTTGGTTACGCGAAATCTAATTCTTGGGTCATGTGATTAATGAGAAAGGGATTACAGTCGACCCATCCAAGATAGTGGCGGTAAAAGATTGGTCATCACCGAAGACGCCTTCAGAGATTAGAAGTTTCTTGGGGTTGGCGGGTTACTATCGGCGGTTTATTGAGAACTTCTCTTGGATTGCTTTGCCGATGACGAGGTTAACGCGAAAGGAGACTAAATTTGTATGGGGTTCTTAGTAAGAATCTGCCTTTCAACTCTTGAAAGAAAAGTTGACTAAGACGCCTGTTTTATCCTCGTCGGACGGGACTGAAGATTTTGTGGTGTATTCGCATGCCTCGCATTTGGGGTTGGGTTGTGTTTTGATGTAAAGGGGGAAAGTAATTGCCTATGCGACTAGGCAATTGAAGACTCACGAGGTGAATTACCCTACCCATGATTTAGAACTTGCGGCCGTGGTTTTTGCGCTCAAGATTTGGAGGCATTATTTGTATGGGGCTAAGTGTATGATATACACGGCTCACAAAAGTCTCTAGTACTTCTTTGACCAAAATGACCTCAACATGAGGCAGAGGCGGTGGCTTGAATTGGTCAAGGACTATGATTGTGAGATACTTTATCATCCGGGTAAAGCGAATGGTGTGGCGGATGCTCTTAGTCGGAAGACGAGCCATACACCTATCAAGGTGAAGTCATTTAAGATGATAATTTCATCATCTCTTATTGATGAAATCCGGGAGGCTCAAGTGTTAGCACTTGGTGGTGATTTGAAGAAGGAACGGATGGTTGCTTATGTTGATAAGTTTGTGGAAAATAGCACGGGTTTAAAGACATGCTTTGATAGAATTTGGATTCTTAGATTGTCAAGTGTTTTGACAACTATTTTAGACGACAGGCATAAATCCAAGTATTCTATCCATCCGGGGCCACAAAGATGTTTTATGATTTGAGGTGTCATTTTTGGTGGCCAGGTATGAGACGTGATATTGTTAAGTATGTGGAGAGGTGTCTCACATGCTTAAGGGTAAAGGCGGAGCACCAAAAGCCGTATGGAAAGCTTCAACGGCTTGAAATACCGCTTTGGAAATGAGAGAACATAACCATGGATTTGATCACTAAACTACCAAAGACTCGAATGGGTTATGATGCGATATGGGTAGTAGTGGATCGGTTGTCAAAGAGTACACATTTCCTTCCTATAAAGGAAACGTATTCATCGGATAGATTGGCGAAAATGTATGTGAAGAAAATTGTGTCACGTCATGGTGTACCAGTGACGATTATATCACATCGTGATACGAGATTTACTTCTCGTTTTTGGAAGAAATTCCAAGAGGATATGGGGACTAGATTGAATCTTAGCACCGCTTATCATCCACAAACGGATGGTCAAAGCGAGCGGACGATTCAAACGCTCGAGGATATGTTACGAGCATGTGCTTTGGATTTTGGGGGAAATTGGGACGATCATTTACCGTTGGCGAAATTTTCGTACAACAATAGCTACCATTCTATTATTGGTATGCCGCCTTTTGAGGCATTGTATGGGAGGAAATGTCGAACACTCATGTGTTGGGGTGAGATTGGTCAACGGGAACTCGGTAGCAAAGAGGTGGTCAAGGAAACTAATAGTAGTATTGACCAAATAAAGGCTCGCTTGAAGGCGGCTCAAGATCGCCAAAAGTCCTATGCGGATAATAGAAAACGGACGATTGAGTTTCAAGTGGGGGACTTTGTGCTTTTGAAAGTCTCTCCTTGAAAAGGGGTGATACGGTTTAGGAAACGGGGGAAGTTAAGTCCACGTTTCATTGGATTGTTTAAGGTGATAGCAAGGGTGGGTGCGGTGGCTTATTGTTTGGAGCTACCGGAGGGACTAAGTAGACTTCATAACACGTTTCATGTGTCTCATTTGCGAAAATGTTTGGCGGATGAATCTACTTTTGTTCCATTGGATGATATTGAATTGGATGAAAAGTTGAATTATGTTGAGGAACTGGTGGCAATCTTGGATAGAAAGGTAAAGCGTTTACGCAATAAAGATATTTGCCAAGTTTTGGTGAGGTGGAAACATAAGAAGGGAGCGGAAATGACTTGGGAAACCGAGGAAGAAATGCTCAAATATTATCCGAACCTTTTTATGTGAAGTCGGGTTTCGGGGACGAAACCCAAATAAGGGGAGGTGATTTATAACGAACCAAAATACGGGTTTCGTTATAAATAAATAAATATTCTAATAAATATTATGGTGAAAATAATATTTTAGAAATAAGTTGAAACAAGTGGGTTTCAAGTTAGTAATGGAGTTATATTAGTTTTTAACTAATTTTGGAATGAAAATGGGTGAAATGGAAGTTGAGGAACTGAAAGTGTAAAATGGAAAATCTTCCATATTTGACTAAAAGAAGTCAAAATTTAGATTTCTCTCATTTGTGTGTGGGTTGATGCTCTCAAGATAAAAGGGAGAAAAAGGTGTTGAAGTCAAAATCGTGCAATTGAAGCTTGGATTGTGAAGGTGTTGGCTTGCACTTCATCCTTCAAACATCAAGTAAGTGTTAATCATCCTTTTGATTTCACCATTGATGTGTTAGTTGGTGGGTTTTGTAGAAATCTGAAATTTATGTTGCATGTTGATAATTAGTGTTAGATTGTTGATAATCTAGCTAAACTAAAGGTAAAGAATGGTGATTAACATACTAGAACCCTTTGATTTTGATTATTAAAAGTTAGGGTTCTTATGAAGAAAATTGGGGGTTTTTGGATTTTGATGATAAGATGATGAATTAATGATGATTAAGTGTTTATATGATGTTAGACACTTGAGCAAACACCAAATTAACCTAATGATAAAAATTTAATAAAAAATTAGTGTTAAGGTAAGGATAATGAAACTCAAGTAGGTGAGTTTGGGGTGAGAGAGGGTGTTTGGATATGAGTATAACTCAAACGGGTAAGTTTGGGTTGAAATGAGAAATTGGGTTGTGAACCCAATTATAATGTGATTTTGATGTATGCTAGATTACTAAACTAGGTGTATATGTTTAGGTAATCAAATTGCAAAACTTGAAGATGGTGCGGTATCTTCTAACCCAAAAGGTAAGTGCTTCTGCACTTACTTAGTAATTGATGATAAATGGTGTTATATGCAATGTTGTATGCATAACGTGTTAAGTTGCATAATGTGTTATATGCTATGAATGTGTATAGAGGTGTACAAATAAGTGAATGAATGTAGTTATAGTATTAATACTATAATGGATATGTGGATATGGAGTTATGGTCTAACTACTATAATGGATATGTGGATGTGGAGTTATGGTCTAAGTACCATAATGGATATATGGATATGAAGTTATGATCTAAGTATCATAATGGAAATGAGGTGATGGCCTATGTGCCATAATGGAAATGGAAATATGTTAATTATGATTGATAAATGAAAAGAATGAAACTTGTAGGTGAAATTCAAGTGATATGTAGCCTAATGACAAATTGGGTGGAAACGGGTCAAATGGGTGAATGGTTGAAAACAAGTAGTATTTACTTGTTTGAAATGTTTTATTTTCATTACTAATGGTTGTTACATGTGGTGTTATGTTGGAAAAGCTCCGGGATAGTCAAGGTCAAGTCTATGGCGAATGTTGGATTCTCGTATGCACTTTTTGGTGATTTCGGGTGTAATTAGAAGTCCATCTAATGGATGTAAATGGATACTTGAAATTGTAGTTTTTGAATGTTGGAACCCATATTTAAGTGTTGGAAAAAATTTATGACAAAATGGGTTAAAGATGAAAATTGTAAAAATGGTGAGAACGGAAGGTGCTGTCAAGGAACATGGTTTTGTTCATCTGAACACAGCAATGACAGTAACCTTGTTTCTTTTCTAGAGCTGAATATGGACACGGTTGTGTTCATCTAAACACAGTTGTATTCAGGCTTTAGGGGAACATGGTAGTGTTCGTGACAGAAATTTTGTAAAAAAAATGTCTTGGGATAAATTCTTCCGCGTGTGTAAAATGTTTATTATAGTTGGTGTTTAAATTAATGGTGTTACAAAGCATATTAAACTGGTGAAAACGTGCAAGTCTAGCACAAGTGTTGGATAAGATGTACTAGGAGAGCCCATTAACATCGACGATGAGGATGATGAAAACGGCCCGGTTGAACCACCATGACCCATCGGGATAAATAAGGCAAAACTGGCATCATCTTCATCTCACGCGGAACCCAAAACACATTCTGTAGCAGATAGGTTGGCAAATTTCAACGAGATTCAATTGGAAAGACTCCAGCTGAAGAGGGAAGTGACCGAGATGGACGATTTAAATACATTAACGAGACCAATTACTCATCTAACCGAAAAATTGATGGACAGAATTGCAAATCAATATGCCTAATGTTTTATTTATGTATTTTTTAATTATTTTGTAATGTATATTTATTTTTAAATTAATGTCTATTTATTTTTAAATTAGTGTCAATTTATTTTTATTTATCAAATTGATGTTATTTATATAATATAATATTATTTTATTTATTATACTAATAAATTAAAAAATATTGAAAGAGGCAAAGTGAAGCACATATAAGGCTTTGTGTTATGGTCTCACCGCACATGCGGTGAGGGTAATGTGGAAGTGAAACATGGTGAAAGCAATACCATTACACCCCTTTGAGGGTCACTTCACTTTTCACAACATGTGGCAAAGGATCGCCGCATCCCAACACATACACACACACACTCTCTCTCTCTCTCTATGTAGTCTCTCGCTCTCCTATCTCTAAAATGTTTAATTTTTTTTAATGTGGGTTAAAGTAAAGCAAACCCATTACGTAGGTGAAATATGGACCGAAATACGAAAATGTGGCGCTAAGGTGGAGGTTAATGCACCAAAGTGAAGCGTGACCATAACATATAGCCTAACATAGGTGAAAGATGGGGTGAAAGATGATGATGTGACACTCAGTATAGAATATAATTTCCTAATCCATGTTGGTTTAAAGTTTAGGGTCTTTTATGTAAATATGTAAAGTGTATTTTTAGTCATTTGTGTATATGTTACAAGTGTAGGGGCTTATGTGTTAAAACCCCAAATTAGAAACGGTGTCTGGGAATGGACGCGTCGATTAAGTTAGGTTAAATAGGAACGAACGTGGTCATTTGTTGTAGTTGGTTAGGGACGATTCCCTGTGATTGTTGTGAATAAAAGTCATGTGTTTGTGTGTAAAATCATTGTGTTCGTGTGAGGATCTTGGGTTTACAGTGGTATCAGAGCCAAAGGCTCATACGATCGAAGATTTGTGGGAAAACCACTGCGGCGTGGTTAATTTGAGTGAACGATCACAGAGGGTGATCGATTGGTGTGTCGCGTGGTTAGATTGTTCGATTTGAGAACGAATTCGGAGAAATTAGTGGCGTGTTTGATTTAATTTGAGGAGAACAAAAACGAATTTGTTTCTAGGTTGAGTTACGATAACAGAGGCGTGTTTAGTTGAGTTACTGGGAAAGATTTGAGATTAATCAAAGTGTAAGATCACAGAGGAGTGATCGTTTGGTGTTTTGTGGTTAAAATCGATCGGAATTGCGGGACAAATTCAAGGAATTTGTAAACGACAGAGATCGATAAAGAATTGTTTGCGTTAACAGGGGTTAATCGTTGGTGTTCAATCAGAGAGGATTGAAGAGAAAACGTGTGTTGTTCAAGGATTCAATTTCTTTGAAGGAGACAGAGAGTTTGCAATAAATCAAGAGAGGATTAATTTGTGTTTCGTTCAAAGATTCAAGGCGTTTAGGTTGATTGCGGAGTAATCGATTAAAGAGTTAATCAGAATTTGACTTTCGTTGGTCAAATTGAATTCGGTAGACGATTTCAAGGAGGCACAGATTTATTTTATTTGTGGCCTGTGTGCTTCAAATTGGAACCAAGAAGGTATTCAATTAATTTTGGTGTTGGGTTTGGAGTCGAGAAAAGAAAGAATCAAGGGCCGGTTGTTTTTCTCAAAAGTTTGGTTCTTGTATGGTGTTGTGTCACGGAGGCAAGGAAACAAGAAAAGGTTGGCATAAATTTGTTTTCGTTGTGTTTGACTTTTCAAGGAAAAGGTCAAACTGTTTTACGTTGTTGACAGAACCAGAGAAAAGGAAAACAAAAGTGGGGTCTTTTGTGACTGTTTCTGTGAAGAACAGAATCAAAAGGAAAACAAGTTTGGTTTGTTTGGTGTAATTAACAGAAAACAAAGGTTTTGTTTTGTGTGTGGTTATTTGGCATCAAAGGTAGAATCAGAGAGGGTTGTCACTTGTTGCATTGAAAACAAGAGTAAAATACAAAGGTGTGTTATTGATATATGTGAAAGAGGCAAAAGACGATAGGGGTCAAGTATTAAAGTGAGGAAGATTGGCGATCAAGGAATCAGAATCAAGCGAGAGGGTTCAAGAAAATTCCAGGTTTTTTCGTTCTAATTTAAACCTGAAATTTATTTTTAGTTTGTATATACCTAGAGGAGATTAGGTGTAGATTTAAGTTTGTGATTCCCGATAGAAAAGTTAGTGTGAACTTTTAGGGATTATTGTGGTTTAGAGAACGTCTTAGTTATATTATTCCTCATTAAACATAGTGGTTAAGCGCAAAGAGAAGCGATGTCAGAATCAGGAGGGGAAAATAAAATAAGAATAAATAGATTGTAATACATAAAGAGGGTAGTTTGTTCCCTCATTTTCAATATCCTGTCCTTAAGTCTACAAATTACATGGTGTAGGCAATCCATATGAAAACCATACTTAGGGCAAATGGACTGTGGGAAATGATAGAACCTAAAGCTGATACGCAACCGGATGAAAAGAAGGATATGTCTACGACTGCGTATTTGTTTCAAGCACTACCAGAGGAGATGATATTACAAGTTCGAGCTGCGAGAGTGCAAAGGAGATATGGGATGCACTTAAGACAAGACACGTTGGTGTGGATCGAGTACAGAAGGCACGTCTTCAAACGCTGAAGACGGAATTTGAATTGCTAAGAATGAAGGAGGAAGATACTATTGATTCATTCACCGCAAAGCTTAATGGTGTTGTTACTAGGGCAAGTGGACTTGGATCAACATTTGGTCAACCTACTTTAGTACGGAAACTTCTAAGTTCTGTGCCAAAGCGGTTCGTTCAAATTGTTGCTATCATTGAACAATTTGTTGATCTAGAGATAACCACTCTAGATGAAATAAATGGGAGGCTAAAATCTTTTGAGGAAAGGACAAGCCTGTTGAATGAAGGCATAGTGGATAGTCAAGACAAGCTCTTGTTCACAAGACATGACAACAAGTCGGATCATGGAAAGCGTTTTGGAAATCGTGGACAAGGAAGGTTTAATTCATCTCGAAGCAATTGGCGTGAAGAGAAGATTAGACAAGGGAAAAGAGAAGGAGGTCCTTCGTATGATAATTTTAAAAGGAGTAGAGATTACCCGAGAAATCAAAGGGATATGAGAGAAGTAAAGTGTTACAACTGTCAGAAATTTGGACATTTTGCGAAAGAATGTCGTCAGAAAGAGCAAGCACAAGAGGAGTCAAATCTAGTAAAAGAAGATGAGGAACTGACTCTCTTGATGGCTATTACCGGAGAGAAAGAGAAGTATGAGGAGACTTCTTCAAATGATAATGAAAACAATATGTGGTTCTCATTAGCTAAATACTTTAATAATGAAGAACCAGGATGGAATGAATTAGTTACTGAAAGGAATCAAGTTCCAGATGAAGAAAAGCTGAGTGAGTTAAGGACAGAGATAGAGGTCAATATAAAGAGAAAATTAAACTTTTAGAAAGTAGAACTGCTTCATGAATTTGAAGTAAAGAAAGAAGAATTCAAGACTAAACTAAGGAATAAAGAGATAGAATTAGAAAGGCAAATGCAAGAAAGAAAGAAAACATTTGCAAAGAAGATGGAGAGTGAGATGACAAGTATGAGAAACTTGAAGGATGCTGCTAGCAAAGAAATTGGAAAAATGAAGATAGAAAGAGCATTGTCAGAAATAGAAAAGGAATGCAAGGGAGATATAGAGACATCATCAAAGGTTGTGTTGTCACCATATAACAAGATCATTAAAAATTCCAAGTTACTTTATAAGAAAAGAAGACTAGAGGCAATTCAAGATTTACCAGTCAAAATTCAAAACAACGATATACAGGTTAAAGATGATGATGATACTCAAAGAAGCTGTGAAGTCATAGAAGTGGATGCTCATGTTCAAGATAAAGATGAAGCTACAACTCAAGGAGTTAAAGTCAAAGAAAAGAACATCTACCAACAAGGCAGAAAACCGAAGTTCAGAAACATAGATCTTCTACAAAGCTGCACTTGATAAAAAGGAATGAAGATGTTAAAGTGGTGAAGGCATGGATTAAGAAATTAAGGGGGAATATTGAATATAATTTCCTAATCCATGTTGGTTTAAAGTTTAGGGTCTTTTATATAAGTATGTAAAGTGTATTTTGAGTCATTTGTGTATATGTTACAAGTGTAGGGGCTTATGTGTTAAAACCCCAAATTAGAAACGGTGTCTGGGAATGGACGCGTCGATTCAGTTAGGTTAAGCAGGAACGAACGTGGTCATTTGTTGTAGTTGGTCAGGGACGATTCCCTGCGATTGTTGTGAATAAAAGTCGTGTGTTTGTGTGTAAAATCATTGTGTTCGTGTGAGGGATATTGGGTTTACACTCAGGTGGCGCTTAATGCTAAAAAGTGAGGAAAATCCATAACACATAGCGTTATGGGGTGGCTGTAGGACGAGGGAAACTCAAACGGCAGATTAAATTCCAAAGAAGTGCATCGGTTCGTGGGAAACTCAATCGGCTGAAGCATCATCGCATTCGTCAATCGTGAGTTTGAATTCTTCATCCGTTAACAATTTGTATATGTATGTATATGTTCATGAGTATGTATCATAACAGTTTGTGTGAGTGTATCATAACAGCTTGTTCATGAATCGTGAGCATGTGTATCATAACAGATTGTTCGTGAGTATGTATAGTCTCCCAAGTGTATACACCGATTTTATATCGAATATATATATCAATTTCATCATCCTTTGGCTTAAAGTATACTGCTCATCATCAAGTGGGTTGAATGCATACATTTCATTTGAAGGTAATTCACATTTTGTTCATTAACAGTGTGTTAAAGTATATGTATGCTGTGTGTTTGATTAAAAATGGGTAAAATAGATCTATTTATATTTAATTAACACTTGTTGTATCAAATTGGCAATGGGTCGACATCTAACAATGGATTTCACTATATCCGCAATGGGTCGACATCTAACAAGGTATAAGTTAAATCCCGATAATCACAAAACTTATGTTTATGAAAAAAAAATTAATGAAGAGGGGGGTAGTATGTGACATTCTAGTCAGGCACGAATGTGCTTGTCTCCCAATCAGCCACTACTAGAAACGTGACTTTTCCGACCAAAATTTATGTCAGAAATTCCGACAATTTTACCACCAATAGGAAACCTTATATTTAGCGACAAGTTTCCGATAAATTACCGACAAAAGAGAAATTGAATATTTTTCACAAGTTTTGTGTTCAACCGAATATTTTATGTCCCAAAATTGAGGATTTTATGTTCAACCGAATATTTTTCACAAATTTTGGGTTAATATATTTCATCTGAATTATGTGGCTGTTTTTGTTTATTAGTAATGTGATTCTTAAGGTACATTCTTATGAGGAATTGGGGATTTTACATCAGAGTGTAGTGCAACCAGGAGAGGACTGGCATCTTGTCTTCGATTTGAGAATGGTTAAAACTGAAGCCGGTTCACACATACATGGTCCCTCAAGTTTTCACTGATCCGCTACCCATTTATATAAATGGTGAGCTTCGTAGAATGTTTTGCAAACAAATAGAATTTTATTAAAAAAAATTAGAATTGGAGGAATTGAAATCAGTTTCCATTATAATATGTTTGGTTTCTAACTTTAGAGTTAAAATCACCCCCACCACAAATCCTAGTCCCGCACCCCCAACCCTAATCGATCCATGAATATGAATTTGCGCGATGAACAGGAGAAATCGGCATCCGATTATATAAAAAAAAAAGATAACTACGATTTACTTAGAAACTTTGATTGAATATCTAAAAAAGATAGCAAAACACAGGATTTTAAGATTTATAAATCTACTAGAAACATTATTTGCCCTTTTCAATTCAAAGAAAAAAATACATTTTAATTTGCAATACAAAAAGTATAGGAGTTAAAGAAATCAATGTGAAGAAAGGGGAAAGGTTCTTGTTGAAAGTGTGAAATTGGCTCAGTGGGGCAATCTGAGATGGAATCTGGAAATAGTGTTGAAATCTAATTAAGTAACTATTACTCGATCAGAAGTGTCGGTGCTAATTTCTCCCCCATATACTTTACTCAAATAGTAATAGTTACCTCTTCACTTTATAAAGTCTAACTTTAACCTCTTTTAAGTTTTTTAAGTTTCAAGTTTACCCTTCTAGTATCTATAATCTGAATCATTTACTCAATAACTTTCGCGTTTGTTTGTTTACTTTTTTTGTTGTTGACGTCCCGGTGTAAATGTTGTTAAAAACGGAGTCGTATTCAACATAAAATATTTTTTTAGGTATCGAGGGTTATGTCGGCTGACAACCGTGAAGAATGAGACCGAGGCCGATTGAAAAACATCGGTACCATTATCTAACTGTCTTTTATCTTTCGAGCGAGTCGCCGTAATTTCAAACGTTTATTTTTATGTTATCCACGTTAATGTGACCGCCTCAACCGTTTTAATTCCGCCTCCTGCCACAGAGCAAAACTTATTTAATCACGTTTCTTTTTGTGTTTAGCCACGTTAACGTCACTGCCTCAACCGTTTAAGGTCCGGTTGCCGCCGCGGAGTGCAGGGTACAATTTCTAGTATTCATTAAATTGAGGATAAAAGGCTTGTTATAAGTACTTTATTAATTATTGTGTAACATGGGTAGTTGTGTTATTTGTACCTATTGAACTCCTTTTGTATATTAGGGTTAAGTTGGCGGTAATTATATGCAACGCCGGTAGCAAATTGACTGGTCTTTGAATCGCTGCGTCGATTCATTGGTGTCTGTTGGATGGTATATATCGAACAAGGTTGCATACCAAATAATCAGTAGCGAAGCTTGAAGAAAAACGCAGGGGAGGCAGTGATTTTTTTTTTACTACCAGGGGAGGCCGGAACTATAAACTTTTCGCCCAATACGTATAAATTAACACTATTGAGCGAAAAATCGGCCGAACACATATAAATTAACACTACTGTTTATGTTTATTTGCCCCTTTCAAGAAGAAAAGAATCGAGACTACGAAAGAAGCATGACCTCTGAAATTGAAAAAGAGATTGTGGCATATTTCAGGCGTAGAGGCTGGAACATAGGAATGTCCCGTACAAGATGCAAGATTGCAGTATTAAATTCGTGGGGTAACGATGGTGACTGGAATCATGGACGTTAGGGGTGTTCATCTGGTCGGGTTGTGGGTTTTTCGGGTTATTCGGTTTGACATTTTTTTTGTTGGAACCACAATCCGAAGACAGTCACATTTGAGGAAACCTAATCTGAACCTAAAACCACAATGTAATTCGGTTTGGTTTTCTGTTTAAACCAAATAAACCGAATTACCTAAAAAAATTATGTTTTTCTTTTTGGTAGCCATAAGTCCATAACAAGTTCGGTTTAAACATTAGGTTAGGTTAGTTTTGTGGATTTAGGGCCTTAATATGTGGATATGTTTCATATATATATGGGCTAAAGAAGTAAAGAGTAAAGACCTAAAGTATAGTTTTAATTTATTTGGTTTTTTTGGGAAAAGCCGAATTGGAAATTCTTAGACATAATCCGAACCAAAAACTAATTACATATTTGGTTTTCGGTTCCAACCCGAACCAAAAACCAAATATGTAATTTGGTTTGGTTTTAATCGATTTCGGTTTGATTGGGTTATCGGTTAATTCGGTTTGCAACCAAATATTGAACACCCCTAATGGACGGTCTAGTAGGTAACCCAATATGGTTTGGAGATGGCGATGCAAAAGGTCAGAAAAGGGATGCAGGGACTGCGTCACGAACAACAGACACCGAGGGTGGTTGCTTCTGATCAATCAAATTCGGAAATGCAATTGAAAGTTGCACTTGGTCTTACAAGTTTAATCGGTGATGATAAACTTCTTTACAAAGATGGGAAAAGACTGTCCAAACAACAAGAATAAAAATTTAGAAGAAAATTTAGAGCAACCATGAAGGAACGGAAAGAATGAAAACTAGAACAATCAGAATGCAGTTACTGTAAAAGGCCAGTAAGGGTCAAGGAAATTAAAGATGTTGATCTCGTGCATTACACCAAGGATATCCCAACAAATAAGTCATTGATTGTTTGTTATATTTGTAGTAACTTGGTACATTTTTCATTTGAATGTTTCAAAAATCCAACATCAATCAATATTAACTTTGAACTCGCACAAACTAAGGAATTCTTACTCACACTGGGACTGATTTTTAAACATGGGATCGAGTTTGGTTTGTGAACACATACTACCATAATTATATGGTCAACAACCGGGCCTTGTTCACAAATTTAAATCTAGTTTTGGTGCGGAAACTAAAGTGGAAGGAAATGACTTCAAATTCATAAAAGTAACGGGTAATGTGGAGGTGAATCCTGGTGGAACGAACACGGTCATTAAGGGGGTGTACTATGTTCCTAGTCTTGATAAGAACATACTGAGTTTAAAACACCTTATAAATAAAGGTTTTAGGGTGACATTTGATGGTGATAAATGTCATGTGAATTGGGATAGTGAAAGCGAGATGGAAGATGAAATCTCAAGCGGGTTAGATACTTTTAAAAGGAAAACGGATGAGTACCTATCAAATTACTTTGATGTGTTAGATATGCAAGAAAACAAGGAATCAAGAAAGAAGGAAGATGAACCAGTTCATCATAGTATAACATCCATTAATGAATTTTTGAGTTCCTTGATGTATTGCAGGAGTACATTTGGGTGTACAAGTACTCAAACAACTTTAGAGAAACTTTTTGCGAATTGGTAGATTGGTATCAAAATATCCATATTCAGACACCATTTGAAAGACCTATTCCCCCTTACCTCAGTGATGGAAATGAGGTTGATTTGTACAATCTTTATTTGATGGTTCAACTTAGCGGTGGATACACGGAAGCCTCGATCAATAATTTTTGGAACAATATAGCTTTTAAAATGGGAAATGAAGAAGGAACGGGCTTCGAACAAAAGAAATTTATTCACTCAAAGTTGATGAAGGCAAAGGGAAGTCATCGTAATCACAACCCGAAGGAAGAAACGGAGACTCACCATATCAAGATTTGTGAAGACCCAAGTTCAATCAATGATTAAGGGGTGTGTTGAAATCTAATCATTCATTAACTTAGGATAAAAGGCTTATTATAAATTCTTTATTAATTATTGTGTAAAGGGGATAATTTTATAATTTGTACCTATTGAACTCCATTTGTATATTAGGGTTAAGTTGGCGGTTATATGAAACGCCGCTAGCAAAGTGACGGATCTTTGAATCGCTGCGTCGATTCAATAGCGTCTATTGGATGTGTATATATATCGAACAAGGTTGCAAACCAAATTTTTGTCCTCTATAATTAAGCATTCGACTATTTACTGTTTGTTTGTATATTAGGGTTAAGTTCGCGGTTATATGAAACGTCTGTAGCAAAGTGACGGGTCTTTGAATCGCTGCGTCGATTCAATAGTGTCTATTGGATGTGTGTATATATCGAACAAGGTTGCAAACCAAATAACAATAATCAAATATTCTCAAATCACTATTGTTATTACTTTACTATCATCAATTTGTGCTTCTCTACAAACAAGTATTCAACTATTTACTGTTTGTTTGTTTTCATCGGAGGATTCTTTGGCTTCTTGATATTGCAACAAATAAGTTGAAACGTAGAGGCGATAACCAAAACCCATAAGAATCAAGGAAGCAACGATCTTAACAAATTGCTTCATGTCTAAACTCATCTCCTTTGAACCCACAAGTACAAGTAGAAGCAGACGGTTCAATTGGGCATAAATGGAAAACAGGAGGAGAGTTATCGAGCATGTGTCATGTGGTTAGCTTTTAGTGAGTGATCAACATGGTGTGGGTCGGTGTATTGTCCATAATGGGACCAATTCTATTCTATTTATCATTATTTCTAATTATTCAAATTTTCATAAATCCTTACACATTGTAAATATAACAATTTAGTTATCAAACTTGGCTCAACTTTTTTAAAAGAACTCTTAAATCCAAACATTTTATTAAAATGATTATTAGTTCATAAACATATTTATGAAATGGTTAGACATGAAAAGTCAAAAACATACAAAAATAAAATTTATCACTTTAATGTGTAAATGAACGACTCTAGTGAGAAATTAATTAAAAGAAATTTCCATATCTGTTCAAGAGTTTCTTAACAAAGATTTCCAATTCATTTGTTAGAATCTTGTTTCTTCTATGAAATACATCTATATTGCTCTGAATGATCTCTAATAATCCCATGTTTGTCATTGTACTTCTCCTCCTTCATTGAAGCTCCCCCTAAATGTAAGCATTTAAGTCTTCTATTCCCATACCAGCGGAATGTAAGAGTTTAGAGTGTATGTCCCTTCTGCGAGAACATTACCGATTATAGGTTAAAGTATAACAACAAACATGAAAACTATTTATTGATCTTGATTATTTTGCCTTGTAGGTGAGCAACATAACTTATGTACTATTACTTCAAAAGAACTATAGCAAAAAAAAATCATTTTGATGCTAAAGTTCCCTTGACTTACTCACACCTAAACAACTTATCATCTTCATCTTTGGTGGAGTATACTACTTAGCCCGACTACTTTGTGATCGTATAATTTCTTGAACTTTGAAGAAATCACAAAACTTCAGGCCTCTTGCACTACTACGAGGAGAGTGATAGTATTAGAATTTTCCAAGATTTTTCTTTCCGCATGAGCCACAGAAAAATCTATGGTTGGTGAAACTTATAATGTTACCATTTCGGTCGTATCGACCAACCCACATCATCTCCTTTCACCCTAAGCATTATATTACATCTTTCAATAAACAAATCTATACAATATTAGACCCTACAATAAGCTTTCTCAAAATCTATTGTAAAAACTAACATATTACTCTTCCTCCTTTTATACCCATCCACTATCTCACTTATGATTAAAGGACCATCCAAAAATTATCAGCTCTTAATAAAAGTCGGCTGCTCCACACTGACAACTGAATCAATCATCCGTGTCAACCTGTTAGCTAAAATCTTTGCAATAGTTTTATATTGCAAATTTATCAAACTAATAGGCCTGAAGTCTGTGACTAGCTTTGGACTTGACCTTATGAATCAACGTAATGAAAGAAGAATTACAACCTTTAGGAAGCACGACATGACACATAAACTCCTACACAACATCCATAATATGATTCTGCATAATGCCCAAATATCTCTTAATAAGACCAAACGAAAATCTATCTGGACCAGGGATTTCTCACTGTAACACCTTAGTCAAATCCTATATCGTTCTGTTCTGTCCACGGGAGAGATGCTGGGTTCATAAGTAATGCCCCGCCTCAAATAAATAACGCGTTTTGAGGCTTAATGTAGTGGATGAGAAGAGAACTCCACAGTTAAGCGTGCTCGGCTGGGAGTAATCCAGTGATGGGTGACCCCTAGGAAGTTTCCACTCGGCAACCAAAAACAAATCCGTGAGCTCTTAGGGGGCAAAGCAGACAATATTGTTGGTACGAGAGGCCGTATGTTACAAATGGTATCAGATCTACTCCCGTTCTGTTCTGTTTACGATAGTGGGGCAAATCTCATCGAGGACGATGAGTCCCAAGGGGGGTGTTTGTAACACCTTAGGTAAATCTCATATCGTTTTGTTCTGTTCTGTCTACGGGAGAGATGCTGGGTTCATAAGTAATGTCCCGCCTCAAATACAATAACACGTTTTGGGGCTTAATGTAGTGGATGAGAGGAGAACTCCACAGTTAAGCATGCTCGGCTGGGAGTAATCCAGGGATGAGTGACCCCTTGGGAAGTTTTCACCCGGGCAACCAAAAACAAATATGTGAGCTATTAGTAGACTAAGCGAACAATATTGTTGGTATAAGGGGCCGGATGTAACACCTTAGGCAAATCTCATATCGTTCTATTATGTTCTGTCCACGGGAGAGATGTTGGGTTCATAAGTAATGCCCTGCCTCAAATACCACAACGCGTTTTGAGGCTTAATGTAGTGGATGAGAGAAGAACTCCACAGTTAAGCGTGCTCGGGTGAGAGTAATCCACGGATGGGTGACCTCCTGGGAAGTTTTTACCCGGGCAAACAAAAACAAATCCGTGAGCTATTAGAGGGCAAAGCGGACAATATTGTTGGTTCGAGAGCTCGGATGTTGTAAATGGTATCAGAGCCACAAGACCGGACTACTTCCTTCACTTCATTAATAGACACTTTGGTTTCCAACAAAGCAACTTGCTCTAAGGGCAGACATTTAAACCGAGGGTTACTAGTTCTAAATTTAGCACCCACGAATTTCTTAAATTTGCCTCTATATTAATAAAAAAAATACTCCCTTGATCCGATGAGGCCTTCAATGCATATAAAATATTTTAATCTATACTATATAATAAATAAAGGTTTCTTAACGCCACGTGTCGCCTCCATATTCATCCTCACCATTTTTTTTCCGCCTCTCTCTCTTATTTAATGCCATTTCTATACTTACTAATAATATATATTTAAAAAAAATATTAATTATACTAATAAAAACATTTATTTTAAATTATCTTTTATTATAAAAAACTTTGAAATTTAATTATGTAACTTCTATTTTCAATCAAATAGTAAATGAAAGTCAAATTATATTAAATAGTAATTAAAGTATTTTCGAAACTCAATTATATATCAATTTTTACATCTATACTATATAATAAATAAAGGTTTCTTAACGCCACGTATCGCCACCATATTCTTCCTCACCATTTTTTTCCCGTCTGTCTCTCTTATTTAATGCACTTCTATACTTACTAATAATATATATTTAAAGTAAAATATTAATTATACTAATAAAAACATTTATTTTAAATTATCTCTTATTATAAAAAACTTTAAAATTTAATTATGTAACTTCTATTTCCAATCAAATAGTAAATGAAAGTCAAATTATATTAAATAGTAATTAAAGTATTTTTGAAACCCAATTATATATCAATTTTTACATATTTTGAATTTGTTTTCAATCTTAAGTATACGTAATATATTTTTACAGTTGTAAAGTATATATATATAAATTTAAAAAAAAAGTTTATATTGATATTTTTCACCCCGTGTGTAGACATGGGATCTAAACTAGTTGAGTATAATGTAGAGATTAATGTTTATATCACTTCTATATACAAAAACGAAAACAGGGTTTCTCTTACATAATGTCATACACTGAACACATTCTACTCTCTTGTTCTATTCCACAAAATATTATTCAACACACAAAACCCTAATGCTATTCTCAGACATGTGTGTGATCTACACCAGTACAATTACGAGTCAAACACGAATAAGCTATCAAATATGTCTTAATAAAACCGTGTTCTTCACATGACTTCAACCAAATCTAGATGCACTTTTATGCAATATGGTTTCTATGTTTTTAACATATTGTTGTAATTTTTATTCTACAAACATATTATATTATTCCAAAGTCCCCTCAAATTAAAAGAACATATAGATTGTTTCTAACATATTGTCCTCATAAATTACGGATAAATATGTAATTCATCAAAAAAATTGAATTTGCTCTTTTAAAACTATCCCGTAAAAGCATTTTGAATCATTACAGTTTTCATTTTTCAAATTAGCTTCTATAATATTGGTGTCATATCATATCTTTTCATGAAGGAAAAAAGCACCTAAGTGATCGTTTTCAGTGTTATATTTAAGGAAAGTAGATTTTGAATACAAGTTTACACGTCTAACCACTTTTGACTTTGCTTATAACAAAAGTAACATTGTATCAAGAGGTACACTTTTACGTGATTTTAGTACAACAACCTAATATAACCACTCTACGAGTAACGAGTCATCGTTTGTCATGATATAAACAAAAATTTACTTTTTGCTTTTACACGATTTTAAAGGTTTTATGTTTTTAGTTTCTTTCGAGTATGTAGTTAAACATTTTTCTCTTGGTCACTTTTCTTTCAGAGATTCATATTCTATAAAATGAATAATAGTTGTTCTTAATAAGATATTCTGATTGTTAAATGGTGTACTCCACAACTAAAAGGTTAGGATTCAAATCATGTAAGATGCATGTATGGTGTATTAATCCTATAAAATCCACATGTTAAAAAAATTACCAATAGTAATTGGAACGAAATAAAAATATTCAATACTTTTTAACTATAAAACTATAAATTTAAAAAATTAAAAACAAAAAAAGGATAAATATACATAATAGTAATATTTAAAACATAAGTGAAAAATGGTGTATATCACATTAAGTCAGAAATTAGAGGTTAAAGTATTAGTGAAAATACTATTTCCCTAAATACAATACTCAAATTTCATCCAATAAAAATCTTTACACAAAAGTAAAATAAAATGAAAATCATCGACCAAATATTTGTTAAAATTATTCTCTATTTTATCATTGAACCCTACAAAACAACCCCTTTTAACTAAAAGTCGACTCAAAATTAAAATTTGTTTTAAACAATTCGCGTAATATTTTAGAACTAGCTTTAACTCCATGTGTTACATGGGTGAAACGTTAAGATTATAATGATAAATATTTTAACACCACTTTTCATACAAATTTGATATTGTATTGGTAATTTTTCCATTTTATTAAATGTTAGTAATCAAAATATCAAAAAAATACATGAAAATACAATTCATAAGTGGTGTATTTTTTACAATACATTAAATGACATGTCAAATAAACCTTACAATGATGATTTATAAATTTTAAAATACTTCATTGTATACAACATTTGACGTGGTATTGGTAACTTTTCCATGTTTAACACCCACTAAATGCAACAAATAATAGAGTTTCTTTTCGACAATAACTGAAAGCACAAAATAGCCAAAACCGTTCTAAAAAAATTACACAAACGGTGCAAACCTGATTGAAGTCAGTAATGAGTCAAAGAAATCGAACATAATCAAATTGGTCAACGATTTCCTTGCATACGTTGTTTCTCAATTTTATTAGTTTTTAAAACTCTATCAGCCTTTTAGTATAAACTTTAACCTTGATTTTGTAACATATTTACAAATATTTAACTTGTAATTAAATTTGCTTGTCAAAATTAAATTAATTTTTTTTAAATCTCGCC
Organism: Smallanthus sonchifolius; assembly: GCA_023525975.1. Taxonomy (NCBI): domain Eukaryota; kingdom Viridiplantae; phylum Streptophyta; class Magnoliopsida; order Asterales; family Asteraceae; genus Smallanthus; species Smallanthus sonchifolius. Next base: position 25,705,026 of record CM042023.1, read on the forward strand.
TATTATACAGAAAATCTCGCTAAATTTTAATATTAATCTCTCATTTAAAATAAAATAAAAAAAATACAAATAAACTTTAAATTTCAACAATATATCGTGTTTTAATTCAAGTTTTAAAACTCCAAAATTTAAAAACCACACTCCTTAATGTATCGATACAATTTAAATTTAAAATTACAAAATTAAATATGAAAAAAGTTAAAACTAATAAATTAGAATTGAAACCAAACATATTTATTTAAAAAAAAATCTCGTCATTTAAATAAAAATTAAAGTTTAAAATATAATACACTTTTAAAAATAAATATTTATAAATTTCTTAATTTTAATTAACAAATAACTATTAAAATTTCAAAATCAAAATAAAAAATTTATTTATAAATATCAAACTTAATTAAAAAACTACTAATTAAATATTAGTAAACTTTATTCTAACACATATTTATTTAAAATATAAAAGTAGTATTTTCAAAATTTTTATGTAAATTTAAAAATCTTGCTTTTTTTAATAATAAAATTTAAAAACTCGCTTTTTTAATAATGAAACTTTAAAAACTCGTTTTTTTTTAAATCTCCTATTTTTTATTCTTGGTTTTTTAAAATATTCACTTTTGATAAAAGTTTAAAAAACATTGAGTCAATGGTAATAATGGTGAATTGATTTAGTAAAATGTTTATTTATATAATTTTCTAAAAAAATTAAGCGAAATATGGAAAGATTGAATAGTGGTTGTAAAGATTTCTTTTCGAAATTTAGTATTTTATTAGAATAGAGATTAAAATTTAAAGAATTGTTTTCGAAACTCATAATGTGTTTGGTCGATACGTTTGTTAATGGAATTAAAGAGTAAAAATATCTAAAATGATAATTTTACCCCTTAACATTAACAAAATACAAAACAAATATCGAAAATCAAATATTTCAAAAAATGTTTATAAAAACGAAAAGAGGGCAAGGATTATTATGTAAATTATAAACACTACTGAATTTCATTTGAAAAGCTCAGGAATTCTGAATTCTATAAATTCAAGAATTTTGTTGAAATTAATTCTATTTCTATTTTGTTTTTTTACCCAACCAAACATGTAAAGGAATGAAATTTTAATTACAATTCCATTAAATTCATGTCAATCGAACATCCCCTTAGTTTTTGGTCCACAATTATCTTCTATTTATATTCTAAATTAAATTACACGTATGGTCCATGTGCTTTGACTCAAATTATGCATTTCATACTTGAAGTTTAAAAATCACGGATATAGTCACCGACCACCTAGTTTGCTTTCATCAATGGTCCAAAAAGCTAACAGGTCTAGAGATAAGTCTAATCTTGGATAGTAGCAAGCTAAATCGTTGACGAAGTAACAGTTTGCTTAAGGCGTCTACAAGTTGATCGTCAATGTGTGTGGCTTGTAATGAACCGGATTGCACCTTTTCTCTAACAAAATGGAAGTCCAAGGCTAGGTGCTTCATGCTTGAGTGAAAAACAGGATTTGCCGAGTAAGTGGTGGCGCTAAGATTATCACAGTATATGGTAGGTGTTGAAGAAGAGCTGAAACCCAGTTCCTAAAGTAGTGAGGTTAACCACTGAACATCAGTTGTGGTGGATGCAACGGTTCTAAACTCGGCTTCGGTGGATGAACGGGCTTAAATGCTTTGGCGTTTTGAACTCCATGAAATAGGATTTGAGTCGAGGTAAACAATGTAACCAGTTGTGCTTCTATAGTTGTCTTTAATAACCGCCCAGTCGGCATCGGTGAAGGCATGAAGGTGAAGTGGCGAGGATTTTCTAAGCAGTATCCCATGATGTATAGTGCCTTGGAGGTAACGTAGTAGGCGTTTGAGGCATTACAGTGTAAGTTGGTGGGTGCGTGCTTGAATTGGGATAATCGGTTAACCGTAAATGCAATGTCTAGTCTAGTATGGGATAAATACTATAGGGCTCCGACTAAGGTTCTGTAATCAGTAGGTGAAGGGAGTGGTGTCCCTCCATGAAGAGTAAGAGGCTTAGAGTGCGTGATTGGTGTTGAGGTTAGTTTTGAATCAATTATTTTGGCTCGTATAAGAATGTCACGAATGTATTTATGTTGGGAGAGAAGGATGCCATGGGAGTGGGGAATTACTTCAACTCCAAGAAAGTAAGATAAGTGGCCAAGGTCATTAAGAGAGAATTTGGAGGAGAGTGATTGAATGAAGCTAGATAGGAGAGTGGGGGATCGACCGGTTATAATTATGTCATCCACGTAAACTAGTAGAAAAATGGGAGAAGGGCCAAAAGTGAAAGCGAAGAGGGAGGAGTCAAAGATGGTAGGGGTGAAGCCTTGTGATAGAAGGTATGATTTAAGCTCATCATACCAGGTGCGAGAAGCTTGTCGGAGACCGTATATGGCCTTTTGGAGTTTGCATACATGAGTGGGAAAAGAGGGATTGATGAACCCGGGAGGTTGGGCCATATAGACATCTTCGGAAAGAGAGCATTGTAAAAAGGCGTCGTTAATATCAAGTTGGCGAAGTGTCCACCCATGAGATATAGCAATGGAGAGGACAAGGCGTAATGTTGCGTGTTTGATGATCGGACTAAAAGTTTCGATGTAATCAATGCTGGGACTTTGATGGAAACCTTTTGCAACAAGTCGGGCTTTTAAACGATCAACAGTTCCATCCGATTTGTATTTAGTGTGGAAGACCCATTTGCAATCTACAAGATTAGGTGCAGAGGTTGAAGGGACGAGAGTCCAAGTTTTGTTTCATTCAAGGGTGCCAAACTCCTCTGACATGGCCTTGCGTCATAAGGGATGTTTTAAAGCATGAGTCGATGTAGGAGGTTCAGTGATAGGGTGGGGGAGGTAGTGTAAAGCATTTATTTGGAGTTATGATAACGTGGATTGGGTTTTGGATTGGAACGAGTGACGGGTTTGGTGGGTGTCGAAGAGTGGATGTTTGAACTGTTGGAAGAGGAGGAAGTGGAAAGAGGTGAGTTGGTGGAAGTTGGTGATAGAGAGTTATGAGAAGCAGGAGAGGAATGAGAGGTTGAAGAGTTATTGGACAGTAGAGGAGGTTCGGAATGGGGTTGGGCTGGGAAAAGTGGCTGAGATATGGAAATGGTGTTGGCTGCATGAGGGGTGGAGTTTGGTTGATTGGTGGAAAAGATGGCGTCTGCATGGGGAGGGTTGAGAGATTTATGTGAATTAGGAAAGGTGATGGGAAGACAAAGTTCTAGAGTATTTGAGTCAGTGGAGCTGGAGGTGGATGTAGGATGAAGTTTATCATAAGGGAAAATGTGTTCTTCAAATATAACATGTCGTGAAGAGTAGATTTTGGTGGTTATTGGATCTAGAGCTTAATAAGCACTTTGAGTAGGGGAATAGCCAATAAATATACACGGTTTGGAGCAATGGTTTAGTTTGTTCGGTGTGTAAGGACGTAACCATGGATAACAAAGGCAACCAAAACTACGAAGTTTGTTGTACTTTGGAGGTTTGTTGAATAGACAATGGAACGGAGATTTGTTTTGTAGAGTGGAGGTAGGGAGTATATTAATGAGATAGGCAGCGGTAGTGAAAGCAAATAGCTAAAAGGTGACAGGTAGTTTTGCATGGGTAAGAAGAGAAAGACCCGTTTCAACGATGTGTCGAGGTCTATGTTCGGCATACCCATTGTGTTGGGGAGTATGTGAAGGGGAAGTGAGGTTAGATATGCCACAAGTGTGTAGGTGAGGGAGAAGCTTTATATATTCTCCTCCATTATCCAAAAATAGTTGTTTGATGGTGGTTTGAAAGTAGTTTTCAACTAGGTTTTTGAAAACGAGTAAAAATGGAGAGTGAGTCCGATTTTTGTTTTAAGGGGTAGAGCCATATGTATTTTGTGAAGTGATCGAAAAATATGATGTACTATTTGTAATTATCAAAAGAAGGTATCGGGAAACACCATACGTCAGAAAATATTAAATCAAGTGGAGCAATAGATGAAAGTGTAGAAACCGAAAATGGTAAACGGTGACTTTTATTAATTCGACATGAGTTACAATTGTCATTGAAAGATGAAACAGAATTAATAAATGAATACAATTGCTTGAAAGTTTTATTGTTGGGGTGGCCAAGACTGTGATACCATGTCATGGAATTGGTGCAGTTTAAGGTGAAGACGGAAGGTAGTGAGGAGGAGCGCAATTCATGCATTCCTCGTACTATTGTTCCCTGGAGAAGAGTTGTCCGCGACTGTCAGTCCTTTATTATGAAAAAAAGGAGAAAAACTCGATTGGAAAATTATTGTCGATACAAAGACGTGAAATTGATATGATATTACGGGATATGGAAGGAACACATAGAACGTTTTTGAGAATTAATGGAGTGTGTGAGGTGTGAATAATTAATAAGTCAATATGAGTAATATTTAAACACGAACCATCACCGATAATGAGCTCCTCAGTTCCATCATACGGTGCATGAAGAGACAGGTTGTTTAGGTCGTTTGTAACATGGTGAGACCCACCACTATCAAATAACCAATGTGCATTCTGGGTTTGTTTGGCTTGTTGGGTGTTCATCATGTGGACTTGAGCTTGTTTCGGCTGTGAGTACCTGTTAAAAGAAGGAATAGAAACTTGGGGATTTACCTTCTCGAAGGCCTCGCAGTGGGTGAGTATGTCCTTTGGTGTTGCACCATTGACATTTACCTAAAAATGGGCGAGCTCTAGAGCCAGATTGAGGAGTGGGAAGAAATCCAGTAGTTTGTGTATGGTGACGGGGAGCCCATGGTTTGTTGTTTGGACGAGAATGCTGCGTGTACCTGTTTTGAACATGAAATATAGCCGCCGGTTGATGAACGTCGTTAGTAACGATCTGTTGAGCCAAGGTGAGTTCGGGGTTTATGAGTTTTCATGTAGTTCATTGAAGGTAATAGGGTCATTCCTGGCGTGTACGACATCCAGAATGGGTTTGTGAGAAGCTTGATCAAACCCATTGATAATGATATCCACCACATCTTCGTCGTCCATCTTCTTGCCAAGTATTGCCAGTTCGTCAATTACCGTTTTGATGACTTGCATATAATCCATGATGGATTGGTTTGGAGTTTTGGACGACTGTTTAAGCCGATGTTGAAGCTGTTTTATGTGCCCTCAGGAAGGAGATGCATAGGTATCAGCAAGTATGCGCCATGCTTCTTGACTTGAGCCGGCGTTGGTGATGAGAGAGATGATGGCGGTAGAGTTCAAGGCCGTGTAGCAAAGCTTCAATCTGAGTTTTTCATCCCATGTAGTTTGTCACTACAACAATTTCACCCTATACCGACGACTTTTTTTGACCCTATAGCGACGACTTGTCGTCGGCATAAGCTATCCCGACGACTTGTCGTCGGGATAGGTGTCGTCGGGATTGCTTCGTCCCAATAGCCCAAGATTGTCGTCGGTATAGCTGTCGTCGGTATAGGGTCTAATTAAATAATTCAAAAAGAAATTCTATACCGACGACATGTCGTCGGTATAGGTTCTAATTAAATAATTCAAAAAAGAAATTCTATACCGACGACATGTCGTCGGTATAGGGTTTTTTTCATTTTTTTTAATAATTTTTAAAAAGACCTATACCGACGACATGTCGTCGGTATAGGTTTTTTTCATTTTTTATAATAATTTTTAAAAAAGACCTATCCCGACGACATGTCGTCGGTGTAGGTCTTTCTGTTTTTTTTTTTTTTTAATTTTTAATATTTTTCCAGAAATATTAAATTTCTAAAAACAAAAACCTGCAAATAATTATATATAAACCATTCAAACATTCAAATCCAATAAAAACTAATATCCGAAACGTAAAACAAGCATACAACTTGTTCGACCCACAAACTTGTCCGACAAATCAAACATTCAAAACACAAAAATATGCAAATTGTTCAAGACAACACCACACCAACTACAAAGGCTCAACAACTCCAAGCTAGTTATCATCACTACTAATTCGGCGCTCCCACATTTGACGCATTTGATCCATTTGTCGTTGCATTTCAAGCATTTGTTGATTATGTACACGACGTTCTTCCTCTAGTTGTTGATTTTGCAATCGTTGTTCTTCCTCTCGTTGGGCTTCGCGTTGTTGTTGTTCTTGGAATTGTTGTTGAAGACTAGCCACACGTTGATCAACGTCTTGCCAATGTGGTTGTGGAAGGGGAGTACCGAACACATCCGGTGTGGGATTACTCACCACACGACCAACACCCCGGATATGGTCACGCCGATGACCTAAGGCACGCTCCATACATGCAAACTCATCAATAGTGGATGTGTCACCACCAGACTCAGCAGATGATATTGTATACTCCTCTTGTATTCGATCCTGCATTAAACAATGTAATAAACAATTAGTTGACTATTTTACTAAAATTCGACAGCATAACTGATGTAAAATGGATAACCAACATTTTAAACTATAAGTAATAGACAACCCAAGTTCACAAATTCCAATCAACCAACACTAATAACAACAAATACTAATAATACTAGCAAACATATTCAACAATTGGCCTCGAGTTGGATGTACTAAGTCTATTAAAGTGTGTTTGGGTCATTTTGACCCGTTTAAAGTTACAGTTGGATGTTTCAAGTATATTAAAGTGTGTTTGGGTCATTTTGACCCGTTTAAGTTAAAGTATTTTGTTTTAAGTCTATTAAATTGTGTTTGGGTCATTTTGACCCTTTAAAGTCAAACTTTGATGTTTTAACAAAAAAATAATTTCACTTACATAATCTGTTGATGCAAAATCATTGGCCTAGCCCGTCCCTTCTTTATAATGGGTCGATCTGAACACGTCAATAGGGCCGGTCCCCTGGGAAAACAAAAATAATATCACTAAGAATTAATAAGCATGTTTGTATAATAATAACAAATGTATTTCATACCTCCATGTGTCGGCGTTGGGCGTATGATTTGCTGCCATGGAAACTTGGGTAGCGTTGTTTTGCTTGGTTTTGTTTGTTCTTCTCCGAGCGGTTTTTATAGCTCGCACTTAAAAACAGCTGATTAATCAAAATATCCCAAGTTTCTTGATCAACATCTTGTAGTGGATTACTCCTCGCCGCCTCCACATCATCGTATCCCCCATTCTCGTCGAAATGAACTTTCATCTCTCCCTTGCGGTCTTTATAAGACCTTTGACACTCGGCGGTGATTCCGAGTTGAACGCCTTGCCACTTTTCAGTGTTTCTCCAGGCGTCCAGATTAAAATATTCCTACAAGTGGAAAGTAATTAGAAAAAATCTAATAGTTATGAAATTGTAAGTAATTATAAAACATCTATACTTACTAATAGAGTGGGATATACTGCTTGTTTCTTCTCATTTGGAACCTTAGCCCAGTTAGGATAATATTGTTTGTGGTTTGGGAACTTGAGAACTGATGTGCACTGCAAGGCTTACCTACTTCTTTGATGATGCTTGCAACAATCCCAGTTAAGTGGGCAATAAGATCTATCAAAGCTTGATGAGCTTTTTCCTGGCTCTCCTGTTGCTGCACCACTGCTTGTACCACTTTGGCCATCTCCTTCATCTCTGACCGGATGACATCCAGTTCAGATTGATAGTTGTCTTGTTCAGGTGGTCCGCTCGGGTGGTAGTCTTGATTATAATTTTCCTGATAGCTTTGATACTCAGGACCACCAACATGTGAATTGTATCTTGGGCAATCTTGTGTCCAGTGGCCAGTAATGCCACAATTACTACATGGCTCATAGTAGTATTGATCATCAATATAATTCCTGTCCATGCCGACCTGCACAACTAACACACCAAGTAGTTCTGAACGAAAAAATAAACAAAATAAAAATAAAAGCAAAAATAAGAAAAATCTTTTTATGGGTTTTTGTTAAAGAAAAAAAATAAAATAAAAATCAACTAAAGAACACTAAACTAAAGCAACAAAACTAAGCGCACCAATTCCCCAGCAACGGCGCCATTTTGATCGATGTCGTTAGGTCGGTCAAAAAACAATCTTTAAACACTTAACTAGTAAGGGTAAGAAGAGTATCGTATCCACGAGGAATCAGTGGTTAGTGAAATTGCTTAGTTTGATAATTAGAATGAAAACACAGATCAAATAAAAATGCAACCTCCTCCAAACTTCAGGTTCTAGGTTTCACATAAAACTCAGTTATTCAATGGACACCAAATAGACATAGTGTTGGAAAATTAGTTAAAATAGTAATTGAAGACAGGATGTTGTCAGCAACCTATACAACCAGTTCCGTCACAAACCAGTATAATTCAATCACCCAATTTATGAATGTCAAGTTGCCCCCTTTAGTCACCCAACCCTGCTACTAGGTTTTGTCATCAACCGAACAAGATCGTAAAGCAAGCAAACTCAAAGCACATTCAAATAAACTGTTTAAAATAACTAATACATCAATCTACTCAGTTATTGTCAGAAACTAAATAGACCCAAAAACATAAATAAACTGAATCAAAACATGAAACCTATATGAACCGTCCGCCTGGAGGAAGCCACATGTAGTTTAGCCAAACATAATAAACAGAAAATCAAATGTTGTCACCACAAGATTGTCCATTCAAAATTACTCAACTAAGATTGTTATTCTTCTTATTCAAACTAGATTAAAATAAAACACTTAAACCTTCTTCTTTCTTGTAATCGATTTACGAGTGAAGCAGCAAAAAATTTAATGTTATCCTTCCTTTTGCCCAAACAGCCGCCAGAGCCAAAGGCTCCCTGATGCGTCCTGCTAATTGCCGTCCAAAAAACATACAAACCCCACACACCCTCTCGGGTCCTGTTGCAGCGTTCCTCTCTTTTTTTTTCTCCTACAGGCCCATTTCTTTAATTAAATGGATATTCTTTTCCTAATCCATACACAGCCCACAATACTCCAATTAGTCACCATGATTAGTTTAATGGCCCATATTCCATACATAAAAGTCACCTGCACATTCCATTTATTAAATTCTTATGTCTAGAACTTAAACCAAAATTAATTAAGCTTAAAATTTGAAATCCCATCTTTTTAACTTAACTTTATAAGTTTAGCTCGTTCTAACTTTACGCTTATGCATTTAATATACGTACATCATTGGATTTCACATAAATAATCAATTAATAGTGCTACTTTAAACACAATTATAACAAGAATATTACCCACTCATCAGTCGACAACCAAAGTATAATCATTTGATTGAGTGTTGTGCAATATATCTATAACATTAACAACACTAGGATAATCCCAAAGCTTCCGATGGTGAACGTCCTCAACAACCCTCCATTGACCGGTGGTTCGAGAAGGGTCTCGAAGATAGAACACTTGTTTAGCCTGTGTGGCTAATATATATTGGACATTATCATACCATTCTTTGCCAACATACCATTCACGGCCGATGTCAATTATGATAGTATTGTTTTGCTTAATTAATCTTTTACCTCTCGTGTCGAACCATTTACAACGGAATAGTACAACCGAGTAACCATCAATGTAGTTCAACTCTATGATCTCCTCTAGTTGACTATAAAATGGAGTATCGTCTTCTCCTATTGTAACCACACCACTGTTCTGAGTAGTGCGTCTGGAATCATGATTTTGTACCACAAATCTAACACCATTTACTATGCAAGCAGTGTAAGAATATGCGTACAAGGGACCATGTGCCAATGCCCTTAATTCTTTATTATCGGGTGTAGAAGATGAAGATGAAAATACATTTGCTTCATATTTTAACCATGAAGAAAAATCGGTTTGCATATTGCGTTCAGAAAATTTAGATACAAATTCACTGGTAGATGGACAAAATAAAAATCAAATTAGTGGAATTAAATTAAAATATAATAATAGTTTATCACTTGTAGATGGACAAAAAAACTTACGATTTGTAGTCTTTGATTTCATCGCAGTTGTTCAACACAAACCGTTGTAATGATTTGTTGGCATGTTCAGAGAGCGTCTTGATTTTCTTTTTCGATATTGGTCGACATTGTGAAGAAAACACTTGAAACTGCCTTTTAGGGATGCCAGCATCTGCATTTCTATCTGGTCGGTTAAATTTGGTTTGCATACCGTCCAGATACATAGAGCAGAATGTCAAGGCTTCATCTGCAACATAACCCTCTGCAATTGAGCCTTCAGGTTTAGATTTGTTTCTAACATATGCTTTAAGCTTTTTCATGTATCTTTCAAAAGGATACATCCATCTCATATACACAGGGCCACCAAGAATAGCTTCTTCAGGTAAATGAAGAATGAGATGAACCATTATGTCAAAAAATGCTGGAGGATATATCATTTTCAAATTGCATAATATCTTAACCACTTCCTCATTTGCTTCATACATGTCTTTCACATCTACTGATCGTGCACAAATTTTTTGAAAGAATGTGCAAACGTCATTGATTGTTGATGACACGTTTTTGTTCAGACCCGATCGTACCCCTATTGGCAGCAATCTTTGCATGAGGATGTGATAATCATGGGACTTTAACCCAATTATATTTGAATCATTGTGAAGTACCTTATTTTTGAAATTTGATCCAAATCCATCAGGCAGTCTCACTCCTCGAATAAACTGACAAAAGCGTTCTCGATCACTAGGTGTGAAAGAGTAAGGAGCTTGTGGTTGGTACAACTTGTTGTTTTTTTGTGTTAGCCATAGGTTATGTCGAATACCCATATTTTCCAAGTCTTTGCGGACTTTGTGTGTGTCTTTTGATTTATCGTTCATCAACAAAGTACCCAATAAACTCTCACACACATTTTTCTCCACGTGCATAACATCAAGATTGTGTTTTAAAAGCAGAGAAGACCAATAATCCAGCTCAAAGAAGATACTTCGTTTAGTCCAATTCAACTCTAATGTAAGGCGCTTTCTTTTAATCCCTCCATGCATTGGATGTTTCCCCGAGACACGATCTGGGAGATTTTTTAGTTGTTCTAATATTTGAGCATTAGTCAATCGTCGGGGAGGATGTTTTGTCTCTTTCTTGCCATCAAACGACAGATCGTTCCTCCATTTATGCTTTCTAGGCAAGAATCTTCTGTGTCCAACAAAAGCTATCTTATTCGTTATAGCGCACGAAGGTGTGTCAATGTTACACGTAGGGCATGCTTTATAACCTTGACCACTCCATCCAGACAAGCTACTACGAGCAGGATAATCGTTGATAGTCCATAACAGTGCCGCATGCATCCTAAATACAGTTTTGGTTGATGCATCTCTCACCTGTACTCCTTCAGCCCACAACATTTTCAACTCATCAACCAAAGGCCTTAAAAATATATCAATGTCCTTACTAGGTGATTTAGGCTCGGGAATTAGCAAGGTTAACATGAAAGAAGACTATTTCATACATAACCATGGTGGTGTATTATATGTTGTTAACACTATCGGCCACATACTGTAAGTCTGACTCATGTTACCGAACGGATTAAAACCATCAGCAGCCAAACCTACGCGGACATTCCTTGGTTCTTTAGCAAAATCCGGATATCTTTCATCAAGTTCTTCCCATTCCTTCCCATCAACCGGATGTCGCATCATACCATCCGTTGAGCGTCCAGTATTATGCCATATCATATCTTTTGCCGTTAATCTTGAACTATACCTTCGTCGAAGTCGTGAAATTAAAGGAAAGTAGCGCAACACTTTCTGTGGTACTTTCTTCCCCTTTGTGTTTTTGTCAACCCATCTGCTCTCATTACAAATTGGACAGTTTTGCATTGATTCATTCTCCTTCCAAAACAGTGCACAATCATTAATGCAAGCATGGATAGACTGATATCCTAACCTAATCTTACTCAGTTTCTTCTTAGCTTCATAGTGTGATGCTGGAACGTGATTTTCCTTTGGCAATGCAGTTTGTAAAAGCTCTAACAGTTGGTCAAACGAACAATTCGTCCATTTGTTGATAACTTTGATATGCATCAATTTGGCTATGAAGTTTAGGGAAGACATTTGACTACAACTGGGGTATAACTCCTTATTTAGCTCCTTAAACAACGCATCAAACTCTGGGTCTAAACCAGTTCCATCTTCATCTATATTATCCTCGTTTGTATTTTGCTCTGCCATCACATCATCTATGGCATCAAACATCTCATTATTTGTTGTTATAGTTATTGGAGGAGTTGGTGTTGTTCTTGGGGCAAAAAATGATGCTATCTCCGCCATACGAGGATGTTGTTCACCATGATAAATCCAATTCTGATATGATTGTAGAAACCCACGGTCATGTATGTGGCCATATATCGTCTTCAAATCCTGTCGACACGCATTACAAGAACGTCTACACGGGCAAAACGCTCTACCTCGACCGTCGACATGGTTCTTGGCCGTCTCTATAAAGTTGCGAAGACCGCTTAAGAAAGCCGGAGAATTCCGATTTCCCAGTGTAACCCAACTTTTATCAATTGCCATATCTAGTGTCATATCTATTGTGTTATAAGCATACACATATACATGCATGTAATAAATTATATAATTTAATGTATGTGATTTGATTGGTACTCTAAGGCGGTGGATCCTAACCCACTTTTTGAATATTCTATCTTATATGTATACATTTTAACGAGTTGACTATTTAAGAACAAATCAGCAGCATTTCCCCTTAACTCCCCAAGTATGCAGATAAACCGCAACCTCGAAGGAGTAAAGAGAAATAGCTACCAATTTTTTTCTTAAATGTCAACTCGTTAAAATGTATACATATCCTAAATAAGATAGAATATTCAAAAAGCAGTCCCAAAGGGGACAATCCAAAATTTATCTCTATCAGATAAATTTCGGACGAGTATATTCTAAATAGTTATCCTAAATAAACATACTAGTGTACACAACATGATACGTACATAAAAGTAAAAAAGTCGGGATGCGTACCTTAAAAAAATTCAATGAAACACAAATAAGATATTATTCACACCTCTCCAAGCGCAATGAGTTCCGAACTTGCAACAAAATTAAATAAAGTTACATATACATACAAAGATATATACATACACTCATAATTACATAATGCCCAAATTTCGGACGGGTATATTCTAAATAGTTATCCTAAATAATGCCCAAATTCTAAAATTATATACACAAACACAATTACATACATAGCCTTTACAAACATACATAAAAATGACCAAATAAATATTTATAAACATAATATACATACATATCCTTTACAAACATACATAAACAATTGTCAAATTCCCAAATTACATATATAAACACAATTCCATACATAAATGCCTAAATTTCCCAAATTACATATATAAACACAATTCCATACAATTCCATACAAAATTCCTAAATTTTCATCTAAACCTAATTTAATCATAAAATTTCATAAATATTTATAAAATCATACATCTAAATCATATATACATACATACAAATAAACACAACAATATACATACAAACATACATCCAAATTCCCAAATTTCATCTAAACCTAATTCACATCTAAACCTAATTTCATAATAAAATTTCATAAATATTTATAAAATCATACATCTAAATCATATATACATACATACATACAAAATAAACATAACAATATACATACAAACATAATCTAAACATAATTTATAAAAAAATTACTAACCAAGTTTGCAAATATCTTCAAATAGCTTGAAATCCTCAAACACTTGTCAAATCTTCAAACACCTAACAAAAAACAAAGAAATTAACCAAAATACCCAAAAATTTTGATTTTATTGTCAAAATTGAAACATATATGTTAACTAACCTTGAAAACCGAGAGATTAGTGAAAATTGCACCACAAAACACTTCAAAAACGCGAAATCGCCAAAGAGAGAGATGAGAGAGTTTTGTTTCGTTTTTGGGTGAAAATGGGAAGCAGAAACCTGTCTGCTGGGTTAGGGGACGCTGAGACCTATACCGACGACATGTCGTCGGTATAGCCTAGATAATCGGCGCCATAGGATCCTGTGCCGACGACATGTCGTCGGTATAGGTCTTCTTAGAGTTTTGACCGGTCAATAAAGTAAATGCCCTATACCGACGACATGTCTTCGGTATAGGGTTTTCCCAAAATTGTTTTTAATTAAAAAAAAAAACCCACCGACGAAAACGTTTTAATAAAAGAAAAAACAAAAAAAAAATAGAATTTAACCATGTCGTCGGTATAGGGTTTTCCCCAATTTTTCACCGGGCGCCAATTTTCCCTCCATACGGCTCAACCCTGTGCCGACGACATGTCGTCGGTATAGGGTCTCACTTCTCAAAATTTGTGATTAACCTATACCGACGACATGTCGTCGGCACAGGGTGACCTATGCCGACGACAAATGTCGTCGGGATAGGTTCCGTCGGCATAGGGTCTTTTTCTTGTAGTGTGTGGATGTTAGCTTTAAAGTGGAAAGAAAGGTTATGAGCGTAAGGTTGTTCATTGTGTTGACGGTGAGCGTGGACTCGCCGGAAGTCATGGTGGCCGGAGTTTTTGGAGATGAAGGAGGGCTGTTATCTGGCGTTGAAGGAGTATTTCTTGGTGAGCTAGGATTTGAACCTTGATCTGATACCATATGAATGATCAGAGAAGATTGCTATGAATTGCTTACTTTCATTGAATTAGATCGTACAATATATAACACAAACTCAAGAAAGTGGTAAACCTAATATCTAGGAGATATACAAGGAAGAATGAAACAGATGTTGACTATTCTAAATACAACGTTTGAAATAATTTGAATATGCATAAAAGTTGGCGGTAAGTTTGAGGTGATATTTTGAAAGTTGGAGTGATGGAGTGATTATATGCTAATTTCAATTTGATTTAGGTGACACAAAAGGATGAATCTTGTGCTTTAATCCAACCATTCATTAACATATGAGCAATTAAAATTTATCTCTTCCAAAGAAATCCATCAATGGCGAAGGTCGTACAACATTTGAATTAACCAACCAAATTAACTTTGTTAAGTTCACGGACCATCCTAAAAAAGCAAACTAGGTGATTGGGGACTATATCCGTAATTTTTAAACTGGATTTGGTTCAAACCACATGATCATCTATGTAATTTACTTTATATTCTAATATATAAATTCTTCACCTTAGAAACATATGGCAAGCCGTATTTATAGGGCATCCACATTTCTTTTCTCATGTACAACCATTCCATAAACATTTATTTTTTTCTATCCTAAAACATAACTATTACATACCAAAAAAGAAATCGTAAAGCCAGAATCGACATCGTCGATTACTGCCACAAGAAAACCAAAATGGATGACGACGACAAGGCAGAGAAAGAATTCAACAAGTTTGATTCCAATGGAGACGGTAAAATCTCTTCAAACGAGCTTGGAGACGCGTTGAAGACGTTGGGCTCTGTGTCACCTGAAGAGGTCAAAACCATGATGGACGAACTCGACACTGATCAAGATGGGTACATTTCTTATGAAGAGTTTACTGATTTTTATAATGCCAATAGGTGCTTAATGAAGGATTTGGGCAAGGTCTTCTAATGTTATATATAAGGATTTGCCATTATATATTCCAATAATCCATTGCAAGTTTGTGATTTGTCGTCACTATTTTCTAGATTTTGTCATAAATTCAACTAGCTTATTCTTATATGCAATGTTTCTATTAACACTACAAGAAAATGACCCTATGCCGACGGACCCTATACCGACGACACTTGTCGTCGGCATAGGCCAAGCTGTGCCGACGACATGTCGTCAGTATAGGGTAATCCCAAAATTTGAGAAGGGAGACCATATACCGACGACATGTCGTCGGCACAGGGTTGAGCCGGATGGAGGGAAAACATGACGCTCAATGAAAAATTGGGGAAAACCTATACCGACGACATGTCGTCGGTATAGGTTGAATTCCATTTTATTTTTGCATTTTCTTTTATTTAATAGCTTTTCGTCGGTGAGTTTTTTTTTTAATTAAAAACAATTTTGAAAAAAATCTATACCGACGACATGTCGTCGGTATAGGTCATTTACTTTATTGACCGGTCAAAACAAACGATATAAACGTTAATGAATCAAAGAAATAAAAATAAAAATAATAGGCATAAAGCAAAGAAATGTTTAGGTACTACACAATTTAACAAAAATAAAAATAAAGATATAAACGTTAATGAATCAGTAAGACACTATACTAGAAAACTGTGACTTTTTCGACTAAAAAAATTGTCGGAAATTATGAAAAATTTTCAACCAATTTCCGATCAACAGGAAACCCCCTAAATTTAGCGATAGGTTTTCAACAAATTACCGAAAATGGAAAAACTCGCCGAAAAATTGTCAGAAACTTCCGACCAAAATGATTTTAAGTAAATAAAAAACAAAAATAAAATGTTTTGGGCGTAAACATCCATTTTGGAAAAAATTTTGACCAAATTGTCGGAAATTCTTTTTCCGTGGAGTAGAAGTTATTGATATTTTACCTTTATAAGTTATGAAAAATATGTAATTCTTTAAGAGCTTGGGAATGTTTTCAAACTGTCCCATAAAATACATTCTTTGTTCTATTTATAGACATTTTTATTAGAAAGTCTCATGTTACTTGTTCAAAATTCTAAAATGTTATACAATCCTATTAAATGTCATTTAATATATAGATCTGTATATACACAAAAGTGGAATAAACATGTAAGTAGTTTTACCAAATATTCCTTAAATAATTCAACTTTCTTAATTTAAGGATATTATTCTGGCTGTAATTCAAACATTTATTATAAATAATAATAATAATAAGCTAATAATTTAAATATAAAATCTTATTAAGTTTCATCATATATTTAAAAATCAAAATTCATTTATTAATAAATACACAATCAAGAATATAATATGTTCGGCAGGGAACACAACACATTAACACAAACAATGGTAAAACGCTTGAACAACTAATTTGTGATGTATTATATATACTAGCTTAGAACATGTGTACTACACATGGGGTGAAAAATATCAATATATAAAATTTCTTAAATCTTTATTTATATATTTTACAGGTGTAAATATGTATTACATATACTAAGGATATAAACAAAATTCAAAATATGTACAAATTAATATATAATTGTGTTTCGAAACTACGTTAATTACTATTTAATGTGACTTGATTTTCATTTATAATTTGATTGAAAATAAAAGTTACATAATTAAATTTCATATTTTATTAGTATAACAAATATTTTCTTTTAAAATTTATTATTATTAAAAGATAGAAATGTATTTAATTAGAGAGAGAAACGAAAAAAAAATGATAAAAATGAATATGGAGGCGACATGTGGCATTAAAAAACCATTATTTATTATTATATAGTATATAACCTATACTATATAATAATAAATAATGGTTTTGAAGACAATCCCTCGTAACATATTTTCTAGAATCATCTACTTGATATTAATATATTCCACAAGCCACATCCAAATTCGCAGCCCATGTGATCACAACCAAAGCTGCTTGCATTTTCTTAACTTCTGTTTGTAATCAGCGCATGTGGTCACTTGCCGAACGGAAATTAGATGCATTTAAGTTTCGAGTTTTTGTTTGATTTGTTTAGAACTCATTCATGTGTGTTTGTGTAAAACTTGTGTAAGTTGCAGATTTTAAAAGTACAATTATTCATGTCCTCACCTGAATGGTCAAGTTCTTTTAGCATTCATTCATATACTTATTATATAAAGGATCCCGTTTTTACCAAATATTAGTTTGACCAAATGCAGTCAAAATCGTCATCAAAGGTCCAATTTTGACCGAATATAATGAAAGCTAGCCTCAAAGAGGCATCACTCCTTGTGGTATTGGATGAGCAAAGCGGTGGCCTTCGATGGCTTTAACACTGGTGGCGGTCAATGATGTAGATATGTTGGTGATTGTGTTTTCACGACTGGACTGGCCGATTGGGAACCGGGTCCTAGCCTACCGGTCCGATTAAGCCTCTTTGAACTATCTTCGATTGAACTAGCTAGTTATAGGTCGGAGCGGTAAACCGGAACTATCTTTAAATTTTAAATTTTAACGTGTCGTTTATTTTGTAATTGTGTTTTACCACTGGGAGTTTAATTTTATCACCGGGCTAAAACGTCATGTACAAACGTCCGGTTCAAAGCTTTAAAAAAGACGTTTTTCTTTTAAATATAGCAATATCATATTCATATTAAATATAATTTAAAAAAAAGTTGGCGTATAAAAAAGTTACGGACGTTTAAACAAATGGGGGAAGTTGCATTTGTGACTGCATATGCAGACTTCCTTCTTTTGGACGTGTACCTTTTTTTCATTTGACACGTGTCGTGCTCTGATGTCTTCCGAACTTTCTAAAGTTTTCCTCGTTTCTAGTATATCATTTCCCTATATTTATAACATATAAATAATATTTATGACGTAATCTCGTCCAAAAGGTCCAAACTCAAACCAGTAGATCAGTAAGACGACTGATTCGATCTCCGGTTTGGTTATGAAAAACATTGTAGAAACTACAAAATTTATATATAAAATGGTCAGAACGAAGATTAATTTATTGACAACATATAATTCAAAGAAGCATTTTTGCAGAAGAGAATAATAAAGAAAAAAAATCTTGCATAATAAGCCTGTCAAATAAAGGCATGACCAAGATGATCCCAATTTGCATACATGTAAATTAGTTCTTTTTAACCATGATTCAACTACAAGATTTATATACAAACTCTCTATCCAACCTTTTCAAATCTTCAATTTCTGTACTCTGGGTTATATTCAAACAAATTTCCACCTTCAAAATGGTTTTTTGTTCTACAGTTTCGATCAATCAATCAACGACAGTACAAATGATCATGATCATCTTCAAACTCTGAAACACCAAGCATTGCCAAAGCTAAATGAGAGTTCAATTCGCTCTTTGTTGGTCGAATCTGAGGATAACCGTCAGTAACAACGTTGTTAGAAGCTAAAGTAGTCCCACCTCGCGTTTTCCTTAACTTGGCATTTTCTTCAACTCCTTTAAGGATAGAAAGTATTACATCAATATTTGGTCTCTTTGATTCTTCATTGTGTATACACGCGTCTGCAGCTTGTATCATCCGGGCGATCTGGTCCAAGTTTCTTTGAGTGAATTTGATGCGGGGATCCAGTAGTTCCTCTATCGATCCTTGTTGTAACAACGGTTTCGCCTGCCAAAATAAAATAAATAAATCTTTAACATCCAAATTATTAAACTATGATAGTGGTGAAATGCATAGGTCAGATTATTAACACTTCAAGAATCATACAAAGATCAGATTATCACTTGTTTAAAGGTATAGAAGGGTAATTTGACATATTTAGAGCTAATTACACAGATGGTCCCTTGGTTATGTTTGGTCTGTAACTATAAGAAATTAAATGGATGGTCCCCACTGTTCACGGACAAGTAACACGGATGGTCCCTGGAGTGGATGGAATATGGATGTTAAGTTTTCAGTTAAGGTTTTACAAATTGACCAAAATACCCTAACCACATATGTGATAACCATCCGTGTAATTAACTCATGTGATAACCATTTTAATCATGAAAAACTCACCCACAAAACCAAGTTTTCTTCTCCGGGTCCTCTTCTTGATTCAATCGGCTTACGTCCTGTTATTAACTCCAAAAGAACCACCCCAAACGCATAAACATCGGTTTTATCAGATACTTTTCCATGTTGGAAATATTCTGGAGCCAAATAACTGTAAAACAAAACAAAAACAGTGTCTATCTTCAAAATCTGCAACCAACCAAAAGCAAATATATGCCTACAAAATCTTGATAAAAAAACCTACCCAAATGTCCCTTTCACAGTTTTGCACAAAAACGGAACCGAAGGAGCAGAAGTCCAAGTAGCTAATCCGAAATCACATAACTGCAACACCAAAATATAAATTATTAATCTTGGGTTCTCGACAACTGCTTCAAATGAAAGTGAATATATGATAATTGATAAATTATCTTCTTTTTAACCTTTGGGGATTTTCTTGAAGAAAGAAGGATATTTGAAGGCTTAATATCTCTATGAACCACACATCTTTCAGTCCCATTATGCAAATACCTCACAGCCTCAGCCACCCCAATTGCAACCTTATACCTTACTGACCATGGAAGTTTTGATCCGCCATTTTTACCGTTTCTTGTTTCTACAAAATGGGTATTTTCTTGATTTAGCAAAGATTCAAACTTTAAGATTCAAGATCAAGAACAGAAACAAGGTTAAAGAAACAGTACCGCGTAGATACCGTTCCAAGCTTCCACCTGAAACATACTTGTAAATTAAGAACAACCCGCCTTCCGGATCGATACAAAACCCGACTAGGGGACAAATAAACTGATTATGAAGAGAACTCGCTATCATTAATTCTCTACAAAAAGCCTTTGGAGCCTCTTTATCTTCTTTGTCAAGTTTCTTGATTGCTACAGCAGTTCTCAAGATCCCAATTCTACCCTTGAACACATAGCTCAATGCACCTCTCCCCAACACCCTCCCTACAGAATTCAAACAAATCCAAGTCAGACCCAAATCAAATAGACATGAATCTCTAAAAAGGTAAAAATTGAATCAATTTACCCCTTTCAATTGCAAATTTGACATGGGGCTTGATATTTATGATCTTTTATAAGTTGAAATTAGGTCAAAGTCTAAGGGGCTGCATTTGAAAAGTAATAAAGATTTATGAAAAATTCCCTACCCAATTCAAACAAATCCAAATCAAAGGGCATGAAACCCTAAAAGGGTAAAAACTTAATCAATTTACCCTTTTTCAATTGCAAATTTGACATGGGGTTTGTTATTTATGATCTTTACAAGTTGAAATTAGGTCAAAGTCAAATGGGTTGCATTTGAAAAGCAATAAAGATTTATAAAAAAACTGAAAATCAACTACCTTTGGAGAAATTGCGAGTGGCAGAAAGGATTTCAGCATAACTGAATCTAATTAGGTTATGAGCAACAGGTGAAATACTCCTTTCTAAAGACTCAATTCTTCTCCATTTAAGTTCTTGAGATCTTGGCTCCATCAACCCATTATCAAGATTCACCATCAAAACAGTTGAAGATGAAGAATTGACACTCAAAGATTCAAGTTCAACCTGTGAACAGAGGCTGAATCTGAAAGATGAATGAACCGAGTGTGGCTCAGCATTTGGCAATTCGGCAACACACCCACCAGATTCTGCAAGAAGCCAAGCCTTGTTATGCTCCAAATTGTTCACCACTTTCTTCTTGATTTCATCTTTCTTGTTAACAATTGTTGGAAAGAAGCAAGCAAGCCCAAAATCCCAGATCATTTTGTGAAGAAAGTAGTTGAATTTGCGGTCTCTTTCATCATTGTAGAGATAGATTTCATCATCATCTTCAAAATTTAAGGTTGGGGAGGTGGTGATTGGTACTAAAGATGAAGAATTTGGAAGTGGGTGTTGGGTAGAAGTGGTTTTTGAAACACCCATTTGAATCAAATCTCAATGATGGCAAGTTAGCCACACAGAAATCAAGAAACTAAAAAGGGGGAAAAGTTTGGGTGAGGTAATGAAATTGCTTGCTTGGAAGTGGAGGAGAGAATATATATTTCATTGAATCAAAAATAATGGGTGTGTTGTAATGTAATGTAGGTGGTCTGTGTTGGATTAAATTAAGTGAATTAGTTGGGAGAAAAGGGTGTGTGTATGAGAAAAAGAGTTATGGTCCCTTGAGATAGGTAAGAGAAAGAGAGATGTATGGGATTGTTATACTAAAGAAAGAGGAATAAAAAGTGTGACAGTTGAAGAGAGATTCACTCTCTTAAGGACAAACTAGAACCCTCACAAAAGAAAGATACAATTTTCAGTTGTTTTCTTTTACAATATTTATTTTACTTATTTTTAAGGCTAAATATAAAAACTAATCATCGATTTGAAGAACTATTGATTCTAAAAGTTGTGGATCGTTTGTGATTGGCTTTTAAAAATTTGAGTAAATTTTGTTTTTGGCCTATGTGGTTTGCCCTGTTTAACCATTTTAGTTTAAAAAAGAATCTTTTAACATATCAGCACCTGAGATTGTATTTTTGTAACCATTTCAGTCCATTACACTAACCATGTTAACTTTTTCTGTTAAGTATAAGGGCATTTTAGTCATTTGATTTCTAAATGAATTAATTTAACATTTTTTAGTCCAATAAAAACTTTTTTTATGCTTTTTCATAAACACTTTTTTCTACTTTAATAAAAACGTTTTTTTTTTATTTTTTAAAATAATTTTTTTAGTTTTTTTTTCGTAAAACGTCTTTTTTTAACCTTTTTAAAAACATTTATTAACTTTTCTAAAAATATATATTTTTAATTTTTTTCATAAAAAACGTTTTTTATGAACGTTTTTTTTATAATTTTTTTTAGCTTTTTATAAAATGTTTTTTTAACTATTTTAAAAAAGTTTTTTTTTTACTTTTTTGAGTGAACTAGTTTTAAAAATAGTGAACTACTTAAAAAAATACTTTTTTAAAATAGTTAAAAAAATATTTTACGAATAAGCTAAAAGAAGTTTTTATAAAAAAAATAAAAAATGTTTTTAAAAACGTTTTTTTTGAAAAAAGTTTAAAAAAATATTTTTTAGAAAAGTGAAAAAACGTTTTTAAAAAGATTCAAAAATGTCTTTTTTTAAAAAGTAAAAAAAAACGTTTTTAAAATAGTTAAAAAAACATTTTACCAAAAAAGTAAAAAACTTTTTTATAAAAAAAACTAAAAAAATGTTTTTAAAAACGCTTTTTATGAAAAAAGTTAAAAAAGTGTTTTTTAGAAAAGTGAAAAAACGTTTTTAAAAAGATTAAAAAAAATACGTTTTTACGAAAAAAAACCAAAAAAATGATTTTAAAAAATAAAAAAAAAAACGTTTTTAAAAAAAGTAGAAAAAAAGTTTTATGAAAAAGCCTAAAAAAGTTTTTATTAAACTGAAAAGATTAACTAGTTTACTTAAAAATAAAATAACTAAAATGCTCATATACTTAACAGAAAAGTTAACAGAGTTAGTGTAATGGACTGAAATTGTTACGAAAATACAAACTCAGATGTTGATATGTTAAAAGATTATTTTTTGACTAAAAGGGTTAAACAGATCAAATCACAGGGACAAAAAACGAAGTTTACTTTAAAATTTTTTAGGGATGTTTCAAATTGAATTTCAGTGAAAATATTCTTGAATCGGATATTTTATGTTGAGGGTAATTTATAAGTTTTATTACTAGTATTTTTGTATGATTGTTTGCCCTAATTCTTTTAAAGTATTATTGATTTATAATCACAACGTTATAAAAATCAGTGTCCATCTTTAAAAAAAAGCCAATTTTTTTAAAATAAAATTACAAAGCGAAAAAATTTGAATTTAGTGATATGATTTAGGAAAATTAACTATATTAATAAAGCTCTTTTTATCCCTGTAAAACGTCTTTTTTCTATGTAAAGTGTAGAAAACCACTACAACTCAACACATGTATTTTAGGCAAAGAGTATAGTCAATATAATAAAGCTCGCGGGATTGCAGCTTGCTAGAAAAAAACTTGATTAAATTCGGCTCGGTTTGTAAAGGAGTTGAGCCCGAGCCAAGTTAAGCTCGGCGCGTTGACCCTAATGGTGAATTCTTAGTTTTTAGCACATAGTTATGTAGTGAACTTGGATTATAAGTTTTTTACATTATGTGTATATTGAACAATTTTTTTTAAATAAATGACGCGGCTCAACAAGCCACATGCGGACTCGAGCTTTTTACGAGCCGAGTTTGAGCTCCACATTTCAGCTTGGTTTGTAAACTAGCCGAGCCCAGGCTCAGTGTAACTCAGCTTGACTCATTTACAGTCATACATATGTATATAATTAGGCACTCTATGTATATAATTAGACATCATTATGTATATAATTACCCACCATCTTGTATATAAATTTACACACCATTATGTATATAACTAGTTGGGGTTGCCCCGCGTGATGGGGCAAGAATTTTATACCAAAAAGTTCTTTATTTTAAATACATAACTTATTTTTCAATAAAACTTATATCGGATTGTTGAGAGAAAAAAATATAAAACATCATTGGAGTTGGCCAATTTTGTACATGTATATCTACAGTATAAAAAAATACTTTATTTTGAATAGAAACTCTGTTTTCAATAAAATTTATATCGGAGTTCGCTCACGCGATGCGAAAGTCATTTACGATACCAAAAAACACTTTATTTTAAATACAACTCTGTTTTAATAAGATTTATATTAGAATGTTGGAAGAGAAAAAATTAAACATAGTCATGTCTTTAGAATTTTAAAAAAAATTAACCAAGAAAAGTTATTAGAGTAAAATAAAAATAAATGAAACTAAATAGGTTAAAAATGTATATTATCTATAGTATAAGGCCATCCAGTATGCCTCTAGTTACCACGCTATCGTCCGATGTGGCTAGCATAATCACGGTGTGATTATGGTGGAACACCGCCCCCTTGCCGCGTGAAGGGGTGGCGTGATTCCTTGGCGTGAAAAAAATCACGGGGATCATTTGTGTCTTCCAATGTTTACAAAACCATTTCAAACCAATAATTCCATTCTACGATTAATTATCACACCATCACAATCATACGGGTATACCCCTTGTCAAGTGATGGGTGGTATGATAACGAGGATAATGACGTGGCGCCACAAGGCACGCACTTTATTATCATATCACACAACAATCACACCGGTATACTCCATGCTATAAGGCCAAAGGGACTACCCACACATTTCCACATTTCCACACCCCTTCACGTCAGCGCCACATCAAATTTCACAGATTTTTCACAATCTCCACATTTGAGGGAAATGGTTCCACATTTTCACACTGCCACGTCATTTTCTTTTTCTAATTTAATTAATTTTATATAACAATTTAAATAAAAATAAAAAAATAACATAAAAAGTAAAAAACATTACATTTAAAATAATAAAAAACATAACAAATTTAAAACTTTCTTTTTGATTTAAAATAAAGAAAATATATGTTTAATTTAAAATAATCAATACTTAAACAATAAGGAAGAAGATTTAGTAAACTTTACTTAGACTGTGCGCAACGCTAACAGCCATCCATCTCATAAACAGTCCTAGTCAGCATGCCACATCAGCTTTTCTCTCATTCTTTTCACAAACTCATTTTACCCCCAACACTACCATACTCATCCATCCCACAAACAACCTCATTATTTCCACATCAGCTTTTCTCTCATTCTTTTCTCTCATTAGATGTGTTTGAAATTGTGACGGTGCTCCATTACTATAGCTTGGTAAATCAGGTTCGTGATCTTCACGTGACCAATTAGTTATGGCTGCACCTTCATCCTCCACGATCATATTATGTAGTATAATACATGTATGCATTATATCACCTAACACAGGTAAGGTAGAAGATATTGCTGAACCTTGTATAATTCCCCACCTTGATCGAAGGACACCGAAGGCTCTCTCCACATCTTTTCTTGCAGACTCTTGACGTTTTTTGAACAACTTCATTTTCAAATTATTTTCTGGTGGATACGTGAAACTCTTTACTAATGTTGCCCATTCTGGATAAATGCCATCCGCGAGATAGTACCCTTTCGTGTACACATTCCCATTCACCGTAAAGTTACACTCTGGTGCATTCCCCTCTAATATTTGATTAAATACTGGGGACTGATTAAACACATTGATATCATTGTTTGATCCTGTAACTCCAAAGAATGCATGCCAAATCCAGAGATCGTGTGATGCAACAGCCTCCAGCATAACAGTTGGATGCCCATGATCACCACGAGTATATTGACCTCTCCATGCAGTTGGGCAATTTCTCCAACTCCAATGCATACAATCAATACTTCCAAGCATTCCAGGAAACCCGTGCACAACTGAATGCTCCTCCAGTAACCGGTGGATGTCATTTTGATTTGGCCTTCTTAGATATTTTGCTGAATAAACCTCTACAACAGACCTACAAAACTTGTGTAGACATTCAAGGGCGGTACTTTCACCAATGCGTAAGTATTCATCGCATAGGTCAGCTGGAGTGCCATATGCCAACTGACGAATAACACTTGTGCATTTTTGTCTTGGTGATAGACCTTTTCTACCCACAGCATCATATCTTTGTGTAAAATATTTATAGTGTTCAGATTTACCTACTTCGGATATGTGTGCGACAATGCGATTGAAAAGTGATACTCTCATCCTGAACCGTCGTCTAAAGAAACTCTCATCAAACACCGGGGTTGGAGCAAAGTAATCGTTCCACAAGCGTGCGTCAGCATCCTTACGGTCTCTATTTATTTCTTTGCGTTTCTTATTTTGCTTGGAAGAACTTGACTCTTCATAAGGATCAAGCTCAAACAATTGCATGGCGAGATCTTCCACATCATCAGAAATAATACTTTGAAATTGTTGTGTGAGCATTTGCGGAATATTTACCGGCATTTGCCCATCACGGGAGGTCATTTTGAATTATATGGATTGAATGGGTGAAATGTATGACGAGAAAGTTGTGTGTAAATTAGGTTGAGGTTTATGTTGGTATTTATAGTTAGATATGAAAAACTAGCCGTTAAAATAAGGACAAAAAATAAAACTAGCCGTTAGGGTATGGACAAAACATTAATATTAGCGTTAAAATTAGATTTGAATTTCTAACGGCTAGTTACCAACGACTATTTTTCAAACAGATAGTTTCAAATGCATATAAATGCCCTATAAATATCACAATGTCTTCATCTCATTCACCAACTTCAATTTTTTCAGTCCAAAGATTATATTTTTACTTCTCAAATATGGGTGGAGGGTATCCCTTTCCGATTGAACCTGTACGCCCAGCAAACCCACTGTCTCCGGTTGAACCTGTACGCCCAGCAAACCCACTGCATCCGGTTGAACCTGAACGCCCAGCAAACCCACTGCATCCGGTTGAACCTGTACGCCCAGCAAACCCACCTCCTCCGGTTGAACCTGTACGCCCAGCAAACCCTTCACCTCCTGCTGATGAACCATTGACATGGACGGATGAAGAATGGAACTGGGCATTCGACCAAGTCTTTGGCCAACTACAAATTGGGGACGGGGAAACAGACGAGCATGTACCTAATTCAGAGGATGGACACATCAGTGACCCCGGAGCGGAATACGAACCTAATTATGAAGATGAGGAAACAGATGACGAGCGCTTGAGGTACCATGACCCATGGGAAGACGAACGTTCAACGGATTCGGATTGCTCATTTGATTCAATCGCGCATCTTTAATTTGTTTAATATTATGTGTTTTAGTTTTAAATTTTAGTTATGAAATAATTTAAAACTAGGTTTTAATTATGTTTTAAATTTAAATTAAGTTTTAATTAGGTTTAAACTGAGTTTTAAATAGGTTTAAATTAAGTTTTAAATTAAATTAATAAATTAATTTTAATTTAAGTTTCAAATAACATACTAATAAAATAAAATAAAAGCTTGAATTTTACCGTTGAAAAAGAAAAAAAAGGCAAAAGGTTTTGTAGGGGGCCCCACTTAAATCAAACAAACATCGCCCATGGGGAAGGGCGGCTGGCCACGGGCGGATCCAACTGAACGCATGCTTCTTGGGATAGGCGGCCACCTGGCTGGAAACTGGTGCGCACAGATGGTGTGTTGCGGCCAGCCTTATAAGAACATATATTTAATTTAACTACTAGAGTGTGGGATATAGGTTCCGAATCAAAACAGAAAAAAAATGAGGTTGGGAGGTCTCGAACAAAAGACGTTTGCTTATTTGTGAAAGAGTTTTAACCACTAGACCAGCGACTACAACTGATTTACAAACTCAAAAAGAAGAACTTTATTAATCGTGTTGCCTGGCTTCTTCTTCACCACATTTGGAAGCCGACGAAGACCCAGACCACCGCCAAATTCTTCTCCACGCCGTGCAAATTACCATGGCAGGCATCCACGAGCGTGGTCCATGCCGGGAGGGCTTGGTGTTCCACGCCATCCACGCTGGCCATGTCATCTTCACGGATCATTCATGGGGGTACTCCCCTTGGCCTAAGGGGTGAAATTAACCCCTCCCCCCAAAAACTTAAACCACCCCCCCAACCCTAAACCCTAAAGCTAAAAAATGGGGAACAAAGGGGAACCAGCTCAAACGAAATCTGATTGAACTCATTCTAGCGGCGTTGGAATCGGCTCGTCGAAACGGTTTCAACGCCGCTGGATTGAGTTCAATCAGAATTAGTTTAAGCCGGTTCCCCTCTTTCCCCGTAAACTAAGATTTTTTTATTTTTTTTTACTTTTAGTTTCAAATACTAACCAACTTTTTATGTGATAACCGTGCTAACCACTATAAAACAATCATATAATTTATAAATTATTTTTTTTTAATTGTTAAAATAGTATTTAAGTATCCTGAATAAATATTTTGAACGTAAATACGAAAACGATGAGTCTTACGTATACGTACCAAATAATGTTACATATACGTGACACATAGTGTTTACATATATGTAACATTAACATAATGATAATTGTTTTTTTTTTGAAAGGCGAACATTGAATGTTGTGACGTCGTACCCTCCCGTCACATGGGAGAGCCTCGTCCAACTCCGGCCAATATGTTGTCTTAACCGGGCCCACTTGGCGTCAGAGTTGGAGAGCTTTCAAGGAAAAACCCCACCCACTCATGATTATCACATAAATACGTAACCCTATGTTTAAGAGTGGTTGTCATGATTATCACATAAATATTGGTTAGCATTCCCTCCCACTCAAAATTAAAAGAAACACGCGGCGCGCTGCTATCTCTTCGTACGCTTCGTACGGAATAAGCTCTTTGTATTTAAAACTTCTCATATATATATATATATATATATATATATATATATATTAGATATTTGATGGTTAACAAATTATTTGTGAGAACAAAATGAAATATTAATTACGATGCTATCTTAACAATTGAATTAACGTGATCAATTGTCTATAAGTCTTATGACGTGCGTAAATGCTTAATACATGTAAGTCGGGGATACTATTTTAAATTCCATTCAATTGACTAAGACGAGCCGTTTTACCAGGGAGGTGGTATTTTCACAATCAAAACCTATTACAACAATGAACCAAATGTGGAAAATTTGACGCAACGTTATGATAGTATAGTTTTATTAAAAGTAACCATTGTACGTAAATTATTAGTTTATTTTATCCTAGAGAGAGAATCGGACACATTCCGGTAAAAGCTGCTATATTTGGTGAGAGTGATGAGAACAATTTATTCTAAAATGCGCAGGTTGCGTGACGTTTACATAACAATACTGTCATATTAAAATTAAGATATGCTATGAGGTGAAGATTGATGCAGTTATTTATGACACTTTCGCTGTATGTTTTCTTTACAATACATCTTATCAGATGAAGCCTTAATAAAATTACAAGATTTATTTTTAATTTATGGTCAATAAATATAGAAGCATTTGCACCAATTGACCATTTTGGAAGAGTTAATAATTTATGTGGCAGTTATATAAAATGAGGTGTTACGGGGGAACATTAGGTCGTCACTAAGTCATAATAATGGAGTATTATAATGACACAATTATGTATGGCATACCCAACCAATATAATGCATGGGAAAGGGGACATGGGGTCCATAAGATAAGAGAGAAAAAGGGCCAGTTTGGAAGGTGATCGATTTATTTGATTAATAATGACTACTGCTGCTATTATTATTATTATTATTATTAATATTACTAGTTAATTTAATGACATTAAATAACTATTTAAATTTAGGTGCCAAACAAGAAACATGTCGAGGCAGGTAATTATTGGCGCCAAAAAAGGTATTTATTGGCAATAACTTTTTTATTAGTAACTATATTAGATCACGTGTCTATACACGGGGTGAACAATATCAATATTTAAAATTTTTAAATATTTATGTATATATTTTGCAGGTGTAAAAATATATTACATATACTACAGATATAAACAAACTCAAAATATGTAAAAATTAATATATAATTGGGTTTCGAAAATAAATTAATTACTATTTAATGTAATTTGACTTTCAATTACTATTTGATTGAAATAAAAGTTACATAAATAAATTTTAAAGTTTCTTATAAGAAAGGATAATTTAAAATAAATGTTTTTATTAGTGTAATTAATATTTTCTTTAAATATATATTATTATTTAAAGATAGAAGTGCATTAAATAAGAGAGAGAGGCGAAAAAAAAATGATGAGAATGAATATAGAGGTGATAAGTGACACTAAAAACCTTTATTTATTATATAGTATAGATATAGATTAAATAGACAGTTGTATAAAATTTTCACAAGCGCCAATAAAAATGAGAGGTCAACGGCATTTCACCCATTCATTATGGTCTTATGACTTATCAACAAAGAAGTTTTGGAACTAAATGTCTTGTGTACTATATCAATCTTTGGTGGATGGGTGGACCAGGGTCCTTTGTGTGTTAATGTATGTTTGTGTATGTATTTATGTATGGTCTATATGTGTGTACTACACATATTGAGGATGCAAATGAGGGAGTCTTGAGTGCTCTTAGACTATCCAGTATACCATCGTGGAGAAAGATCGTGGAGATAAGGTGGCTAGCGTGGCCCGTGAAACACCGCACCCTCCTAGCATGGTCAATGGACGTGGATGCTTTTATGGAGAAAGCCACGGAGTGGAGAGGAGTGGCAACGGTCCCATGATCGTTGTCGTTGAACGGTCAAGATTTTCGAAATGAAAAAAAAAACATTTTTTAATGGTGTGACAAATGTGAATAGGTGTAAAATGCAAACCATACCCAATGGCTTTATATGTAAATCAAAATCAATGAGGCTCGTGATTACATTTTTTTCTAAAGTATCAGGTTTCGTCATTTATTGGAATAATTAAAGGTTTAAAATATTGATAAAATAAAGAAACATATAAAAGATCTAAATACCACTCATTTAATGTTAACATATGGATGAAGTTAACTAATTGTATGAAGCAAGTTTTGTAAACCATAAGGATACACAGGAGAAAAATAAACTTTTTGAATGAAACTGTCAAAAGTAACTAAACCACATCGATGAAAATGACAATTCGCTCTACATTCTCTGACCGTAGAGATAAATGAAGACACTGTTGTTTCACTTAAGTCCTTTATTGGAATAAACCTTCCTCCCATTCGAGCACACACACATGCACAGATGAAGACTTAGGTAATCTTGATCAGGTATTGTCGTAGCTCTGTTTTACCCGAGTATAAGTTTTCATCAAAGGATTTCATTCATAGCTAGATTGAAACGTATGTCAATTGATCACCTGCTACCCATGATGTCGAAATAAAGTGACCATGTGCAAAAAAAGGTATACATTATTATACCTGACTTTGAATTGGAAACACCATTATAACAAACTATTTACCATCGCATTAGCACATACGAGGGATTCAATGTCACATTCACTATATTTCAATTTTTGAAACCACCGATTCTAACAAAATGGTATGGTTTGAGGAGTATGTATCGGTATTCAACGAGGAGGCTCATATTTATTACAAGTATCTTCGATGGATTAGCATAGTAATATCCATCGACAAACTATTCCCCTAATAACTATTGAAAATCCTAGAACGAAATCTAACTGTTATCCTTATTTTTACCAACGGATTAGTGACAGATTGTCCGTGAGAAGAGTGACATTTTCGAGGGATTATCGACAGATATTAGAAAAACATATTCATTATTTCTTTGTTGTGGTATATTTAAAAAAATTACAAATATTTATGTATTGTGCATATGAAAAAAAAAGAGTGCCTACGTTTTCATACCTCTCTAGTAAACACAGGGACAATTTTGTTTACGAGACCACCAATTCCAACATTTATAGTATTAAATATCAACTAAAAGGTATATATAAACCATTAAATATATTGAGACTTTAGATCGACAACGAAGAATGTAGAAACCATGAACGAAGAATGTGGAATCCAATATTGGTATTTATAAATAACTAACAACGGCATAAAAGCCTGCCAAGAATATTATATGCATAAACACTGATGAATATCCGATGGAAATAATGAACACCGACATCGGCTCTTTCCCTCGCTGATTCATCGCTAAATAACGAGGGGTTACCAATGGTTATATTAAAAAAGTCCTTTTATTTGTGGGATTTTGTGACTTGCATACGTGATCACTCGGTAGTCCGTTGGTAATCACCCACAATTTTTTTTCATTGGTGAAAGACTCTTTTCTAGTAGTGTGGGACTTACGACCTTGTGCTCCACCATTAGGTCATCCCCGGTTCGATCCAATTGACGATTTTATTCTACATCTAAGTTTTTACTTCACCCAATTTGATCTCTTTAAATGAACATAACCATATCGACACATTTCTCTATGTGTCAAATTTGCCATATATCTGAATTAGTTATAGCGAAATAACGTAACCTAAAACATTTTTAAGCAATGGCGTACCTAGGTAGTGGGTATGGGTGCGCCGACCCCCATGAAACCTTTTTTTTAATTAGTATATATACAATTTAATCCTGACTGACCCCTAATAAATTTTAACACCAACCTTAAAGAAATTTTGAGACCGACCCTGTTAATTTTAAATTTTAAGTTTAATAAATTAATACTTGTTACAAAATAAATAAACACAATAGATACAAATTTAAACAAATAAGTTAAAGAAAGAGATAATTTTATAAAATAGTAAACAAGTTTCTCATATGTTCCATTTTAATCATTCAAAACTTTTTTTTGTCTCATTAAAGTTACTCTAAGTTTCACATGAAATTAGCTAAAGTCTAAAAAATTTAACCTGAAGCCCTCCAATTGAATTTTTGCATCAGCGATAAAACGTTGAAGTGAACGACAGAACGAGCGAGTGATTGACCGACGACAAGGCCACAAAATGATTTTTTACGCTCTATTTGTTTTTTATCTAATAATTTATTTTTTTTGCTAGATTATAGAGTATTTAATTTGGTTTTATCTTTTTATTATGTGACCCGACCCAACCTTACCAAAATGAACCGATGAAAATTTCATAAATAATTTGAAAGTTTTTAAAATTTATAATTGTGATTTCCTTAATTTAATTACCTTTACACACGTTAATTAAAACCAGAAACTTCCATCTTTTTATAAAATAAATATCATTTTCATATGAACCACAGATGAAACAAGATCAAGGGCTAGGAAGCGTTTTCTTTGGAAATGAGGGTTTTCTCATTAACCCTTATATATATATACAGGGAAAGGTTCCGTTAAAAAGTGGATTTACGCTAAAATACCTAAGAAAGAGGGTCAAACGAACTTCGATTGAATTAATTTCAGCGGCGTTGTAACCGGCTCGTCGAAATAAAGCGTAGAAGTAAACCCTAATCCCTTATATATATATGGAGAGGATAAAATAAGAATTAGTTTTTCGCAGATTATTATTTTTGTGTTATCTTTCGGGGGCTTAATAATTAGATTAACACCCGGTACCTCAAATATCCTTATTTATAGGGATATGTAGTTGGGTGACCAGCCAAAGCCACCACCTTTGTGACACCTACCTACAAATCTTGACAACCCATTTATGCTTAGTTTAGTTCAGAGCCTCTAGCTGCTCGCCTGCTCCCCCTTCCCTCAACCATTGAACCTCAATAATATTTTACCTCACGTTACTCGGCTCGGCTACTGATGTTAGCTTGGCTTAACTTCCAAAGTTGGCAATGTCAGTTTTGATATCGGGTAATGTTGGTTTCAAATTTCAAATAAAAATGGGAGACATATTTGGGGATTAGATTGGTTTATTAGCCACTTGAGAGATGGAGACAAGTGAATCCATTGGTGGCACATGCTATTTATTTACCAATATAAAAAAACAAACACATGCCATATAATTAGGAGATAATATTGGTTTAAAATGTATGGGAGCATGCAAATTGGATGATGCTTCCAAGATAAAGTTGGGTTTTTTTATCATTATCTGGGAAAATGTTATCTTCCGGTTGACAAGGTTATAAAAAAATAGATCATTATAAGTAAAACAGTTAAATTAACCTTTTTTCACAGATTGTATGTTAAATGATTAATACCATAAAAATTAATATTTTTAAGGCAAATTGAATTTTAATAATTTAAACTATGACCCACTGGTCGACAATAATCCAAACTAGCAATTTGAACGGTGACAGTCCTAAATTTTACTTTTGTTGTCAGTGACAGTTGAAGTTGCATAATTATCATAGATTACACTCGATTTACACTTGTTTTTGCTCAAAATGATAATTCTGAACGAAATGAAGAAACGTACAAGTTGTGATCAAACTATGCGTCAGTTGGTTTGAGAGAAATAGTGAGAAAGTCTTAAATGTAAGAAACACAAAATGTTATAAATTTGTGAATAGCACGAATCTTGAATTTTGGGACAAAAGCTGAATTTAACTCTAAGATCTATTTTTCCAGTTTCACAAAAAAAATAAAAAAAAAATAAAAATAAAAAAAAAATTGTTTCATCTAGATGCATTTATGGAGAAGTCTAAGGCTATATTGTTAAAAATGTTTATCAAGTTATAAAAGAGGCGCCAAAGAGGTTGTGGTGTAGTGGTTGAGGTGAGGCTTGAAGTTCCAAGGGACCCGGGTTCAATCCCTGCCACCATCATTAATTTCTGAGGCATGCAAATGAGGCTTTGTTCTTAGGCTGATGCACCAGGGTTTTACCCACGCCGATCCAAGGTTCGAGCCTCGGCTCTCCCTCAAGCCCGGGCTCTCCCTCAAGCCCGGAAGAGGCCGTATTGGGTGAGATTTTTCCTTGGATGCTCTCCAACTCTGATGCCAAGTGGGCCCGGTTAAGACAACAAATTGGCCGGAGTTGGACGAGGCTCTCCCATGTAACGGAGGGTACGACAACATTCAATGTTCACCGTTAAAAAAAAGTTATAAAAGAGGCGGTATGAAACTATGGAAATAAAAAAGCCTGGCAACAAGTGGTCGAGTTTATTCAGACTAATAAAGAATTTATGGGGTCTCTCGAAGCGGATTTTATTAAAATTATGGATCATTTTCACAAAATACAGATGTTATAATGATGGGATGCAATTCTCATTTATTACTCTCGTACCAAAAGTATGTGACCCGTTAACAATCTCTCACTATCTACCCATCAATTTGATCGGCATTTATATAAGCTTCTTTCCAAAGTATTGGCTAATAGGATTAAAAAGATACACATCGGTGATTAGTGAGGTCCAATCGGCCTTCATTGCAGGAAGAAACATCCTAGATGGGTAACTAAAAAAGAAAGGCTAGATTTTTCAAAGTTGATTTTGAAAAAGCGTTCGATACACTAAACATGGGAATTTCAAGATTCAATCACGGGGAAAATGGGTTTCCCTAGTATATGGAGTAGATGGATTTTGAGTTCCCTTACATCATCGAGATCTTCTGTTCTAGTGAACGGTGCACCAAAGAAAGAGTTTCAAATTTCATGATGCGTTAGGTAAGGTGACCCCTTTCCCCATTTCTTTTCATAATTGCTATGGAAACTTTTCCTGAAATATCGGCTAAGGCATGCGAGATGACATGTTTACTTTATGCTAACGCTATAATATTTTTGGGTGAATGGTCTGGAATCTTGCTAGATTACTTAGATGCTTTCATTTGGCTTCGGGATTAAAAGTCAACTTAAAAATAAGTTTTTGGATAGGTGTGGATTCGTCCAAAGTTATTAACATGGCAAACATACTTAATTAGGTGTTAAGCAAAAAATTTTCCATTCCTATATTTGGGTCTCTCGACAGGAGCAAACATGAATCTTAACAAAAATTGGTCCCCGGTGATTATTAAACTTCGGTACAAATTAACCATGTGGAAAGTGAGCACATTTTCATTTGGGGTAGGGCTCACACTCTTTAAAGTATTGTTACGCAGCTTAACGATCTACTACCTCTCCTTATTCAGGCCCGATACACGTCATGAAGAATTGAAGCAGATTAGAGGTAAATTTTTAGGGGGGGGAGCGTGTTGCAATTTCCTGTTATAGGTTTTCAAATTAAAGAATGGCGGAAGTCTTTTACAAAATGTGGTCATTCGTTACAACTTTGGTCGTCCGTACAAACTTTGGTCGTCCGTATCAAAATTGGTCGTACGCACCAAATTTGTTCTTACCTATCATTTTGGTTTTTTGTACGAAATAGGTCTTCAATTCCAATTGAAGCGGCGATTAAGAAAAATTTCTGACAGTTGACGGTTGTGGCAGTTGTTTCTGCCAACTGTCATGACGTTTCGTAAAAGGTTGATGTTTCATTGCATCTGTTAGTCCCCTATATAAAGAGATCATTTGATACAATTTATATACTGAATTTCATACATTCAAATTTCACAGAAAAAAAACATCTTGTTCTTTGAGATACTTTATGTCTTATCCGATTATTGATTTCGTGTT
The DNA here is from genome assembly GCA_023525975.1 of Smallanthus sonchifolius. Classification (NCBI taxonomy): domain Eukaryota; kingdom Viridiplantae; phylum Streptophyta; class Magnoliopsida; order Asterales; family Asteraceae; genus Smallanthus; species Smallanthus sonchifolius. The sequence goes on from CM042023.1 coordinate 25,741,418, forward strand.
AGGCGAAATACTTTAATCTGAAAGCTAATTAGGTGATTCAGAAAGATATATAGCCATACGAAATCCAAAAACACTACACTAAGCTTAATTCACCTATGAAAGAAAACTTGTTGATCATAATATCTATTTTATACCATGTTTATCAATGATGAAATGCAGTAGATTGGTACGAACTCGAATTATCTTGACAAGATTACAGGAATTCATGAGTTTCTTGGCCGTGTGCTTTATGCAAAATTTGTTGTAACAATATATTTGGCAAATTTCTAATTATATATCTAAGTTCTGGGAAAAAACAACGTGAATAATTTAGTTAAGAGTTTAACAATCACGTTAGCTAAGCGGTCTTATTAGTGAACACAATGCTTGCACGTGTGACAATCTGTCGCTCTTTAACCGATTTGAAGCAGATATTAATGAGGTAACATGCTTTGTCTTCTAATTGCATTATTGATTGCCAAATCCCTTATAACGATAATATATTCCTTTTAATAATTGACTTTTATATATGATTTAATAAATTATTTTGTTGTAGTTATAGGGTCAGAATATCGTTAGTTGAAGGGTAATTCTAAAACCGAAAAAGAAATAGAAACTTATAAAATGGGTCAACTTCTAAGTTTAGAAGACATTGAATTATTTTTAGAAAAATTTTTAACATAAAATGTTAGGCTGTCCAATGTTTTAGATAAAATAGTTGTGTTAAGACGTATAGAACTATCATGACAAAAACCTATTAAATGTATAATAAAAATAAAAATAAATAAATAAACGTGTAATTTATTGCTATTATACAATATTAGATAGTGTTTCCTTGAATTTGATATATTGGTTCAATCTGACTTGATATACTTTTGGTTTAATTCGAAAGTATATTGGTGCATTATTGTACTTTGTGCGAGCTACCTTTTGATTCGCTCTTAAACTTCCGATAAATGTGCCTAGACATGACTTTTCTGTCGTTGTAATTCGCACGTTGAGGGAAAGTCTATAAAAGAACCTAACTCCATCATGTTTAAAAAGAAAATGCCGAGTTTAAATGAGACGAGTAATTTTAGATAAATATTACTTGATGACAGTTACAACGGGTCAAGATAATCTTAACCGGCTACAAACATAATGTCCGGATTAGTCCTCTTTAAAGGTTTTATATACTTGAAATTATATAAATATATAAGTTAGAATTATATTTATGTGTTTGATGTTTACAAGTTAGTTTTCGGAGTGAGTTTACAAGTGATACCAACTTGAAACGGCCCCAAACCCGGATAGTCTTATAGTTGACACAAAACATATATATAAACATAGTTCTTAAACTGGAATAAGAATATCTATTACAACGGAAGACTTGTTCAAAACATTCAAAATCCACAATGAATTAAAACATTAACATCATGATGATAAGGTCCCTTTTGATGCTCGCACTAAGCAAGACTTTCTATCGCTGCTTGGAACAAATCCAAGACTCTTGTCATGCTTGGACGAATCCAAGACTCATGTCAATGCTTGGAGAGGGCAAGACTCGTGTCAATGCTTGAGTGAACCCAAGACTCCTTTCGGTGCTCGGACAAAATCTAGTGCTTCTGTTAATGCTTGGACGAATCCCAGACTCCTATCGGTGCTTGCAAGGCTTCTATCGGTGCTCGCACGAAGCAAGAGTTCTATCACTATCACTTTCACTATCAGTAACTGTACTGTTATGCTATCATCGTCGGTACTCGCACAAAGCAAGACCTCTATCACTCTCACTATTTGTAACTATACTGTTACACTATCATACATACACTTCATTTTAAATTTGCACGTAAGCAAACAATTCAAGTAGCTTGAGTGAACCCAAGACTCCTTTCGGTGCTCGGACAAAATCTAGGGCTTCTGTCAATGCTTGGACGAATCCCAGACTCCTATCGGTGCTTGCAAGGCTTCTATCGGTGCTCGCACGAAGTAAGACTTCTATCACTATCACTTTCACTATCGGTAACTGTACTGTTATGCTATCATCGTCGGTACTCGCATAAAGCAAGACCTCTATCACTGTCATTATCACTATCTGTAACTATACTGTTACACTATCATACATACACTTCATTTTAAATTTGCACGTAAGCAAACAATTCAAGTAGCACATATTTCCACATAAATAATTAACACGACAACTGTCACTATCATTCAGTATTATAATTATACTGATTTCAATTATAAGTTTATTCATCATCTTACTATCATTTTTGTCATAAAACATTTATTATTTCTAAAACTATCATTGTCTTTCATAAACTTTCACTTAACAAACGTTTTCCCTCCAAGTATGCACATCAGCTTAAAAACTTATAAAACGGGCAATAGAAACTCACATGCGGTACGTGGTACATATGCTGAGCTTAGGTAAGGACTCTAGGCTCTATGGAGTACACAATGCTTGTATGGATGCATATTAAGTGAACTTAGGTCCAAACACTAAGTATACACATTTTCAAGTTTTCGCTTACATCCTTCTGCGTGAACTTCCTAGTATACGTGCCTATACTCTAATTATTCGTTCTCCTCATATATGCGTGTCCCCGAGTATTTGTTTAGGGTATATATATACACGTATACTTCATGCATGCGTGAACTTTGTAGTTCACGCACAATACATCAGTGAGAACTTCGTTCATATACAAAAACCCTAGTTTGCATGGCTTAGATCTGAGTCGTTTTGGACGTCAATTTTTGAGCTTTATACGTCCAAAACATCCATATAGCATCCAGAAGGCTAGATCTAAGGTTTTTATATGGTTCCATACGTAAAATTCGTGACTTTATGGATTAATGTCCCATTATCCCCATAAACCCAAAAAAAAACTAAAAACCGTACCTTGTTTATGATCCTTCCTTGACCCTTGACAACTTAGATGCACAAAAGAAGTTAAAGATTGATCCTTGCTCCTCCATTCCTTTCTAACCGTGAACTTTCCCTCTTTTCTCTTCAAGTTTACGTGATAGGTATGGGGCAAATGAGGTGGAGTTTGCGCTAATGCGGGGGGGGGGGGGGGGGGGCTAGGGTTATGTAAGGGGGCTCTCCTTCTGTTGGGAAAATACCATTTGACTCTTCCCTTTTACGGACATCTTGTAATAAACTATAACTTTTATTTACATAGGATTTTATGAATTGAGTAGATAATGATTATGGCACATTAGATTTTTGTCTTTATTTGATGTTTTAGCATAAGTAGTTTCTTGAGATGATTTCTTTGAAGTGTGAGAACTTTTCCTTCTAGCCAATGACTATCTTGTTATGTATCCTTGAGTAATACTTACCCTACGATAATCACCACTATGAGATTCTCCATGTTGTGTTTGAGTGATGTGAGAACTTGCTTCATGTGCTTTGGGGAGATGATCTTGATGTAGCTGTTGTGGTTGTGGTTGTAGTTATTGTTGCTAATGATGTTGTTGTGGTCGTTGTTATTGTGGTTATTGTTGATGTTGTGGCTCTTCCACATATTCTTGTAATATGAATAACTCTTTATCTTCATAAATAGCCTGTAGAGAAGATCTTGAGCCTATCTCCCATTGCTGTTCATCTCTCTCTCCATTTCTCTCTTTCTCTCTGTGTGTGCGCGCGCTTGCAAGTTGCCAAATTCTTCTGTATGAGTTTCTTCTTTTATGCCACTTACATATATTCTTTTTCTTTCTTCTTTGTTTTCTTCTAGGAAAAAGGTAAAATTTATAGATACTGCAATAGCAAGAAAGATTCTAATTGCTTCTAGTCTTGCAACCGCAGCAAAGGTCTCATCAAAGTTTATGCCTACATCTTGGCTATAGGTCTAAGGCACTAACTGTGCTTTGTTTTTCACAACAATTCCTCTTTTATCAGTTTGCTTTCTAAAACCAATTTTGTTCAAATTGCTTCTACTAAGGAAGATTCATCAGAAGGAATTTCAGCATGCTGGTTAGTAGAAACCTCATCAGGTAGATCGGTAGAAGCATCTTGAGTTATATCATTTGTTACGGTCGACCCTCCAGCATCATCCACTCTAGGAGTTACTTCCAACACAGCTGGAAGATCAACTGAGAGTCTTTTGGACTCTACCATGTAGTCTGTACTTTCCTTTTATTTCTCCAATGATGTGCATGCATTATCTCATCAAGATAATTATGTGAAAATCATACAGCATCAAGATCAAACAAGAAAGATGACGACCAGAACTAGCTTTACTAGAAGAAGATTCATTAAATTTAACATTAAAAGATACTTCTATGACCCTTGTTTTTTTCTTAAAGACTATATGAGCCTTTCATTGAGTAGAATATCCAAGGATATATCCATCTTATGCTTTAGTAGCAAATTTGGATAAATGATCGTTGGTATTAAGGATTTAACAAGGACATTTAAATAGTTTAAGAAATCTAAAAATGGGTTTCTGTTTATGAAAAATTTCACAGGGTGTCATTCCATAGCTTTTAACTATAAGCACCATAATGAGTCCTATTTCTCCTCTTAGCTAGACCATTTTGCTGAGGAGTTCTAGGAGCACTATATTGCTTCTCTATGCCTAGTTTTATTACAAAATGAAATCAAATTTGAATTCTTAAACCATGTCCCATGATCACTTCTCACGATCTTCACTTTTGTGTTGTTCTGATTCTTAGAACAAATTTTTTCGATGTCTCAGTTGTTTCATCTTTGGTTCTCAAGTAGAAAACCCAAGTGTACCTAGAAAAATCATCAATAATAATCACACAGTAATGGTTCAAATATATAAATATGTAGTAATTGTAAAAGACTAGAAACATAAATGATCTCTTTTTTGCTTATGTGACTCATGGTGTTGTTTCCCCTATTAAACAAGAACTATGATCAACATTAGTAAACTCTTTATTTGGTAAACCTCTTATCTAGTCATTTTTAACAAGTCTATTAATTGTTTTAAAGTTTATAAGCCCCATTCTCCTTTGCCATAAAGATGACTCATTAGTTGACACCTTTGATATGATACAAGATATCTCACCAGTGTGAGATTCTTCTTCATATCAAAGACATAAACATTCCTCTTTTTTTCAACAGTAAGTAAAACATTATCCTATGTTAGAGCTTTATATCCTACTAATAGAACTTTGCACTCCAAAACCTTTATCACGTATTTACGAAATACTTGACAGGTTAAACTAAAGATGTTTAACATAATTTACATCCTCAAAACTTACTTTCCAATTTGTTACTATCCACTTACCCCTTAGGATGCCACATTGAGCATCATTTCCAAAGGTAACATAACCAACATAAGATGTTTTGAAATTTTGAGCAAGGAATCGTTTCCTGTCATATGTCGAGAGTAACCATTATCCATATTCCATAAGTTATCTTCACTTCTTGGTTCTCCCTACATACATAAACAAATCAGTTACGTTTAGGAATCCAAGCCATTGTCATTCCTACGTTAGCCATTTAAACCATTATAGGTAAATTGCTTGTATTCCTGAGGCCCTTTAGTTTCCATTGAAGTTGAAGCAACTGTTGTCTTTTTGTTAAAGTAATTGCTAAGTAAACACATTAAGGTAGCGGATGCAACAAGTCATAGTCGCTACTTAAGCTTTTTGATCGGTACTAACTTTAACATACCTTTGCTTAGTTCCTACCGACCTTTTTTTTATCAGTACAAACTTTTGATACTGCTAATGACTTGTTTTTGCCAGCAGTAATTTGGTTTTCACTCTTTCTTTGTCATAGAAAACTATTTTTCCTTAGATTTGCTAAACTTCTTAACACTGGAGTTTTGAAATTGATTTCAGAGGATTATGATAGCAACCTATTGCAATCTGGTTGGTTTTAGCACATATAAAACATTTTCTGATTTTATTTGTTTTATCAAAAGAGTGTTGGGATGATTTTGTTGAATTTGTGCCAATATCAACTTTCTTCCTTGGTGTTTGACTATGTGGTTTAGGATTTATCCATTAAGAATGAAGATTAAATCTTTCTCTTCTCGGACATATTACAAAACTTTTAACAAGTGTTTTTGCCACATATTTTGGTTCATATATTAAACTTCTTTTACCATTTGTTTCTTTAAAAAGGTGATTGCTTTCAATTCCTTTTTGTTTGGATTTTGAATTCTTTAATTTCTTTGAAATTGAATTGCTGATACTTGAAGTACCATGTTCTGTGATACCTTTCACAAACTTGATGGGTTCTAGTTTTGATGAACCCATTTGGTTTAAGATTTGGTGAAGCCACATTTTCAAGAACTGGTTTGTTATAGTCCAACTCACTCTTTGGACTACCATCACTTGTTTCATTGATAATGTTGTATTCTCCCTCATATGCTTCAAGTTTTTCAGTATCAAACTTGAGTTTTAAATAAGACTCAATGGATGTGTTCGTACCGGTCACAAGGATAATGGTGTTGTAAATAGGTGGCTCCATTGCATTATACGCAAACCGTGCTTTAGTTTTCGAATGAATATGAAGATTTAGAAGTTTTTGAAAACTTTTTGCTGAGCTCGACCATTTTTCAACATGTATTTTAGTCTCACTAAATTTTGCTTTTACAACGGTCAATTTTTTTAGTAAGTCATCAACTTAGTCTTCAATATTTAATTGTGTATGTATTAAGGCAGAGTTCTCCTTTTTAAGCTTTAAATGTTATCATGGAAAGCGTTTTTCATTCTTTTTAAAATCATATTTTCGTTCATCCATAAGTTCCATCTAATCAAGCAATTTTTTGGTATGTTTTCAGTAACTTATAACCTTATCTATGCATGCTTGTGTACATAAGTTTTCAACTACACATGTAGGCATTTCTAAGCCATAAGTGCATGAGTAGTTGTGCTTCCATCTTCCGCTTAAAAGCTCTGATCATATCCTTCTCTAGTTGAGAAAGATTGCTCTATAGCAACCGATGCTTAGTTTGATAATCCAGTAATAGCACGAGAAGATCTAGCTCTTGGAAATATGCATTTCCTAGCAAAGTGAGGTCATTGGAGTTTTTTATCGCAATTGTGTACATTCTCTATTGGCTTGGGAGAGACCTCATGAACTTCATGTTGGGTTTATCTCAGTGGTGATCAGTTAGATTAGTTATAAAAAACGGTTGATAATTAATTATAGATTGATAATAATTATTTAGTAATCATTAATACGCAGTGGAACAAAACCGATTCAACACAAAATAAAACCCGACAGGATCTGGGTTACAAAATCATACGAATACGGAATAAATTAAATCTGACTACCAATGAGATTAATTATACCTTAGTGGTTAATGACTAACCGGTTGAGACACCTAGGTACAACGAAACGATGCTAGATTACGAACCGAAACGCGAGAACGGGTGGCACCAGAGATCGCCGGACAAGGCGGCGAAAGGTGGCAGGGCTGTGGCCGGAAGTCACAAGGAAGAAGCTCTTTTCTTTTTGGTTTTGTCGACAGCCGCTTTGAAACAAAACAAGAAGTCAACCAAAGATGGAACTTGTTCTTGCGGCTGACCAAAAAAAATAGTAGGTTAGAAAAAAATTAGGATTATTATTATATATATATAATTATAAACCCTATTAATTATTTCCTGGCTCAAAGTCCAATATGAGATAAAAAGCCCGAACCCATTTAATTGTTTTAATAAAAGGATTAAAACAATAAATGTGAATTATTATTTATAAACTTGTATAAACAATAGATCTCGTGTAACGAATATATATAAAATATATCGTCTCGCTAACAGTTCGTAATTACCAGTTAAATGGGTAAGTGGATTTAAATGTTCGTTGCCCAAGGTGTAACTCTTACGGGTCATAGCTCGGTCAGTTGCGTTGTCCATCGGGTCGGTCCATAAAATCCAACAATCTCCCACTTGGACGATCCACGATAAATCAACGCAAACAGTCAGCGGCGCTCTAGCTGCACATGGCTGTCCCTAACAAGGTATGACACTTTAAAGTCATTAACCAAATATCTTGGTGTTAGTAATAGCTAACTAAAGCAAGACAATAGACTTATGACAATAGTTGTCATTCATCCTTTCTGTAAAAGACATCAATTGAATCAATGAGACATGGATTAGATTCATTCTCATATAGCGTTCAATCATTATTGTTCTCGTTCCAGATTCATAGTGGTCCAATCAAACACACAGTCAGTTTGGGTAAGGCCTTACACTTCACCAGTTTAAATCACGAGGGCGCCACGATGTCTAACTGTTACATATCATGTAAGAGTACAGAATCCCTTATCGACTACATACAACTCTCACTGAACTTCAGATTTGTTCCTAACCAATGCCTTTATGACTGGCAGTTACGCGACAGCGGTTGACAGTGATTAAAGAACAGTCCTTGGTAAACGAAAGTTCTAGTATGCATCTCAAGTCAGAGGATACTAAATGAGTATACCAATATCAAAACATCTTATGATTAAAATCCATGAAGATGATTTGAAGCGAGTTACATCCAACGTCATCCAATATGAGGTCTGTGAAATTGGAAGTCAACTACTTGAGTCCAAGTTCAGAATAGTCTTAATTCAGAGTCGTTCCCACGATTCTGATCGACTACGGATAATTAAGAATACAAGATTCATGGATTAAACGTATTAAAATCAAACACAGTTATAAGATTCAAAGTTGCATTTAACTAGTAAATCAAACTAAATTCAAAAAGTATAACTGTTTAGTGTTTGTACATCCGAATACTAAATCAAAACATATCGCTAGCAAAACTAAGACCGATAGCATTTTTGTGCTGATCATGCTTCTCCTAAGTCATCGGCTTAGTGAACGGGTCTGCTAGGTTTTGATCTGTGTCTACTTTGCTTATCACGATGTCACCACGTTCCATAATTTCCCGTATATAGTGGAGCTTTCTGAGAATGTGCTTGGCTTTATGATGAGATCTGGGCTCTTTGGCTTGAGCAATAGCGCCTGTGTTATCAAAAAATATCTCGATTGGTTTCTGAATACTTGGAACCACATCGAGGTCGGTTATGAATTTTTTCATCCAAGCAGCTTCCTTTGCAGCATCTGAGGCAGCTATATACTCAGATTCGGTGGTTAAATCTGCCACCACACTCTGCTTGGAGCTCTTCCAGGAGATAGCTCCTCCGTTTAGAGTGAATACGAATCCTGATTGTAAGCGAGAGTCATCTCGGTCAGTTTGGAAGCTGGCGTCAGTGTAACATCTTACAGTGAGCTCTTCTTCCACTCCTCTAAATATTAAGAACATGTCTTTAGTCCTTCTCAAGTACTTAAGGATGTTTTTGACTGCAGTCCAATGGGCAACGCCATGACTTTGCTGAAAACGACTGGTCATGCTTAAAGCATACGAGACGTCAGGCCTGGTACATAACATAGCATACATGATAGAACCAATCGTCGAAGCATATGGAATTGCTTCCATACGCTTGGTTTCAATGTCCGTTGAAGGAGATTGCGGTTTGTTCAGCACGGTGCCTTTAGTCATAGGAACACCTCCTTTCTTGGAGTTTTCCATATGAAAGCGTGCCATGACTTTGCCTATGTATGTGCCTTGACTAAGCCCTAGAATCCGCTTAGATCTATCCCTGTAGATCTTGATTCCTAGAATGTAGGCTGCTTCTCCAAGATCTTTCATTGCAAAACAAGTTCCCAACCGGTGTTTAACATCGTTAAGCATAGGGATGTTGTTTCCAATGATAAGTATATCATCCACATACAAGATGAGGAATGATATAGTGCTCCCACTAGCCTTTCTGTAAACACAAGGCTCATCTTCATTTTTAACAAAGCCAAACTCTTTATAAGACGAAGGTGAAGCGACTCCTCCGACGATAAGACCATGCACGAGAGGGCTTTGAAGTAAACTGACAATAGTTGTTGATCTGATTGGCCGGAAAACATCGTCGGTGAGCTCGTAATGACTTTCTATCTTCGCAGAGCTGTTGATCTGTTTTGCTCGTTTGGGCTTTGAAGCAAACTGACGGTGATTCTTGATAACCTCCTCTCATTTGAATGTGAGGTATCCCGTTTGAGGCTTTTGTTCCAACAACTCCTCCGCTTACATGCACTTGACGAGTCATGATTTGAGGATTTTGTTCCAACCACTACTCCGCTCACATTCAGGTACAGAAATTTCCGAAACCACTTTTGAGATTTCACAAATACTTACATGCTTTGAGACCATTACACTTACATGCTTTGAGACCATCATGTTTGAGACCATTACACAAACACTTGATCCACGCAAATGAAATAATGCAGTTTTTAAATGACAGTAAGAACACTTGTTCCTAACATTGACTTAGTCAGCAGACTTGTAACTATACATTGTGACAGTCAACTGCTTTGGCTTGTTCTTGCATAGTACAAGTTATAAACAGCCACTTGTGTGTAGACATGTATAAAAAATTTAAATACTTATCCCATGGGCTTTTAATGCGTGGGGAGTTTTAGCTTTGGTAGATCGAGTCATTTATCAATAATTAAGACTTGCTTGTAGTATATTAGGCTGACTGATCATAATCTCAATTATTAAAAAATCTGACCTGACAGTAATCTGACCTGGCTTAAAAAAGTTATGTCTCAATATTAAAAGAGTATATCTACAGAAATTTCCATGTAACAGATATTTGGTTTGCTCCCGTTGTTTGGTAGTCACTTTGTGTGTCAAAGAGAGTTGAAACTTCAGTTTATTGCAATGACCAAGTGTTTTTTTGTTCAAATGGCTGAACCGTCATGTTTGATTTTGTTTTCTGTTATATGATTAAACTAGTAACAAATGCATATATTCATTAGCTTTCTTAGATTCATTTAAGTTTAAAGTTTTATTCTAAGCTAAATGCACAGATTCATTAGCATTCTTATATGATTGTTTTCTGTTATATGCTTAAACTAGTAACAAATGGTCATGGATAAATCATGGATTACGTCGGATAGATTATCAAATGCATATGACGAAGGTGTGGATGCCTTCTTAGAGTTTTCTCAAAGTAATAATCCAAAATAAGAAGATATTCCATGTCCTTGTGTAAATTGTATCAATTTGTGTCACCACTCAATTGACAATGCGCGTTATCATCTTTTTGCCATGGTTTCGATGAAAATTATAAGGTTTGGTCTTTCCATGGAGAAAAACTTCCCAAGCTTGATTCTAGACGTCCTAATAAATCTAGACCTCCCGACTTCGATTATACAAAGGAAATGCTACATGACGCCTTCACATATGTAGAGAAAGAACCTAATTCATTGAAATCACTTCTTGAAGAATGTGATAAGCCACTTTACGTAGGGTCAAAGTATAATGCACTTAGTGGATTATTGAAATTCCAACATTTGAAAGGTCATTTTGGCTGGTCTGATGCTAGTTTTGATGCTTTGTTTGTTGGGTGTCCTAAAAGATATCTTACCATTAAACAGTACAATCCCTAGTATGAGGTCAAGAAGTTGCTAAAAGGAGTAGGTCTACAATATGAAAAGATTCATGCATGTGAAAAAGATCGTGTTCTATTTTGGAAATAACATAAGGATGCTTCTCAGTGTCCAACTTGTGGCACATCTCGTTGGAAGAAGAATACCAATAACATGCCTTCAAAAGTTTTGTGGTACTTTCCTCCCATCCCTATATTTAGAAGAATGTTTTCGTCACCAGAAATTACACATGACTTAACTTGACATACACAAGGTCGGGTCAATAATGGTAAGCTAACTCATCCTCGCGATTCCCCCTATTGGAAGCTTGTTGACAGCACGTGGAAAGAATTCAGAAAACAAAATCGGAATCTTAGATTAGCCTTGTACAAGTCATTAAGTTCCAAGCATAGTTGTTGGCAGGTTATCCTAATAACATATAATCTACCCTCTTATATGTGTATGTCATGAAAATTCATGATGTTAACTCTATTGATATTAGGGCCAAACCAACCTGGTAACAATATTAATGTCTACGTGGCATCATTGATAGCAGATCTAAAACTCTTGTGGAAAACTAGCCTTAATACATTTGATGCTTTTAAGAAAGAATACTTCAATCTAAGATCAATATTACTTTGGACTATAAATGACTTCCCCGTATATGGTAATCTTTCGGGGTGTGTTACCAAAGGTTATTATGCTTGTCCAGTATGTTAAGAGAATACTTATTCACAATGGTTGCTAAAGTCCAAAAAAAGTATACTTCCTTGGGCATAGAAGATTCCTCCCACTTGAACATCCTTTTCGTAAAAGAAAAAAAAAACATTTCAACAATCAACAAGAGAACGATGTTATAAAAAAATCATTATCCGGTGAAGAAATTTATGACTATCTGGCAGGGTTTGATAATACATGGGGTAAGAAGAAAAAGTCAAAGAAGGAAACGTCGAAGAAGGGAACGTCAGAGAAGAAAACGTCAAAGAAGAAAAAAGAAAGTATCGATGAGAGAGCTAAATTGTGGCATAAGAAATTCAATTTTTTTAACTTGAAAATTCGAAGAAGTTGCTTGTTCGTCATCAGTTAGATGTTATGCATATAGAGAAAAATGTGTGTGAGAGTGTTTATGGGACATTGTTGAATTTGCCTCACAAAACGAATGATGGGTTAAAAGCACGACAAGATCTTGAGGAGCTGGCATTAAGCCTAAGTTACAAACGCAAGCAAAAGGGAATCGACTTTGGCTTCCGCCTGCATGCTACACATTGAATACCTCGGAGAAACATCTATTTTATGATACCCTGTCTAACATAAAAGGGCCTGATGGGTATTGCTTTAATTTCAAGAATCTCGTGTCCAATTATGTTTTAAAGATGAATGGTTTAAAGTCTAATAATTGTCATGAATTGTTGCAACACCTACTTCCTTTTTCCGTCAAGGGGGTGTTACACATGAAAGTAAGGAAAACAATCATAAGTTTGTGTCATTTTTTCAACGAGTTGCGTAGGAAAGTTGTTGATGTTAGTAAGCTAGGGAAGTTGCAAAGTGACATCGTATTAACTTTGTGTTTGTTAGAGAAGTGTTTTCCTCCTTCGTTTTTCGATGTCATGATTCACTTGATGGTGCATTTAGTTGAAGAGGTGAGGTTATGTGGACCGGTTCATTTTAGGTGGATGTATCCATTTGAGAGATAATGAAAACACTTAAAGGGTATGTACGAAATCATCATCGACCCGAGGGTTGCATTGCAGAATGTTATGTGGCTTAGGAAGCCTTAGAATTTTGCTCGGACTACTTAAAAAACATGAAATCAATTGGCAATCCTTATGAACGTGGTGATGAAAGAATCCGCACCGGCAAGCCTTTATCACAGGCTACAATCGATATTGTGGATGCTAAGTTACTTGATCAAGCTCATCTTTATGTATTACGAAACACTGCTGTTTACATAAAACTCTATTTTCTTTGTACTTTATCTAATACATAAAACTTCTTCTAACTTCTACTATAATTTAGGCAACATATGTTGGAATGGAAAGATCTCAACCCCCGTGCCTCTCGAAATAGTACATGGTTGCAGAGCCAACACAGTCGGACATTTATTAGTTGGCTTAAGAAGGAGGTTGAAAAACGTTTGGCTAACAGGGAAGATGTTGCTTCAAGTGTTCGTTGGTTGGCCAAAGGGCCTATTTTTGTTGTTAATAAATATAACGGTTTTGCCATAAATGAGTATTAATTCCATACAACATATCGAGATGAATCTAGAACAACTCAATGTAGTGGAGTATCTTTCGTTGCACATACTATGCAGATTGTTAGTGCAAAAGTCGCCAATTCCGTGTATGGCTCTGTTATTTACTTCGGTCGTATAAAGGAGATATGGGATCTTGATTATCGCATGTTTACAGTGCATGAGCAAAGTTTCTTCAAAAATTAAAACAACAAAATGTAGAACCAAAATCGAATTTGATGACAGATAGATCACTGATTCAGAAAGCCTCTAATACCACTTGACAGGATCATACAAGTGATGGTTCCACAAACTCAATTGATTGTTAAGAATATGTAGCAGAAATGTGATTAAACAATCAAGTTACTATTAAACTGAATTGAAAGTAATAACAATTGAAACACAAAGAATTACTTCAAACTCCAATTGTGTTACTAATTATAGTAAACTTGTACTTATCCGAGTTACAATGCTTGAATATAAATACAAAATGAAAACCACTATATGTATAGCGGTTACAACCCACTAACTCTTTTGCGGTTACAAAACATGTGACCAAGGAAACTGGCCTAAATCCTTGCCATTATTACAAATCATGTACGAAATTAGTAAATAATTAAATCACATGATCTCAGGAAATAACTATTTCATGGCTACATACTGAATAACCGTCTTGATTCTTCAAAACATTTCAGCACTATTTGACTATCTATAGTAACAAGTTGCTCTGCAGTAACTTGTTCTTCAGTAGGAAGACAACAACAGTAGAAATGATTACCTTGAGGAGAAATTTTTGTCTTCTGTGTAACTTTGGCCATGAGTTGTAATTTGTTCTCTCCGTAGCATCTGCATATTAACAGTAACTTTCATCTTCAGTAGTAACTTCTATTAGTAGAAGTTACTTATATTTTCAGTAGCAAACCAGTCTCAAATGATCCCAATATCATGTATATGGATATCCTCGATATAAACGGAAAACCTACTAATGTGACGGGTATAAGATTAAGTATATGATATATTTTTACTATTTGGTGTAAGAATAAGAATCAGATTAACGAAACTCATCATATAACCGACCCTTTTTCTCAATCTCAAAATGTGACATGCAAAAAGATCAGTAGGTCTAATGTAACCCATCTTAAATAACTGGAAATCTAAAAAGCTTAAAAGCTTAAATAAAAAATATACTTACGGTGTTTCAGGTTTTGGATAGTTTTTCAAAAAGAATTTTATGCTCGACATTTTTAGAAAACAGATTTCAACAAACTTTCCAAACACATAAATAAGTATTTTTTTACAGGGTTTCACTTCTAGTTATTTACCTTTTTATAAATATAGTATATAACCTTATTCAAATCTTAATCTTCAAGCACCATGTTAGTATATCATACACTTGCAACTTGTCTTGTAACATGTTAACAGGTCATTGATTCAATAAGCTGTATTACATCAAAAAATGACGATGATATACAAACTCTCACACTTTTAAGTGCTTTAATCATAAATGCGATCAAATATATTATTAAATTTTTACGATCTCAAGGAATATAACTAAAAGGATCTGAAATTATTAAAAGAGTAAACTGCAATTTGCATCCCTGTGGTTTACACCGAACATCACTGTTCATCCCTCACTTCCAATTCTCGCCAATCAAGTCCCTGTTTTTTCCAACCGTTGCCAATCGAGTCCTTACTATTAAATTGATTTTTAAAAAAGTGTGTAAAGACCATAATACCCTCCATTACTTCATCTTCTTCTCCAAATGTTTACCTCCTACGACCATGCCTGCAAATCTGTTACAACCATCACCACCATGAACACAAATGTAAAGGAGGAAAACATTTCAAAACCGTGTAATGTTGTAATGGTTTGCAAACCAGTGCAAACCCGATCATTTCAAACCTTGAAATAGAAACAGAGGCAAACTAAGATCATTTCAATTTCAAACCTAAGATAATTACATACATACATTTGGAGAAAATTCATCAACAAAAAACCACAAAACAAACACTGATCTTTAACTTCACCCTGTAATATTAGGCATCACTAACTTACTAACAATCTAACCTATCTGTGTTGCCATATTCAAACTCAAAGTTGAGGTTCGGTTGAATAGGAACTTCAAGGTCACCTTGCAGTACACCACAAGGTGGGTAATGGTGCCGGTTATCCTCATTCCTGTAAGTCCCGTTTCTATCGATGGATATTCAAACACAATACGAATATCAAGTATCTCACACGTAGTAGGCGGAATCCACTCGTGTGGTGATTCAACAATACGAATATCAAGTGTCTCATGACAACCTTCATCTTTGTACAATTCAACCTTCTCCTCTAGCTCTGGAATGCCACCTCTAATAATTATCTGTGATGTTCTCAAAACATTTTAAAGAAAACGGGTCAATATAAAGTTGGTGAGTTCATAAACAAAACATTTTATAAAATGACCTGCCAAGTTATCTTGAATATAATCATGGATTGCCCCTCTCATAGACAACTATGAGGAATCAAATCAATATACATATAACCGATGACCGTTCAACAGGTCCCGTCCAACATGTCTTTCCAGGTGTCACATGAAACATAATAAGTGCTTACAATTACATACAATTATGGAATACAGTCGTTTCAAGATACCCAAAATGTTTTAATAAATTAACAATGCCAAAAATAGAGTATAACAGTGCCATGGTGACTTTTATACATCATAGTTTAAGAACTCACCTCAATAGCATTTCAGCTTAGTATCTAAAATATCACGATCACCTTGGACAAAGCCCAAGATTCATAATGACATTACTTAATTACATGATCCTTGCTTAATGGTAATTAACCGATTCTTAATAGTTGGTCGGAACCTTAACTCAGAACTATCTACGACAATTTGTAGAAGATTTGTGAGAACTCGGACTTGGGCGTGTAACATCCATGATTTTCCGGCAGTATATTTTTTTTACTTGTTTTATACGATAATGACACTCCATTTCAATCTCGTACTTACTCGACAAAATATGTCACATTAACTATTATTTTAACGTATGACAATTCAAAGTTTCAATCATTCACTTACATGTTATTTTCTATTATATATAACACATATGTAGGTATAATACATAGATATAGATATATATATATATATATATATATATATACATATACTTTGTTATAATACCTTATGGATTTTAATCGTACAATTACATCTTTTTATATATAAGGATTTATATGTTAGCATCTATAATTATAAGCATGTAAACATATTTATATAAATCTAAGATTATTAAACGAACTATATTTGTTTGACTTTTAAAGATATAAATATTTGATATTTTATAACCATTGTAAATTTATTTAAACTTAAATGATTCTTGTTTTTTATAAACTTTGTAAAAAAAAGAATTTAGTTGTACAATTTAAATGAAGTAAAATCAAACAAATTTAGCTTTGAACCCCTCTATTTGCATATGAACCATTCATAATGCCCTTGAACACTCCTTGGTCACTTTGGACTTTTTCATTTGAACCTTTTACCATGTAGATGAACTCCCCCTCTTTTTTGGACTTCCTCGATTCCTTGAATTTCGAAAGTCAACAAACGGCCGAATCAGTCCCAAGATCATTGAATCGGTTTGTTTTAACTTGTCATAATCATACTAAAACATTACTATAGCAGTTACAATCCAATTTAACAACTCAATTCAAACAAATTCAATGATTTCATCTCCAAACGACCCGCAACCCTACACTCAATCCTGATTCGATTCGTACGTTTTACATGTAATTAAGTCTATAAAACGGGTCTATCACCATCGATACATCTTCCACCTAACCTTTGTACACTGAAATCCACCTAAAAAGCACCTCTGGTACCTGATTCAGACCAAGGAACTCGATTTCGGAAGCTTTAGCCAAGTCCCACCATATCGTAACCATTTCAGGTAAAATTAGTATAAATGAACTCGCTTTGATCCATGGATTGAAAGCCCCATGGTTTGAAGGTCGATGGTTGTGTAATTCGAGCGATTGGGAGGTTAGGGTTTATGGAAATCGATTTGGGAAAGAAGGGTGTTCAGACCCTGTATGTTATAATGCATGGGAACCCGTTCTTGATTAAGGCACTAAGCCTAGTCCAGCTGTAAGCTGCGTGTGTGGTTCCGCGGGAGACCCGGGTTCGAGTCCTGGTGTCCTCCTTTGTTTTTCCGTTTTAAAACTTTTGATGATTTCATTACATAAAATAATACTTTTAATCCTGATTTAATTTTTATAAATTCAATAAATATGTCTAGTATTTTTTATAAAAACTGAAAACATAAAATAACGTTTTATTCATTTTAATATATATTAAAAACATATTAGAAATATTATAAATTCCTAAATAAACAATATAAATGGTTTATTTAGACAAATCTAATTATGTTGTTTTATCTATAATATAGTAATGTTATTAAATAATTTATAATTAATTGTTTAAGCATTATTAAATCCATTTTAAACACATGAATAATTATTTTCAAGAATAATTATTCAAAACTTTTTTTTTAATATATAGAAATACTTAAATAATAATTTTAGATAAATAGTTATACAAGTTCAATTAATTACATTTAAATCTTATATTTATTTAATAACTTTTTTATAAATTATTTAAATAAAAGAGATTATTTAATAGTTTAATTAATTATTTTATTTACATAAAATAAATTATTTAAACCTTTTCCATTACATAATTTATTTATTAATTATTTTTACAATAATTATATAAATAAATCCAATCGTATTAGCATTTAAACCCTTATCTATTTCATAAATTATTTATTAAATCATTTTTATAGTTATATAAATAAATTTAAACATATTATTATCATACAATTAATTAGAAATTCTAATAAATTCTAATTAATATTACCTTATCATTATGTTACATAAACATATTTTCTTACAAAACTTGTACAAACCCCACATCCAACACCAAACTCCAAAATACCTAGAAACTCAAATAAATTTAGAATAGTTCATTCTGACTGAGTCTAGAATATAAATTTATCGGTGTAGGTTGATTGTGAGGAACCCTCACGAGGCCTATCCATCTTTAACATTTCATATCATTACTAGCTTCATTACATGTGAGTTTACATAGCCCCTTTTTTGCCTTTTTATACTTTTGGGATGAAACATGTTTACAACTATATTTCCTACACAATTCAATACCTTCGTTCTTATGCTAAGATCTCTGTGCTTTATGTCTTAAACTACTTGGTGACCATACGTGTGTTCATGTTAGTGCAATCATTAACTTGTGTGGCAAGCATCACGTAGTACCTTTTATGATCATTTATACGGGAATCCGATACATTACTTAACACAGAACCTTGGCGGGTTTTTGTGTATACATCTTACTACTTTTTCATGAAACAATCAGTTGGATTGTGTAAACCTTTTTTCTATTACATGGCTTGATTGTACGCCTTGTAACCTTGTATGTTTTCGCATTTATGCTTTGGACTTGCTTTGAACAGATTGAATTGTAAACCTTTCTCAACTTTTGTTTGGTGTCAAAACCTATGTTACTCACCAACTACTTGTAGTTGACATTTACTTACATGTTTCAGGTACATCTGTTTGAGGACATTACTTGATCACATAGGAACATGGACCTAGCAATAAATAATTTAAGTTTTATGTTAGGAACTATATGTTTCAATTTCCCTTTGTAACGAATATTTAATTTTGATGATTAATTATAGTAACGCATTTAATAGTCAATCATGTGCTTATGAACAACCGCATTAGCCCATGCGTATAATCCGTCGCTGGTAGGGTGTGACAGATTGGTATCAGAGCCATGGTTATAGGGAATTAGGTTATTAGAAAACAATGACCTAGTCTATAACCTTAGGATACCCTTGAGTGATTATCCTACATATTATTACATTGCATGATACAATACAAGTTACCTTATGTGCTATGTTACTTGATAACTTATATATTTACAAAAACTACTACTCATGTGATCTCTTATTTGCTACACTATGTTGATTAGTCTGCATGATACTTATTTAATATTAGTAAATGCTATCCTAAGCCTTGCTACACACTTATTCATATCTAAGACTTTATACACTTTCACCTTTACACATCATCACTTTTGGAAAATTCAAACACTCAGGCCTAATGCCAATTGATTTTTTTTTTTATAAAAATCCAGTCAAAGTTTGAGTTCTGAAAATTAGTAGAGAACATGTGCAATCCGGAAGGGTGAATGCCTGTACTTTGGGTCTTCTATCTAGGAAAGCATTTCATATAAATCCAAATCAACCGAAGTATCTGTATGCTTTCCTGGGAATTCCCGAGGTGAGTGTTCACTTATAGGCTAAAGCATGTCTTCTTGAAAGTATATGAACTTAAATCACTTTGATTTGTCACATCATCTATTGGGTTGTGTCCCAAATGAATACAATCTAAACATCATTCTTTCAATTACTACAGTTGGTACACATGTCTAAACCTCCCTATTTAAATTCTTACACTTAATCTTATTTAAGTCCTTGTACCATCTTCATTCTTATGCCTTGAAAATTTTATCACCCTTATCATGATTTGTAAGAAATTTAAACCCCTAGACCTTACCACCCAAGGAGAGGAAGCTGCTTGAATAGATGAAGCACACCTTTGAGCCACGAGACACCATCCATAATGATTCTCATCATAACCATGAGTTCAAATAAAAATATTAATGGTACATGATGGCTGGAAGAGTGGGTGTAGGTCTGCGAAAGATTCTGACTAAGGAAAGACGGGGTACTTAAGTGTGTCCTTTGTGACCCACCTCTCTTTCCTGGGGATTCTCTTCATGGGCACACTACTTATAGGTTAAGTGTTACTCGAAACATGCTATTATGAGAACTCGGTGTTATGACTAGTCAAACCTTGAACTCATGAAAACCTTTGCACTTAACATTTAGCACTTATGACCTTTTTCATGCTATACATGGCCTCTTACCCTCCTCACTCCCCGGAGTATCACCCCGAAACAGAGTCAGCATAGGAGGAAGACTGTGGATCCCCATCACTAGACAATCGGTCACCGGCACAACCAACTGCCAGATCCATGTTCGACCGCAGAGCAGATTGGCTTAGTAGCACAGGCATGAGACTTCGAGCATTTGAACCACCTCCACCGAGAGTCCCTTATCTACCACCTAGCCTATATCATCTAGACCTAGGAGCAAGGCAGACTATGGAACCTACCAGTGCCATAAGGAGTTCGAGCTGATACCGCTCACCAATATGTGAGGACCATAAATTTTTTGGGACAAAGAATGGAGCATGGAATAGGGCACGACCTGCTGGGTCAACGAGTATACAACCTTTTGGGTCAAGTGCGGTACCAGGAGGAATTAATTGCAAATCTAGGTACCCACATAGACATGATGAGAAGAGACAGAGAGATATTTGATGCACGTACGGAAATATCTAGAGCTGAAGCTCAGTTTGCAATACGAATAACCATAACGATGTTCATCTTGGTGCTCATCTGCTTCCTAGTGGAAGACTACCTGAGAGGTTAGCCGGATTTTCTAATCCCCGTTTCTTTTAAAATTTAATTTGAACCCGTTACTCTGTGATAAGTGATTGACATTTTATCGTTCAGCATTAAGATATTTATCTTACGGTTATCTTATGTGAATGCAAATACCCGCTGACCTAATAATTGCAAGTATGATTACATCCATTATATTCCAAACCCTACTCATCTTTGTACACCTTTCGAAATGTATGAGTTGACTAGTGAATATGTTCCACTTGTGATGCTTTATTTCATAAAATCACCTTAAGTTTGTATAAACTCACATATTTCTTTATAAACAGAGGCTATTATAGACTAATTTCTTTATAAATGATCAAAGGGTTATATTTAACATCCTTTAAACTAAAAGGCATATTCATAACAATATACTTAATCATTTTGGGGTTTTAATTAATCATTTAAAACAAACTAATTATTTTAAAATCCTTGGTTTATGAGTATGGTTAGAATATAACTTTGATTATTTTACAAACCCGTTTATCTAATAAAGCAGATTTCCTCACAATCTCATACACGACCCATTTCCTTGCAAAACATTTAAAAGCCATATTTCATACGTTTTAAATACTAAAGGAGGCTTGGATAACTACTTAATTCATAATTTGATCTTATTACGTCACTAAACCATCTAGTATTTAAAATCTTGGTTTACTTACGAAGTAATTAAGCCATTATTTCTCCCTTTGAAACACTTTTATTCAAGATGACTAAATTAAATAAATAAAAGGTTTTTATTCATTTATCCAATTACCCATATGTTTAAACTTACTATCTTTCATATTATTCATTTGTTCCTTTATTATAAACAAAAGCACATAAATTGATCATTCCTACATACACATACCTCAAGAAGATGAATCTTTTCACATGAGTGTTACCCATTCACACTAACATGCAAGAATTTAAAACTTTGAAACTCAACTACTTACATGGTACAGGAACGCCAAGCAACACGCTTTTACACAAAGCTCGGTCACCTACGAAATTTGATAGTTTACATTACTCATGAGATCCGATAATTTACATTTGAGTGTTTACATTATACACGAAACTTGATCGATCACCTTATGCACGAAACTTGGTTGTTTGCAATATGCATGATACTAGATTGTTCACATTATACATGAAAGTTGGTTGTTTACTATATATATGATACTAGATTATTTACATTATACATGAAACTTGAGTGTCTACATATTACATAAAACTAGAGTGTTTACGTATTACATGAAACTTGAGTGTTTACATTATACACGAAACTAAATTGTTTACATTACACACGAAACTAGACTGTTTACAATGTTTGCAATTGATTGTCCACATTATACATAAGGCATGATTATTCACTTTATCCATGAAAGTTCATAGCTATAAACTTTGAGCTACTCGGGGTTTAACGTATTCTTGTTCAAACATGAGGAAGCTATAAACTACTCGGGGTTTGACGTATTCTTTTTCAAACCCAAGGGAGCTATAAACTTTATGGG
Source organism: Smallanthus sonchifolius (assembly GCA_023525975.1). Taxonomy (NCBI): domain Eukaryota; kingdom Viridiplantae; phylum Streptophyta; class Magnoliopsida; order Asterales; family Asteraceae; genus Smallanthus; species Smallanthus sonchifolius. Next base: position 25,764,079 of record CM042023.1, read on the forward strand.
TAAACTTGAAGAATATGCCACCTATCTAGGACAACCATGGGGTTGTGCCACTTTGTTATTCCTTTACTCTTTGATTGATTACATTGTCTATAAACATAGGTATTTGTTAACAACTAAATGACTTTGTGTCCCCTCTTGACCCACACACAATGGAATGATCTATACGGACCATGCGGCGATTTGAGTAATTACGGGTGCACACGTAGTTATAAAAGTCAGCGCATGGAAAACATAGTAAATTTTGTCGTGTGTGATGACAAAAAACTTATCGTGATATATAGTAATGAAAATGAGACGATATGATAAGGGCATGATACACTGCTGGTACTTCCTATGAATAAGTGTTCCTATCATACTGTTAGAAGTAGTGTTGTTTCGTGTCACGTGAAGTTTTACACTATTTTGACCTTGATCAATGCCTGTAAAATCCTAACCCAGTGACACTCTTTGGATATGTTAGACTACATCCTAAACAAGTTTTAATCATCAACTTCTCATTATTCATATTTCAAGTAATGCATTTCATCATTTGAGTCCAAAATATTCCCCGACAATTTCCTCCTTAATCCTCCTCAAACAAAAAGATTACTATCACCATTCATGCATGACTTTTATTATTAGACATGAGTCTTGTTATCAATTATACTCCTCAAACCGACAGTCAAAACCCGTTTCAGTAACCTTCAACAATTGAATTTCAGGGCGAAATTCCCTCAAAATAGGGATACTGTAACATCTATGATTTTCTGGCAGTATATTTTTTTTTTACTTATTTTATACGATAATGACACTCCATTTCAATCCCATACTTACTCGACAAAATATGTCACATTAACTATTATTTTAACGTGTGACAATTCAAAGTTTCAATCATTCACTTAAATATTATTTTCTATTATATATAGCACATACGTGGGTATAATACATAGATATATATACATATACTTTGTTATAATACCTTATGGATTTTAATCGTACAATTACATCTTTTTATATATAAGGATTTATATGTTAGCATCTATAATTATAAGCATGTAAACATATTTATATAAATCTGAGATTATTAAACGAACTATATTTGTTTGAATTTTAAAGATATAAATATTTGTTATTTTATAACCATTGTAAAATTATTTAAACTTAAATGATTCCAGTTTTTATAAACTTTGTAAAAAAAAAATTTAATTGTACAATTTAAATGAATTAAAATAAAAAAATTTAGCTTTGAACTCTATTTGCATTTGAGCAATCCATAATGCCCTTGAACTCTCCTTGGTCACTTTGGACTTTTCCATTTGAACCTTTTACCATGTAGATGAATCCCCCCCCTTTGGACTTCCCCGATTCCTTGACTTTCGAAAGTCAACGAAGTCCTAAGATCATCGAATCGGTGTGTTTTAACTTGTCATAATCATACTAAAACATTACTATAGCAGTTACAATCAAGTTTAACAACTCAATTCAAACAAATTAAATGATTTCATATCCAAATGACTCGTAACCGCCCTACACTCAATCCCGATTCGATTCGTACGTTTTACATGCAATTAAGTCTATACAAGCTGGTCTATCACCATCTCAACATCTTCCACTTAACCGCCCCAAACCCGAGAGGCCTCACTTGTGGGGTTTACTCATTCACAACAGTTCTTAAACTTGAATATCAGATAACGCAGCGGAAAAACTTTCATTTAAACATCACAGTAACATTGTCAGACATGCGGAAACATAAACATTGTCTAAAACATTCATTACATAACATAAACATAACGTAACAGGATGCCAGTCATCGTATCATCCGAGTAACTCTTCATCGCTTGCCAAGCATCACCGTCCCTTCGTACCTGTCCTTAACCTGAATGTGCATACTAAAAGTCAGCTACGCTGGTGAGTTCTAGCATTACATAAAACTTTAACATTTACATTTTCCAAAAACATAACTTTCATTAATTTAATAAAGGCGTACGTAAAAACATGCAATAATTTAACACCATCAAAAACTCGTAATCATATCATCATAACATAAGTCAACATGAACCGAATCTGCGCCTTTTCGTAACAGTCAATTCCATTAATCGCATACTAGCGGAGAAACCCCGAGGCACGCCACCACTAGGCCCTTCAACACCATACATTACCTGCAGGCGGAGAAGCCTAGGGCCCGATACCCCAAAGCCGTTCAACACCAGAACCTTATGAACGGTACCACAAGGATACACGCACCTTCAACTTAAGCATGATGTCCCAAAGAATAGCACGTACTTTCACCTTAAGCACTGTTCCCTCGCAGGGAATAGTACCTTCAATAGGGATCCCGATAATCACATGGTGACCGTCGTCATCCCTTTATCCACCCAATTGTAAAACAGTTGTCCAGCCACAAAGGCCCCTAAAAGGTAAGGCCCATAACATACATGCATGCCTTATTTCCCTAAAGAACTCGGGGCAGATTCGTTCATTTCGTGACTTTTATAAAATAACCGTTACCGCCTTTACATCATTTCATTTAAAGCATTCGTACGTTTTACTATAAAGCATTTCATCATTAAACCGTTCGTAAACCATTCATAAACCTTTTTGGCAAAACACTTCATAAACACATTTCAACTTTCCTTTCGTAAAAATCATTTCATAAAACATCATTTCGTTAAACATCATTTCGTAAGTATGCACACCAGCCCAAAACATTAATAAAACATTTAAAAGAGGGCTCTAGAACTCACCTGTTAAGCTAATCTGGGTTGTCCTAAACAAAGGTCCAACAACGTCACTTCCGATCTGAATTGATTAGTTAAATACACATCAGACTTAATCCCGACTCTAACGGTTTACTCGTTCTGTTTTAGGCGAACATTCTGACTTCACTAACCAGCTATATATACCCATAGACTTGATGCATGTGCGCTTAGCAAGTACGAAGGGCCTTGTTCTTGCGTACTTAATATGTACGAAGACTTCGCTTCTTGCGTACTTGATAAGTACGCATGTTTTGTTTCATGCGTACTTGACAAGTACGCAAGATTTGCTTCATACGTACTTGATAAGTACGCTGGCTTTGCTTCTTGCGTACTTGATAAGTACGCAGGACCTGTCTTCTTCCCCGCAAAAACCCTAACTTTTTGCATGCAGATCTGACCTCATCAAGATCCGAACTTTTTACGTTCAAAACGTTTGCTTTTCAATCTAGATGCTAAATCTATGTTTATATTCATGTTTCATACGTAAAAATGCCATCTTTTTATCCTAAAACTGAAAAACCCCAAAACGAACAAAAACTCGGATCTAGATCGGATGGTTACCAGTATCGAGCTTCTAATTCGGAGGTTTTGCTCACGAGCTATGGAGTAACACACTTCTTCAATCTCGCGTAGATCCGCCAACTTTCTCTCTCTAGAACTTGCAAATGAGAAATTGTGGAGTGTGTTGGCTATTTATAGGGAGGAGACTCCTCTCCTCAAGTTCGCCGGCCCATCTGGCCCGACCCGTCACGCCTCGTTCGTTTATTCCGTTCATCTCGCGTTTAACCCGTTATTTTTAATCGTCGTTTTATTTTTTTGGGATGTTACAAGTCTACCCCCTTACAGTAAGTTTCGTCCCCGAAACCTATCATATGTCAAATAGTTGAGGGTACGACTCACTCACTTCCGTCTCCGTTTTCCAAGAAGATTCCGATCCCTTCCGGTGCTTCCATTAGACTTTAACCAATTGAATAACCTTATTACGCAAATGCTTCTCCTTCCTGTCTAAGATGGCCACGGGTTCCTCAATGTTGTTAAGGCTGTTGTCGACCTCGATGTCAGTAAGTGGTATGTGAGCGGATTCATCCGCCAAACACTTTCGCAAGTGTGATACATGGAAGGTAGGATGAATCCCACTTAACTTATCAGGCAACTCTAACCGATAAGCGACTTCACCAACCCGTGCCATTATCCTGAATGGTCCGACAAACCTCGGACTTAACTTTCATCTCTTTCTGAATCGTATGATTCCCTTTTAGGCGACACTTTCGGCATTTCTCTGTCCCCAACATCAAACTCAATAGGCCTTCGTCGTTTATCCACATAGAACTTCTGACGATCTTGTGCGGCCATCATTCGTGCTTTGATTTGATCAAACCTTTCCGACGTTTCTCTTACGACTTCAAGACTTCCTAATTCCTTCTGTCCAATCTCACCCCAACAAACCGGGGTCCTCCATCTTCTCCCATACAACATTTCGTAAGGTGGCATGCCTATCGTCGTGTGATGACTATTGTTGTAGGAGAATTCGGCTAACGGCAGATGAGTGTCCCAACTGCCACCTAAGTCGATAATACAAGCACGAAACATATCCTCCAATGTTTGAATGGTCCTTTCGGACTGACCATCCGTTTGCGGGTGGTATGCCGTGCTGATATTAAGCCTCGTGCCCATTGCCTCGTGAAATTTTTTCTAGAACCTCGATGCGAATCGTGTGTCTCGGTCAGATACGATCGTCAAAGGCATCCCATGCCGTGCTACTACTTCGTTAATAAATACCTTCCCTAACCTTTCCGACGAGAACGTCTCGCGAATAGGTAGGAAATGAGTACTCTTCGTTAAATGGTCCACAATTACCCAGATGGTGTCATGACATTTAGCTGTGCGAGGTAGCTTGATTATGAAGTCCATGGTAATGTGTTCCCATTTCCATTCCGGTATATCAAGAGGTTGAATCTTTCCATAAGGTTTCTAGTATTCAACCTTTACTTGCAAGCAAGTCTAGCACTTGCTTACGTACTTTGTCACTTCGTGTTTCATTCCAGACCACCAGTATTCCTTCCTCAGATCTTGGTACATTTTGTTGGTACCGGGATGGATAGAGTAACGAGACTTATGAGCCTCATCCAAGATTTTGATCCTAAGCTCGCCACCCATAGGTATCCATACCCGCTCAAAACGTGTCCTAACACCAAGGGTGTTATATTCCAACTTGTCCCGTTGGCCAACCATCCTTTCTTGCTTTATGTTTTTCTCTTTCAGTGCCTCATCTTGAGCCTTTTCAATTTCCCTCATAACGTCCGGTGTTACCACCAATTGGCAAGCTTTCACTCTAATAGAAGCTGGCACGTCCTTTCGACTTAGAGTGTCGACCAGCACATTTGCCTTTCTAGGATGGTATATGATTTCACAGTCATAATCTTTCATGAGTTCCAACCATCGTCTCTGCCTCATATTAAGCTCCCTTTGTTCGAAGAAGTACTTCAAACTTTTGAGGTAGGAGTAAATAGTAAACTTCATCCCGTAAAGGTAGTGCCTCCAGATTTTCAATGCGAATACGACAACAGCAAGTTCCAAATCATGAGTCAGATAATTGACTTCGTGAACCTTCAACTGTCATGATGCATACGCGATCACTCTCCCGTGTTGCATCAGTACGCACCCCAATCCTTGACCTGAAGCGTCAGATTATACCACCAAGTCTTCATTGCCCTTGGGAAGGGCCAAGACTGGAGCTTGGGTTAGTTTCTCCTTCAATTTCTTAAACGCCTCATCCTAGGTCGAACCCCATTCGTACTTTACCTCCTTCCGAAATAACTTTGTCAACGGCGAAGCTATTTTCGAAAAAATCCTGGATGAATCTCCGATAGTAGCCCGCCAACCCCAAGTAACTACGAACCTCTGTTGGTGTCTTAGGAATATCCCAGTCTCTTACTGTCATTATCTTTGCTGGATTAAACATAATGCCATTCGGGTTAATGACGTGACCTAGGAATTGGACTTCCCTAAGCCAGAACGCGCATTTGGAGAACTTAGCATACAACTTTTCCTTCTTCAGAGCCTCTAAAACCTCCTTTAAGTGACATGCGTGATCACCCTCATTCTTGGAGTAGATAAGGATATCATCGTTGAACACAATTGCTGATCGATCCAGCATCGGTCGACATACCCTATTCATAAAATCCATTAATGCTGCGGGGGCGTTTGTTAATCCGAAGGACATCACGCGGAACTCAAAATGTCTATAACGCGTGCGAAACGCGGTTTTTGGTATGTCTTCTTCCCTCACCTTCAACTGATAGTACCCGGATCGAAGGTCGATTTTTGAGAACCAACTTGCGCCTTGTAATTGATCAAACAAGTCACCGATCCTTTGTAAAGGGTACTTGTTCTTCACCGTTCGTTTGTTCAACTCACGATAATCAATACACATTCTCATAGAACCATCCTTCTTCTTCATAAACAACACCGGAGCACCCCAAGGCAAGATGCTCGGTTGAATAAATCCTTTCTCAAGCAGTTCGTCTAGTTGTGCCATTAGTTCCTTCATCTCTACTGGTGCTAGTCGATATGGAGCCTTAGCCACGGGCTGGGCATCTGGTACTAAGTCGATTCGGAAGTCAATCTCTCTCTCAGGTGGTATCCCAGGCAAATCCTCTGGAAACACCTCCGGGTACTCGCGTATCATGGGTACATCATCTAGTTCCTTCACTTCCTTACACTTGTCAATCACGTACACCAGATACGCCTCGCATCCACGCCTCAGGTAATCTGCTTCCTTAATCATTGAGATGACGTTAGGCACAGGGGCATCACGATCTCCAAAAACCTCGATTTCGCTACCATCTGGAGCCTTGAGTCGGATTATTTTTCATTTACATATGATTTGTGCTTCGTTGGCGGTTAACCAATCCATACCCAACAAGACATCAAACCCTCCCAAAACCATAACAAACAATCTGACAGGGAACCTATGACCTTCTATTTTTATCATGGAGTTGTCAACTACATCGGTCACTATCGCAGTTCTACCCTCAGCGGTTTCTACACTAAAGGCTCGTTCTATTTTACTAACCGTGTACTTTACTCATTTACAGAAGTGGCCGATATAAAACTTTTACCGGCACCCTAATCAAATAAAACAGAAATAAAAGTGTTGTCAAGGATGAACGTACCTAACATCACATCGAGGTCTGTCCTGGCTTGGTCCTGCATCAGTGCGTATGCTCGGGTCCTTGCCCGGGGCCTTTCATCCTTCTTTTTGATGATTTTCCCTTTCCTAGTTCCCCCAATCTTGGCTTTATGCAATCCCTACTCAGATGCCCTGTTCCCCCGCAGTTATAGCACTTGTAGAGCTTGGGACATTCACGTGAGTAGTGTCTAGTTTTGCCACACTTGAAGCATAGATTGGACCCCAGTCTGCACTCACCCATATGTTCCTTCCCATACTTATTTAACATCGCTGTCTCCTCCACCCGATTTCTCTTATCACGAGCCCCAAACATCTTTCCACTTGTTCGTTTGTTTTGGAAGCTCGGTTTCTTTTTGGGTTCCTTAATGGCAACATCATTTAGTGCCAGGTCATCATACACTACACCACTGAGTTCCACCACTGAATCATAGGTGCTAGAAGTGTTTTCTTTGATGAAAGTACGGACCCTATCCGGCAAACCTTGGATGTACCAAGCGATTTTTCTCTCCTCAGTTGTGATTAGATGCGGCACCAGACGTGCCAGTTCATTGAATTTGGTAGTGTATTCCGATGTGTTTTACTTCCGGCTTTAAATCCCAGAAACTCTCTTTCCACCTTCTCGATTTCATTCCTCGGGCAGAAGTTCTTGATCACCAATGTTTTCAAATCGTTCCACAGCATTGCGTCAACCGTCTCGTCCCCCTTAGCTTGACGTACACCTTCCCACCAATGGGATGCTTCCTCCCTCAAGGAGTTAGCAACAAATTTCACAACTTGATTTGCTCGACACTCGCTCAGACGGATGGCGGCTTCCATACGTAATACCTGGTCAAAAGTAGCTACTGCGTCTTACTTTCCGGTCAGAACCGGCGGGTCGCATGCCTTGAAGGACTTATAGTCGCAACCGCGAGCAGGCGGTGCGTTAACTGCCTCGATGATCGGGGCATCAGCTGACGTTTTGAACCCGTCCACCTCATTAGCCTTCTTCAATGTTTCTGCCAGCAGGTCTGGTAAGGTATCCTTCATCAGCTCAGTAAACTTGCGTGCCAGGGCCGCCTTAACTTCCGGTTCGTAAGTGAAGTGTTGTTCTTCCATGGGAGTCCGTTCAGTTCCATGCATGCTGATTTCCGGCTCCGTGTGGACACTTCCCTCTTCACTGTACTATTGACGAGCAGGAGTCCAATTACGACCGCTGGTACGGCCCCCACCACGCCTTCCGCTCTTTCGTCCCGCCATTTTGTTCTATAAGACAAGGAATCTAATGTCATCACTCTAGTTAACAAATAGAATTCAACAAGTACTGTAAGATGTTAATATACACCGGCCATCTACAATTAACCATTACACTACCTTTTGATTTCTATTTGACCACCTTTATGATTTCATCAGAAAACATGTCATAATCTATTACTTTCTAAAGCATACTACATAAATATACTCTACCTTTTTTGCATACATGATGCTGTGGCTAGAGTTACACGTACTTGCATCCGATTTGGTCCCATTCACAGTTTAAGTTCAGACACTGGGAGTGTCTGAATCTCTCAAACTATTGCTCTGATACCAACTTGTAAGGCCCCAAACACGAGAGGTCTCACTTGTTGGATTTACTCATTCACAACAGTTCTTAAACTTGAATATCAGATAACGCAGCGAAAAAACTTTCACTTAAACATCACAGTAACATTGTCAGATATGCGAAAGCGTAAACATTGTCTAAAACATTCATTACATAATATAAACATAACGTAACGGGATGCCAGTCATCGTATCAGCCGGGTAACTCTTCATCGCTTGCCAAGCATCACCATCCCTCCGTACCTATATCATCATAACATACGTCAACACGAACCGAATCTGCGCCTTTTCATAACCGTCAATTCCATTCATCACATACTGGCGGAGAAACCCCGAAGCACGCCACCACTAGGCCCTTCAACACCATACATTACCTGCCGGTGGAGAAACCTAGGGCCGATACCCCAAAGCCGTTCAACACTAGAACCTTAGGAACGGTACCACAAGGATACACACACCTTCACCTTAAGCACATCGTCCCAAACGATAGCACATACCTTCACCTTAAGCACTGTTCCCTCGCAGGGAATAGTACCTTCAATAGGGATCCCGGTAATCCCATGGTGACCGTCGTCACCCCTTTATCCACCTAGTTGTACAACAGTTGGCCAGCCACAAAGGCCCCTAAAAGGTAAGGCCCATAACATACATGCATACCTTAGTTCCCTAAAGAACTCGGGGCAGATTCGTTCATTTCGTGACTTTTATAAAATAACCGTTACCGCCTTTACATCATTTCATTTAAAGCATTCGTACGTTTTACTATAAAGCATTTCATCATTAAACCATTCGTAAACCATTCATAAACCTTTTTGGCAAAACACTTCATAAACACATTTCAACTTTCCTTTCATAAAAATCATTTCATAAAACATCATTTCGTTAAACATCATTTCATAAGTATGCACACCAGCCCAAAACATTAATAAAACATTTAAAAGAGGGCTCTAGAACTCACCTGATAAGCTAATCTGGGTTGTCCTAAACAAAGGTCCAACAACGTCACTTCCGATCTGAATTAATTAGTTAAATACACATCAGACCTAATCCCGACTCCAACGGTTTACTCGTTCTGTTTTAGGCGAACATTCTGACTTCACTAACCAGCTATATATACCCATAGACTTGATGCATGCGCATTTAGCAAGTGCGTAGGGCCTTGTTCTTGCGTACTTAATAAGTACGGAGGCTTCGCTTCGTGCGTACTTGATAAATATGCAGGCTTTGCTTCATGGGTACTTGATAAGTACGCATGCTTTTATTCTTGCGTACTTGATAAGTACGCAGGACCTGCCTTCTTCCCTGCAAAAACCCTAACTTTTTGCATGCAAATCCGACCTCGTCAAGATCCGAGCTTTTTACGTTCAAAACGCTTGCTTTTCATTCCAGATGCTAAATCTATGTTTATATTCATGTTTCATACGTAAAAATGCCATATTTTTATACAAAACCCGAAAAACCCCAAAACGAACAAAAACTCAGATCTAGATCAGATCGTTCCTGTATCGAGTTTCTGATTCGGAGGTTTTGCTCACGAGCTATGGAGTAACCCACTTTTTCAATCTCGGGTCGATCCGTCAACTTTCTCTCTCTACGGTTTCACTCTCTAGAACTTGCAAATGAGAGATTATGGAGTGTGTTGGCTATTTAAAGGGAGGAGACTCCCCTCCTCAAGTTCGTCGGCCCATCTGGCCAGGCCGGTCACGGCTCGTTCGTTTATTTCGTTCGTCTCGCGTTTAACCCGTTATTTTTAATCGTCGTTTTATTTTTTTGGGATGTTACACCTCTTTACACTGAAATCCACCTAAAAAGCACCTCTGGTACCTGATTCAGACCCAAGAACTCGATTTAAAATCTTTTTTTTAAATCTATAGAAGTACTTAAATAATAATTTTAGATAAATAGTTATACAAGTTCAATTAATTACATTTATAGCTTATATTTATTTAATAACTCCTTTATAAATCATTTAAATAAATGAGATTATTTAGTAGTTTAATTAATTATTTTATTTACATAAAATAAATTATTTAAACCTTTTTCATTACATAATTTATTTATTAATTATTTTTAGAATAATTATATAAATAAATCAAATCGTATTAGCATTTAAACCATTATCTATTTCCTAAATGATTTATTACATCATTTTTATAATTATATACATAAATTTAAACATATTATTATCATACGATTAATGAGAAATTCTAATAAATTCTAACTACTTGTAGTTGACATTTACTTACATGTTTCAGGTATATATGTTTGAGGACATTACTTGATCACATAGGAACATGGACCTAGCAATAAATAATTTAAGTTTTGTTATGTTAGGAACTATATGTTTCAATTTCCTGCTGTAACGAATATTTAATTTTGATGATTAATTATAGTAACGCATTTAATAGTCAATCATGTGCTTATGAACATCCGCGTCAGCCTCGGCGTATAATCCGTCGCCGACCGGGGTGTGACAGGGCGTATACGAACCGAGCTTAGAATTGTTGGAACCAGAGAGTTTGTGTGTGTATGAAAGTGTGTTTGTGTGTGAAGTATGCAAAATGGCCGAGACCATGGATCCAATTTATAGGCTAGCCTTGGACCTGTAGCAGACCGTTACTAAGGTTGGTGGCGGTCCGCCACCGCCTCTAGTCGCAAAACTTTTGCTTCGGGCCCAAGTAGCGGACCGTTAAGCATTGGGCTAGCGGTCCTCCAACCCATTTTCTCTACAGCGGACTGTTAGGGTCAGGGTGACGGTCCATGTTAGGGTTTACACGCGTCAGGATTCATCCGCTAGTCAGCAGTCACGTGGTGCGTCATAATTGTTGCCTTCCTCCCCACGAAGCGGACCACCAGAGTCCTTGGTAGCGGTCTGCTACCATACGGAATAGTTCCTTTAAGATACCGGAGGACATGTTTGAGGAACTGTAAGTGGGGTTCACGCGGTGCGTGCATGAAAAGAAATATTTGTTGTACCGCATATGTAAGATTGGGTATAGTAACGGTGAGGTACTCTAATGCGCATGTCAGTCTTTCTATACAAGTTCCATCCGCTAGGATTTGACCACCGGTTGCACTCTTTTTAGGAGAAGTATCCACAGACGTGGCACTCGGTTTACAATCAGCCATGTGATCACGGGATAGTATATCAGCAGCATATGTTTCCTATGAAAGGAAAATTTTGCCACGTTGGCGTTTAACATGTATCCTAAGGAAGTGGTAAAGATCCCCTAGGTCTGACATAACAAACTCACGAGATAATAGAGTAATAATACTTGCAAGAAGCTTGTCATTGGAGGCCGTTAAGATGATGTCCTCTAGAGAGCAAATAGGCAATCTCAGTTCCCTTTTTATAAACAAAAAGAGAGGTGTCACTTACGGTACTCCGAAAACCACATTTTTTGATGTAGGTAGCAAATCTTTCATACCACGCCCTAGGTGCCTTTTTAAGGCCATAAAGTGACTTGTGTAACCTACAAACATAATTAGGATAAGTGGCATCGGTAAAACCCGATGGGTGAAACTTATAGACTGTCTCATTTAAATTCCTGTGAAGAAAGTCGTTTTTAACGCGTGAATTGGCAAACTCCGGGAGACAACAAGGTTGACTACCGTTCTGATGGTATCAAGCCATCGATAGCCTCGAAAATGGGCCTGGTAACCAAGGAAAACGCAACGTTTAGAGCGAAGCTCTAACTTGTGAGGACGAGTGGTAGTGGTGTTCGGATAACAAGCACAGCCAAAAACCCATAGATGATTGTAGTCGGGTTGACGGCAGTAGAGGGCTGTCATATGGGTGGTGAATTTTAGTCGCTTGGTGGGAAGAATGTTGTGTAGGTAACACGTCATGTGTAATGCCTCTACCCATAATTGAGTTGGGAGAGACACGTGTGTTAGGAGGGTGAGTATGATCTCATTAAGGCGCTGGATCATGCGTTCGGATTTTCCATTTTGTTAAGATGGTTGTGGGCACATGAAACGGAGATGGAGTTCGTTCTTTTCGACAAAGGATTTGAAATTGTGGTTGTCAAATTCACGCCCTAAATCTCTTTCAAGCTCAATTGTTTACAAGATTGAAATAACGCATAAGTTACACGTGAGAAAACCTAATACATATATAGAGCTATGGATTTCTTAGAATCAATACAAACCATTGATTCTAATGATAAGATTCAACATAGATCGTTCATCTAATTATCTGCATGAAACTAACAAGAAAAACACAAATACAAAAGCTGCAGATCTTCTTAAAAGCTTCTGATGATTTACTAGTGAATTGAGCCTTTAGAGGATTTGGTGTGCATACTAACTTCTTCACCAATCACAAGGCTTCTACGGATTGCACTTTCAGTAAGGAAAATGTTCATTAGCTACAAATCATCATCAGCAACAAAACTTGTTCTATCCGCATCAGGTTTGTCTATCAGTAGCAAACTTGTTCTATCATCAACAAAATGGTCTGTAGCAGGAGATTGAGTATCATCAGCAAATCTTGTACTGGATTCCTACTTAGAGTGTTTTTGGAGCAATCAGCCTCAAGGTCTTATAGCCACTTTTATTCTTCTTTTGTTTTTTTATTATTTTTAAATTTTTAATACTATTGATTTTTTTATTATTAATTTTTTAAATTAGTTTTTTTTATATTGGTTTTATTATTATTATTTTATCATGTTATTATTATTATTTATATTATTATTATTACTATCATTTTATTTTTTATTTTTTCGTATTAGGACGATGAACATAAAAAAAATAGAATGACAAATTAGGCCACTAATTTTCATAATAATTTATATAACTACTATACCATCGATATAAAACATGTACCGTTATTTTTTGGGAATGTTACGACGACACGGTTGCATAATTTGTGTAATTAAACATAATTATACTGATAATTATGTTTGGGAATGTTCCCTCTGCGTCGCGTGTGGTGAAATTCGTAGTTCTCTAAAACTTTGAATGTGACTACAGTGAAGTTGTGGTTTAGAATTGATTGGTAATATGGTTTAGTCAATAATTTGACGGTCCACCAACAGCTCCTTGTTTAAGCCAAAATTAGATAGAGACTTTACGTTTCCTCTCATGATGTGGTCATCTTGAATTTTGTGGATTAAATTAAGCTTAAATGGGGTCGGGTTGGCATAACTATATGGCTAAGAGTAAACGGAAATAAGAACAGAAATAGGTAAATCAGGTTCGGTTCTTTTAATTTAGTTTGGCATTGTAGTAAGCTATTTGTCTTGCATGTACCAGAGGTTGAAAGTAGGGAAATGAATGGAGTAGGAGAGGACTGTTAAAACTTCTTTGAAAGGCGTGTGTCTATGTGCGTTCTCACGTAGAATGGTAACTCGCTTTCAATAAGACTATCATGCAATTAAAAGAATATGTCGATTATTAACGTAAATAAAATAATGACTAAATTACAATTTTTTTACTTTATGTTTTCCAAAATTATGGAATGAATACTTTAAAACTTTTATTTTCATTCACTGTCTTTTATTTGAAAAGTTCTCTAATTTATTATTCTTTTTACTAACTGGAGTTAAATATTTATGTTAAGTCAAGAACATTATTGTCTTTTAGCCCTAAAAGACAATTCTTGTAATGTAAAGTTTACTTTACTTTTTTCTTTTCTTTTTTTTTTCCTTTTATTCTTCATTTATTATTTTTATCACTTTTATTTTATAGATTTATTTAAAATTTTATTAATTAATTAACCAACTTATTTATTTTGTAAAGATGTATATTTTTTTATTTAACTTATTTATTTTCGTTTGCTTGAATAGTAATATACTTTTCTCACTTTTATTTTAAAGATTTCTTTAAAATTTTATTAAGTAATTAAGCAACTTATTTGTTTTATAAAAATAGATTTTTTTTATATTTTTATAATTTATTTATTTTCTTTTATATTAAGCTATTTAATTTTATCATGTTACAATTATTATATTTTTTTATACTACTTATTATGTATTAGAGAGTAAGTAGGAGTTTAAAGTTTATTTTGTAATCATATACTCAATCTTGAAATTTTATTAATTAATTAACCAACTTATTTATTTTATGAAGATATATATTTTTTATTTAATTTCCTTTATTTTCGTTTCTTTAAAATTTTATTATTTGTTCGTGTTTGATCGTTTGTTTGGTTAAAGTTAAAAGAACGAAACGAATATGTTCAGTTTGTACTTGTTCAGTTCATTTACAAGTATACGAATACTGACTTAACCGTCACAGGGTTATCTCTAGAACCCCTTCTAACGGATTTCTTTTACGTGAGAGTTTTATGTAAAATCCTAGAAAGGTTAGAGTTGGTTTGAACGGCCCCAATGCCCGACTTTGATAACCGAAAACCAACGCTTCACACGTTTGGTTCATTCTTTAATTTGGGATTTAATTATATTTTAACCAATATACATAATACATTTATATGGAACTAGTTTACCATGTTTCACTAATTAACAAATTTCTTAGTTAAAACCTATTTGGTTAAAATTAGGCTATGAACAAACGAGTATCTATTAAACATTTGCTCGACTGAAAACAAGGTCTCAAGTTTGATTGTATGATTACAAAATAAACTTTAAACAATTGCTAACTCTCTTATATATAAAAAAATAGTATAAAGAAATATAATAATTGTACAATGATAAAAGTAAATAGTTTAATAAAAAAAATTATTAAAATATAAAAAAATCCATTTTTATAAAATAAATAAGTTGCTTAATTAATTAAAAAAATTTAAAGAACCCTTTTAAAATAAAAGTGAGAAAAGTATATTACTTATTCAAACAAATGAAAATAAATAAATAAATAGTATATACCTATATAAAATAAATAAGTTGGTTAATTAATTAATAAATTTTTAAATAAAATCTACAAAATAAAAGTGATAAAAAGAATAAATGAAGAATAAAAGAAAAAGAAAGAAAAGAAAATAAAATAAAATAAACTTTACATTACAAAAATTGTCCTTTAGGGCTAAAAGAAAATATTGTCCTTAACTTAACAGAAATATTTAACTCCAGTTAGTCAAAAGAACAAGAAATGAGAGAACTGTTCAAATAAAGGACAGTGAGTGAAAGTAAAAATTTTAAAGGACTTATTCCATAATTTTGAGAAACATAAACGACAAAAATTGTAATTTAGTCTATAATAATACATGATATCTTAAACTTTTAAGAGTGATGAATTTGATGTTCTATGTATGTTTTGATGGAAACCATTGTGAGATCGTGGTATTACACGTATCGATGGTGCCATTATCAATTTAGTGTTGTCAATATAATGAGAAATTAAAATATGAACAAATAAGCTAGAAGAGGGCTTGAACCTCATACTTAAATTCATTGTTTAAGTGTTGGTTTTATACGTAAAAAACTCTTGCAACATTTAGAAACAAAATGGGCTACATTTATTATTTACTCCCAAAGTTCAACTCTTGCAACAAAATGTCAAGTATTGTTTTATACTTAGAAAACTTTTAAGGGAATAGACCCAAGCAAAATTCTTATTGATGCATACTTTGTCAATGATTGCAAATATATGAAGATAAAAGTTACTAAGTTGAATTACAAGGAAAGCTCAATTGTATATATCACTTGCTAATTAAATAATTGTAGAAGTAAATTGTCTTAATGCTAATAATAAGTTAAAACATAAATGCTCTTCTAATAAGTGAAAATGTAACAGCTCTAACATGCACCGGAAGCAAAACGTTCAGAATAACATGAAGTTTGTACCGAAGACCTTCAAACATAGTGGAAGACAACCCTTAGGTCAGAAGATCGGCAAGCTAAATTGCAGTAGGAACATACCAAACTTGAAGAGTCTAAACTAGCACCTTATAATAGAAAAAAATAGGTCAACCTCGAACTTTCGTACGTTGATAAAATAGTGGGTTGGCAACCAAATATGTAGCATCCTGGTTGTCACACCAGTGAGTAGGTGGACAGAAGAGGGTAAACATAACTCGAAAACAAGAGACAAAAATCTAACAAATCTCAGGAGAAATGTGAGCAAGAGTAAGATAGATCTCACAATCGTATGATGTTTCTTAAAATTCCAAATGAAGAGGTCAGCGTCTTGTTGGGATTCGTATAAGGGTTCAAAACAATATTTGATTTAAACGTAGCGGGAACAAAAGTATACAAACATGTCTAGGCCAAAACCCTATACCGTCCACCAGGAGTCCAGTTGCAAACATAACTAAAACAAAAACAACCATAGTCAGTTTAGAGTTCAACATTCCGAGAAGAAAACAACTAACCGAACGGAAACACCACGAATCAACGAACCCAACAGCTAGATAAGATAACACAAACACCCTGAATAATCGAACTCTTTCGATTATCTCCTACATCAATCCACACACAAAACTGGTTCCAAAATTAGTTCATTAAAATCATGGATGGCAATAGCAAACCGCGCAAACGATGGCGATTCACGAAGGGTGTGGAGGGTGGCGCACGACGGAGGGCAAAAGCCGGCGACGGCGGTGCCCCCGTGGCGGTGGTCGAGGGCGCAACGAGGGTGGGGAGAGTATGATTAGGGTTTCTAATGTCATGTATGTATTTGCCTCCATCTTTTAATCCCCTATATATAGAATTTTTAAAACTTGAGGATTAAGTTAGGGTTTTAATAATTAACTTTTAATTATTAAATAAATATATTTTAATTCACTAATTAATTATTAATTCAATTAATAATTAATCTAGCAAATGAACCTACTGAGTAATTGTCAAACCATTTGATAATTTATTAACTCGGTTCACTAATTATCAACTCGTTGATAATTAACTAATTTAATTTCTTTTAATTATTCATAATCTAATTACAAATAATTAAATGTCTCCCGTTTGGCTTTTAATACGACCGTGTTATATTATTTAACTCTTTAAATAATCTCATTGTTTGTTGCTCATGCTGCAACCCTTTGGATCCTACCTTAATAACAATACTATCGGATGTCGTTACTTGGGCATACTAGTCTAATACGTCTATCATGGAGATAACCAGCCCCATATGCATCTGAATGGAGCATGAATAAAAAACTAAAAGACTGACAAAGAGTCAACCAATGAGTAATAGTACCCTTGAGGTGCCGAAAAATACGTTTGACAAGGATCTAGTAGCGAATAGTAGGTTTATGAAGAAACTGAGAAACCATACTAACAACATCAATAATCTAGAGAAAAATCAAGATGAGATACTAAAGGGAGCTAATTGTACTATGGTATAACTAAATGATTATCTAGAGGAGCACCGGAATACCATGATAGTTGACATTTAAAAGATATAGGAGTAGATCAAGAAGATACAACTGTTAGGATAGATGAAGAATATCGTTGGTAAATGTGACACGAATCCAAAAGAAATACCTTAAAATGCCTAAGTCTTTATGTGAAAACTGAGAGTGTAAGTGGCCTATGAGATTGGTCATAAATATAAAGCTATATGATAATAATGTCATCAACATAAACGAGGATGTAGAAGGTCCTAGATTCTTGGTATTAAATAATAGACATATATCATGTATGTACTATGAGAAACCAAACATTTGTAAAGTGAAAGATATATTGGAAAGTTAAGTTCTCGGGATTTCCTTAAATTTGTAAAGAGCCCTCCGAAGCAAGAAAACATGATGGGGTTGGGCCATATACAAAGTCTCAGACAAATCATCGTGAAGAAAGACATCGTTGATATCTACTTGTCGAATATCCCAACCACAAGAGAAAACAATGGATTAAGCTATCGTAATAGTGTTGGGTTACATAAGTAGGCTAAAAGTCTTAGTGTAATCAACACCCTCAGTTTGATGACAGCTTTTGGCAGCTAGTTGGCGTTTATACTGCCTAACGGAACAATCAGGATGGCCGGCTCTTAATCCGATAAACCCACTTAGACCCAATAATGTTAGCTTGGGGAAGAGCATATATGCACCAAAATCCAAATACAGTTACAATGTATAGATGTATTCTCTGTACGCATGACATCACACCATGCTGGCCATATATGTGCATGACGAAAAATAGAAGGTTTAGTGGTAGGAAGGGAATATATGAAGTGATAACCAGAAGCTTCATGCCCATTTTTCTTGCAAATTTGATAAATTTTCTGATCCGAATAGTGAGGAGGTTGTGGGAATTTTGGAAAAAGTCAACCCAATTTGGGTGAGCTCTGAATATATATATATATAAACTAGATATTACAAAGTAGATACATCAAGAATAAACATTTACAATAAGAGCATAATATTTTATTTAACTAAGCTATCTCTATTATCCTCCTCAAGCGAAACGGTGGCGGACCGAGACGAAGTATGATGCGAAAGTAATCAAACTATGCTCGCGGAAGACTTTTGGTGAAGATGTCTGCCACCTGTAGCGTGGTTGGAACAAACTTGGTGTATAACTTTCCATATGAGACAAGTTCCCTAATAAAGTGATAATCTAAGTCAATATGCTTTGCCCGTTTATGGGAGACCAGATTTTGTGACAAAAATAAGGCACTGCGATTGTCACACGATAATGTAGGGTGATCAGGAGGCAAAGCATGAAACTCACGCAAAAGATGAGTGATCCAAACAATCTCTGCAGCTGTGTTAGCCATGGCCCGATACTCGGACTCACAACCGGATCGGGAAACAGTAGGTTGTTTCTTAGCAATTCAAGAAACTAGATTACCTCCAAGAAAAATCGAATAACCATAAGTGGATTGTCTTGTCTCAATGCAGCGAGCCCAATCAGCATCAGAATAGCCCAAAATGGAGGTTTTGTTGGTTTAGTAAAAGTAAGACCAAACGAGAAAGTACCTTTGACATACCGGAGTATGCGTTTAACACATTGAAAATGGGTAACCGTAGGAGGCTGAAGAAACTAGCTCACCTGATTGACTACATAAGATAAATCCGGTATGGTAACAGTTAAGTACTGAAGCGCCCCAACAAGTGAATTGTACAACGTGGGATCCGAGTATGAAGGACCAATGGAGGAAAAGGTTTCATGTGGTGTAAGCGGTGTGGATACCTGTTTTGAGTCAATTAAAGAAGCTCGCTGAAGAATGTCATGAGCATACTTTGATTGACTTAAAAACTAATGTAGAAATAAAGACTGATGGCTACAAAACTTTCTAAGTACAAATGCTGCTTACCTCAGAGTTTGCTGCTGACCAACAAACTGCTGCAGATAAGCTTATCTGTAGCGGATACTTGTTCTTCTGCTGAAGAACAAATCTGCTGCTGATAGCCTTATATGCTGAACACCAAAGTTGTTGCGGATAGGCTTCTCAGCAGCATCAACACTTGATGCTGCTGATAGGCAAATCATCAGCAGCTTTGGATGGTTGCATCTTGCTGCTGATCTCTAACTTTGCAGCTGATAGCCATTTCCATTGTAGATCAAACGATGCAGCTGACTGGCTTCGATAAAGCAACCATTACCACTGAAAACTTTCTGCTGCAACACTGACACACTCCACGCAGAAAGAATATCACTAGTGCAGACAATAAAGAACTACAACGCTCTTCTCCAAGCATGCAAGCAATGATGCCTAAGAAGACGTTTGAGTAAAGTTAACTTTTTGTAGTGTTTATTGTCATTATATGTAGAATAGCTTCAATACAAGATCAACGGTTTATGTTAGATCTGATCCTTAGAATCAAGGGTCTGTCTTGATTCTAAGTTAATATATAAGTAGTACTTGGAGTTATTGTATCTTAGAGCTTTTGCTTAGAATTTTCTCTGTAATCTTGTAACCATTGAAGCTTAATACAAATTTCATTTATCAATACTTCTTGTGTTTACTTGTTACATTGCTTAGTTGTGATTGTTTCCGCCAATCTCAGCCAGAATAGAACCATCTTATATTTACCGATCCTACAAGTGGTATCAGAGCTTTGGCTCACAGATTAAACAATCTCACACTTGTTTAATCATTCTTCGGTTCTATTCTAAACTATCTCTTTGCTAAAGTCTCTCACTGTCACAAATCAAAACAAAATGGCACAAAACAATGGATTTGAAGATATTGGAAGCATCTCCAGACCACCAAGACTAGTGTCTGGAGAAGACTATGATATGTGGAAGAACAAAATGGAAAGCTTCTTCTGCTATCAAGAATATGGGATGTGAAAATCCATTAAAAATGGACCATACATACCTATGGTGGCCTTAGCTGATTTCGGAGGTACATTGGTTCCCAAAGAATCCTCCAAGTACTCTGATAAAGACATCAAGAAAATGGAGGTAGATTTCAAAGCCTTGGGAGCCATCCAGATGTGCTTACCAAATGAAGTTTTTCATAACTTCGAAGGTTATAAAACTGCAAAGGAGCTATGGGAGGCTCTTGAGAAGATGTTTGCTGGTTCAGAAGAAGTCAAAGAAAACAGAAGAGATATCCTGAAGCAGCAATATAAAAACTTCGTCTGAAAGGAAGGTGAGTCTCTAACTGTTTTATATAACAGATATACCTATCTTGTAGGTGAGCTGCAGTGCTCAAAGGTGTCCATCAGAAAAACTGAGAATCTGAAGACTCTCCAGATGACTGACCTCTTTGGAATGCTAAAAACCTATGAGCTAGAGATGATTCAGGCAAAAGAAAGAAGCTCAAGCTACCAAACAGCCTCAAGATCCACCACCACCACCTCTTCTGCCCTTCACTCTGACCACTCAGATCCTAGTTCAAGCAACTATTATCCTCCCATCGTCACTCATCCCCAAACTCCAACCTCTCAAACAAACACATCACCATTTCTCATAGAAGCTCCTCCTCAAACCTCAACCTCTGCTGCTTTTGTTTCTAAAAACTCAAGCAACATGTCCTTTATCAAGGAGGATCTGGAATGCTTCCATCCAGATGACTTAGAAGAAATGGACATACAGCACTCGTATGCCATGCTCTCTATAAGAGCAAAAAGGTTCTACTCTAGAACCGAAAGACCCATTCCAAGTAACAACTCCAACACCGGAGTTAGCTTGGATAAAAACAAATTAAGATGTTACAACTGTAACCAACTGGGTCATTTTGCTAGATAATGCAAGGCACCTAGGGCAAACCCAGCAGCTCCTCAATTAAGATAAGCTCACCAAGCCCAACCAAGACAACAACAGCAACAAGCTACTCCTCCAGCTCAAACTGCAGCTTGTGCAGCTGTTGGAACTTCTGACTTTGGCTGGAGCTTCTAGTATGAAGATCTGCCTGCTAACAACCAAGCTCTTATGGCAGATACAACTGAGATACCGCCTCAGGTATATGAACATCTTTGTTCCCAAGCTTGTATTGATAAGGTGTTAGGTTACAGAAAGCATAGTCAAAACCGTATAGATCAAAATGAAGAGTTTCATCAAATGAAATCTGAATTCACAAAAGTCAAAAACAGTTATAAAGAAAAAATTAACTGCCTAGAAAGAGATTTCATTACTAAAACATGAACAAACCAATCTTGAAACTCAGATTGATGATCTACTGGCTAGATTAAAAGCTACCAGAGCAGAATTGGCAGAACAGAAAGTTCATGTTGACAAATATGAATTTGCATCCAAAAAGCTGCAAAGACTTTTTGATGCTCAAATTCATGACAAAGTAAAAACTGGTCTGGGGTATCATGCTGAACAATACCAAGCTGTTGCACCTCCTGCTGACTACGTTGCCATCCATGAACCAAGCTTCAATCTCTCAAATCTTGAAAAGGCCAACCGCGATCTTGATCCTTCAAGGCATGAACCATTGGTGTAAAAATACACTACCTCGTCAGAGTCTGAGTCAACTTGCTCAGAGTCCACTAAAACTGAGGAGGCCTCATCACCAGTACAAGTACCAGCACCGCCTGTTCTTGAAGTCATTCAAACAAGTGTTCCTGTCCCTTTACCAGTTGTTTCGGTTCCTATGCCTTTCAACCAAATCAAAATCAGTTATCCTCCGGAAGGAAGAAAGCTAACTGTTGAAAAGGGACAGTCTTCAACCTCCACCAACTCAAAGCCTCAAAGAAAGGTGTTTGACATATGTCATGCGCCTGGAGAAAGAGTTCCATATGTTCAAAAGACATTGGAAGAAGCCATTTTTTAGCACAACAAAGCTCACCGATGGAACTTCAAAGACTTGTTCAAAAGAAAGGACTATGTTTACCTTTCAAGGGACAAACTGGCTAAATCATGCTTTGTCTGTGGCAAATACAACCACACTGCCAGCACCTGCTTCTACTACCTTCAGCAGCAAAGAAACCTCAAACATCATGCTTTTGAGAAGACAAACAAGAACAGAAAGGTAAGGAGTTCTGAAGCCAAGGCAACTCATTTCAGAAACTCTCTTTCCCCACCAAGGAAGCAGCTGCCAAAGCCTTAACAATCTTGTATCATCTGTGGTGAATCAGACCACTTTGCTGCAAATTATGAATTTAATCCCTTCAACCATATCATTCATCAAGCCCCTCCTAAACAAAATACCATCAGCATGAGAACTTCTATAGAGAAGCCCTCCGTCAACAAGGTAAAGAAGGATAAGCATACATTGGTTGTTGAACCATTAGCAGCCAGCAAAAATGGTGGTAATCAAGCCAAGACCAAGAAACCAAAGGACAAGCCTTCAGCAGCAACCAAGTCTGCTTTTGCTCAAGCAAAACCATCAGCAGCAAAATCTACTGTTGATAAGCCGAAGTCCTCAGCAGCAACAAAATTGGCTGCTGATAAGCTAAAGTCATCAGCAACAAAATCTGCTGCTAATAAAGCAAATCCATCAGCAGCCAAAGCAACATCAGCTGCTGACAGAGCAAAAAGAACTGGAAAACCATCTCCTCAGCAATGGAAAGCCAAGATCCCAGCTTCTATCCCTCCACGAATCATCATTGGCTCTGTTGAATGCACACATACTGAAACTGATATTCCGAGAACCCTTTTCTTCAAGGATGCAAGCTCTTGGATTCCTCCCACTAACTAGATCTCTCACATGTGCAGGGGTAGCCAGGTCACAAGAATAACACCTGGGTGGTAGACAGTGGTTGTTCCAAGCACATAACAGGCAACAGATCCATCATCTCCAACTTCAGACACTTCAATGGAGGATATGTTGCCTTTGGAAGTGACTCAAAAGGAGGATTTATTACTGGACAAGGGACTGTGTCAAATGAAAGAATGAGTATTGATAAGGTAAATTATGTCAAAAAATTGGACTTCAATCTCATGAGTGTTTCCCAGGTCTGTGATCAAAAGCATTGGATGCTCTTCAGAAAAGATTTTATTAACTGCTCAGAGAAAAGAAAATCTTTATGTGCTTGATATGAATGAGGTCACTCCATCTGGCAGTGTATCCTGTTTTCTGTCAAAAGCCTCAGTTGATGAATAAGCTCTCTGGCACAGGAGATTAAGCCATGTTAACATCAAAACTATCAACAAATTGGTGAAGGATAATCTTGTCAGAGGACTTCCTGACAAAGAATTCCAGCTATAAGATCACTTCATTGCTTGTTTGAAGAGGAAGCAACACAAGAGTTCTCACAAGCCCAAGACTTTGAATACAAATGACACTCCACTACAGCTGTTGTATATGGTTCTCTTTGGGCCTACAAATATTATGTCTACACTATTAGGGTATACTTCTCATGGGTATACTTCTTGAGAACTGATGACTACACCAGATTCTCGTGGGTATACTTCTTGAGAACTAAAGATGAAACTGTTGAAATTCTCAAATCCTACATTATTAGGGTAGAGAATCAAAGCAATCAGAAGGTAAAAATCATAAGGTGTGATCAGGGCACAGAGTTCAAGAACCACACTTTGAACTATTTCTATGAGAGCAAGGGAATAGAAAGGCAATAAAGTGCTCCAAGAACTCCTCAACAAAATGGAGTTGCTGAAAAAAGAAACAGAACTCTAATTGAGTCAGCAAGATCTATGTTAGCTGACTCAAAACTGCCTCTCACATTCTGGGCAGAAGCAGTAAGCACAGCCTGCTATGTGCAAAATAGAGTTCTCATTGTCAAGCCTCTCAACAAGACACCTTATGAACTATGGTTCCAAAGAGTTCCATACACTGGATTTCTAAAACCTTTTGGATGTCCATGCACGATTCTGATCACACATGGGGTTCTTCCTAAGTTTGGTGCCAAATCTGATGAAGGATATTTTGTGGGCTATTCCTCTCAATCCAAGGCCTACAGAGTATTCAACTCAAGAACAAGAATTGTGGAAGAATCAGCCAATGTGGAATGCAGATAACACATTGTCTGTGAACAGGGAAAATGCCCAAACTGGCTCTTTGACATAGACTCCTTCACCCAAATATTTGAGCCTCTCATCTTATCAAATATGGAGTCTTCCTCTTCTCAAGCACCTGCTTCCACTTTCTCCTCTGACTACAGACTGGATTTTCCAAAATCTTCGATCAGTCTGAAGACCATCCATTGATCCTCCATCTGTTATCGAAGCCATTGAAGCAAGTGCAGCCAGAACAACACTCTCAAATGTCACCAGCAGCAGCCTGTCTGAAAATGAAAATTTGAATGAAGACTCTTCGGTAAATGCTGTAGATACTGCAAATACTATTGCTGATAATACTGATGTAGCTGTTGATCTTAAAGACTCTTCAACCATGAATGAAGAAATCCCTTATCAAAATCAAAGCAATCTTGAGCAAGGGATACAGCTGGAGGTGGTACCAGCACAAAGGATCAACAAGGAACATCCTCTGGAAAATATTATTAGCCAAGCTCACCAAGAAGTTCTAACAAGAAGCAAATCTCATGAGGCCAATATATGTTTGTTTTCATGTTTTCTATCTCGGGTGGAACCCAAGAAGATAGATGAAGCTCTGCAACACAACAGTTGGATTGAGGCAATGCGGGAAAAGTTGCTGCAATTCAAGAGACAGAATATCTGGAAGCTTGTTGATCTTCCACCTGGTCAATCTGCCATTGGCACAAGATGGGTATTCAGGAACAAGCAAGATGAGAGAGGCATTGTAGTCAAGAACAAAGCCAGACTTGTAGCTCAAGGCTACACTCAGGAAGAGGGAATTGACTATGATGAAGTCTTTATTCCTGTTGCCAGGCTGGAGGCCATCAGAATCTTCCTGGCATATGTTGCATCCAAGAATTTCATGGTCTATCAAATGGATGTCAAGAGTGCCTTTCTGTACGGGAAGATTGGTGAAGAAGTATATGTCAAACAGCCTCTAGGCTTTGTAGATCCTGCACATCCTAACCAAGTGTTCAAACTAGACAAAGCTCTATGTGGCTTACATCAAGCCCCAAGAGCCTGGTATGAAACTTTGTCTGGATATCTACTAAGCAACAACTTCAGAAGAGGTGTCATTGACCAGACCTTGTTTATCGAAGATGAAGGGGGAGAAATCTTACTGGTTCAAATCTACGTAGATGATATCATCTTTGGATCAACAAGGAAGAAGCTGTGTAAAGACTTCGAGATCCTGATGCACTCAAAGTTTGAAATGAGCTCAATGGGTGAGCTAAATTTCTTTCTGGGTCTTCAAGTCAAACAAGTCCCAAATGGAATCTTTATCAGCCAATCCAAATATGTCAAGAGCATTCTGGAAAGATTCAAGATGGCTGACTGCTCTGCTGCAAGAACCCCTATGCAAGTGCACCATCAACTGACTCCAGACAAAGATGGTCAAGACACTGATCAACATCAGTACCGTGCAATGATAGGGTCTCTCATGTATCTCACTGCCTCAAGGCCAGATATCATGTTTGCAGTATGTCTCTGTGCAAGATTCCAAGCAGCTCCAAAGATTTCACATCTTCAAGATGTCAAGAGAATTTTCAGATACCTAAAGGGAGCCCCAAGACTTGGGCTATGGTACTCTAAAAATGATAAGTTCAATCTATATGCATACACTGACAGTGATTATGGGGGATGAAACATGGACAAAAAGTCCACATCAGGGGGATGTCAGTTTCAGGGAGGGAGACTGATTTCATGGCAGTGCAAGAAGCAAACATGTGTTTCAACCTCTACAGAAGAAGCAGAATACATTGCAGCTTCAAGTTGCTGTGCAAAATTCATCTTGATACAAAATCAAATGCTAGATTATGGGATAACATTCATGGCAACTCCAATTCACATTGACAACATGAGTACTATATCAATCACAAACAATCTGGTGCATCACTCCAAGACAAAACACATTGACATCAGGTATCACTTCATAAGAGATCAAGCAGAGAAAAAGAGAATTATTTTAACCAAAGTTCATACCAATGAGCAATATGATGATTTATTTACAAAACCGTTTGATGAAGCTAGATTTAGATATTTAGTTGAATCTATTGGTATGATGAACTTCGATTAAAATATGTCTCTAAAAATTTGTTTGTCTTTTGTTATAAATAAAAGTTACAAGTCAGCAGCATCCATTTTTGCTGCTGACAGGTTTAATAATCAGCAGCAAAGATTTTGCCACTGACTGTTTTAAGTTATCAGCAGGAACAAGTTTCCTGCGGATAGCTTTAAGGCAGTCAGCAGCAACAACCTTGCTGCGGATCAAGCTTGCAGCGGATAGGCTTAACCATCCGCAGTAACCAAGTTTGCTCTGATGGGTAAAAATAAGTCTAAATTAACTTTTATCCGCTGTAAAAATTCCTTTCAGCCTTACCATGACTGCTATAGTGCATTACAGCTGTAACAGTAAAAAGTGAATGAGGTTGTACTGTACAAGTCATTTTGCTTTTCCCTCCTCTACCGTTATAAGAACAAATCAAATTTCCTCACCACCCCTTTTACATTCAATTTCGCCCTAACTCCCATCACTTTCTCTCAAGCCCCCACAACATTCAAAGCCTTCCATTCATAACCACCATTCAAAACCCTCTTTCCCTCTAAACCAAACAATGGCAGAGGTAGACATAAACCATCCAGATGATTAGTTTTCCCCATACCACAATCTCACAACATACTTAATAAAAGGGAAAAAGTCCGACGGGTTTGATGACATGATCGACTTTCTCTGTCGATCAAAAATATACCATGCACTCACTGTCAACCCACCCATTTACATTCCTCACATGGAGGATTTTTGGAAATCTACCATCTACTCTACCGAACAGGGGATACCCCAAATTAAAGCCAAGGTAGATGGCAAGGACATCACCATTTCTGAAGCCACTCTCCGCAAACACCTCAAGCTTCAAGACGAGGGGGCCGCCTTTTTGTACTCAAAAGAAGTCTACATGAGGACCTTTGTATCCATAGGGTACACTGGAAATCAGAATGAGTACACAATAGAGAAGGCACTGATGGGATCCCCATGGAAGTATCTATGCCACACTCTTCTACAATGCATATCTCAGAAGAGAAGTGGATGGCATCAAGTGAGCTCTGAACTTGCCTCTGCTGTTCACGGTATGGTTACTGGCCAAGGATTCAACTTTGCACATCTCATCTTTGAAGGTTTGAGATACAACCTTCAAGAGGGTGCAAAGCAGCAATTTTTCATGTACCCAAGATTCTTGCAGGAAGTGTTTAACAATGAAATAAAAGATCTTCCAAAACCTGCAAAAATCTATCTTATGCTGGGTCATAAAAGAAACATTTTTCAAAGCATGAGAACTGTTTCCAAAAAGTTCTAAGGGGTCAATGTTCCATTTTTATCTACAATGGTGAACATACAAAGTACCCAGGGTGACAGTTCAGCAATCCCAGCTGATACTGATCCCACACCCTCCACTTCAAATCCTGAACAACAAATTGCTTCCATTGCTCAAACCCCTGTGCATACTACTAAGGATGCACAGGCATAGAAATCACTTACATCTTTTCTTGATGTAATCGTTCAACTGGAACAAAGGGCCCCAGTTGCAACAACATACACTAGAAAAAGGAGCAAGAAGACTCCTTCTCTTCTTGTCTCAAAGGCCCAATCCCAACCTCAAAGCCCTCATTCAGAATCCCAATATTCTAATGAGAATATCAAAAGGGAAAGCCAAAACATTAGAGAGACCTCCTTGGAAGTTTCTCTATTAGGATCAGGATCACATCCCGGATCCATAGAACAACCCTCTGAGCCAATCCATTATCTTTCTTCTCTGAACTTAAGTGCAGAGGCTCCTTGTCAAGATGATATACCTTCTCCAACAACCACTATCTCGGAGGTATTGATTAACTTGGCTGCTGGTACACCTAACCCAAGTTCATCACCCAAGAAGGTTCACTCTGGTGGTACTGATAGAGTGAATGTGGAAAGGGCTGTCACTACTCCTGGTACATCAACCGCCCAGGAGGACAGTGACAACATAACTAAGACCCTAACCATGGCAAATCACATTGAGGATGTTTCCTTTGAAACACTCTTCACTGAGAGGAATCCCAGGTGCCAAGAAAACCAAGGTGATGGGGATGCAAAGGCTAGGCCTAAGGCCCCATCTAGCTCCAAGGATTCCACAACTATGGATGAGGACAGACTGAAACTTCATAATATGGAATTGACGGCCAGGGTAGCTATGCTAGAGGCTGAAGTGTCGAAACTAAGGCACCAAGTCTCTATGCATGAAGCCCATCAATGCCCAACTGTGCCTACTCCCTCCCTTGTATCAGTAGGAACTCAAACATATGCAGCTCTTTACACTGATGCAACCAAAAAGGGGAAGATAGTTGCAGTAGAAGATGATGCTGACAGCCTAGAAGAATGGATACAAGAGCAGGCCGCATATCAAAGTTCATTATTCAAGCCTGCCTTTGTTCAAGTTCATGTCTTGTCAGACTCAGTAGATGAGGAGGAAGAAATCACTGAGGACTGGAAGTTGGTTGTCAGAGCTGTTGATGAGGTGTTAAAGGATAAAAGTCAAAATGAAGACACACCTCCATCAGTCAGCATAGTTCTTGAAGCAGCAGCAATAATGAAACAAATCACTGCCCTCCAATTCACACTGTCTGCAAATAAGCTAGAATTTGACTCCATACTAGCTTGGGGGTATGATGATTTAGCTGAGAGATCCTGGATTGGGAAAGAGTTCAGCGGAGTAGAAGAGTTGAATTAGAATGCACTAAATCCACTCCAAGTGCTTGAACTGTACCAATCCAACTGCATCAACTCCTCTACAGATCTCTCAGCAGAACTTGCAATCAGCAGGTTCCAAGACCTAATGGAGGAAAATCTGCCCTGGTTTGAAACACTATTAGAAGAAGCAAACAGGGTGGCCTATCCTAAAGACAGTGCAGAATCTTCAACAGCAGCAAAACAAAGACTGGCTCCTAGAAGACTTGACCTAATCAGGAGCAACACTTTAACAGAAGAAGAAGTTGTCTGCCAGAGAAGATCTCTGTACAACAAAGTGGTCAGAGATGTGGAAGTGCTAGGATGGTCGAGCACTGGGTCTTCTGACTTCACATTCTTCCTGAGTAATGGATCATCTCTCTCAATCAACATCAATGAGATCCTACTCTTAAATTCAGACTTCCTGCACAAGGTCTTCGAGCTCAGAACACACATCTGCAACGTTAATTCCTTAGAGAGTCAAGAAATGATAAAAATCATCAAAGCTCAGCTTGAAAAGGAAGGTCTACTTGCAATAGATGCCTCTAACTCCGACTCAGACCTATCCTTCCTTTCCTCACCTACAGTCAGACTGAACACAGAATAAGAATCCAAAAAAAAAAGAAGAGGAAAAGGTGAAGGAAGGGTGGAAAGAAGTAACAGGTCTTGAATGGGAAGAAGATGAAGAAAGTGTCATTCCCTTGTCCATTCCCCAAAATGCCAATGAAGCTGAAGCTGAGATCCCAACAACATCTCCTACATCTGCTATTGAGGTCAATAAAGCTGAAGCAGATGCATCCAGCAAAGACAAGGGGAAGGAACTTATGACAAAAGAAGATGAAGAAAGGATAGTGAAGGAAAAGAAGGAAAAGGAGGAAAGAAGAAGAAGAAGAAGAAGAAGAGAAGAACAGGAGATGGCTGAATTATGAAAAGCTCAAGAAAGAAAAACAGTCATTCTCCTAAGAGAACAAGAGATCCAGCTGCATGCTAAGCAGCTGGATGATCTGGAAGTCAAGATTCCTGCAGCTTTCCAAATACAAAAAGATGAAGCTCTAGCTCTTCAGCTGCAGGAACAATTAAATAAAGAAGAAGAAGAAAGAGAGCAGAAAAGAAAAGAAGAGGCTAAGTTTAGAATTAGTGACTCTAAACTAGCCAAAGAGATGAGAGAGGAGTGAATAGAAGCTCTTGTTTCTCAAGGTGACGATGCAGACTACCTTGAGAATTTATCCAATAAAGAAATCTACAAAGCCTTCATGGGTCAGCAAGGTCTATTGGAAAATAAGAAAAGGGCTGAAGAAGAAGAAAAATCCAAACAGAAATCCAAGAAGACCATTGCCTTCAACAAAAGATCCCATGAAGAAAGGAAGGTCATGATTGACTTCCTAAAGGCTAGAGGAGAAAGTGGAAAAAGGCTGGGTCCCATGAGTTTCATGAACTTGCAAACCCTTTACTTTAAAGTCAAAAAGGAAGAGGAAGAAAGACTGGGGAAGAAAGGCTCAAAGAAGAGGGTAATCAATCAAGAAGAAGAAAGGAAACCAAAGAGACTCAAGCCTTCTCCCTCATCCACCACTTCCTCTATCCAACAACCTTCCAGTCTCCATCCTAGACCTCCCTCCTCTCCACCCACAAAGTCCAAATCCTCCCACCCAGCTCCTACTCATCAACAACCTCCCAAGAAGAAAAGCAAACCTACTACCAAACCAGAAGACTCAAGAGAAATCATCAACTGGTTCTACAGCACTCAAGATCAACGGTTTGATGTCCTCAGGGGAAGAACAGAAGAAAGAAGATCAATCTATACAAATATTGATAAGGTATTGCAGTTTCCAGATTCTGATCTAAGAAGAATGATGGAGCTGGGTGAAGCCAATGAGCCTGAGAATGAAGGTGGGAGACATCTGTTTCTGGTGATCAAACATCACTTCAACCCCAGCAAAGATGAAATTATTGATGCCAAACCTCTCCAATCCCACTCTCCATTCATCAGTTGGTCCTACAATGCTGAAAAGGATGAGTTCATATTGACAGATATTAAAGGACGGAAGATGAGGTGTTCAAGCAATGCCATCTTCAAAATGGCAAGAAAAGACATCAAGACTCTATCTGAGCTTCCTCTTAACAATCCTAGCAAAGACCAGAGAGGATATGAGGTTGCAAGAATAGTCAGGAACATGGAAAAGCTTCAGCAGCAAAAGAAGTAATATACTTTTGGTAGCATCAGTCTAGGGGGAGTTTGTAGAAATAAAGACTGATGGCTACAAAACTTTCTAAGTACAAATGCTGCTTACCTCAGAGTTTGCTGCTAACCAACAAACTGCCGCGGATAAGCTTATCTGCAGCGGATACTTGTTCTTCTGCTGAAGAACAAATCTACTGCTGATAGCCTTATCTGCTGAAGACCAGAGTTGCTGCAGATAGTCTTCTCAGTAGCATCAACACTTGATGCTGCTGATAGGCAAATCATCAGCAACTTTAGATGGTTGCATCTTGCTGTTGATCTCCAACTTTGCAACTGATATCCATTTCCACTGAAGATCAAACGATGCAGCTAACTGCCTTCAATAAAGCAACCATTACCACTAACAACTTTCTGCTGCAACACTGACACACTCCACGCAGAAAGAATATCACTGGTGCAGACAATAAAGAACGACAACGCTCTTCTCCAAGCATGCAAGCAATGATGCCTAAGAAGATGTTTGAGTAAAGATAACTTTTTGTAGTGTTTATTTTCATTATATGTAGAATAGCTTCAATACAAGATCAACGGTTTGTATTAGATCTGATCCTTAGAATCAAGGGTCTGTCTTGATTCTAAGTTACTATATAAGCAGTACTTAGAGTCATTGTATCTTAGAGATTTTGCTTAGTATTTTCTCTATAATCTTGTAACCATTGAAGCTTAATACAAATTGCATTTATCAGTACTTCTTGTGTTTACTTGTACATTGCTTAGTTGTGATTGTTTCCGCCAATCTCAACCAAAATAGAACCATCTTGTATTTACCGATCCTACAACAAACCATCATTAGTGTGAAGTACTTCAAGTCCCAAAAAATAATTAAGGTCGCACAAGTCTTTAATTGAAAATTGTTGATTCAAACGAGAAATGAAAGTGCAAATAGTGTCCTCTTGATTCCCGGTTAAGATCAAATCATCTACATAAATGAGGAGGTACATAATGCAAGAATCGCGCTTGAATACGAATAGAGACGTGTCAGCACAGCTGCAAGTAAAACCATTCTGAAGAAGAAAAGTACTTAGACGGTGAAACCAAGCACGTGGTGCTTGTTTGAGACCATACAATGCCTTCTTGAGCTTGCAAACATGATTAGGAAATTTAGAATCAACGAACCCTGGTGGTTGTTCCATGAACATCGTTTCATCCAAAAAACCATGCAAGAAGGCATTTTTTACATCAAGTTAGTGAAGCTTTCGGTTGTTGATGACAACCGGGGAAAGAACGACACGAACAGTGGAAGCTTTAACCACTAGACTGAACGTATGTGAATAATCCAGTCCAAGAATTTAGGTGAAACCTTGAACTACAAGACGTGCTTTAAAATGCTCAACAGCACCATTGGAATGATATTTGGTATGAAAGACCCATTTGGATACCACTACATTTGCCTCTTTCGGTCTAGGAACCAGATCCCAAGTACCATTATGATGAAGTGCTTTCATCCCTTCATGCATTGCAAGCATCCATTTGGAGTTTTTAGAAGCAGATTTAAACCCTTTGGGATCATGATCCGCAAAAAGGGCTGAAAACAATGTATGATTGTCAACATAAGCAAGATCAGCTTTGTGGCGAGGCTTAAAAATACCATCTTTTTTCATCGGATGAGCCGAGGTAGTAGTACTAGCAGAATGAGACTGATTTGACCCAGATAAGTCAGACCCGGTTGCTTGAACAGCAAGCCCATATACGGATTAAGCAGAATTGACAGGTTGCACAACAGGCCCAGACGGACCAGAATGGGCCGAGTGCGGAGCAAGCCCAGATGTGCTAGGAAGTTGTTGTGGACCAGAGGGAATGGGATGGGCTACGTGAGGAGGGCCTTGTTTAGTGGGTTGTGAGATGATGTCAGGTTCCAAGCAAGAAGCACATGGTGAAGTAGTGGGTGCAATAGGAGGATCTGTGGACACTTGTTTAGCTGGTTGCACATCTAAAAAATCATCCAAAAAGGTTGTTAACTCAAAAGAGAGTAAATCTTTAGGAGACGAATGACCCGCAAACAGAAAGGATAATTCATCAAATCTTGCATGATGAGTAATATAGACCCTCTTGGTTATAGGATCAAGACATTGGTATCCTTTATATTTGAGAGTGATATCTAATAAAAATGCACGGAATGCTTCTAGGAGCTAGTTTATGTACCGCATAATCACGAATACATGGATAAACTCGACAACCGAATGTGCGGAAATTTGTATAAGTTGGAACCTGAGAGAAAAGAAGCTCATAAGGCGACTTATATTGCAGCACCTCAGTGGGCAAACGATTAATGATATAGATTGCTGAGCTAAAAGCATGAACCCAATAAGAGGCAGGCACATGAGCATTAAATAGCATAGCTAATCCTGTTTCAACAACATGAAGGTGTTTGCGTTCAACACGTCCATTTTGTTGTGGCATGTAAGGACAAGATATTGTGTGAAAAGTACCATTCGATTCAAAAAGGATTCGCACGTTTTGATTCACAAACTCTGTTCCACCATCATTTTGAAACACCTTGATCTTACGAGAGAACCGAGTTTGGACAAAGTTCATAAAGGTGGTTAAGACGGAGTAAAAACCTGACTTTGTTTTAAGCGGATATAACCACGTGAAACGAGAGTAATCGTCAACAAATGCTACATAATAACAATAATCATCCACAAACACAACAAGTGATGGTCCCCACAAATCACAATGTACTAAATCCAACGGATGTAAAGAACGTTTCTCATTTAACTCAAACGATAAATGACGTGCTTTTGAAAGTTAACATGCAGAACATGTCACACCCCCAAAATCCACTAACAGAGTTTTATCGTTAGGCGTATGACAAACCAGGATCTTAGTCATTAGTTACATCAAACGACACTATATGAGTTTAAATGAATCCATTAAATGTTCAGATTTAAATGCGGAAGCGGTTTATGTCAAATAGTTATTGCGCAAAACAAACGCGTCCAAGTTTAGTTTAATAAAAGCAAGTGAATTGTTTTAAATTTTTGCGTAAGAATGCAATGATAGTAGGGACTCCATGCATGTCGTAGGTGTGCAACCTGTGCTTTAGCGACCTGAGAAACATGTAAGAAAAAGTGTCAACATGAGGTTGGTGAGTTCACAGGTTTGTAAATAAATAACTGTTTGTGTGTTTGCAGGATCCACATACGTAAGTCACACCTATTGCTAGCTAGTCAATCTACAAGTTACTCTAAGCGCCGAAGCTGACTGTTTATGTTTGAATGCCTCCCGCCAGGTCTATCAACCTTTGCAATGTGTTTAGGCCAATATTACACTCGTTCGACCTCCAATCGAGTTAGCGCGACTAACGCGGGTGAGGTTTGTCAAACCCAGTAGTACTACTAAACATTACCTCGCTAAGTCTTTATTAGCGGTTCGATGTGAGGACTTTCATGATAGATTTTACGCTTAAGTAAACAAGTGGTAGTGAAATACTATGTGATATATGTTTGTTTGTGTGTGTGCATGTTTCTCCCCAACGGAAAAACAAGTAAAAGGATGTTAGTCTGCAAGCATGTTTCTCCCCAACGGGAAAACAAGTAAAAAAATAATGTTCGTTTGTATGCATGTTTCTCCCCAACGGGAAAACAAGTAGAATGATGTTCGTTTGTATGCATGTTTCTCCCTAACGGGAAACCAAGTAAAAGAATGTTCGTTTGTATGCATGTCGAAGGAGAAAGGGATTTCTTAATATAATAATTAAGGTAAAAGTGTTTCGTGTCGAACGTTTCTAATTATGAAGAATATTATTTAATAAAATATATTCGTGTGTTTGTACCATCTAATAATGGTCTAGGAAAATAATATAAGTTATTATATTATTCTTAAGTTTAGAGAAATATCACGATAATTAATTATGTGGCAAAAATAATAAAACTATTATTTTTATTCGAGAATATAACGTGGGTAAACAATATAAATAATTTTATTATTTTTAAGTTACAAGTGTGAAAATAATATACATATATATTATTTTTATTTGGAGTTATAGGTTGAGTAATAATATAAATATGTTATTATAAAAGTGGGAAAAATATATTAAAATGGGTTATAAAACCAAACCCGAGCCTACGGGTGGTTTCCGGGGCTAAAACATACTAATATATTATTAAAATAATATAGGGTTTAGTTGTATAAAAAGGAAACAAAAAAAAGCCCCTAATAAAAATATCACATGAGACCGGATTTGAACCCCGGTCTCCTGTGTGTAAGCCAAACGACTTAACCATCTGATATGGGTTACAACTTGTGAACAAAACCCAACCCATATGATTTTAACATTGAAAGACACCATCCCTAAATTCCCCGAAATCAATCGCGATTTTCCTTAAGATCATAGGAGTTTTGATAGTTGGTGTATTGCGAATTTACAGGTGTAATTAATTGTAAAAACATCAGGTCTAGGACTGTTTAATTCCTGTTTTGAAAACCGAAACCCTAGTTTATGAACACGGAATTAAATCGATCAAATTCAATAAGATTAACTGCTGGAATCATAGGGCTTTTATAGAGTGGATGATTTCGAAACTACCCATATAATTTAATTTCATTGAGGTTGAGTCTAGGGTGGTGTTCGATTAAATCCGAATTCGTATGAACCCTAGAATTGGTTCATTCTTAATTCGATGATATAAGCCTCAATTAGTTTAGAGCTTTTGTTCTAGAGATGGAAACGAGTCTGAAGATGTATTTAGTTACCTGGTTTGAGTTCGAATTGATAGAGTTCGACTAGAACCCAGTCGTGAGTCCGACGAGTTGGTCCCCGACATCCCCTGCTGCGATTCCGGTGAAATTGATGTGGGGAAAATGATCAGAGAGGCTCGACTTAGGTGCGCAGGGTGCTAGACTTCAAAGATTTTAGGCCAAATGATCGAATTGGTATTTTTGTCAAGAGGTCGACGGTTACAACTCGTATGATCATAATGGGGTTAATTCATACTCAATAATGATGTTAAATGCTTCAATCATGCTCGACATTATCATAGTTATGAATCTCAGTTACGAATTTGGACAGTCATGAGAGGTTACGGATTGAATTGGATCAAAGGGACTCGATTTTGACTTTAAAAAGTCAACCAAATCGGTTTTGAGTTAATTTCACAACTAGTCCTTGTAGTTTATGTGCATATGAGTTTGAATGATGACAAGTTTGGTCCTTATGGTTTGTAACTAGTTAACAGGGTTAAGAGATAACGGAATTTGAGTTAACGAAGTTAACTCTAATTAGTCGGATGTCACAGAACAAACAGTAGGTTTTGGCAATACTGAAGTAACAGAAACACAACCCAACTTATTCAAAAAATAATAATGTCAAAAGCTACACGACCCAAACGATTATGCCAAACTTCAAACGGCGCCTGATTTCCAAAAGAAGTAACCACCACCATAGCTCTTGGCCAATCTTGAAGGACATATAGACTATGCTCACACCTTCCTTTCGCTAGAACTCGTTTCGTGAGACGATCTTGAATATAAAATAATGGTTGAGAAAATAAGACATCCACAAGATTATCAGTTGTGAGTTTTCTAATCGACAAGAGATTCTTTGTCAAATTAGGGATGACCAAAACGACAAAACATCACGTAACTGAATATTAGGAGAAACTTGTGAATGACCCGTACGAGAAAAAGGAAGAGCATTACTGTTTCCAAACATTACTTTTGCATTACCCATATAAGGAGAGACATGATTGACATGAGCTTCGCCATATGAGCCGTGGCTCCTGAGTCGACATACCAATCGGGAGTAGCTGAGTTAACGTGGCATTGAGCATGAAATGCCTCTGCTAATTGAGCTTCATAATGAACCGCCTTAGAGGCATATGAGACTAAAGTGGGACAACTATTAGCATAGTTACCATCGGT
The DNA here is from genome assembly GCA_023525975.1 of Smallanthus sonchifolius. Lineage (NCBI taxonomy): Eukaryota > Viridiplantae > Streptophyta > Magnoliopsida > Asterales > Asteraceae > Smallanthus > Smallanthus sonchifolius. The sequence continues at coordinate 25,801,676 of CM042023.1, forward strand.
GCGACATAGTTGACAATGCGGTGGTCTAAGACCACGTCCCTGGCCACCGGTGTTCCCACCATGATAACCTGATCCTCTGTAAGTGTTGGACTTGCCTCGGCCCCGGGTTTGAGAGGGAAACCGAGAGTGGTCATCGGTATATGTTGCAGGTGGGTTTAGGGATCTGTGGATGGATTTCAAAAACAAATCGTGACTTTCTGCTTGGGAAAGCAAATCACGAAAACCTGGTGTGGGTTTGGCAGCCCGTATAGCGGTCGAAAACGTCTCAAACGAGGTTCCAAGACCGCATAGAAACCAATGAACCTTATCCATATCATCTACCGACCGACCAATAGCCGATAACTGATCACAAAACCCTTGAATTTCCTACCAAATTCTGAAATAGTAAGATTACCTTTGAATGTTTGACGAAGTTGATCCCGTAACGTGTGAACGCGTTCAACGGAAAAGTTACTATATGCATATTCTAAAGCCATCCATATGTCTCGGGCAGAGGATAATCCGAGGACCTCGGAAACGGCTTCTTCTGTAAGAACGGAATGGAGCAAAATAACTGTCCTTTGATCATGATCGAACCATGATGTATAGTCCAGATTTGGGACTTGTTTAGTCTCAACAGTGATGGTAAGAGGAGGAGCAGTTGAGGAACCACTAACATGATCTAATAACTTTTGATAAGAAAGGAGATGAACCATCTTATTTTTCCACAACAAGTAATTGGTGGAAGAAAGTTTAATAGTGATCATATGGAGAATGGTTGCCATAGGGAGGGTGCCATCAGTTGGAGGGTTTGATGATGATGCCATTGCAATCGGTAAGAGAACCGAAGGAGGAAAAAAAAGGAAAAGAAAAACAGACCTGATCAGGAATTTGGGTGAGCTCTGAATATATATATATATATATATATATATATATATATATATATATATATATATATATATATATATAAACTAGATATTACAGAGTAGATACATCAAGAATAAACATTTACAATAAGAGCATAATATTTTATTTTACTAAGCTATCTCTATTAGAGGTTGATGTTCATTCATCATAAGGGCAACCATAGCCAAAACTCGATGTATGATATCATGTTATTATGCAATTAGTTCATCTTATACAAGTAATTTAAATCTCACTTGAGTCGATGAATGTTTGTGGAGTATCATAAATTTCAATATTAAGAACAAAAAACATTATAAATTGAATTTAAACATGTTATTTTTAAAGAACTAGTGAAAGTAACCCATGGATTTACGTTGATCTGCTAACTTCTTTGCAATATCGTAATAGGATGTAATTGCTAGATTACCTTGCTTTAATAGCTAGAATTCTATTTTTAATAGCTAAAATTGTGTTTTGAGATGTGATTTCTTAGTAAATACTTGCTACAATTATGTTTCTTTAATAACTTTCTAGAGTTACATAGCGTAAGTGGTTTCAATAGAGAGATGGACAGTGTTGCATTGACATAGATGGATAGTTCCTTCCTAGTTTTAAAAATCACCTGTTTGATCAGGTAAGACTTTACTCGTAGATATGTATTTATTAGAACTAAAAGAATTCCGTTTAGGCATCTCATTGCTTTAGTTGAAAGATTCCATTTGAATTGGAATCTGGTCATTCACTATGACCCGCTAAGCATCCACGGCTGAATGGTTAAAGCATCCAATTCATAATTGGCGAATTTGTAGGTTCAATTCCTACCGGATGCACGCCAATAGGACCCTTCAATAAGTCTATTGGAATTAGTTTTGTATCAATGAAATCTCATCATCCATATATAAGGAATTGACGTGGTATATTCATATCATACTATATGAACAGTAAGAATTAGTAGTCTTGGCTATATGGTTCATCCGGGGGAGAGATCGACCTTCAAGAAATAGTGAATGGTATTATCAATACACAAATGTATAACTTGCCAAGAATTTCAATTGCGCTCATATTCATCACTGTAGGAATTGGGTTCAAGCTTTCCCCAGCCCCTTCTCATCAATGGACTCCTGACGTATACGAAGGAGTGCGGTTTGTTCGATAAATTCCTACCTCTATCTATCTATGAGATGTTTGGATTTTTCAAAACTCCATGGACATGCAGGAGAGAAATGATATCCCCTTCTAACTTATAATAAAAGGATTTTCTTTTCGTTTTCACTAAATACGAGTTTGTCTTCCTTTCCTTATAACGTATAATATCAAAAAAGAATTCATTAAACTTATCCAATTAACTTCTCATTGAAGGATTGTTTCATCGAGATCCAATCCAAATCAAGAGGGGTTGCAAACAGTGATTCGATTGATGATGAAAAAAGAGAGTTCTTGGTTCAGTCCTCCACCTTAACGACAGAAAAAAGGATTGATCAAATTTTATTGAGTCTGACTCATAGTGATCATTTATCAAAGAATGAATCGGGTTATCAAATGATTGAACAACCGGGAGCAATTTACTTATGAGACTTAGTTGATATTCATAAAAAGTATCTAATGAATTATGAATTCAATACATCATCTTTAGCAGAAAGACGGATATTCCTTGCTCGTTATCAGACAATCACTTTTGGGTTTGGAAAAGTGTGGATTTTCAAGAACGGGAATCTTATGATATGTTGGGAATCTCTTATGATAACCATCCACGTTTGAAACGTATCTTAATGCGTGAAAGTTGGATAAGATGGCCTTTACGTAAAGATTATATTGCTCCCAATTTTTATGAAATACAAGATGCTCATTGAATGATAAAAAACTAATCTTCACTTCTACAATTCTATAGATTCAAGGTTCTATTCTAGATTAGATGGCTATAAGTTAACTCTTGTCAAGGGTTAGACGCATCCTTATAAAATTGAATTGAAGATGAAGGAAGAGTTGGTTTACATTGTGGAAGAAAGACATGTATATGTGATATTAGATATTGACTAGTTATACATGAGCTAAAGATATATCTAATTTTCCCTACTAATCGAATGTGAATGTAGATGTGGATTCTATAGAAGTCCTTCTGTATCATCTGTGACTGTGAGTTGAATAAACGGATGAAGTTAATAAAAAAATCGAAGAATTTAAAGAGCGATTCTCCTTCTTTACCCCATAGAGATATTGAATACAAGGGGGTGTTCCTTCTTCCACTGTAATTTTGAAAATGAACGTTTAAATGTCCTTGAAAAGTAAGTAAATAGATCCGACACATATTAAATGTGGGTAATCCCGCCGTAGACCAAGCTATTATTGCAAAAATAGGTGAATACAACCAACTATCATTCAGAATTTCATCTTTGGACCAAAAACAAGCAAGGGCCTATACCGTAAAATAGATTTTCGACGAAATGAACCAATAAGAAGGGTTTCAATTTTTTCAAATGAACGATTTGAAGACCTATTGATTATAAAAACAGTGGATCATTCGGACCTTTCAATTCATAGATGTAGATCTCGAACCTATAAGTGGGGATATTCCCGAAACCGACAAACAAAAAAAGAAGTGAGTTAGACAAAAAAAGAAGCGTCTTTAGCGTATACCGAATCAATATAACTATCCTTTTTCTGACACAGCAATGCACTTTCAATCGGTATTCGAAAGAGGTAGGCCTGTAAACGAACCGAACCGAACCGAACGAAGCCTTGTTCGTGTTCGTTCATTTAGCATTTAACTTGTTCATGAACGGTTCACGAACACTAACCGAACGAAATTTCATGTTTATGTTCGTTCATTAAAGAAATGGATCTGTTCACGAACGGAACCGAACAAAGCCTTGTTTGGTATCTATTATGTAAACTTAATGTCTTCTGAAATGAACATTTAATAAGATCATTTTAATATCAAGTTTTATGTACCTGTGTCGAACTTACTTTACTTAATTAATTGTTAGGGTAAAAAAATAAAATAAAAATTAAAGAATATAAAAAGTTTAGATAAAATAAAATAGAAATATACAAAAATCTTTAATGAACAACATAAACAAACGAACTTGAACGTAAACGAACGAACATAAATAAACTAACGTTCGCGAACACAATTGAACGAACGAGACCTCTGTTCATGTTCGTTCATTTAGTTAATCGGATGGAATTCCTTGTTCATTTATTAAACGAACGAACATAAATGAACTTCCCGTCGAACGGTTCATGAACTGTTCGTTGAACGTTCGGTTCGTTTACAGCCCTAGAAAGAGGTGCTAAATAATTTCTTTCTTCCTTTACTTGTTGTTTGTCTGATTTGAGGGAGAAGGTCCCGTTGAGTTCTTAATAACTATAATTATAATTTTTTTTATAAGTTCATTGAAGTTCTATTTTTTCAATAAATTTTACCCTCCTCTTTTGTTTGTCCACCACTTTTTATATTTATAGTATATGTAATTATTAACTATTATAAGATAATATAATAAGAAATAAAAAACGTAATAACTCTAAAAAAAGTTTTGATACGTCTGTAAAAAATCGAAACTAATACTAAGAATGTTTGACGAACAATATAAAGAATCATTATTATTTCGACACAAGAAAAGGATTTTTCACACCCTTTTCTTGTGTCGAAGACTAGGAAGACGAATAACCCCTCCCATAAATATTTGTTCCCTCCATTTATATTTATGCGTTCTATTTCGCGTTTACTTTTCGATAGGATCTAGCCAAAGTGAATTGTATTAGAATCAAATGAAGTATCAATACTGTTTTGATTAGGCCTACTTGCTATTACATTAGGTTGCTATTACATTAGGCATACTTGCTGTTGTGTTTTCTACACAAAAGGTTGATCACTGTTTACAAAAGCTGTTTTGGATGTGGCCTGCTACATCTGTTATATCTAGAAAGCATGGACAGTCAAAATCATTCTGCTGGTTCTCCACTTCGCGTCTTAGTCTGGGTATCTAATCCTCTTTGTGTCGCTTATTCCTTACTCTGTGTAATCAGATGGTTAATGGGTTGTTTTTGTAAATTCTGTTAGATATTGAATAATGAGTACCTTGCTGAAACAGTTGTCTTTTGGCAGTTGATGTTCTTTCCGTTTCGTTTTTGTTTGTTTTGGGCAACGTTGTTGGTGGGGTTGATAAAAGTGGGTTTGAGGTTGTTTATGTGCTTTCTGTCAGAGGTAGAAGGTGTGTATGCTGCTGTTGTAAATCTGGCTGCCTTGTGAGTATGCACCTAATGTTGAAATCGGTTGAGCTGTTGGAGTCGGGAGCTGGAAACTGTATCTGCATGGTTGTTGTGTGGCCTAAGGTGTTGTAGAACTGGTCTGGTATTGTTTCTTGTTAACTGCAGCCTCGAGTCACCACCAGTTCCTTGCACTCCATTTGTATAAGTCATTCGACTGCATCATTAAACATTGCTGCAGTTGCGGATGCTGTTTCGTCAGCGATTGTTGCTGTGCTGCAATACCTGTGAGTGATTGTGTGTTAATTATAAATGCTGTATTGGTGTTGTGGTGAAGTTTTGTGTTGGGAGTTTGTTTACATGAATTTTGGTTCCGTGATGTTGTCGTGAGTACCGCAAGACCATGTCTGGTTTTTCTTGTGTACCTTTCTACGACATTGTGTACAACCTGCGTAGTACCAGCTTCTTCCATTCTTGAATGCAGTCATTGTTGCTTCACATGTGAACCCTATTTCCTGTGAAAACGTAAAGCATACATAAATGTGTGAGACGGATAAAATTTGATTTAACAAATTTTCATAAGATACATGTTTGGAGGAATTTTTCTAATACATTTTTTAAGTCATGAATAAGAAGTTAATTTTGAAATTATGTGCTATAAATGTTTGGATTTATAAATGTATTACACATATGATACGACTCAAATTGAATTTTTTAACTAAATGGTCGGAATTGGTAAACTGTATTAGTTTTCAATTTGTTTTCAAAAAGATAATTGTAGATACAAAAAAATGTCTTAAATAAAGAAAAATAACTTTGTGTTTTAATGTGTAGTATATGCAATTTTGGGTTTAAGTATGAAAAACAAACCAGATCAGTGTGTGTCTATATATTGATGTTTAAGTATGAAAGTCTTACAATTTTTTGATGATTTGGAAGCGTAAGGAGTTCTAAAATGGTTTTGTTGCCTTCATGTTGCTCATTTACAAGCAGTTGTAAGCTGCCTGTTGTGGTGTTCCCAAATGTGTTCAGGTGGATTTGGTCTTTGAACCTGTGTGTTTGAATCGTTTTTTCCTGGATCTTTTAGTATGCGTGTATTTGCTGCTACAGATGTGTATCTGAATATGAGAAAATATGAGTGTCGTATAAGAACCTGGTTCTGAGTGCAGTGATTGCCTCAATGTTTGGATTCACATATGTGTATGTTGCAGCAGTCCCTGAAAGTTGAATTCTTCCTGTTTAAACACACGGATTTTTTTTAATGGTGCATTAATAAATTGTAACACATTGTGTTCATACAATAGCTGAAATAATTGTTTTAGAAACGAAGTCATGCTATAGGTAAACTGTGATTTGGTTGAAGGACCGAATAATAAAGCTTTGTAGCTCATTTAATGAGATGAGCATAACTCATTTTACTTTGGTGGCAGAACAAAGAACTGCCTTCAAATGGGCTCAACTTGGAAAACCGGTGGCTTTGTCTATAAATTGTCAAGATTTGTTGGTGTGATATGAATCTAAATATATTTATGCCTACGAATTCAAACTTATTTATGAAGGTTTTTATGCAACTAAGCCCTTATTTTTTAAAGTATTTTTTTTCTATGCATAGTTTATGTTTTTGTTATTTTCCCGGGAGAAAGAAGGAAGTTACGGATAAGAATGTGTTGTACTTGCCTATGTATCTCTTTATCCGCATTGATGACAGTGCAATAACGACTGGTTCCTCTGCAGACATCACTTCATGCCTGTTGAAGTGAGGTAGAGCTTCCTCCTACAAAGTAACCTCATTGTTTTCACCACTGTTAAGAGTAAGCCACAGGTTTAAAAGTTGGTTAGAATGTAAGCATTGTTTTCACCACTTGTTATGGACTGAAACCATTGCAAGGTATGGGACTTGTCCCACATCGGTTGTATGGGCAACCAATGTGGGGCTTATAACCCAATGGATCCCTCATTTATCAGATTAGTCTTTTGGGTTGAGTTCTACTGTTTAGGTGGTTTGTTTCTTTTTGTTTCTGACTCTTGTATCCTTTCCAATTTGGCTGCAAAGTCTACTCATAATACATTGTAAGTTAGTTCAAAACTTTTTAGGAAGTTCTTTGTTGTTAGTGGTATAGTACTTGTAAGCATATCAAGTCTGTCAATGTAGGCCGGTAAGTCTTCATAGCTGCGAAAACGAAAGTAGTAGCAAGGAAATCCAGCTGGTTCATCAATTGCAGTAATAATTGAAGTTTCGCCTAGTCGAACGGTTGCAGGATGCAAGGTTACTTGCATTGTTAGAGCTGGTTCGTCGCATATGTAGTTCTCGATGCGATAACACCATAATCTTTATCTTTTTTTGAAAGAGGACTTTGTCTGAACGGTGGATTGTCGCCTGTATTGCATCTCCCTGCATTTCAACAATCTATTCAACCAGTGTAAAATGTTGGAATTCAATGGTCTGGTATATGTGTATGTTATGCTTACATGTTTCAACATTTTTTTTTTGTAGTATCAGATAAATTATTCTAGATGTTGGTATGTATGATACTAAAGTAAACATGTTGCAGTAATAAAAAATAGAGAAAAAAAAACAGGAATAAATTTAATGCAGGCAAGGAGTCTATATTGGTCTGGAATTTTTTTTTATTGTTATTGTGTTTTGTAACGACCTCATTTAGTAGGTCTGAGTAGTTGTTACAATCAAATTGTTGTTACAATCAGTGATTATTTGATTATTTTTCCATTTGGTGAACAAAGATTAGTCCCTAAAATTACAATTAGTACTTGTTATCAAAGTTCTGCCTTGGTGGTCAGGAGGGTTTTCCCAAAGGGTTTCCCCACTGTAAAGGTCATGGGTTCGAATCTTGTAAGGTGCACTTCATAAAAACTAGGAACACCTGATAGAATCATTAGCAAGAACATGCCTAGGTGTGCTTGCACACTGCACGCATCACTGGACGCGAGCTTTGTGCCGCTCGCCTGATGAGTCCAAGATAGGACGAAACCAGTAGACCCTGATCATAAGCGTGATGGATTGGCAGGACGAAACCAGTAGGTCGATCCTCAGATACTTTGGAACGTGACTTTTCCCAGATGTGCGTAAACCAGATGAGTATGATTATGCAATTCTGGTGGTAGCAGACCAAATGGGGAGCGCGTCGTCGATGGTCTTTGTAAGCCACGAGTATGGGATCGTGAGCTCCGCCCTATTCCAGTTACATTGTACCCCGCTGTGATCTAGTTCAGCTACTATGGTCCAGCAGTGCCGTAAATGGAAGATAAAGACTGTTACAACCTTCAGGTCCCCATACTGAAAACTATGCGAACATCGGCGCCACCTAAATTAATCCGGTGAACTATCTGAACGGATCCGGATGAAGATCTCTGTTGCTGAACTACCGGGTGTCCTTCTTACCAAAGTGAATCATGCTCAATCTTTCAGGGTGAAGATGCATCGTCTCTCAGCTGCAAGCAAGTATGGGATAGCGAGCATGCACGAGGACGTGAATGAAATGGTGGTGGGAGTGTGTCACGGACCAAATGTTCGAAGATCGTTTTGTTATGTTTGTACTTAAACAGTTGTGTTTGCTGGCTAGTCTCGACTTCATTGGGCACGACCTCAGTTGAAAGACGACGTGAACATTTATGTGGGAAAAATTTTCATGATTTCCTCCATAGCTTGTTGTAAAACTTTTATGTAAAAAAAATATAAACCCTAAAATTATCAACTATTTATGTTAAAAGTCCTTTGAAAAACCATTTTTTCATTGGATTTACACTCATAACAACCCAAAGATCATAGGATTGTCATGATATAACACTGTTCTTGCGCCCTTCATTGAAGACCGTTGATTAAACCACTCACACCGACATTCATGTTAACCCCACTCGTTACCTATTTCCATCGTTCTTTTATTAATAATGGGAAAAAAAGCCCGAGTCCGACGGGAATACTTGAAACATTCTGGACGGGTATTCGGGTATGGGACTAGTTTTAAAATATTTCACGGGTATGGAACCGGTATGGGATTAGGTGATAATTGGTCCAATTACTAAAAACATATACTCATTTAACCGAACCATATACCAGAACAATATACCCGAAAATTTTTAATTTTTAATTTTATTTTTCGTTAGTCTTTTTCTAGTAATGCTTCATTCTATTAGTTTTATCATGTGAAAAAAAATACTTTTTTTTCCTTTAATATATATGTGTATTTGATAATTATTTATATTTGGCATGTAGTTTATCATATTTTGACTTTTTATATACATAAAAATAATAAATGTTATATTGGTAAGAAAAAAAAATAAACTTGAAAACCCCAACGGATATCTTTTAACAAACCAACAGGTAAACCCGATACCCGTGGGTATACCCGATACCCATGGGTATGCCCGATACCTGACAGGTGATTACCCGTCAAATATCTGACGGGCAATTAACTGACAAATACCCAATGAGTATGGAACAAGATATCACAACCGGGTATTGGACTGAGGTTATTAATACCCAGCCCGTACCCAGTGGCGAAGGATAGTGAGGGCCCGCCCCCCTCCCGATTTTCACTCAGTAGTGTTAATTTATACGTATTCGGCCGAAAATTTTATAGTTCCGGCCCCCTGCTTTTTTCTTCAATCTTCGCCACTGCCCGTACCCGTCCTATTACCATCCCTATTTATTTAACCTCTTTGGAAACAAAATAAATAGTTTCTTAGGATTTAATTGTCGAACAATCAAGTTTCTTTGTAGGCTTCTTTTGTTTAGGCTTTTATGAATGGATTGAAGTATTTGAATTGAAGGGTAACCTCGACCCACAGTAGGTATTGGGCCCAAATTGGACTGGTGGCTCATATCACCCCACCCGTACGTATCGACATTCTAGAAGAATACAATCGTGTAGAGGTGCAAAAAAACCGGTTTTTTTTTACCCGGTCTAAACCGACAAACCGGTTCGGGTTAGGCTAAAACCGTCGGGTTGAAACCGGTTTGAAGCATTTAGGAGTATACCGGGTTGGGGACTGGTTTGTGTGAACCGGTTTTTAAACCGGTTTGAACCGGTTTTTGCGCTGGCAAAAAACTAGCCGTTGGGGAACGGATTTATAGCCGTTGGGGTCGATTTTGGCCCTTTTTTTGGCCCCAAACCGGTTCAACCCGAACCAAACCGGTTTGGTCAACGAAAATACTGGAGTTAATTAAAATGTAAAAATATTGGACAAAAACTATATGATATTCATAGGTAAATCTCATAAATTTCGAAATAAAAATTTTATATATAAAAATTGAAACGAATTATTAATTTAATTGTATAAAATACTGGAGTTAATTAAAATGTAAAAATAGTATTGATAATATAATAACTATCCATAGTACAAATTTATTTTTTGAAATTGATAAGTAACGTCAGAAATTATAACCATCCATAATTAATTTCATATTAAATTTCTATAGTTGGTGATATAATTACTACCCATAATTAAATTTATATTAAATATCTAAAAATATACTCTTTTAATATCATTATTATTTAATATGAGAGAGAAGCGAGGAAAATAAGGGTGAAAATACACCAAATTATCATTAAGTAGGAGAGAGAAGCGAAAAAATAAAGGTAAGAAGGCAACAAAGAATGACATGTGTAATCATAGTTACTTATTTATTATAATAAGAATTAATAATAATAATAATAATTATTATTATTATTAGTAACTCTATTTAAAGCGGAACTTGAGTGAACTGTGGCACCCCAATAAGGGTATGCCACGTATCAATTTTTTTTTCTTTTTTGCGCCCTCATACTTTATATAATTTATAGTTTTAACCCATTTAAGTTTTTAATAATTTTATTTTTCTATAATAACTTTAGTTCGTTATATATTTTTTTTAAAACGTAACGCTTCGTTTTCTTTAGTTTCTTTTTGTGAATGTTCCGGTATAATTTTTTTTGAAAACGGAGTTATATTTAAATTCGAGTATTTTTTTTACTATCGTATGTTATAACGAGTGTACGTAATTTTTAGCCTCGCAAACAAGCCGAACCGATAACGACCATACCCTCATGCCCCATTGCGTAACGAGGGGCAATCGTTTTAGCCCCTCATACTACATTTAATATACGCTTTCAGCCCGTTTAAGGGAATAGTTGTTTTGTAAGAGTGGCATACTAGTGGTGAATACACTAATCGTGTTGTGCCATATAACACACACAAAAATTAATTTTGTTAGCTGAACTTTTCTTTAGAGCATTCCCAACTCGTTCTTTATATTTCATATCATTATCCTTATAATTACACTAAAAAACACTATTTTTTCTACGTTTTATCTCTACTTTTCGCTCTTATTAGCCTTATCCTTATAATTATACTAAAAGCCACTACTTTTATTCTTATATTTACACAAACCTTATATCTTTTCTCTCTTCTCCACTCACAACCACTTTAAATCACTCCATAAAATATACAAAACTCACTCATATAATTATAAGAAATAGGCTGTGAATGCTGTTACATATATGAAAATTGTAACTCTATTTAAGGAGGAACTTGAGTGACGAGTGGCACCCCAATGGGGGCATGCCACGTATCAAAATTTTTTTCTTTTTTGTCTCCTCATACTTTATATAATTTATACTTTTAACCTATTTAATTTTTTAATAATTTTATTTTTCTATAATAACTTCTATTCGTTATATATATTTTTTAAAAACGTAACGCTCCGTTTTCTTTAGTTTTTTTTGTGAACGTTCCGGTATAATTTTTTTGAAAACAGAGTTATATTTAAATTCGTGTATTTTTTTTACTATCGTACGTTTTAGCGAGTGTACGTAATTTTTAGCCATGCAAACAAGCCGAACCGATAACGACCATGCCCCCATGCTCCCGTCGCGTAGCGAGGGGCAATCATTTTAGCCTCTCATACTACATTTAATATACGTTTTCAGCCCGTTTAAGAGAATAGTTGTTTTGTAAGAGTGACATGCTGGTGGTAAATACACTAATCGTGTTGTGCCATATAACACAACACTAATTAATTTTATTAGCTGAACTTTTGTTTACATATATGGAAATTGAAAGGGATTGTTAATCAATGATAATCATGGATCCTTCTTTACCATAACCAACTGTGAAGGTATTAGAGCCTTAAACCCTAAAAAGGGTTCGCCACCTCCTGTTATAATCTTTCTCGCCGTCGCCTTCTTCATCCTACCATCGCCGCGTCTCCTGCCTTCTGCCACCTCCGTTTTTTTTTCTGTTTTCTTATTGCACCATGTCTGACATACAAGCTGATTCTAGAAAGATCTAAGCCACGATTTTGCATTCTGCCTATTCGGTGGCAAACATACAAAACAAGATCCGAACCCTAGATGGAACAAAAGTCACTTATTTGTCATGGACCAAACTCTTTAAACTTCATGTCAAAGCCTACAAAGTCTTGAACCACATCGACGGGACTGAAGCACCGGTAACAACCGATGATGGCTACGGCAAATGGGAGGGGATCGACGCATTGGTTCTCCAATGGGTTTACAACACTTTGCCAGATGAGTTGTTGGTTCGGGTGCTTGATACCGATACCACGACTCATACGACATGGAACAAGATGAAGAGCATCTTCCTAAATAATAAGGGTTCGCGAGCGGCTGTGCTCAAGCAGGAGTTCTCAAATATAATCCTCGGGGGCCTGCTCTTTGGAAGCTTATTGTTAAAAACAAAAGGATCTGGCTGATAAATTAGGATATGTGGATAACCCGGTCACGGAGCCCAGACTTGTCTTAGAATTGATACTTGACCTTCCACCCGAATTAGATGCAGTTGGCGCTTACATAAACCAAAGCTCCCTTACGTGGGACACTGAACGAAGCATGCTACAACTCTAGCAACACCGGCATAATGCTCGTCATAGTCAGTCCCACACGGTTCTTGCTGCAACTTCAAATCGTTCTCAATCTGCTCAAAACCCTACGGGGTCTTCAGGTAATAATTTTCACTATCAACCCTAACCAGGATATCAAGGTCAAAGTAATAGACTTCAACAAGGGTCAGGGCGTGGTTCCAACAAGCGAGGCAGAGGCCGCCATTCCCAAGGACGAGGTCGAGGTAACCAAAGTTACCCTCAACAGTATTGGAACAACAATTCTAGGCAAAACAGTACACGGACACCACCCCCATCACCTTTTCCATCGGGGCCAGTGACTCCCCAAGCCCAACAATGGGCAAACACTAGCGGACCAATGCCCAATTATGGGCAGCCTCAATATGGACCAGCCCAGTTCTTGGCCCCCTATTCCATGGCAAGTCCGAAATCAGTCCCAAATCATCACTTTGTTAGATATTCAGACACCGATCCGAACGAATTAGCTCAAACTATGTAGAGGATTCACCTTAATAATACCGACCAGTCATGGTATATGGACACTGGAGCATCTTCCCATCTAAAATCAGATCCATGTAAGATTACTATTCCTTTGGCTTCGTCTCCAGTAAATTCTATTTTTGTTGGAAACGGTTCTTGCATTCCAATACACGGGTCCGGCTACACAACCTATCACACACCAAACCGTTCTTATTCCTTAAACAATATTTTACTTACCCTAAACATCAATAAAAATATTTTGTCCGTTCATAAATTTAATATTGATAATCAAACTTCTATGGAATTTGACCCTTACGGTTTTTCTATGATGGACTTCAAGACTGGAGCTATAATTTCTCGCCATAATAGCATGGGTGATCTTTATCCATTCACTTCACTACCACGTCATCCGCCCTTCTCGTCTCCACTCTGGATCATTAGTATAATCGTCGCTGTCACCCAGGAGCACCAGTCGTAGATTTACTTCGTTTTCGTTGTTTAATTATATGTAATAAAGCTTCAACTTCATTATGTCTTTCATGTCTATTATCAAAACATAAACGACTGCCCTTTTATGATTGAAATTCGATTACTTTTGCACCTTTTGATATAATATTGTAACATCTCAAAAATATTAATAAGAGAAGCGTTAAAATAAACTGGACATGAAAGGAATTAATTGAGTAAAACGGGAAAGGCATCAGGAACTAAACGTGACAAGAGGGAGGGGAGGGGCTTAACCTAGCCGCCACCTCCTACCCTCTTCATTCCTTCCTTGTTCAGCGAAAGTAGAGAGAGATTCGATATATGCAGAGAGAAAGTTGTGAAAAAGGAAAACCGAGCCTCAAGGATCGTTTCTCATCATGTGGTGAAGCTTAGGATCAGATTCTCGAGCTCAGACAGGTAACCCTCCTTCTAAATCTAAGTTGTTCGTTATATGGGTTTTTGGGTTTGATTAGATAAAAAGGTCAGGTTTTTATGCATGGAATGGAAAATCGACCTTAGATATACACTCACGGGATAGAAACGCATGTTTCTAACGTAAAAAGTTCGAGTCTTGGACATGTAAAGATCTGGCCGCCATCTTCATTCATAAAGTTAGGGTTTCTGCTGAAGACGACCATGCGACACTACCAGGCGAAAATGGGAGTGTCGCTTGAGTCATAGTATCGCCTGAGTAACAGTTTCGTTTAAAGGATAATTTCGCCTAAAAGATAATCTCGCTTAAAAGAACAGTTTAGCTCAGAATCATAACTTCGCTTAAGATATAGTTTCGCTAAGACTACTGAAAGCGAAACTGATATAGTTTGCCTAGACATAAAAAGTGAAATTGCTTGTTTCGCGTAGACTTATGAACGGGTAGGATTAATGATGTATTATTGTTAATTTATATAGAGTGTGACAGTTACTAGACAAGTTCTAGTATTCATAAGATAGCTTGACATGTGTGTTCTTATTGCCCTTTTTCCTATAGTTCTGGGTTGGTGTGCATATATATGGAAAGTTTTGAAAGACAAAGTATAGTTTTTATAAAAATGTTAGTTTTATAAAATGAAAGAGAGAGTTAAAGTTTTTATAAAAATGCTATTTTTATAAAATGAAAGAGAAATAAGCTAAAGTGTAAAGTACCATCTTTGAAATAAATAATTTAAAGAAAGTAAAGACAGAAAGTAAAAAAAGGTAAAGGAGTTGTACTACGGTATAGCTTGACAGTGACAGTGATAGATGCCATGATATATGCTTATGCGTTAATATGTGATATTTGTCTATGTGATAGTTTATGTGATTGCTTCTATTTTGTGTAGTATTGTAATTGCATAGTAGAAAGTATTGCAGACATGCTAAAGTAGAAGTCTCACCCCGAGGTGTGAGCAAGCTAAAGTAGAAGTTTCATCCTAAGGTGTGAGCACAGTTAAAAGATTCTTACCCTGAGGTGTAAGCGAGAAAGTCCCACCCTGAGGTGTGGGTACAATTAAAGTAAAAGTCCTACCATGAGGTGTAAGCGAGAAAGGGATCTTGTCCTCAGACCATGATCCATATGTGATAGTTAAAGTGTGTGATAGTCACTTGTCCTATACAAATGAAAGAAAGTTTAAAAGTGTAAAGGAGGGCACCTTAACGGGTTCCCTTAAAAGCAAAGTTTTAAAGAATGTTAGCAACGAAACAGTTTTATAAATTGTAACGTTAAAAAGTTTTAAAGTAAAGTTAAAGTTGTTTTAAAGATAAAGAAAGAAATCTTATTTTATTTTTATAAAACTAAGCTACCAAAAGAAAGTGACAGTTTAAAGTAAAGATAAAACTCATCAGCGTTAGCTAGCTTTTTAGTATGCATGTAAGGTGGTGAAGGTAAAGCTAAAAAAGATAGAGGAGCCGTGAGGGCTTGATAGCATAGACGTCAGGTTACTGTGCTGAAGACTGACATTTCCTTCCCGATAGTTTATGTTTGAACAATATGTTATTAGATTATGAATGTTTGAATTAAAAACTTCTGTTGTAATAGATTCTGATTATCAGTTTAAGAGCTATGTTATTTTGTTTTGTGCCAATTATGAGATGTACCCGGTTTGGGGTGTTTCAAATACATTGTGATCTATGGACTTCTCCTGTTTTAAGCAAATCTGGTTATAAATATTACATGGTTTTAATTGATAATTTCACTCACTACGTGTGGGTATATCTATTAAAATATAAGCCTGACACCTTCATCAACTTCTACATATTCCATCAATTAATAATTACCTAGTTTAACCAGAAAATCAAAAACTTTCAATGTGACTTGGGTGGAGAATTTGATAACCACGAATTCAAAACCTTCGCTAACACTGACGGTCTTACGTTCCATTTTTTGTGTCTGCAAAGATCTCAACAAAATGAACGGGCTAAAAGGATGATTTGTCGCCTCAACGATATTATTCGCTCTCTTCTCACTCATCTTCCTAACTCGTTCTGGGTTGAAGGACTCCACACCGCCACCTACCTCCATAACATCCTTCATACTAAACGACTTAATTTTTCCACTCCTACTTTTGCCCTTTACCGTCGCCACCCAACATATGATCATCTACGTGTTTTCAGGTACACGTGTTATCCAAATACATCAGCCACCCAACCCCACAAATTACACAACCGGTTTGTTAAATGGGTTTTCCTAGACTTCCCTTACAATTATCGTGGATACCGTTGGTATGATCCTACAACCGGCAAGGTCCACCTCTCTCGTCATGTTACCTTTGATGAGAGCTCTTTCCTATTTTCCAACTCTACTCCGCCCCCTCTTATCAACTTCTTGGTGACCCACCTTTTCCTCCTTTCTTTACTCACACAACCTGCCCCCACCTCCCCTTCCATGAACCCACACTCCACCACCTCTTCCCTGCCACCCTCCTCTTTTGTTCTTAGCCAACCCACTCCTCTCTGAACTTAGACCCGCAGATCCAAACACCGCTACTACAAACCTATACCTGACGTGACCAGCCCCCCACCACCTGACACCCTGCCACAACCCACATCGCCTACGACGACTCCACAACCCTCACCAGCCGCCACAACCAGTATCCCTACTGCGTCCGATCACCCGATAACCACCCGAGCCAGAGCCGGTATTACCAAACCCATAACCAGACTCAACCTCCATACCACTATTACACCACCCATCTCACATATCCCCACCTCATACACCCAATCCCGGTCGGACAAAAATTGGTTGCTAGCCATGGAAGAGGTTTTAGAGCCCTTCTTGAGAATGATACATGGGAACTAGTCCCTTGACCTACTGACAACCCTGTTATTCGATGTATTTGAATTTTTCACTACAAGTACAAAGCGTATGGTACACTTGACAGATATAAAGAAAGTCTAGTTGTAAATGGCAAGTCTCAAACCCTGGGAATTCACTATCGCTAGACTTTTAGTCAGGTTGTGTAAGGCTCCAAACCCGGGAGGCCTCACGTATTGGATTTACTTATCAACACATATCACTTAAACATAAAACATTCACCACTTAGCAGCGGAAACGATTTAAACTTTCAACATAACAGCGGAAGCATAACATGTCTAACACAACTTGTCAAATACAAACTGAAACTTATCTTAAACAACAAAAACTGGTTGCCAGACACTGATCTTCGGGTAACTCTTCTCGCCAAGCCAAGCATCCACACCCATCTACTGCTACCTACACTTAACTGATGTGGATACTAAAAGATCAACAACGCCGAGTGAGTTCTAACTTTTACTTTAAATCAATCATACAAAAGATTTACTAATACATATATATACTGCCACTAAGGCAAAACTTTACATACTTTACTTTTCACAACTGTTTTAAAACATGCAACAACCGTCAATTCCTTTACAATGTACTTCCCTCATGGCTCAGGTCCATGAACCGACAAGTACTTGGTCAATGCCCCCATGGCCAACGGCCATGAACCGAAAATACCGCTTATCCGTCAATTCCCTTATCACTACTATACTGCTCTCATGGCTCACGTCGATGAACCGAAGAGTATCGGATCAATGCCCCCATGGCTCACGTCCATGAACCGAAAATACCATGGTCAATGCCCCCATGATCAACGACCATGAACCGACAATACCGCTTAACGCTAAGGGGAGGTTACGTGGACCTCCCGAGCAACCGACGTCAATCATCCCAGATGTACATCCGTTAGCAAACCCAAAGGTTCTTACTAATGGGCATAACCCATATCTGACATCGTGTACAAGTAACATCTGTCCCAAGGACCTTAACAAGCTGGTACGCTTTCTCGTAGGAAAACTATTCACTTACATTTGATACAACATTCTTTAATTGATCATAACTTTAATATGTATTATGCCTTTGTTTATGTATATGAAAATATAGTAAACACTTCCCATAAATACCTTTGTTTTTACTGAAATATAGCTTAACACATATATAATGCCTTGTTTACGTATATAAAAATATAGTAAACGCTTGCCATAAAGATATATCTTGCTTTACTTGAAAATGCTAATACGTATATTATGTCTTTGTTTATGTATATGAAAATATTATAAAAGTTTGCCAATAATATAGGTACACCTTGCTCAAAACGTACATTTTTCTCCTTTAAACTTTACACTAAAACATAGCTTTTCACATTGTTTATTAATATAAAATATGTAATAAACGCTTTACGCTAAGTATGCACACCACCCATAAAGCAGGCAAAAATGGGATTAGAACTCATCTGTCTGTCGACAACTATCCTGAATCGAAGTGTATAAGCTAAAACTGGTGCTAAAAGATCTGCACGAAAGTTAACACATGAAAACCATCAAAACTCATCTAAGTGTCGCTAGGATCCTAAGTCTCGCCAGACAGTCGACAGTCGGCCCGGACAGTTGATCCGGACAGTTGATCCAGACAGTCGATAGTTGGCCCGGATAGTCGACAGTCGGCCCAGACAGTCAGCTCGGACAGTTGACAGTCGGTCAGGACAGTCGACAGTCGGTCCGGACAGTCGACAGTCGACCCGGCTCTTACCGGAACTTGCGTTCCTTACTTTTACTCAACAGTCGCCAAATCAGGGGTTTAAGAAATGGACCTCCACGGCAAGATGTCTAGAATATAAACCCGTATCGTACTTGGGATTCGACCGTACGAACTCCGAATCGGGTGATTCGAACGTCCATGAATTCATCTCGACTTGATGGTTATACTTTCAAGTAATACCATCTTCATCCTTACCATGAGCTACCACTGACCACCATCACCGTGAGCTTCCACCCGAGTCACCATCACCGTCGTTCAAATTTTTTTTTGAAATAGATAAATCAAAGAGGTCGAGATATATCAAAAAGAGTTATTTAGTTTTGAGTTTATTTTATGTTTATCAGTAGTGATGTTTTTATTAATTGGTTTTCTAGTATATTTTATCTTTTGTTCAGTTGTAATACACCTTAGGGCGTGCCTTGGAACAACTGGAAAGGTTGTTGCTTTGTGACCTTAAGGTCACTAATTCGAGCCGTGGAAACAGCCGCCTCCAAAAAGTGTAGGGTAAGGTTGCATACTTCAAATCGCAAATAGATCTGGCCTCTCCCTGACTGTGCAAATGCAGGAGCTTAGTTACGCGCCGTGCACGTCCATTTGATTAAGATACCTAGATGAGTAGTATATATATATATATATATAGAGTATGTAACTGTTATTTTTTTCCACCGGTTCAATATACAAGCAAAGAGTCCTTAACTCGAGTTGAGTTCTAAAATCTTTCGTATTCTTATTTCTTTTGTTTTGCTTGATCCAATTGATTTCCTACACAACCCTCCTAGTACATCAAATGATTAAAAAATATAGATGTTTGGTACATGTAAAGACAAGGGTTTTAGTATCCTACACAATTACAATATACATCACGTTTAATATACCCGTTAGATGAAAGGGGGTGTCTTACCCGGATGAAACCGAGTATGAAAGAGGGCATCGGGTAAAATGGGGTACACCACCCCCTATGAATCGGGTAAGGGCTAGTAGGGAGGTTGGGTAGGGATGAACGAGTAAATTTACTCGGGTGTGGTGGTGACCGTTGGGGGATAATGCCATTGGGATTGAGCCCGGGTGCTTTTAAAAAAATTACTAATTCTTTATCTATATATAGCTACATTCTACAAACATATTTTTCATGTTATCTATATATCTTTCATCTATATATTTACACTCTACAAAAAATGAAAGCGTTATCAAAAAAATCAACAAAGCCTAAAAAATTTAGGCCAAAAGTTCAATCTCAACCGCAACCCGAATGAAACCAAGCCGCTCCCCGACGAACCCAACCACCTCCTCAATGACCACAACCACCTCCTGAACCAATTCCAAGCTATTTACCGCAACCTAAATATTCAAACTACTACCCCCAAAGTTCAACCGATCCAAATATATTATCTCAAGATATGGATCTAAATATTTTATCTCAATTTTCGTGTGGACCATTCTCGCTTGATATAGATCCAAATATACTATCTCAATTTTCTTACTAATACCAAAACCAACCGTATCGTGATCCAAACGACATCATCCGTTGGGAATTCGAAGATGAAGGAGAAGATGAGGATGTTGATGAATAAACAGAAGATGAGGATGTTGATGAGCAAGAAGTTGAAGTCGAAGATGTTGGTTCCAAGCCGAAAAGACTACACAAAAATCGGTTACCACCAAAGAAATGGACCGAAGAAGAAGAACTTGTCATGGTCAAAGCTTATATTCATAAGACCCAAAATAAAAGAAAAAGAAATCAACAAAAAGGGGATTCGTTTTAGAAGAAAGTTCTAGCGCATTTTACCTCTTTATTTGATGAAAACGATCGAACTGTTAACCAAGTGTCTTGGAAATGGAAGGATCTTAATAAAAATGACCGCCTTCAACGAGTGTTACCAACAAATGGTAAGATTTATTTTCAAATTATATATATATATTTTTAATTTTCTAATCTAACGTTTCAAATTATATATATATATATATATATTTATAGAAACAAAGAAGGTCGAGTGTTACAAGTGATTTGGACCTTGTTGAAGCGGCTTTAAGCTATTACAAGAAAGTGTACAAAAGGGCATTCACCAACTTGAAATGTTGGGAGGTTGTACGCAACAATGCTAAATGGGAACCCATAGCATTGATGGGTGAGGATTTAGAAGGAAGTCAGTCCTCAAAAAGAACAAAAACTTCCGAGTCGAGAACCCCAAGTGACCTGGAGGGTTTTACAAACGTCTTTCCGACATAAACATGAACGCCGCAAGACGACACGACACCGACAAGGCCAAAACGTCCGGGGAAGAAATCGGCCGAAAGTTCATCTAGTAAGGGAAATTTGGTAGACATAGTCGAAGAATACAAGAGTATGAAAGCGTTGGAGAAAGAAAAAAAAGAAGCTGGCGGAAACAAAATTAAAAATAGAACAAACGGCGATTGAGTTGATGATTGAAAAACAAAAGGATCGTGACATCAAAACGTTCACCGAATCGCATGATCATCTCGTAGAACCGTACATGTCGATTGTATTGCAACGTATTCGTGAAATTGCCGCAAAGTATGGATAGCAATGCACCTTTTAATTTTTAATTTTTATTATCTAGCTTTTATTTATTTTGTTAATTTTCTAGTTTTTTTTATTTTAGTTGTAGGCTTTTTATTTTTAATTGTATTATGTTAATTTTAATTTAATGAAATTGACTTTTTTATTTAAATGTTTATTTTTTTGTTTTTAAAGTTAGTGAGTAAATTAGTAAATGATTAGACTGTTTTCAATTAAATCTGAGTAAATTAATAGTTTTGAGATGACAGAATTTTATTGATTAGTTTTGATGAGTAAATGAGTAATTGAATTAACGCCCCCCCCCCCCCCCCTTCACCCTTACATTTAACCCTATTTATTTTACTGTTATGTCCTTCAATTACCTTGATTAAATATGCATACTATCACCACAAATGATCATGTTTGACTATAGAGTAAATTACACGAAAGGTCCTGTGGTTTGTCATTTATTTGGATTTGCTCTTCAAGTATGAGAAACTACATGTTTCCTCCCCGTGGTATACAATAGGTAACATAATAGTTTCCAGATTGGATATCCGTTAAATTTTGCTGTTAAGTAGCATTAAAATGACCAAAATGCCCCTCTTCCATTCCATGGATGTTGGTGAAAGATTTAACAACTTGTACAAGTTGAATATTGCAAAGGAAATTGATTTTGATTAACATCAAATGCAGATGAAAGCTGTTACAAAATTGGAATCATAGGACAAGTGTTTTTATTTGCCGAAGGATTTGTGGAAAGCTCCATCCTCAAAATCATTATCTACTCAAAGTTTCTTATGCATTTGGGAGTAATTTCATAAACATCTACTGTTGATTTCAAGATCATTCAAACTTTAAATTCTCAAACCTAAATATAGTGGTACTGTACAAGTCATTCAATTTTACTTGTAGGATGAAATTGATTTCATTTGCTTAATCTTGATTTTGGAAGAATTTGCTTAAGATTTACATGATACAGGTTGTCGTCTTCACTGCCGTTATGAACGTTCAAAACACCCGCTTTTTGCAGGTTGTCTTCTTCACTGCTGAAAAATCGAAATTCCGATGATGTGCAAATTTTGGAATTGCTCTTTTTAATGCCTGAGGTTGTGGCGAACATAATAAGGAAGGGGAGTGGTTGTGGTCACACGGTGGCGATTGTAGTAGTAGCGATGGAAACATGTAGTTTCTCATATTTGGGGAGCAAATCCAAAACAATGACAAACCACAGGAACCTTTCGTATAATTTACTCTTGACTATATATTGCTAGTGATATTTAAAACTTGTACCAGAGTGTTTTAGGAACATGTTTAGCGTTAAGTACAATTGACCATGGAGGCAGTACATATTGACAGAAGGTTTTTATGGTATTAAAGAGTTGTTTTAAAAAGTTGTAGGATAAGGGTATCTTTTAGAGACTTAAATGAACATGGGGATTGTCATCACATTATGATCTGTTTGTTGATTATGATGAAGGGTTTTTTAATGTTGTTAGAGAGACAAGAACACGATCGATGCTTTTGAAGATTTATAGAACAACAATGGGAATAACAATCTCCTTGAGACAAGGGAGTAAGGAACTTCTCTTCTTCCGATGCAAGAATTGATTTTCTTTCCCTAAATAATTATGACATAATTATTTTATCTTTGTTTCTCATCTTACGGAGCAAGGGGGAGGAGGCACTAGCCTAACATTTTGAAGTACTCTAAGAAAATATTTAATAAGGGAGTGACACCTTATTTTTACACAAATCCAACCTCAAGTACACTAAGTGGTGGGGGCACTACCCTTAGGGTAAAGGGGGCACCCTACTCGGCTTGGGCCGAGTAGGAGAGATAGAGGCCGGGTAAAAGGGGAACACCGCCACCATCAAACCGAGTAGCTCAATCGAGTAGAAGGGCCGAGTGTTTTTACTCGGATGAATCCCACTCTCTCTAGTGGACCCACCACTCACCACACACACTCTTTCTATTTAAAAAAGTAGGTGAGTAAATAAGTAGGGTATTTCTAATGAAATCTGAGTAAATGAGTATTTTGAGTTGTTTTGAGATGACAGAATTCTATTGGACAGTTTGATGAGTAAATTTTTTTCGTAAGTAGGGTGCCCCCTTCACCCTAAGTACCCTAAGGGGGTAACCTTGTTTCCCAACAGCTAGATTATGGAATTGTGCACGGGTAGTAATACCCGATGTGATGAACCCGAACCCCTACCCGCTTGATGCCCCTTGCTCCTCATATAATAAACATAAGGTCCCTTAATTTGGGCATTCATTTGATGAATTAATTTATTACAGTCCCCAAATTTTAAGGGTTACAAAAAGTTGAAAAAACAACTTTAATCTATATTTTAAGTTGAAAATATATGTGATAATCCATCAATTTTTGTGTTTTTAGAGAGATATAAGAAAAGTTAAAAAAATGACTGAAAGATTATTTATGAGGTTACTATAATAACATTCAGCTTAAACATTAATATTATACGTTTTAACGCTATAAAATTTCACTTTAAAAACTTTCACTAAAACGCTTCAATTTCAAAGTTCGCTTTATCCCCAAAATATGTTGAGTCGCCTGGATTGTATTAATTTCATAGTATCACAAATTCAAATAAGGTAAAGCACTTAAAAAGAATTTGAAATCTCATAAGTATTATCTATTCTTTTTCCTCCTCTATCTTGTTCACCCCTAATCGTGAGTCTGTAAATTTATATATATAACCACCATGATAACTCTCTGTGATTTTAGTTGACAATTAGTTTAAACTAGTAATATAACCTAGAAAAAAAATAGTGGTAATTATTATTATTTGGTATTTATTAATGTATTACTAGTAAGTCAAAAAACTAGATGATTATAGTCGAGCTAAAATGGAAAGATATTTATTATTATTATTATTATTATTATTATTATTATAATTATTATTATTATAATTATTATAATTATAAGGTGCTATTAAACATCTATACATTCGTATATTTTCTAAAATAATTGTCAAGAATATAAAATAAGAAAACAAGTGGGTGATGATTATGACCGGGTTTGTAGAATAATATTAGCTAAAATTGTCGTTGAGTAGCTGCCTTAACTTTTGTTAATTAAATTATAATTATATCCACATCATGACTCATCAAAGAATACTTAAATTTCTTATGATTCTCTGAAAAAATAAATACTTTTTTTGAATAATATAACATTACAATATAATTTTAACATTAATAATTTATTATAAAATGCCTAATTTGAATTGTGTTATAATAGTTTCAAATGCCTAGGAAAAATAGTTACAATTGTGATGCATAAAGTCACAGACAATAAAAAATTAATTTAGCCTTTGAACTAACTAGCAAGACAACGTACATGGAATGCATCAAATTATAAAATAAGTTGTCATGCACGTGCTCAAGTATAACTGGCTTCAACTGAGTGAGATTTTATGAGAATTATTGGAAGATCCATTCAATTCGCAGAGATTCAAAAGGATGGTACTTCGAAGGAACCATCTTTTGATAAAATAAAATATCTGATTTAATCAAATTAAGTTATTACTATAATGATTTTATTTGAAACAATATATATCATTTATTACTTGAGAACATATGACCTCTTAATTACAAATTATCATACGATGGGCAATATGTAAAAAGTGTAATAAACTTTTATGTTTCATGTGTTAAAGTTTTTTTTATGGGTAATGTTCGGAAAATTGTTTGAGAATAAGAAAATGATTACTTCACTTCACTTGTTACACTACTAAACAAATTAATACCACCGACGATTAATTACCGACGGATGAATACCATCGGTAATTACTGACGAAAAAACCCATTTTTTATTATTTTTAAAAATAGCGCTATAATTCAAAAATGTCCCTGCTTTGATGGGAAAACATTGTCGACATGTTTTCGCTTACTAATCCGTTAATTGGTAATATTTGATTGGATTTCATATTAGATTCTCTCCGAGACTTTTCAAGACGATTATTGATATGTGCCCAGGTTTGCACCTAGGCTTTTTAGGCGATTGCTGTAGTGGGGGCCATTACCGATGGAATTTCTTCCAAAAATCCGTCGGTAGTAACGTCTATAAATTGCCCAAAATCCTACCTTTAATGGCAGCCCAAGATCAATCAAACTAGAAATAGTAATGTAAGTTCGATTTTATCATTGTTTCCATCCCCCAGCCAAACTTCCTTATTTTATGCCCTTGGTTTTTGTTTTGGAGGTGATTAAAATGTTATAATTGGTGATCTCGGAATTACAATATTGCTTCTTTATCTATAGTATCGCCGGTAGGTCACCTTGGATAACGAAGACGAAATGTCGAGGTGGTCTTAGAATCCTGTCACACCCCCCAAAATCCACTAACGAAGTTTTACCGTTAGGAGCGTGACATACCAGGATCTCAGTCATTAGTTACGTTAAACGACTCTATATGAGTTTAAAAAAACCACTAGTATTGTTCATAGTCACGATGCAACACTAGTAATGAAAACACTGATTTAAAGTAAGACTGCGGAAGCGAAAAGTTAAATGAAAAGCATGCGCCAACACAGTCGCGCCAAAACAAACAATTCAACAATAATTAAAATAAATAATCCTTGAGTTTGAAAATGATGGACCGGAGATGCATGCATGCCTTAGCTTGTGCTTGTACCTTAATTACCTGAGAAAACATGCTAAAACGTGTCAACACTAGGTTGGTGAGTTCACAGGTTTCAATGTTTGTAAAGTTTACTAGATAATACCATTTACAATTTATATCATAGGTAGCTAACCTAGTTACATGTTACTAAAGCGTTTCGACACCGAAGCTGACTGTTTATGTTTGAACTTGCCTCCTACCATGACTATCATGATCAATGGTAAATGTTTAGGTCAATGTTACACCCGTTCGACTACCTGTCGTGTTAGCGCGACTAACGCGGGTGGGGCTTGTCAATGCCCAGTAGTACTACTCAAGATTACATCGCTATCCCATATATTAAACGGTTCGATATGTAAGGACTTGCGTGATATGTTTGCGCTTAGCACAACAAGTGATATAATTGAAATGTAAAATCTAAATGTTTGTACCCATGTTTTCTCCCCCAAGTTTAAATCATAAGAAAAGGGGCCGTGAAACTCACCTTAGAGTATGTGCGAAAGAAAGCGAACTTAGAATGCTTGACGACTAACTGCCACCTATAAACACCGGTATATAAGTGTGTGTTTGTGCAAGATGATACTAACCCTAAGTATCCAAACAATCTCATTGTTTTAAGGGTTTAGAAAAAGGTTTGGAAGTTTGACTCATGTTTGACCAAGTTTGACCCGACGACCCGTTGGTGACACAATGTATGAAATAGTGTTTGATTAAAATAATACTTCTATATTACACACATAAGATCATGCAGGTAACACTTAGCAACAATTCCTTATTGTTCTAACAAACAAGCATGATTTCCAAAAATAGAAAGTTTCCAAAAATAGAAAGTTTTCAAAAGTAGAAAGTTTCCAAAAATAGAAAGTTTTCAAAAATAGCAGGTTTCTATAAATAGTAGGTTTCTATAAATAACAGGTTCCTATAAATAGTAAGTTTGTTCGGGACTCGTGTTTCCTGGAAACTATCATCATTGATATATTCGTAGGGTCACTCTAACATGTTCTAGATCATCACATCACATAACAATTGTCTAGGACCTAAACATGCAAATCAAAATTCAAGACAAAGTTTCCAACTTTAGTAACCTATGACTAGCATGCGTGATTTCAAACACTTAACATGTTACAACCAGTTATTGTGTCCTATCTAACATAGATCTATCATCAAACCATATCACGTATGTCTAAATAGCAAGTTATAACCACTTTTAACAATTAAAGTTTCCTTATTTGGAAAGTTGGTAAAACCGGGTTATGTATTCAAAATCTGATTTCACAAATCGTGTCAACATGCATCAAGTAACATATGAACATCCTCATATCATTCAAATCACTTCTAATATGCAAGATATAATTCCTAAAAAGTTTCCATTATAAGTAAGTTAGGGTTTTTAAGCTTGTTTAACGAGATTTAAAGTACCAAATCCATCACGTATGATTTATCTAACATAATTATAATCATAACAAGTGTCAAACATCTCTAACATGCGATTCTACACCATTACCTAATCAAAAAGTTTCAATATTTAACAAGTTACTAATCACATGGAGCTAGGGTTTTGCAAATAACCATATAATCAACAAATACATGCAAAACAATAATAAAGTTAACATTTTTATTATAAAAATCTATGTTTGGATGAACTAGGGTTTCGATCTAAAATTTAGGAATCAAAAAGTGATGAAATTGAACGAAACGACTTACGTAGGAGTGTTAGAAACGTCTAGACTAGCACGTATCTACTTCCGGATTCACGATCGGGGCTCGAACGAAGGTCCTATGCTTGCTTCTTGGTTTCGGTCGAAGAGGGTGAGGGTGAGGGTGAGAGGGTCGCGACGGCTAGGGGTTGGGGTAGGGTTTATGTTTAATTTTTTTTTAAAACTTTTATCCTTATCTAATCCTTAATGGGTAATTAGATTGGCCTGCGGGCTTAATTAAGGCTCATTATTCAATTTAACTAAATAATAACTTAATTAATAATAAAACCACTTAATTTTTATTTTTATAAAACTACTAACTTTTATAAAAATACTAAATACGATTTACACACGATAAACACGTACAAAAACGATAATATTCACATAATTCACGTAAATTCACGTAATCACATATAAATCATAAAAACTCATAATTTATATTAAATATAAATTATTAAATGTTCGTAATGTTAATTTCGATTAATCACCAACGTTCCGGGTTAGATTCGAGTGCGATCCGATGTGTGCGAACTGACTGACACATTTAATTAATCCTAATTAAATGCAATGTACGTGCGACTAACTGAGATAACTGAGTTTGCAACGAAAAATGTTTGAACTAACGAGGTTTGAGTTAACGGAGTTAACCTGAAAATGCCGAATGTCACAAATCCTCATCTTTGGATGTGGTTTACTCATTAAAGCAAGTTAAATCACCTAGGAAAACAAAGATTGATAATCCACGAGCGAGTGAATTCATATTGTTTGTCTGAGGTTACCCCTAATAGCACCTGAAAGTCATCTATCGTAACAAGTTACGATGATTTACCAATTTAGTTGATGAAATATGGCGTTGATGTCCCTCGCACTAAACAATAGTGATCAATGTTAATGCATGGAAGATCTTCTATTGCCATGGGTTAGGTTAAACATATTATAATGTTTAGCATTCTAAAAATGTAATGTAATATTAAAAAATGAAATGTAATTTGAAATTTATTTTTAAAATGTGGAACTTTAATTTTATTGATGACTTGTTTTAACCTATTGTGGCTACGTGTAAACTATACAACTCACCAACATATTATAAGAACCATCAGTATACGGTATACTAGAATGTGTTTAACAACAAAATAGCATGTTATGGCTTAACATCATATTGTGTAAAAAAAACTAGCACAAATAAGGCACTATAATGCCCAATTGAAGTGTAACATCTGTCAAAATCCGGGTCCCAACTTAAACAAAAACAAACTAGAAGGACCTAACCTGCATATAAACCAAGTCCAAGGACCGAAAGTGAAAATATGGAAAGAAGGAGGTAGCGGATGACTACCGTAAGCTTAACGGTCTGTTATAGGTCCCCAAGGCAGAAACTTCATCTCTACCCGATTGTAACACGTGGAAGGTCACAATTGGGGAGTTTTGACACGTGCATGTCGACTCACCTTGGTAGCGGACCACTACGCCATTGATAATGGTCCTCTATCCACCATATGGATAGACACAACTAGAAGCCAACACATGGCAGATGACGCATAGAAGCCAAGAGCGGTAGCAGACCACTACGGTTTGGCTTAGCGGTCTTCTACGTGTCCAGTTCAACCTATAAATAGATGATTACTGTTAGTTCATTTGTCACAACAATCCAATTCCGAATCTCTTTACTAAATTACATACACACTTTTACATTCATTTGTAGAATCCCTACCCATGATAACCCAAGTTAAAAACCAAGTATGGAGGTGTTGTCCATCAAGTGTCAAGACTTAGGAGTTCTTAAGCTTTCACAAAGACAAGATAATTCAGGTGATGACGTTTTAAGCTTTCAAAACTTACAAATGATTTATATCTTTGAAATATGGCATGAGGGTGTATTAAATACTTTTAACGCGTAAGGTAATCTATGGATAAGCATTCAGACCATAAGCATACGCATAGTTTGATTAAATGAAACACATGTTACATATGAAAATGACGTAATGGGGTTGGTTCAGACTCTTTAGTAGGAAAATACGTAAAACGTACTAGGGGTTACCCACTAGAGATGAGATCGGTAACGTACCGGTATCGGTATCGAAATTATGGAAAAGTGGGTACCGGTACCGGTATCGGTATTTATTACAAAATGTTCATCTTTGTAGGAATCGGTACCGGTACCGAAAATACCAGTACCAAATTTATGTAAAAGTGGGTACCGGTACTGAATCTACCGGTACTCAATACCAAATGATCGTTCCTATTACCCACTAGTAAACCTACCCGAGCAGTGAGACCAGTGTATACGATAGTTGTACAGTGAGGTGAAATAGTATTGTTGAATATGTAGCCATATTATGAATTACTGAAATTAGAAGGTCAGATGCTAAAAGGATTATGACTCCCTAGGTACATGATAAACCTTGTGGCAAGAAATTTTGTAAACCTGTCTAGAGAAAAGAAATGAGGTGACTGTTATTTATTATATAAAAACAACTTTCGTACAAAAAAAGGTATTTAAATCCCTATTTATAAAGTTATGTTTTATTCAACCTATTAGTTATTTATAAAAAAAGAAATGTTTTTCGTAGCACATTATTCAAAACAGGGTACCGACCGTTTGATCATTCGCCAGAGGTGTCTAAAAGGGTGTTGTGACAGGTCAGTATCAGAGTCACAACTTTTAGCGAATTAGATACTTTAATTAGTATCTAGACTTTAACTAGATTAAGTTAGATGGCTATATGTAAGATGGGCAAATATAAGTACTTTAATTAAATAATATAATGCATGATCTCGAATAGCAATATCTACAATACCTACTTATTTAACCATGATCAGACGTTGGAAAACGAACCAAGAGAAATCCCATACATTTATCCGGAACAAAGTAAAATCCAATATAACTATTAAGCGATGATTCAAGTGGCGTATACCAATATCATCACACATTCGATGCTAGGGGAATGTAGGTAGAGAGCTATGGGGTTACCGTAAAGATAGAGGGCGAATCTGAATCTTCTGGATATTTAGGTGATTCACACTTGGATAATTGGTATACAAACACTCAATCGCACTAGGTAAATTAATTACTCGCATGAACGAGTGGTGCTGGACCAAGTACTTCCATGAAACCTAGGAGACGCGTTCGAATTGATGTCGAGTATGATAGAGATTGAGGCTGAACTTGTTTTATTTTCATGTTGATTACAAAAGATTGAGATACAATATATAGGCTAAACATAAACATATATATGGAAATACATAAGCTGTCAATGGGCTGTAAATGAGGAGGGCGAATCGCTTATTGAATCTATTTCGAGAGATGATGCAATCCATAAAAAGCTGATC
The DNA here is from genome assembly GCA_023525975.1 of Smallanthus sonchifolius. Taxonomy (NCBI): domain Eukaryota; kingdom Viridiplantae; phylum Streptophyta; class Magnoliopsida; order Asterales; family Asteraceae; genus Smallanthus; species Smallanthus sonchifolius. The sequence goes on from CM042023.1 coordinate 25,832,817, forward strand.
CCCTGATTTGTAAACCAAATATTTTGAATTTTTAACACTCCCCCTCAAGTTGAATAGTGCGATCTCCAAAATTCAACTTGACTAAACATTTGTTGAGGATTCTTTCGTTAACATCTTTTGTCAGTATTTCTGCCAATTGATCTTCTGATCGAACAAATGACAATTATATGATCTCTGCTTCTAATTTTTCTTTGATGAAGTGTCTGTCAACTTTCACATGCTTTGTCCGATCATGTTGGACTGGATTTTATAAAATTTGAATATTTGCCTCGTTATCACACATAACCCTGGTTGTTTCTTTTGGTGGGAAACCAATACCAGTCAAAAGCTTTCATATCCAATAAGACTTCTGTCACTCCTCATGCTATTCCTCTGAATTCTGCTTCAGCGCTTGAGAGAGCGACCACCTTTTGATTTTTACTTCTCCATGTAACCAGATTTCCACCAACTAAAGTGAAGTAGCCTGACGTTGATCTTCGATTTCCTTTGTCTCCTGCCCGGTCAGCATCAGTATACACTTGGGTTTTTAGATGCCCGTTTGGTTTGAAGAGGACTACATGACCAAATGTTCATTTGTGATATCTGACAATTCTCCAGACTGCCTCCATGTGGGAGGTTTGGGGTTGGTGCATAAATTGACTTACCACCCCTATAGCATAGGCTATATCTGGCCGGGTATGTGAGAGATATATCAGTTTCCCAACAATCCGCTGGTACCTTTCTTTGTCTGTTAACTGCGCTCCTTCTTCCATACACATTTTTTGATTCACAACCATGGGAGTATCTGTTGGTTTGTAGTCAATCATCCCTGTTTCTGCCAACAAGTCGAGAGCATATTTCTTCTGGCAAATGAAAATCCCTTGTTTTGACCTTAGTACTTCAATTCCAAGGAAGTACTTGAGTCTGCCCAAGTCTTTCATCTCGAATTCTGCAAACAGATTTGTCTTCAACTTTGTCATTTCTTCTTCATCATTCCCAGTGATAATCATATCATCAACATAGATAATTAAGCAGGTTATGAGTTTGCCTTTTTGTTTAGGAAACAGAGTATGATCTGAGTTACTCTGTTTTAAACCATATTTTTTCATAGTTAGAGTAAATCTACCGAACCAGGCTCGAGGGGATTGTTTTAGCCCATATAGATACTTCTTTAGACGAAAAACTTCCCCTGTCTTAAAGTTTTCCGTGAATCCAGGAGGAGCTTCCATATACACTTCTTCTTTGAGTTCTCCATGTAGGAAAGCGTTTTTAACTTCAAACTGATGAAGTGGCCTTCCTTCATTTGCAGCTATTGAGAAGAGAACTCTAATAGTGTCAAATTTTGCAAATGGAGAGAAAGTTTCAGAGTAATCAATCTCATATGTATGAGTATACCCTTTGGCTACCAATCCGGCTTTGTATCTTTCAATCGTTCTGCCCGGTTTGTGTTTTATAGTAAACACCCAACGACACCCCACTGGTTTCTTTCCAACTGGGAGGGTACATTTTTCCCATGTATCATTCTTTCTTAGTGCATCCATTTCTATTTTCATTGCTTCGTTCCAGTTTCTTGATTCTAGAGCTTGCTTGATCGTGGTTGGAGTTTCTTCAGAATATAGTGATGCAGTAAATGCCTTGGCTTCTTTTGATAAATTTCCTTTGGCTATGTTTGCCATAGGATATTTCGAGCTCCGAGCCTCTTTTTCAGGAGAATATCTTTCAGCTGTTTCTTCAGGAACTGATGGAGCCTCGGTTTGATCATTCTCATGGTTATTATGAGTAGAAACAGGATCCTTAGAAGATGAGTTATCAACATTAATAACAGGTTCATTAGAAGCATCAGATGAGTTACTTACCTCAGATATCAGGATGGAAGGGACGTTCTCAAAGGCAGGGACACTGGTGATTGGCACTTCGGGTTGTGTGGAGGTTGAGAGTGACTCATCTTCGGTATTGTGAGTGATCTCTTCTTCTATGAATGGGACAGTTTGCAACCAACTCAGTGTGTCTGAACATTCCTCCCCCTAAACACTGTGTTGGGAGGTGTAATAATATTCCGTTTCAAGAAAATCACAGTTCATAGTTGTGTGCATACGTTTTTTTCTTTGGATTATAGCATCTATATCCCTTTTGATTTATGCCATAGCCAACGAACACACATTTTTCGACACAATGGTCAAGTTTGGTTCTATTGGTCTTGGGTATGTGAACAAAGACAGAGCAACTTAAAACTCGTTGTTGAAGGGTAAGGATATGAGGTATTTTTCGTGAGTTTTGAGAGGGTTTCTAATGGGGTTTTTAGTTTGAGAATTTTGGTTGGTAGACGGTTAATTAAGTAAGTGGCGGTGGCAACAGCTTCAGGCCAGAAACTAGTAGGGACTTGAGATTCAATCAATAATGCCCGAGTTATTTCCAAAAGAATTATATTCTTCCGCTCTACGACACCGTTCTGTTCGGGAGTGTGGGCACATGAGTTTTGGTGGATTATTCCTTTAGTTTCAAGAAATTTTTTCATGTGTGTGTTTACAAATTCACCAGCATTATCGGATCGAAGGGTTTGAATTTCTTTTTGAAATTGGGTTTTAATCATAGCATAGAATATGGTAAACTTATTAACTACCTCGGATTTGTGTTTCAAAAAATAAACCCAAGTCATTCAAGTGCAATCATCCACAAAGAGAAGAAAGAAACGAAAGTTTTGTCCTACGGTAATTGGGGCAGGACCCCAAACATCGGAGTGAATCAAGGAGAAAGGTAGGTCAACTCTTGTATTGTTAGGTTTGAACGTTTGTCTATGACTTTTGGCAAACACACAAGTATCACAATTTAAAATATTCTTAGAAGGAAATAATTTTGGAAATAAAATGTGCAAATAACCCGTAGACGGATGTCCCATTCTTCTGTGCCATAACCAGGTTTCCCTGTCTGTAGTTCTGTGAGCTAGCATCACAGTACCCGATTGAGTCACCTCGTCCATATAATATAATCCTTGCCGTTCAGTGCCACGACCAATGATTACTCCCGTCCTGATATCCTGCAAGATACAAAAAGTTGGATGCATTAGAACTGTGCAATTAAGTTCCTTTGTCACATGGCTTATTGACAAAAGCTTATGTGATAATGAGGGAACATAAATACAATTTGAAAGTTTAAGCGTTAGAGAAATTTCAATTGTTCCGCCCTTTTTCACATCCATAATTCCGCCATTTGTCGTTTGTATGTGTGCTCTTTTGGGTTTGGATGATGAGATAAAATCTGATAGTTCATACGTCATGGTGTCGGTAGCACCACAATCAAATATCCAAGATTTATCTTGTTTTTCATCATAGAATTGAACCATGTTTGTCATTCCATCAATTTTTTGGCTATTTTTGCATCTATTAAAACTCTCATTTAAATAATAAGTAAATGAATTATGAGATGCATTTAACCCTTTTATATCTTCAGGGTCCAAACTGAAATATTGAGAGTGAGAATTTAGAAAAAGGCGTTGTGAGATGGTTTCCTCAAACTCTTTTCCCATCAAGAAGTCTGAGGTGGTTTCCTCAAAACCTTCACGTGTTCCCATCGAGAAATCAGTCTCATATCCTCCCCCTGCCGCTGCGATGCCACCAAAGCCACCGTTAAGGTGAGTTCCGATGAAGCCGCTACCACCGAATCCGCCAACGCCAAGGTCACCGTCGCTGTTGACGGTGGCACCAGTGTTATCCACAGCGGCGGCTACTTCTTTTTCCGGACCGGCGTTTTTGGTGCCCTTATTGTGGCCGTCGTTTAGGCGAGTCTTATCTTGTTGCGATAGTTGTGGTCGGTGAAGACCCTTTGTCACGAAACCTGCCTCGCTAGGGTTTCCGAGTTCGGTTGCGATTAGGTTATCGGATAGTTTTGGATTTTAGGGTTGGAGATTGAAGCCATTTTTGAACAGACTGGCCAGTTGAATTGATAAATAAGAACCCGGGTTACCGTCTTTGGACATGGCAGCTAGGGTTTTTGATAAAAGAAAAAAAACGGATTGGAAGGCTTTGGTATATGATGAGCAGGTTGGTCCCAGAACCAGAAACACTGCTCTGATACCATGATGTCGAGTATGACAGAGATTGAGGCTGAACTTGTTTTATTTTCTTATTGATTACAAAGGATTGAGATACAATATATAGGCTAAACATAAACATATATATGGAAATACATAAGCTGTCAATGAGCTGTAAATGAGGAGGGAGAATCGCTTATTGAATCTATTTCGGGAGATGATGCAATCCATAAAAAGTTGATCCCCTGATTTGTAAACCAAATATTTTGCCTTTTTAACACGAATATGAGGAGAAACATTGCATATGCTGTCTACTGAAGAATTAGACTCTATTTATCAAGATATACAGATAGAATCCTTCGAAAGAGGATCTGCCCCAATACCCTAGTTTGCTGAAACCTCTGGTGTTCGATGCTTGCAGAAACTTGGCGTGCCCGCTAAGTTCTATCTACCACCACTTGATGATGGGAGATAGCGATCTGCCACCACAATATGGCTACCCATCGGTCAAGTGTACGTCGGCCACGTAATATCTCGACGAGTGACACAAAGAAAGAATTGGTCCTGAGCAAGGAGGAAAATAAGAAAGCCGGAGCGAAATTCCTAAAGTTAGGGCAAGAGATTAAAAACCTGGGAAATCAACTAATGAAAGATTAGAATATAATTATCTATATATTTTATAATATTATATATTACTGTATAATAATTAGTTATATATAAATAATGTGTTTTATAACTTTTGGACCGTAGAATTAAGACATTTCCTCTTAATTTCTCGTTTATAGCAAGACAACAGTGGACCCTCCACAAATATAAAGAGAAGAATGAAAAAGATTACCGAAATTAATGACCATGCTAAAACGAATGCTGAAATTGAACAAATGATCGCTAACGGGATAGTCAAGGCTATTCCTGAAATTACATTCTTCTAGCAATAATAATGAAGAATCTGAATTAAAACAAAAAGAAGAAGATCACCATAGTTCCAATGGTGATAATTCTGAAAAAGATGAACCTAGATAAAAGAAGACAAAGCAAGAAGGGCGCACTTATCTTGCATTTCAAGCATGTAAACCTACAGAATTTTATGGATATGAAGGAGTTGTTGCAACTCTATGATGGTTAGAGAAAACTGAAGTTGTATTGGCCAGGTAAATGTGATGATGAAGATATAGTACTATATGCCTCAAATTCATTCAAAGATGAAGCTTTAGAGCGATGCAATTCTGTTATGTAAGCAAAATGAAGAAAGAAAGTATAGGCTTTGGATTTTGAGGAATTTCGTGAATTTAACACTAAAATTCTACCACATGAAAATGAGCAAATGGATGGGAAATTCTTAAATCATCGAATGGTGGACGCAAATAATTGAGAATACACTTCAAATTTTTTTGAATATTCTCGATTAGTTCCACATCTCATGGCATCTGAAGCAAATCTGATCAGCTGCTACATTTGGGGGTTGGTTAGTGAAATAAGAGATATAGTTAACGATGCAATACCTAAAACCATTGAATACGTCATGGAGTTGGGTGGATTGCCAACTGGTTGAATTATGAGGATCAGAGAAGAAAATAAAAAGAAGGAAGCAATGCAAAAAAGCTAATCAGTAAGTAAAAAAGAACAGAGAGAGGATATGGGAAGAAAGATACTCGTTTCCTCGAATGTAAAATCTGCAAGAAAAGGCACCTGGGAAATGTAGATTTGAGAAATTCTACAATAACTGCCAAATCTCGGGGCATACAACCGAGAATTGTTTCAAAAAGAAGGGATTAGTTTGTTTCAATTGCGGAGAACCAGGACATTTCAAGTCTGGGTGTCTAAAATTGAATCCAATAAGTGGAAGTGGAACTAAGGCAGACGGAGGAGCGAAAAGAAATACGCGAGCATTTGTTCTGAATACTCGCGATGCTGCCCAAATACTGGATGCCATAACAGGTACATTTCTTGTAAATAATATCTATGTCAGGGTATTATTATTTGACTCTGGTGCAAACCAAAGTTTTATATATTATAAATCTTATAGTTTAATACATAAACCCTTGGTAAAATTACGTTATACCTACAATGTCGAAACGGCTAATGGAGACTTAATTCATATTTCATAATCCTTAGAAGACTGTAGGATCATTCTTTTAGGACACGTCATACCTGCACAATTATTGTCAATGACATTGGCAAGTTTTGATATTGTTCTTGATATGGATTAGTTAGCTACTAACCAAGCCCGTATAATCTGGGATAAAAAGACCATTGAACTTCGTGTGTCGATTGGAAAAATGATAACTGTTCATGGCGACAAATTATCTAACCGTGCCATAATTATTTCAGTATTAAAAGCGACGAAGTGTTTAAGAAAAGGATGTATGGCGTACCTAATCTCTATATCAATCGATGATAAGAAGAAGAAGATTGAAAACGTGCTTGTTGTGGCTGAATATACAGATGTATTTCCTGAATAAAGTGACTATTAAGAACCGATACCCGCTTCCAAGAATCGGTGATTTATTCGATCAACTTCAGGGTGCATGTTATTTTTCAAAAGTGGACATTCACTCCGGATATAATAAATAAGTAACTAATTACGCAACGTGTCATAATTATGTCACAATTAAACATATTCTTTGATACATAATATCTCTCCTTATAACAATGCATGGAATTAAATTATCCATAGTGGCGTGGAATCTCATAGACGTGGGTTTTGCGAACAATCCGGCGGTCCTTAAGCTGTTTTCTTCTCGTCATCTTCATGCTTTCCCCTTTTTCTCATGCACCGCCAGCTAACAATCCCTAAATTAATTTTCATTTAATTCTAAGCTCCAGCAAAACCCCATATATATCCACAACCACATGCCTACCCTCTCTTCATAACTCACCAATTCAAGTCAAACTATCTTCTAAAAAATGGCACTTGCCAAAGAAAGAAACCCCAATGATCACTCTTCACACATGTCTGGTTTAGTCCATCAATCCTACAAATTCTATGGAACACCAAACACCGAATTCGAAGAGAGTGAAAGCCCAGAAAAGAAAAACTTTGCTGGAAGTTCGTCCAATTCTTCTTCACTTTCTAGTCCGGGCAGTGCTACAAATTCTGGTGGGTTTCTTTACCGAAACACTAATAATCATATACAACAATTACAGCAGGTAGAGGGCCATTCGGTTATAAGCTTTAAGCCGGGCTACTACGATCATAATTACATGCAAGGTGGAAGTAGTTCATGTTTCCTTAATTTTGAAGAGAGTGATGAACAACCATATTCGAGTAATTTGAGCCCTGATCAGCTGATGAATCTTGGGTCCGGGTCATTTGATAGCATGCGCTTGCTGGAAAATATGAATACCCTTAGAAATGGTAGTCTCAAAGAAAATCATCAGCATGATGAATTAGAATCATTTTCATGGCCAAATCCTAATTCATCTTCTGATAATTACCTTGCAACACAAGAATCATCTTTTCATAAGCGAGCTCATTCGGTATGTTCATTTAATTTATTTGTTTAGTTGGTTTTTTATTCAAGATCCCATCATATTAGAAACTGAAATTTGAAACTAAAATCAACCTTTTGCAGGGAGAGAGTGAGCAAGCATTCAAGAAACAATGTACCACCAACACTGCAACAAAAAAGAGTAAGCAAAAGGCAACTCAACCCAAAGATCCACAAAGCATTGCAGCTAAGGTAATTAATTTTTTTAGAACGACTAACTCACACAGCAAGCGAGTAATCCTACTCCTAAATCTACACCATTATCCACTGTTAGACATAACCCTCAAGGACACCCCTCCTTACAAACCTTGGTACCACTAGATCACATGCACTTTGGTGCCTAAGTTATCTTACTTGTCTCTCTGAAATAAATCAAATTTCTTCTGTCTAAAGAAACACAGTACACACACTCAGACACTTGATTACTTGAACTTAACTCGAAGTCATATCAGATAAATGATTGGAATGAATGTTTTGTAACAGAATCGTAGAGAACGAATCAGTGAGCGGCTAAAAGTTCTTCAGGATCTCGTGCCAAACGGTTCCAAGGTAATTATTCGACAACTTTATGATCTGAATGGTCATTTTGTAATTATCTGACAACACTGTTTAATATACTTATGCAATTGATTTTTCACTTCAGGTTGATTTGGTTACCATGTTAGAGAAAGCAATTAGTTATGTGAAGTTCCTACAGCTGCAAGTGAAGGTAAGGAGGCTAATTAATATACACTGCAGATTGATTAATTTTCTGAATATTTGGGCATGCATTTAATTGAGCCATTTTTAAATTATACTTGAAGGTGTTGGCAACAGATGAGTTCTGGCCAGTGCAAGGTGGAAAACCACCTGAGCTTTCACAAGTGAAAGATGCCATTGATGCTATACTTTCATCTACAAAGAGAGACAGAAGTTCAAGCTCTAAATGATCTTCCGAATGCCTAATAATTTCACTAAAAACTATCATCTTGTTTGTAATAATATGCATCTTATGTAATGTCTTTAATACAAAACTTTTTTCATCGATATATAGTTTCTCGGTGTAGAAGGTTTTTACATTAGACTTAGATCTAACACGACTCCAAGTCTATTTGATCATTCTAATTGGAATTAATGAAGTGTTTATTAATATAATTTTTTGACTTTTTCTTAGTAATACACTATAGGCCAGCTTGTCATGTGCTTATGTTTAAATTATATAAATTAAATGAGACTTATAGTTAATCTATAATACTATATAAAGCATATAAAGTGTGCAAAGTTGTTATTTCACTAAAATTTTAATACACTTAGGAAAACAGTTGTTACATTTGGTACAAGTGTTGAACTGTTGATACATAAATCTATACTACATTTATAATTTTGTCCCTAAACTAAAACTATAGAAAATGTTCATATCCCAAATCGAGTGTGTAGAAAAACCAAAGTAGTTTTCAACTTCTATATAAGGAGCCTTTTGCCCAAAGTTAAATGAGAAGGAGTTGTGTTTCACATTCATGTCTTCTTGTATGCCATTAAACATAAAACCAAATTGGTAAAAGCCTTTTTGATTTTTGAACTGGCCGTACCAGCAAAAGTCTTTTTAAATCATTTATTAAGTATAGATAACCTATTATTATTATTATTATTACCTATATCTATCTATAGTACTACATAAAGCATATAGAGTGGCAAAATTGTAATTTCACTAAAATTTTAAGACACTCTGGAAAATAGTTATTGCATTTGGTATAAATGTTGATACATAAATATATACTGCATTTACAATTTTGTCCCTAAACCAAAACTATAGAAAATGTTCATATCTCACATCGGTTGTGTAGAAAAACCAAAGCAGTTCTCAACTCCTATATAAGGAGCCATTTGCCCAAAGTTAAAAGAGAATGAGTTGTGTTTTACGTGCATGCCTTTTTGTATGTCGTTAAACATAAAACCTAATTGGTAAAAGTCTTTTTGGTTTTTAAACCGGACGTCCCGGCAAAAGTCTTTTTAAATCATTTATTAAGTATAGTTAACCTATTATTATTATTATTATTATAATCTATACTACCTTATAAAACATTTTAAATGAACAATTTGGTCATTTCATCAAAAGTTTAAGACACTTAAGATCTATGTTAATGCATTTTGTATAAGTGTTGATACATAAATCTATACTACATTTACAATTTTGTCCCTAAACCAAAACTATCGAAATGTTCATATCCCATATCGGTTTTGTAGAAAACCCAAAGCAGTGCCCAACTCCTATATAAGGAGCCCTTTGCCCAAAGTTAAAAGAGAATAAGTTGTGTTTCACGTGCATGCTTTCTTGTATGACATTAAACATAAAAGCAAATTGGTAAAAGTGTTTTTGATTTTTGAACCAGCCGTACCGGCAAGAGTATTTTTAAATCAGTGGTTAGTACATTAAAAGAGGATTAGCCAAAGATACAGAGTCTTACACTTTTTTATACCCTTACTGCTACGCGCGGATCTCACACACTAGTTATATCTAATATATATTTGCATTCAAACCGATATACTAATCCAAATATGTATTAAAAATGTGAATTTAAGTGATTTGATGGCATCTTTTTGATACTTTTTGTCACGAAAGTAATGTTACGAGTAATATTAACTTGACAAAAATGATTAAGAGATCTAAAAATCAAAATAATCCATTCAAAACTTCTAATATCACTTAATTATATTTTCTTTCATATTAATCTTTTATTAAAATGATTGTTAATCTTCCTAGTCAGATCTCACAATCATTCTCTTTAACTCCTCTTTCAATTTGGAAAATTTTCTTGTAAAACGGGATTATAGAGTTGGAAAAAAATATTAGGGTGAAGGGAATAACCTTTACCAAAAATCTATCCTAACAAAAATAACCAATGAGGTGGCAGTGTGCCAGCTCAATTTTACCCAAAATTCAATTCTAATACCCTAAAGTGTTGGGGGCACAACCCTAATATCTTAAAGTTTTTTTTTTTGAATGAATTCTTTATTAAAACTAACTAAATCAAATAAAATTAATAAAAAAACTTTATTAATTAAAAGAAAAATAATTAGAAAAATAAATAAATAAATGAATAAAGGAAAAAAAACGTTGAACTATTATAAATAAATAAATGAATAAAGGAAAAAATAAATAAATAAATAAAGGAAAAAAAATAAATGTCTTGGCCTTATCTCCTCCATCTACATTTCTTACCTGCTGCACGCCTTAAGTTCTCAACCTGATTACCCAACGGCCTACGCTCTCCTTCTTTCTTTCATTCTTTCAAGCATGGGTATATGTACCCGATTTTCACTACCCGAAATGCTACCCGTGGGGTTGGCGGCGGTGTAGCCGCGTAACCCGAATACCCGAGAGCCCTTACCCGAGGGTGCCCCCTTCACCCTTATATTGAATAAATTAGTTAATACACTTACACTGACTCTCTTCACTTCTTTCAAATCAGTATCAATAGTAATCTTCATTTGTCATGCTATGAGTTCAATTACAACACAAGTTACCTTGGCACTGCCACTCACTATCATCCCTCATATCCATAATCTTATTAAAAATCTTCCCTAGTCAGAAGCTAGAGACACATAGAAAACAATTACACAATGATTTAATACATCTTTGATTTCAGAACCAGTAGGCCCAATTACGGGTACTTCTTATCATGGAGAATCACAAATATGTAATATATAGCCCTAAATTTTTTGATATGATTAGTAATATCAAGAGGTGAATTATAAAGAAGTTAGTTATGAATTTTAATTTGTATATATATTTATATTCCTTTACTGGATTGATATTCAATAAAACACTTGATGAGATAAATTGTATGTTAAGTGCTAAAAAGGAGAAGAATATAAGTAGAGGGACCTTTGGGTGATTTATACAAAAGAAAATTCTGATGGACATAAAAAGTGGTTCGATCATTTTACTTTGGTCAAAGAAGAAAGAAAGGAGAGAAAACGCATTCCCCGGGCACTAAGCTACGTCATTGATGGGTGCTTCTTGAATCCATTAGAGATCGAGTTTTTTTGATGAAATTGAAGACAAAGGACGACATAAAACATTATTAGGAGTGATTATAAGTCATGGAAGCATCAATTTTTTCTAGATAAATGTAACAACTCGAAATTTACTACGAATACGCAAGACGGGTTACTAGATAAGAAATAAAAGAGTGAATAAAACGATAGCGGGCTCGTAAGATATCGGGCCTTAGGCCGGGCTGGGGAAACCAAGGGAGGGACTAGGGTAAAACCCTACTCACCCTCTCCACCCCTTTTATTCATCATCATCATCTTTGTAACCTAGAGAGAGAAAGCTCAAGATCACCATTGTTGGCCTTTGTCTTGTACCAATATTCATTGCTAGACATTCCTGGAGGTTGGAGAAGAAGGGAACAAACATCATCAGGTAACAAAACGTCCTCAGATCTGTGTTTCTGTTTCAAAGTGGATTTTTAGGGTTTTCATGGGGTTTTAACATAAAGATCGGATTTTACGTGTTAAAGGACGGGTAAAGTATAGATCTAGATTCATGGAAGCTAGATGAAGGTTTTGAACATAAAAGATTTGAGTTTTGGATCAAAAACAGGCCTGAATGAGGCTGTGTTCTTCAGCCGACACTCAAGTATCAGCCACCTGTAATGTGCCGACACTCAAGAATTAAGAAGAAGCTCAGAGAGTCGGCCCTCTTAGACTCGGCCTTCAGGGTTAGCACGCTGAGTATCGACCCTATTATAGTACAAAGTCCTGAACGAAAGTTCAGGGGACACTCTTATGTGCGCCTGGCAACACTCTTATGTGCGCCTGGCAACACTCTCAAGTGACACTCGCATAAATGATAGAATTCACATTTTGAATTATATGCAGATCGGGCTACGCGTTAGCAATAGATAAGACGTCAATTTCTTGTTGAAAACAATTAGACAGGTGAGTTCTTATTGCCTTTTTCCCTAACGGTTTTGGGCTGGCATGCATACTGTTAAAGTGATAGTTTTGAAAGTTAAAGTATATTTTTATAAGAATTATATATTTTTATAAAAAGGAAAGAGAAAGTGTTAAAGAGTAAAGTACTATATTTGAAACGAGTTTTAAAGAAAGTAAAGTGTTGAGGTAAAGAAATATAAGGGAGTTGTATTTCGGTGTAGCTCGACAGTGACAGTGACAAATGCCATGTTATATGTTTATGTGTTAATATGCGTTCTTTATCTATGTGAAAGTTTAATGTGATTGCATTCTATTTCGTGTAATAGTGTAATTGCATTGCATAGTAGAAACTCCTTCATGCATGCTAAATTAGAAGTCTCACCCCGAAGTGTGAGCAAGCTAAAGTAGAAGTCTAACCCTGAGGTGTGAGCAATGCTAAAGGAGTCTTACCCTGAGCAAGCTAAACTTTTTTTGTGAATTCTTCTTGGCTCGTCATGCACTATAGCATCATAAATAGGTGAAGGTACTGTGGGAACCTCGGGTTCCTGATCGACTGGGGATGTAGGTGACCTTGGTGAAAAAGACATTTCCTATAGTGTGATGAGTAAGTGACATGTATGAGTGTAAGTGTTGTGTAACTAATGCATGTGTGTGGTTATAATCTAGTATGCAAATCCTAGTTCACTAGAACCAATGGCTCTGATACCAATCTGTCACACCCTCAAAATCCACCTGCAAGATTTTACCGCGGGGCGCGTGACACACCAGGATCTCAGTCATTAGTTACACGGAACGACTTTATATGAATTTAAATAAAATACCATTGCTGCTCATATTCACGAGACAACAATCTTTAAGTTTGAAAATGTTGCGGAAGCGTAAATAAAATCCAATGTAAGTAAAATCAAATGCGCAAAATAAGGCGCCCAAACCATGCAGTTTAAATAAATAAAATAAGTTCAGTGTTTGAAAATGATGGGGCTCCATGAATGTCCTATGCTCATGCTCAATACCTTAGCGACCTGAGAAAAACATGCTAAGAAGTGTCAACACAATGGTTGGTGAGTTCACAAGTTTGAATGTAAGTAAAAGTTTGATGTTTGCCAGATAGTGTAAATAATGTATACCGATAGATAGCTAGTCTATGTCATGTTACTACAAGTGTTCGAAACCGAAGCTGACTGTTTGTGTTTGTTTGCCTTCCGCCATGTCTACCGAACAATGACAAATGTTTAGGTCAATATTACACCCGTTCGACCTCCAGTCGGGTTAGCGCGACTAACGCGGGTGGGGCTTGTCAAAACCCAGTAGTACTACTCAAGATTACCTCGCTATGTTCCAATACTAACGGTTCAAGAATGTAAGGACTTATGCGGTATGTTTGCACTTTAGTAAGCAAGCGATAATACAATAATACAAGATCCAAAATGTTTGCGAGCATGCTTTCTCCCCCAAAAAGGAAAGTTAGTAAAAGAGAGGGTAGTGAAACTCACATTAGTATGCGTATGAAAGAAAGCTAAGTGAAAACTGTTGGACCTCTAACTGCCACCTAAAACCATAGGTCTATAAGCGTGTGTTCGTGTATGTTGACATGAACCCTTAGTATCCAAACAATACCATTGTTTAAGTGTTTAGAAAATATTTACAAGTTTTACTCAAGTTTGACCCGACGACCCATTGGTGACACGTTGTATGAAATGATGTTTGTTCTGTATAACACTACTACCTTATACACAAATGATCATGCTGTAGCCTTTAGCAACAAATCCTATTTGTTCTATCAAGATAGCAAGTTTCCATAATTAGCAGGTTTCTATAAATAGAAAGTTTTCATAAATAGTAAGCATGTTCAAGATTCATGTTTCTAGGAATTATCATTATTAATATGTTTGTATGATTACTCTAACATGTTCAAGATCGTCACATCACATACCAATTGTATAGAACTTAACATGTGATTCACAATTCAAGACAAAGTTTCTATCTTTAGTAACCTATGAGAGATATGCATGATTTCAAGCATCCAACACATTGCAACATGTTATTATGTCCTAACTAGCATAAAGCTATCCTTAAACCATATCATACATGTTTAAATAGCAAGCTATGAACACTTTTGCAAATTAAAGTTTTCTTATTTAGCAAGTTTGTAAAACCGTGTTAGGTATTCAGAATCTGATTTCACAATTCATCTACACACGTAACAAGTAGCACATAAACATCAACATATCATCCTAATCATGTCTAGTATGCCAAGAAGAATTCACAAAAAAGTTTCCATTATAAGTAAATTATGATTTCTAGGCTTGTTTGACGAGATTCAAAGCATCAAACCAATTACATACAATCTATCTAATATGATTATAACCATAACAAGCATCAAACACATCTAACATGCAATCCTACACCATTACATAATCAAAAAGTTTCATTATTTAACAAGTTAATAATCATATGAAGCTAGGGTTTTTCAAATAATCATATAATCATCAAATAATTGCAAAACAATGATAAAGTTAACAACTTTATTATAAAAACTCATGTTTGTATGAACTAGGGTTTCAATCTAAAATTTAGGAATCAAAAAGTAACGAAATCGGATGAAACGACTTACGTAGTATTGTTAGAAACACTTAGTGGAGTCAAAATACGCGTTCAATTGCAAGATTGGATCTTGGAGAGAGGGTGTATGGTGATGGTTTTGGTTCGGAAATGGGGAGGGGGTTTGAGGTTGCTTGCGACGGCATTGAGAGAAAGAGAGGAGTAGGGTTTTAATTTTTTTTATAAATTCCTTAAATATTTGTTTGCATGGGTTTTTAAAAAGTTATGGATAATCCACGGGCTAATTCAAATAGGTTTTCAATTTATATAATTAATCCACTAGATAAAATTGTTTTAAATAATTATTTTTATAAAATCTCCATATCTATAAAAATAACCAGTAGAATTAAAATCCGATAATTCTACGCGATTACACGAAAGTTCACATAATTCATAGAAAATTCACATAATGCATAAATTCACATAATTTATATAAAAATAATTATTCACAATTATTTTTATTAGTTCACCAAAGTTCCGGGTTCGACTCGTGTGTGATCCGGTAATTCTACAAATTACCGTTACGTGAGTGTTTGTGCGAAACTGACACATCTAACTAATACTAATTAAATGTAATGCATGAGTAAATGTTTGAGATAACTGAGTTTGAATAAATAAATGTTTGAAATAACAATGTTTTTGTTAACGGAATTAACCTGAAAATGCCGGATATCACATCATCCCCTTGTTGAAAGAATTTTCGTCCCGAAAATTAATCCAAGTTGCTAGTTGTCTGAAAAAAAAAGTTTGGGTTGTCACATCATCCCCTTGTTGGAAGAAATTTCGTCTCAAAATTTAATTAGTACCTTTCGTGTTAGCTGTTGACTGCTTGAAAAACTGAGAATATTTCTTCATCGTCTGATCCTCTCGTTCCCATGTGAACTCCGATCCACGTTTTGAGTTACAGCGAACTCTAACAATTGGGATTTTGCTGTGATTGAGTGGTTTGACCTCACGGTCCAGAATTTCAACTGGTTCCTCTATGAAACGTAACTGCTCATCGATTTCCAACTCCTCGAGTGGAACCTCTAGTGTCTCATCAGATAGGCATTTCTTTAGGTTTGAAACATGAAAGACATTGTGTACTCCATTGAGTTCATCTGGCAGGTTTAATTGATACGCAACTTGACCAATCCTTTTCACTATCTCGATTGGTCTAACATAACGCGGGTTTAGCTTGCCCCGTTTTCCAAAACGGATCACATCTTTCCAAGGTGAAACTTTTAATAACACTCTGTCACCCACCTGAAACTCTAACGGTTTTCTGCGCTTGTCAGCATAACTCTTTTGACGGTCACGGGCTGCGGCCATACGGTTTCGAATTTGCACAATCTTTTCTAAAGTCTCGTGCACAAGTTCAGGGCCTGTAATTTGGCTATCTCCAACTTCAGCCCAACATTGAGGTGATCGGCATTTTCGACCATATAATTCCTCGAACGGTGGTTCCTGAATGCTAGTATGGTAGCTATTGTTATAAGAGAACTCCACCAAGGGTAGGTGAGTCTCCCAACTATTTCCGAAATCGATTACGCAAGCCCGTAGCATGTCCTTTAGGGTTTGAATTGTACGCTTACTCTTGCCATCAGTTTGGGGATGGTACGTTGTGCTCATATCCAGACGCGTACCCAGAGATTTCTGTAGGGATTGCCAGAAGCGTGAAGTGAATCGAGCGTCTCTATCTGAAATGATTGAAACTGGCACTCCATGCCGAGAGACTACTACCTTAAGATAAATGCAGGTTAACTTCTCCATTTTGTCAGCTTCTTTGATAGCAAGGAAGTGAGAGGATTTAGTTAGGCGATCCACCATTACCCAGATTGTGTCACATCCGGTAGGGGTTCGGGGTAATTTGGTAATAAAATCCATGGAAATCTGCTCCCATTTCCACATCGGGATTTCCGGTTGTTGAAGCAATCCAGATGGCTTTTGATACTCCACTTTGACCTTTGAACAAGCAAGACAATACAACACCTTTAAATCGTGGTACATTTTGTCAGATCCCGGATGAATAGAGTATCGGGATCTGTGAGCTTCATCCATAACAAGCTCTCTCAAGTTTCCATACACTGGAATCCATATTCTCTCCGCGAAATAGAGAATACCATCAGATTTAACTTCCAGTTGTTTCTCCATACCACAGGTGGCTTCCAACGTCAAGTTCTCTTCTTTTAGGGCTTCAAGTTGAGTATTACGGATTTGATCGGGTAATCCTGTATGAATAGTGAGTTGCAACGCTCGAACTCGTCGGGGTTTGGTTTCCTTTCTACTTAGAGCATCGGCTACCACATTAGCCTTGCTCGGATGGTACTTGATGGCACAATCATAATCATTTAAGAGTTCGATCCAGCGACGCTGTCGCATGTTCAACTCTTTCTGTTCGAATATGTGCCGGAGACTCTTGTGATCGGTGTAAATAGTGCACTTGGTACCGTACAAGAAGTGTCTCCAGATTTTCAGTGCAAATACCACATCTCCCAACTCCAAGTCGTGAGTCGTGTAGTTTTTCTCGTGGACTTTCAAATGCCGAGAAGCGTATGCAATAACCTTCTCGCGCTGCATTAGCACACAACCGAGACCCTGGATAGAAGCTGTGACATCCGGCAATTTCAGGTTAACTCCGTTAACTCAAACCTCGTTAGTTCAAACATTATCCATTGTAAACTCAGTTATTCCAGTTAGTCACACGTGCATTGCATTTAATTAAGTTAATTAAATGTGTCAGTTATTTCACACACAACGGCAATCCGTAGAATTACCGGATCACACTCGAGTCTAACCCGGAACGTTGGTGATTAATTAAGATAAATATTTCGAATATTTAATAATTTATATTTAATATAAATTATGTAAATTTTATGTGATTTCGTGAATTTACATGAATTATGTGAATATTATGGTTATCGTACGTGCTTATCGTGTATTAATCGTACTTAATATTTTTATAAATATTAGGTTTTTATAAAAATAAAAATCGAAATTGTTAATTATTAATTAAGTGTTAGTTAATTAATTAGAGTTTATGGGCCTTAATTAAACCTGAAGCCCAACTTGAAAACCCATTAGTGCATGTATTATATAAAGAACTTTAAAAAAAAATCATAAACCCTACCCCCAACCCCTAGCCGTCGCGATCGACTCCCACCCCTCACCCCATTCGGCTGAAAGCTTCAAGCAACCATAGGACCTTCGATCGAGCTTCAATCGTGAAACCGGAAGTGGATACGTGCTAGTCTAGGCATTCCTAACGTTCCTACGTAAGTCGTTTTATTAAAATCCGTCGTTATTTCATTATTATTTTTGAGATCGAAACCCTAGATTATCCAAATGTAATGATTTCGAAATATGTTAATGAATTAGTTAATTGTTTGATATTGTTGTATCGTATTGATGATTTTATGAACGTATATGAAACCCTAGTTGTCATACGAGGTGTAAATTGAGCTTTGTTGATTATGTGAAGAATAGGAATAACATGCTAGACGTGAATTATGATTAATATAGTTATAATTATATTAGTTGAAAGATTTGGGATTGATTAGACGTGTTAATTGTGTAAACAAAGCGTGTAATGGATGACTTACTTAAAGAGGAAACTTTGTTGAAAGATGATTTTTGAATGTGAAGGTTTCTAGGTGTGTATGATGCTATTATTTGACTCTAGTATGTTAGTATGGTTGTATTAATGATTGTTAAAGTGTTGTTGAATACAAATAGCATGTTTAGATCATACGTTACTAAAAGTAGAAACTTTTGTGATTTGGAACTTGATGTCTAAACTTAATGATGTGTGTTATGGTAATCTGTTATGTATTAGCATGTGTAGATAGACATGGAATGATGATACGAACGTGTTATAGATAATGTCATTCATTTGAAAGCGAACATGAGTTTATATATATTTTCAAAAAAAAATTAATAAATTAACGTAACGTGTATTGTTGACGTAGTTTGCCATGCTAAATTAGTTATGACTTTAGGTAGCATGAAACATGAATTATTTGTGTGCTAAGCGTGTTGTTATACAAGTCAAACATTTAATTACTAACGGGTGGTCGAGTCAAACTTGGTCAAACTTAGTCAAACTTGGTCAAACTTAGTCAAACCTTTTCTAAACACTTAAACAATAGTATTGTTTGGATACTAAGGGTTCGTATCAACTTGCACAAACACACACTTATAAACCGGTGTTTATAGATGGCAGTTAGTCGTCAAGCATTCTAAGTTCGCTTTCTTTCGCACGCACTCTAAAGTGAGTTTCACGGCCCCTTTTCTTATGATTTAAACTTGGGGGAGAAAACATGGGTACGAACATTTAGATTTTACATTTCAATTATATCACTTGTTGTACTAAGCGCAAACATATCATGCAAGTCCTTACTTATCGAACCGTTTAATATATGGGATAGCGAGGTAATCTTGAGTAGTACTACTGGGCATTGACAAGCCCCACCCGCGTTAGTCGCGCTAACACGACAGGTAGTTGAACGGGTGTAACATTGACCTAAACATTTACCATTGATCATGATAGTCATGGTAGGAGGCAGTTCAAACATAAACAGTCAGCTTCGGTGTCGAAACGCTTTAGTAACATGTAACTAGGTTAGCTACCTATGATATAAATTGTAAGTGGTTTTGTCTAGTAAACTTTACAAACATTGAAATC